>OX016540.1:10000000-11200000 GCA_943590905.1 Sphaerophoria taeniata | reverse complement strand
TTTTTGTTCTTAACCTTTGCACTAGTAGCATTTTTTTGGAAACTGGAAAGAAAATGTCGATATCATTCATTTTTAATTAATTCCTATCTATTGAAGTACACGTCAAAAAAAAAGGATATGAACATGTAACTCACTCAGTCGACCCTTAAATCGATGGACATTCTTAAAACATTGATTTTAAAGTTGGCCTTTTTACAATTTTTTTTTTAAGGAGATTGAATGAGTGCAGATTACGTTAGATAAAATTTAACAAAATTTCGATTTGGTTGTGATCAAATTCAATAAGCCATTTTTTTGATTTTGTTAATAAAGACAGTAAACAGTACACTAAAAGAACGATCTCATACTACAAAGCGTTAATCGCAAATACGCAATCAATGCACATCCAAGGCGCTGAATGAGTAAATAGCTAAACCTTAATTGTCTGCAAAAGCCGTAATTTTAGCAGAAAAAGACGTATTAAACGGAATTCATGTAGATGAGGTACAAAATCGGTCCCAAGACAGAGCCTTGTGGTACCGCGATATTGAACATTCTTGTCTCACTGAGGCAATCATACATTCTGACATTTTCTGACCCATTAAGGTAGCACCACTTCAACGTCTCATGAACGTGGCCTCTAGATGGTAGGTAGGTACTTTCGCGTAGGACACAATTAGCGCTGAGTGCGCCGTTTTGATACCATACCTCGTGAGATTCTAAATAGATTTGAGAATGGGTTAAGGATGATGTATGTTCCGCACGTACAATCCTATTTATAGTGTTGAATTATTTTCCTACCCTACGGCCTATTATCTTATAGTGCCATTAGTGAGGGAGGAATATGGGGGAGGGGGGAGGGCTAAAGCCACTTTGTGTTATTGAGGTATGAGATCATGTCTTTGATCTTGAATTCTGAGAGTTCCTCAATACCGTTGAAGAATTATTTACCTAAGTAGAGTGCTCTTTTCCTAGCCAAGGCCGGACAATGGCATAGAAAGTGTGAGACCGTTTCTTTTTCATCCTGGTTTTCACAGCAACGGCAGAAAGAGTTATGTGGTATACCCAATTTTGCCGTATGCTCCCCTACAGGCCAATGCCCTGTGCAAGTAGCGACAATCCTGGCTATGTCATGCCTTGGTTTGGAAATTAAATTGATTGATTTTGGTTTGTTATAGGCGGGCCAGATTTTCCTAGATATAACGCAACTCGTTAAACTACTCCACCTATGATTTGCTTCTGATGTGTATTTGGGCCGGATAAAGCCCTTCACAACTCCAAAAGGAGCATATACTCTCACTGCCAATGAGTTGTGAAGGGCTGATCCTTGCCTAGCTAGCTCATCTGTCTGGCCTCTAGATACACAAGGCTTCGAGCATGCTAGTCCATGCATACAACGCATTTTCAATCTGCCACGTTGTCTCCTAACATGTATTGATTCGCAAGAACTTTTCAGGCCGGTTGCTGTATCCCCATTTGGGCTTGGTGTCCAGCCCACACGGAGTCTATCAAGCTCAATTTCTGCCATTGCTTCTGCTTCGCGGTAGATTTGACTGTATCATGATAACATTGTCTTCGGAATAGTCCTTACTCACAAACGGGGACAACTATCTACTTATAAATTTTCTCTCAAACACGGCTAAGAGCTCAGAGTGCTTCTGGCCAAGTACCCAAGTTTCGGATCCGTAAGTAAGTACTGACAAATTCGTAAGGTTATTGGGTTGTAGTGTCCGTGGCTTAGTGGTTAGGTGCGTTGGCTGCTTAGCAGAACGTTGTGGGTTCGAATCCTACTCGTTCCCATAAAGTTTTTATTTAATCCTTCACGGGCACTGCCTCTTGCGAAGAACTGACAAAACTTCCAAGAGTATCAATCTATCATGGAACAGTGCTTCTCAACTTTGCCGTTCGGAATCGGCGTTAAATTCTAGGTCCCCTCAATTTTCACACGCACCCAGAGAATTGTTGATGAGAGTAAGTCACTTAGGGCTTGGCTCTTCAAGAGCTGTTGCGTCACTCTTATCTAATTTATTTATTTTTGTTTGGATTTAAAGAGCCTTGAGAGACTAGTTCCTTCCAAAGATGTAAGTTTCGTCGTTCGTCTGCATCGGGTGGACTTTGTGATAGAATTCCTTCTTATAGATCTTCCAGTTTCACGGACTGTTTTTGACAACGTCAGCTTGGGGAGAAAGGCAAGTCGATCACCTTGTAAGAAGCCATCGAAAATTTTGAGGACACTGGGTAGAAACTCGGATACCTTAATTTGGCTTGAAACGTAGGTCATGGTCAGCCTACATAGCCTATATCTGGCCTGGTTTTGTTGTCGTAGGCGAGTTAAAAATCTATAGACAGAAATTATGTTGGGATGACAGATTCTAGAACAGTTTTCCATCACCTTGTTACCGATAGAGGAAAGTTTTCGTGAAGTCATGAAGTAATTCTGGTTGATGTCATAACATAACTTTCCTTTTTTTGTCAATTTCTAAAATATTAAGTTCTCAAATTTTTTTTCCCAATTAAAACATTAAAAAGGACAAGTGGCAACACTGTTCGATATGGTTATGGTTTTTTAATGAACAACGCAACATTATGACATGATAATTTATTGAGCCTAAGATTAGGCAACAAATATTATTTTCGAACATGAAATCATAACCAAACAATCTTTTTCCAACCAAAATCAAACCTCATCCCAGATCTCGCTCCCCCCACTTTGTATACCTTGGCAAATGGTCTAGATAAGTATCTACTTGTGTCTCTCCGCTAGCTCTCACCGAAATCCAAAAGTTCGAAGTACACACTCTGGCCACTGGTATTGGGAGAACGACTCATTGGCGGCGGTGGCGGCGGCGGCGGCGGCGGCGGTGTAGATTCAATCTGTTCTTCATTGTGGAACATCACCTCCCTTGAAACTGATGTTTGTGTGTTGTATCTCGTTCTCGTGTACCGAACGCAGAGTAGGAGATATATTGCTTGCCAATAACTTATCCCGACAGATGAATGAGGGATTTATTCGGAAAATATGTAACCCTTTGAAGGCCGACACAAACTTTTCACTTCCCTCGGATTCTGTTCCCAGCAACCTGGGAAAGTCTCCCAAATCGTATAGTCCATCGAAGACAATTGGTCAAATTTCACCCCATCCATCCTCTCCAAACCAAACTGCACTCGGAAACCAGAAATGATGGCTCTCGACTCTCAAATGATGATGTTTAATGGCGAGCAAAAGTTTTTGGCCACAGGTCCGTTCCATATACCAAAAACAACACACGGTCCAGTGGCGCTAGTAGTGTCATTGTTGGCTACAGGCATCCAGCATTACAGGTGGATGATATTATGGGCGCCTGATTGTGGGTATATGGGAAAGAGAAGAGAGAGAGACAGAGTGTTGTGCTACCTAGATTGGACACGAATCCAGAACCAATTGTGGTAAGGATGCAATTCCGAGCAATTAAATCACCTTGATGGTAATTTGGATTAATACTGTGTTGTCCGTTCCGGATCGGAGTACAATTAGTTTTAGAAAATGTTTCTGATGGCTGCCGAGGAGGCTATACCTGGAATCCTAAGCAGACACCAAATTGGGTGTTGTTGGACTGATTTTTTGTTGGTTCAGTGTTGGGATATGTTCTATTTTGGTATAAAGTTTGAAATAATGGCAGATAAAACCAATGTTCTCGTACGCATAAATAACAAACCACGCACGTTCCGTTCGATGATACAGTTTCGATATTTTTTTCTCTGTTTTTACAATGGGATGTTCTAGAGAACGATAGGAAGTGGAGTAAGGTAGAAATATCTAATAGATTGTGCTTTACAGGCGATTTGACATATTTTAAGCCATATGGAGAGGCACAATTAGTTGTAAAATCGGTTAAAGAAGATGTATAACTCGGATTGAACATTAAAGGTTACATGGGCTGAGGGAAATAAATCAGTAATGGACCTGTGCATGAACATTTAAATATTTTTCACTTTGACGTCATTATAAAAGTCTGATTTTTTCGTATCGATGATCTCTCCTTCGTTGGATAAGAAACTTTCTTTCGAATCGTTCTGACGAAGTTCTATTTTACTGATGCAAGAGTGAAACCCTCAAAATAAATTATGGTGTACCGCAGGGCTCCGATTTAACTCCTACACTTTTTCTCCATTTTTATCAAAGATCTCTTACCTGCACTTTCTAATTGTTTCGCTGACGATAGCCTTAGCCTCTCATACTCACATCCCTTCCCTTGGGGTGTGGATTTGCAAATGCAAAATATGATAAACTTAATAAACCCTTTTCCACTGTCGTTGCTTCAATAAGAGCTTACTTCTCGAAATTATCGGTATGCACTGTGCCAAGCGCCTCTTGTATAACGAGCACATTTATCCTTTTCGCCAAAAATTTCGCAACAAGTTTCTTGAGACGATGCAAGGAACTTTTCTCCTTTTCTGATCTGCCTACAATCTACAAGTCGTATATTCGTCCAAAGCTTGAGTATAGTTCCCATCACTGGGCTGGTGATCCTGTAACATACTGTAGTGTTTCTCTTTATGTATGACTCAGAGGATCATTCCCCAGAAGCAATGAAGACTTGGGTAGAAAACTTCTTCAATAATAACCAACTGCTTATTGATCAATTTCTTAAACACTAAACTAATATCTATACAATATTTTAATAATATTGAATGACAACCCCTGAATGTGTACGTTCTGGTCCTGGCTCTAACCAATGTGTTAGCAGCGTAAACGGTGGTCTATGGACCTGTCCTACGCAGTAATATTCGTAGTTTTAGCACAACTGTTTGTATCAAGACCAAGACTGGTAAACGGCAAAACTTCGTACATTCCTCAGCTCTGATTTCTCTTATGTTTTTTTCCGACTGTGACTGAGTGTGAATTATGAGTATGGTAAAGTGAAATACCATCTATAAAAAGAAATTTACATTGAGGGTGGTGTTCGTCGTATGATAGCTACAAGTATACAGGGCGGATGGGATGAAGCACTTGCGTAGCTCGGGGGTGAAAAAGTTTGTTTTACACATATTCGTTGAATTTATAACGTGCACTTGTTTTGACATATGTATGTTCGGCAGTTGCCCATTGCTTAGTGGTTAGGTGCGTTGGCTGCTAAGCAGAACGTCGTGGGTTCGAGTCCTACTCGTGCCCATAAAAAGTTCTTATTTCATCTTTCACGAGTAGTACTGCCTCTTGCGAAGAATTGCCAAACTTTCAAAAGTATCAATCTGTAATGAAAAAAGTGCCTCTCAACTTTGCCGTTCGGAATCGGCGTTAAATTGTAGGTCCCCTCAATTCTTCACACGCACTCAGAGAATTGTTGATGAGAGTAAGCCACTTAGGCCTTGGCTCTTCAAGAGCTGTCGCGCCACTCTATTTATTTATGTTCGGCGGTAGATTTTTTTCAGGTGCGTAGTCAGGAAGGGTTTGGTCGAACAAAACTGAAGTTTCTTGGATTGTTTACAACGAAATGCAAACTGATTGGCAATAGAACATCGTCGAACTTAGAACACCATTATTTTTCGTGTCTGTCACCTTTTTAACGTTACTCTTATGGTCAATGCTCCAACACAATAGCCAGCCACCCAGGCGCGGATTCAGAGGGGGGGGGGGTCACGGGGGTCATGACCTTCCCCCCCAAAAAGAAGAGCTGAACCAATATTTTGCAAACCGAATAAAAAAAAAAAACAAACGAACAAAACCTAGTTTTTGCAAACTAAAAAACCGGGAACTAACCAAACGATCACAATTAAGTTACTCTTTTGCCCTTTGAAAAAAAAAAATAGAATAAAAAAAAGGCTGAATCAACAATTTTTTTTACACAATACTGACATTTATTATTATTTTTCTATACATATTTGGATTGTAGCTATAGTTGATACCTAGCTAGCTGTTTACAATCTGTTTACAAGTTCCAACCAAAAGCATAATTTATAACACAAAATGCGATCTTCTATTTTGTTTCGCATAAATCTGTTAATGATCGCATCGTTGTCTAATTCGATGTCACGATTGATGTGTAGCAATGCAAGCCCGGTGAGTCTGTCTTAACCAAGTTTTGAAGCGATAGAGAGTTGAAAAACTAATTTCTGCAGTGGCTCCTAGCCCTGTCTCGTTCGTGATTGATTCGTTCATCTCGTTCAATACAAGATAGAATCGGTCTTTTTCCATGTCGTTTCGTTTGTTCAATCAAAAACGAACGAAACATATTAAAAAGAAATGTTTCGTTCATTCCATTCAGTAATCAGTCACATTTTGAAGTAGAACACTTCTTGTTCTTTATTGAGAGATGAGAGCGAACTTCAATATTGGAAAGAATTCTTTATGGTACGATCATACTATTAAGTTTACTTTGAGAAAAATTAATGCTGAAAAATTAAAAAGAAACTGCAAATTTTTACCCATTTTTTCCTCATCGGTTATAGCGAACATTTTAATTTTTTTCAAAAATCGCCAAACAAACTTAGCAAAAACATGGAACAATTGTAAAAAGAATCATAGAAAAGGAGAGCGAAGTGCAAAATAATTATTGATTGAAAAATGGAACGATCCGAAAAATGAGCAATTGAAAAAGAGAAATGATTGGAAAAATTAACGATTTGAAAGATTGAATCTTTGAAATGAACGAGATGTGAACGATTGAATCTTTGAAAATGAACGATTGACACAGGTCTAGTGGCTCCAGTAGCAGAGAGCGTTTCCAAAATCGTAAGCAGTGTATAAATAGCCGGATAAATTACCATCACACCATCAAGGGCGAGAGGAACCGAATCTGGGAGTCCACCGTCGTTTTCAACAATTCGGTTCATTTTAGCTACCCACAACTCAAATTTGGCAATTACGCTCGAAGGGAGAGAGTTCAGAATCTTCTGGTACGTTTTTGCTACAAGCTAACCTTCTTCAATGTCCTCCGCTGTATAGGAAGTCCGAGGCAGAAACACTCTCAACCCAAAAAGCTTTATCACGTCTGGAGAGAGCCTTTCGTTGAGGTCCGTCACAACGTTGTCCAACAGAGGAATGTAAATTGCTCTCCGGAAATATTCCTCCGGGGTTTGATATTTGATTCTGTTGGTGGTTACCTCGATGTTTTTGACGAGAAACAATGCGTGGTACTTTCAACTCCACATCCAACTGTGTTGCGAGATTTTCAGTTTCAGAAAATAGCTTATTTCGTCGTGCCTAATTTCACGTCACCGCTATTGATACTTCCTTTAATTGATACTTCTTATAATTGATTGAAATTTTTTATTTCTCACTTACTACTTGTTTAATAATGGCACTTAAACATTTAATTTAATACCACAATCAAAACCTTAAACCTTAAACCTTATGACAAAATGGCTCTGGAAAAATATTAAGTTGGGTGCTTAAAACAAAGAAACGGTGGTTCGGGAGGCTTCTTTATTTTTTTTCTGTGAAATTTGATTTATTCATTCGAAAGTGTATTGAATAAAAGCAAACACATTACTTTGTTTTTATTTCTTCAAAAACGTATGGAAAAATTAATTTTGCTCATAACTCCTGAATAGGTGAATTTATGAAAAATGTCTAACCGGTTGAAACTTCCCTTCTTTATTTATTTGATTATTCTTGTTATTTTTGAATTTTTTCTATCCTGTGACCCCCTCCGGACTAAAATTCTAGATCCGCTCCTGCAGCCACCTTAAACAATTCAGGCGTAAAACTCTCGCTTCTGAAAATGCTCATCAGCTTACTCGCCCAACTTTGATCCTATTTTTAAACACAGAGATTTGTTTTTTAGCCGTACTTCGCGAATGTGACACACTGTTCTACACTCTGTCTTTCTTACAATATTCGAAATTCAAAACGAAACGACAGTTCCTTGATGGATTATTTCACATTGATGACATAAGACCAGCCATTAATCATGATGCTAATAGCCGGTGCAGGGAAATTACTCCACGGGAATCTGCTCCACATGGGAATTTACTCCACTCAAAGTGGGAATTTGCTCCACTTTTTAAAGTGGAATAAATTCCCACTGCGAGTGGGAAATAACTGCATAATTGTGTGAGAAAGTAGTCCACTAAAAGTAAAAAGTGTGAGAAACAATATTATTGCACTTCTTATTAAAAAAATTTCAGAATGTGATTTTTTTCTTTGAATTATAAAAACGTCTTAACAATAGATAGGACCATTTTTTTTATTATTTGTGGACAAAATTGACAAAGCAATTCATTTTTCAAAACTAACTGCTGCCGTTTTCTTTACTTTTTAAAAGAAACCACCATGCACTTTTGTAATGCACGCTTGTGTCTGGAAAGCAGGTGCTGCATTGAAATGATTCATTTTGAACATCTTTTTTCACTTTCGTCTAGACTCTAGAGATTATGACGATCTGGAACATTCAAAATCGTTTTGGTTTGGTTGAGAGCGTAACGAGCGGAAAAAATTTTGCCCAAAAGAGAATGAATTTGGGGTGTGAAAATAAAAAAATTCGCGCGAATTTTTTTATTTTCACACCCCAAATTCATTCTCTTTTGGGCAAAATTTTTTCCGCTCGCTTCGCTCGCTTGCAATTATTGTACCTACTTCATTTTTTGTTTCAAGCTCCAAATCCGTTATTGAAATAATATTTTAAAACATGTGAGACTGAGTTAAGGTTTAGTATTGCAAAAATAGTACCTACTTACGTCTACATCCACATGATGCAAGAAAACTGAACAGTGAAAATCATATCAATACAAAAATGTCTTTCTAATGGAGCTGTTGATGTTATAGAAACAGCTCAGTTATTTTAGGTGACAAAAAGATGCAATAAGATGAAGCTCGGTTCAAGTACCGTGTGCTTGTAGAATGCGCTACTCTCACCGAACACCAAAGTTCAGAAGAACGTTTTCATGGGCAAGAGTTTCCTTAACGTTACATAGACTTAGAGCATGTGGTATGTAAACCTTGAAAATATGTTCAAACTGTCCACTCAATTTATTGGTTTACAAAATGTTTAAAACTTATCACGAAGATACCCCGAATTTAATTTCAAGACAATGACCCACCATAGTGGGTTTGTAGTCCCAAAATAGAATTCGGCACTTGTGTTCCACCATAGTAAGACTGTGCGGAAAATTAAATAATTGTTTAATTTGTAAAATTATGTTCATATTCAATAAATTGGTTGAATTTATCACATAAATTAATTATTATTTATCACATAATTAATATAATTACTAACATTCCTCGTAAAAACCTGTAGAGCTCAGTTTCATGATGGGAATTAATTCCACCAAAAAAATTGTGCAGTTATTTCCCACTTGCAGGGGGTATTTATTTCACTTTAAAAAGTGGAGCAAATTCCCACTTTGAGTGGAGTAAATTCCCATGTGGAGCAGATTCCCGTGGAGTAATTTCCCTGCACCCTAATAGCCAATATTGTTCCTTCCTGTCTTGAGCCTTGAAATTGTTAATTTTCCCTGTTAAGCGATTTATAAAGTAAGAATGTCAAATAACATCTACAATGACTGCAAAAACTTAAACCGTTAAAAAAAAATGAAATGTTAATCATCACGACACGAAGTCGCATGAACAACTTATTTACATCAACCAAGGGAGAAGAAGTTAAGTTTGTAAAAACCTTCAACAATTGCAAGAAGTGTTTGGCTCTCTCTCTCTCTTAACTCTTTCGAGCTCTAACGTCCTTTTGGGACACATAATTAAGAATTCCTTTGAACCAAGGTATGCTCCAACTTTTTGTGCCATCTAAAAAAGGATATGCCCAGATCTATAAAAAGGACTTAGGTTTTATGTTTTATTGCAATCACAAAAAAAAAAGCAAAACAAAACATACTGTTTGACATCATTTGTGTTTGTTCAATGAATTTTTCATGCCTTCAAAAATAAATACCGAAAATCCACCTGGAGAGTGCTGTTAAGAGCTTTTAAGAGTGTGGGAAAACGGTCTATATTTTTTTTTAGTGTTTTTTTTTTTGTGGGAAAAAAAATGTCAGACAAATATTCAGTGTTCTGCTCATTAAACTTTTTCGAAAGGCCAAACATCGTTTGGTTGGGTCTTTAACAAAGCAAAGAATGAAACGCTGCCGGTGGCATACAGAACACATCTATCTGGCCTCTCCTATATATTCTCCCGACGACGACGAGCGACTCGTCGCCATGTATAGCTTTAGAGACTCCCAGGTATCTCAGGTTTCAGTTGGAACTCGCGAACTGCGAGAGTGGTGTACATTCTTAATTGTTATAAATGTGCAAAAGATTGCAAAGTCAAACACAATCCCCCAGTGTGACATTCTGTGCATAGCTTCATAGCATACATTCGACCGACCGTCAGTGTGAGCGGGAGGGAGCAGTCGAACCTTCTCATCTCTCCGAGCCTGGTTCCTTTGGCAATATTGTCGTTTTAAGTTGAAAATGTTTTAATAATACATGCGTGCTCTCGACACTTTTTATGAACTTAACCACAGAAGGTACAAAAAAACAAAAATGAGAACGAAATAGGAGACGAACAAAAATATAGCAAAAAGTTATGGATAAAAGCTTATCCTCGTGTATAAAGTGAACATAAGGAAATAGACAATGGAATATGGAATTTTATGAAATTTTTCGGGAGTCACATCGTGCCATGCGGGATTCGAGGACTTTGTTTTAAGTTTTTCTTCTTTTTTTGTTGAATGTACAAATCCTTTCAAAGTAAGAATGAGGATTATTTCGTGTTTCGTATTGTCGGGGAAGTTGTTCAAATGAACATGGTTAATGATTAATTAACTTGAATTCTAGATCTGGGAACTTTGTTATAAAGAATATAAAATGTGGAATCAGATTTCTGGTTCCGTTTGATTAAGACTGTTGAATAGTACAGATTTTTGAATTAGTGGAAGCATGATTGTCTGAGGAAGAACTGTTTTTTTGAAAACAAATGGTAGACACTAGAAGACGTGAGAATATTCATGATGCCATAAGGTTACAAGCCTAAGAAAAAAGTACTGAATTTTGTTCAGGCGCTTTCAAGTTCAAGACATCTAAACAAGTGAGCTGAAGACTTTGAATATCAATCACCGATACCGAAAACCCCTTATATTATCAACTAGACAACAAATTTTGGATACCAGTGTACCTCAAGTTGATCCAACTAAAACTAATGTTGATTTGAGTCAGAATAAAAAACCTTGAATTTCAACTTTTTCAATATCCACCAAATGACAGCTGGAACCGCTAACATGTTCAACGAGCTTCTCGGGCGGCATAGCCCGATCAGAGATCGCCAAGTTCCTTGGACAAACAAAATTTTAATTGGTGCTCCTGAATTTCTGGCATTTTTATCTTGTGGTGAAGTTTTGAGGTTTTGTAGACTTCTGGTTCCTTATATGCGGATTTATGTAGTGGACAAATGGCCGCTTTTAACTGGCTCTTCAACAGATCAAATCTGGAGGAATGTGCTATTCAATTGGTTTCCGTGTGATAACGACTTTCAAAGTGCATTTCAGCCTTTCTTTGTAGACGAAGATCAAAATTTTTATGAATGAGTTTGACACGAACTGGTTGTGAATCATATGTTGTTTACCTTTAAACGAGTCGGGAATTTCCATTATATCTTTGTCTTTAAAAATCGACCAACCGTTCATGAGATATGGTCAGAGTAGCGGATAGGAGGGAAGGGGGTAGCGTGAAAGGGGATAAAGGGGTAACGAGGTAGAGGGGAGCAGAGTAGCATGTTGCGGGGTAGCTTGTAGCGTGGAAGCGGGAATTAGGAAAAGGGGTAGCTGGTGGCTAGCGGAGTACAAAAGATTAAGTCTTTTATTTGAGGCAGTACGACGTCTGCCGGGTCAGCTAGTTTTATTGCTTAAATCATTTCAGCTGTTCAACTCATCCGACAATGGTGTTTTTTTTCGAGTTTTTCACAAGTTCGATTTGCCTTAGGTTAGGATACAGATCCACTGTGATATCCGTGAGTATTTCTACTCAAGCTAATAAAAACCTATGTAGTCAGTCAATCAAGCCATTTTGAGGCGTTGACGGACTTCAAAATGTTAGTACCAGGATTACCTGGGCAGTGGCAGAGAAAGTGCGAACTGTCTTCATGCACCTCTTCGTCACCGCATCCTCTGCATAGATGATCTGAACTGATTCTCATCTTTTTCTTCTGATATACTTACAGCTTATGTCCGGTAATTATGCTCAAAAGAGATCGATGTGATCTCTTGTGTAATTGCATAATTCTTTCCGTTCCTTGTTTGTTAAAACAGGGCCAGATCTTTGCTGTTGTGACACCTGGTCAAGAAGGTTCCACCTTTCATCCGACTTAACATTCAATATTTTTGAGATTTCCTGGAGAGCTGACTAGCAGAACTTGGCTTAAGTCAAGCGTTGATCCTAATCTTGCTAATTCATCGGCTTTCTCGTTGCCTGGTATACCGCTGCGCTGTGGCCTGGGACCCAGCAGAGTTATGCTGTGCACCAACAACCTTAAGCTCTTCGCGGCATGCAGCTTAAAACAAGCTTTAATTTAACCTCAGTTGCAGTAATAGCTTTTATTTCCGCTTGGCTATAAATGTAAAAGGTGATATCAGCCCATGGTACCGCCATCATTAATACCTGTTTAGCAGCTGTTGTCACTGCCAGGACCTCCACTTGAAAGACACTGCTATAGTCTGGAAGCCTAAGTGAGCTGGTTAACTTGAGAGATTCAGAATAGAAGCCTGCCCCTACACCAGTATCGGCAGGCTTCTATTCTGCCTCAAGAAAGGCTCTAAAAACTCCATTTATGTAACCTGGGTAAAACTATTCCTTGAAAGACTCCTCAGCTCAATTCTAGTCCGCTTACATTCCGATTCTAAATACAGTTTGGGAGAAGTTTTCTTTTACTCTGCTACTATATATCTGAACTGACCCAAAGACGTACAGTAAGCATTTACATTAGTTGTGTGCCTTAAGATTCTGCAGCAGCAAAACGTTTTCATGTAAAAAAATCACGAATTTTCAATTCCTTAAGAAAATTCTTCACAATTCTTATTCAGAAAATAATGAAAACCCATTACGCACCGCAAGTCCACCCATTGGCAACCCCTGCCTTACCCAAAATAAAAATGAAATCGCTCTTTCAAAAAGTTAAGTAAAAGAGACGATTTATTTCTTGTTATTAACTTTATGTTTATCCCATTTTAAGTTTGGCTCCCCCTTTTTTTTCGTTTTGTTCACATGATGATAAATTTGCCAAATAAAAACTTACGACAACGAAACATCAATTGCAATAAACATAAAAGCCTCCCAGCTACCCCTTCTACCAATTCTCTCAAACACATTAGCGAAAAAAGAGACCAAAATGTCAACACACATTGTAACTCAAACGAAGAACGAGCTGGAGGTTAATAATAATAATAACAAAACGTTGCACAGGGCCGTGTACACCAACAACTCTATTAGTACTCCAAAGAAAAGAAAATGAATAAACGACCTTTTTATTAAAAATGTTTTCAAACTATAAACATTACCATCATCAATTACACAAGACTCCTCAACTCCACAAAACACCGAACACCGAACAGTGGCAGTGGCAAATCCCTGGCGAGCAACTTGGGGCCAATTTTTAACTCACAAAGAGGTTTTAACTTTTTATTGTAGTTTGTTTGGTTGGAAGGTATGCATTTTGAATCTCGGAGGGGGTTTCGCTTCGATCTCATTCCCATAGAAAATTGGCTTTGAATGGGTTTGGCCCCTTGATGGCACTTCAGCAAGCCCAAACACAGCTCTCATGACCATGACGCTCGGTATTGACTTGCGACAATAACATTCGAAATGAATTATTATCGAATGTTTGTGGGATTTATTTGACTTGAAGTGAAGTTTGGTCATTTGTCGGTCGCCAAGATCTAAATTTACTCTCCTGCTGCCCTGGCAGGCATTATTATGAGAGCCATATAGGTTCAGCCCATTTTTGTGGGACATTTTGGCAGAGTAAGTCGACAACATTTTAATAAGGATCCACCTATATGGAGGACATTTTTTATGGGGGCAATAATTTGTAGTTGCTCTCTCGGGCTCATTGTCTCACATCCGAGGATTAAAATTCCAAAAAATAAAAGAACACCACCGATTGTAGCGCCACTTGGTGCTCCGACTATCATGTTCCTTTTCCTGTCGCTGCCGCCCTCCACTTTATCGTCGTTGACAAAAAAGGTGAACAGTGAGCAGCACAATTTTTTGTCTTTATTCACGACATTTTACAAGGAGCGAAAAAGTCGTGCTCTTTGGCATTCGCCGTCGTCGTCCTCATATGTAAGGGAACAGCTTTACGAAGTGTTTAATGAGAAGTAATGGCAGGGAACATATGCACATGTACCAAGTACGAGTGGGGACTGGAATGACTATTCCTTTTTTGCTGCTGGTTCTGGCTGTAGAGCTATCCCCCAGGATTTAACTTGTTGGAGTGCAAGTGCATGCATTTTAATGTGGAATATTGTGTAACCTACTCGTTTCGTTTTGTAATTGACAGAAATATTTCAACGGGAATAATAAGTTTAAGCGATGATGATGAGGTTAAGTTGTCAAGTGGTGCTCCTGCAAATTAAGTTAAGTCTTGAGTGTCATCTGGTTAAGGGTGCTTCATTATCATGGATATCATTAATTTTGTGGATCTTTTTAATGTAAAAGATGAGAAGAGTTATTCTCGCAGGTACTCTCAAAAGATGTGAGGTCACACGAATAACTTTTTGATTTATTTTTTTGGGGAATTTGTGTCTATGTCAATGAATGAAAAACAGTGTGAGAAAAAATTGTTTACCCTCGAACATTGAAAAAAATGCATAAATGAATCCAAACTATGTGCGGTATGAAACGATAGGACCGATCTATCATAAAACAGCCTTTTTTAACTCAAAGATTGCTTCTCTCGCCATCAGCCGTGTTTTGTGGAATTTAAATAATTGTGGGAAGACCAATTTTTGGTAGAAAATGCGAAAAAAGAAATACGAAAAACATTTTTTCTGCAACGAGTTCTTCAAATTAGGCAAATTTGAAAACAAAAAATAACCGCACTGGGCCGAAACTAGAGAATAGGGGTGAATAGGGCAGCAAATCCTATCACAATGCAATCGGTGGGCATCCCCATCTTTCGGAGCCAACAGAAGTCCACCATTTCGACTCTTCTTGGGTTCTGGAGAATAGCAATGAATGCATGTTTCGGTGATTGTTCGAAACGACCCGACACGGACGCAAAAAATGCATTGAATTGCACTAAAACAACGCAAAACACTGCTCTGAAATGATAATTCTGTTTTCTTTTGTAATCCGGAGTGAGCAAGCGTGGCACCTATCGCGTCGACAGCTTTTTCATGACAAAACTTGACCAATACGATATTTAAAATTGCCTAGGGTATTGTACTAGTCTCCGGACAGATAACTTTTTTTTTCTTTCAATGTTAATATCTTTCTATTCATGTTTCATTCAAATCATAATATTTCTCTAAAACTATAAATATTTCCCAGAAGTTTGATGTAAAAATAAAAGTTGCTTTTAACATTAATTTAAAATTATGATTTCTAAAAAAAGGCGATTTTCCCTAGTCTGTGGATGATAGCTCTAGTCTCCGGACGACTGAAAATCGAGTTTCCGGACATTTCAATTTAAAACTCAATATCTTTTTCTGTTAAGTGTTAAGTATAGAAGAAACCATTTTCTGCATCGGTAGTTATTTCCCGATTTTTAAAATAAATAATTTAAAATATAATTCCTAGTGAGACGAAATATAAAAAATTAAATCGGGACCAGTCTCCGGACGACCAAAACAGTCTCCGGAGGATTTTGAACCTACATCACCACTTGTCGCTTTAATGGCGTATAACACTCCTGTTTTCTGTCTGAATTTGTATTTGTAATTCTTCTACGTTCCAAGGTCTACTAGTTTTTGTTTCCTGTTTCCTAAATCTACCTGGAAAAGGAACGAAACTTTCAACTTTTAACTGATGTATACTGCTTTTTGTGCACATAACCCTTTGATATGGATAAAACGTAAAAAGCAAGATTTTCGTCTATTTGGTTTCTTTTGGTGTTTTTTCGTATGCATGCAAATAAAGAATGACGTTATTTTCAAATTAATAGAAAAGTAGTAGAAATAAACTGGTTTTATTATTCCCACGTACAGGTTCCAGTTAAAAGGAAAATATTTCCTTAAATTGTTGATATTTCTCCATCGACTGACATCCAAATGCTTTCAGAATTTTGTCTGAAAAACAATTAATAACGATAACAAAATTCTACCCGGTCTCCGGCCGCCTGAAATCTAGTCTCCGAACGATCGAAGACAAAATTGTTACTTCTCTATAGGAGGGATGATAAGTGGAAAATTTTTATTCTGGGTACAAAAGAGCACTTTGACCAAGGAAATTAAAGGTTTCAAAAATAATTTGAACATAAGAAAAAAAAACCTTGGAGCTGTCCGGAGACAAGATTTTCCCTATATTTGGGACCAAGTGCCCCGGACACTTACAAAATTCGGTAAAAAATACCAAAAATTTAATTTTTCTCTTTAGTTTTTGGAATTCATTATATTGTCTTTGAAACAAACTCTATTTTTTTTTTTTATAATTTGCACCCACTCAAGGGATTTTTTATACCCTTTTTATGCCAGAGACACAGTGAGTGCATTAGGAAGAAGGGAAGGGGTTGGAAAGGAGGTGTCGATGTACATTGGTCTTGAATTCTTGAACATTGCAATGATTGGGAAAGACAGAGTGTGGAAGAGAGTTCCACATTCGCGTAGTACGGCTAAAAAATGATTCTCTATACTTGACAGTACGTCCGAAGTTGGGCTCAAGGGTAAACTGATGGGCATTCCTAGAAGCGCGAGTATTACGGGTGAATTGTTTGAGGGGAGGAATGCAACTGGCTATTTCACTAGAGCAATTACCGTAGAAGTAACGGTAGAACAAGGAGAGACACGCAACGTTACGACGGTGGTCTAAAGAGGTGAATGAGTCAGTGATCTCTCTATCACCAATCATTCTTACAGCTCTTTTTTGTATTCCATCCAAGAGGCTTAAGTAAGTAGCTGGAGCACCAGCCCAGAGATGGGAATTGTACTCAAGCTTTGGGCGGATATAGGTTTTATAGATAATAGCCAGATCAGACGGGGAGAAAAATTTCTTGCATCGCCTTAAGAAACCTAAACATTTTGCGGCATTTTTGGCGACATCGCATATGTGCTCGTTCCACAAGAGGTGGTCTGTGATGCACATACCGAGAATCTCGAGATGTTCGGTCTCGTTGATGCAAGTGCCACTCATGGACAGTGGCAAGGGGGGTATATCTCGCTTCGACGATACAAGACAGCATTGAGTTTTCGAAGCATTAAACTCTACGCGGTTTTTAATTCCCCATTGTACAATGCTGTTTAGGTCAGAGTTTAATGAGCTTATCATATTTTGCCGCTCCATTTCCACATCCGAAGAGGAAGGATGTGAGTCTGGAAACGAATAAGAAAAGCTAAGGGTGCTATCGTCAGCGAAACAGTTAATTGGATTAGAAGTTACAGACAAGAGATCATTAATGAAAATGAGGAAGAGGGTCGGAGACAAAACGGAGCCCTGGGGCACACCAGCATTTATTTTGTGGGTTTCAGACTTGAACCCGTCCAAAACAACTTGTATAGAACGGTTCGAAAGAAAGTTTCTAATCCAACGAAGAAGGGATTCATCGATACCGAAGGCACGCATTTTCGATAAGAGAGCAAGATGCCAGACTTTATCAAATGCCTTTGAAATATCAAGTGCAACAATCTTACTTTCTCCAAAACGATGTAAAGATTTGTTCCACTGTTCGGTGAGATAAACCATCAGATCACCAGTGGACCTGTTGCTGCGAAAGCCGTACTGCCGGTCATTAAGAAGCTTTCGGTCTTCGAGATATTTCTTTAGCTGATAGTTTATCAGCGTTTCCATGACCTTAGAAAGAAGGGACGTAAGTGCAATCGGCCGATAATTGGAGGGAGAAGAAGATTCGCCTTTTTTTGGGATTGGCTGGACAAATGCTGTTTTCCAACTGCTCGGAACGAGCCCAGAAGAATAGGATAGATGGAAAAGCTTACGCAAGGATTTTGCCAGCGTGGAAGAACACCTCTTCAGAATAATAGCGGGGATACCATCCGGACCAGCGGATTTATGTATGTTGAGATCTTTTAGGACTCTCGCCACAGCTCGAGTGCGAAAGAAGATTTGTCCCATGGAATCATTGACGCGCTCAAGAACAGGCGGAGTCATGACACTATCTGGCAGCGAAGAGTTAGCAGCGAACTGCCTAACAAAAAGGTTAGCTTTCGCAAGCGAGCTAACGACTGGAGTGTCATTGTCAACGAGCGTAGGGACTGAGGAAGAAGAAAAATTCTTCATGTTTTTTACAAAAGACCAAAAATTCTTACTGCCTTTGGGACATTGCAGTATTTTTTGCCTTAATTTTTGGTCATGTAAAAATTTGGTCCGACGAATATGGGCATTGCAGGCCTTCCTGGCTTGTTTAAACTTGTTCCGGTTTTCCTCAGTTGGGTTGGCTCTATAACACCGGAACTTTACTTCTTTTTCCCTGATAACCTCTTTACAGCTTGAATCGAACCATGATTTTTCCTTGGGTTTGATACTTTTAACCCTATTCGGGATAAAAGTTTTCATTCCCAAAATAATCATATTAGTAATCATTGATAAGCTACATCATTCCTAATGTAAACAGCGAGACCATGGTGGAGGGAGAATAATGGCACTAAGCTATACCCATGAATGAGAAATTCAGTAGGATCGGAATTCTCACCTACTTGGGTTTCACTCAGTGCCAGTACAGCTGGCCTGTTCGAAACAGTGTGGATATACAAAGCAAGAAAATTAATTCTTAGCCCACGAATATTGCAATAATCGACTCTGAAATTATCAATCATTGCAAGTTAAAAAAAATAAAAGACCAAAACAGACAAGATCTAAGAGAGTTACTGAATTGAACACAAGAAATCTTTACGATTCAGCGCCACTGTCAGTGTTATGCCTTGACGGCAGCGTGAATCGATCCGACCCTGGAATTCAAACAGTTAATCTCTTTTCATCTGTTATTGACGACACATCATGTGCACACATTGAATGAGTAAAAAAAAAAGCTCAATGCAATGTAATGCACAATGATAAGCCGTGCAATTGTACGACGGGGAAACGAGGAGAACGGGATGGTTGGGTTATGTACTTACTGTGCTCTTGTGGCTAGCGGGTATTTTTAAGCCTTTTTTGTGGGTGCATTTTTCTTGGTTTTTTTTTTATTTGTTTTTGTTGCTTGTTGCGTTTCTATTGTTGTTTGTATGAGGTTTCGATATTTTTTTATTGTTGTTTGTTTGCTTTTTTTGGTGAATATTTTTTTTTTATGTTTGGTTTTAAGTTTTTCGTTTAGTGTTTATTATTGTTGGTTTTTATTGTTTAAATGGACGCGAGGGACATGGACGGGACATTAAATGAAAAAAACTAGACAAAAGCACTGCACACGCACAGACACAACCCGACTCTTCGAACACTTGACGACACTTGCTTACAAAATCGCACAAAATCAAGTATTCCCAGTATAGCAAAACAACAGAGGCTGCTGCTTATGTACTGATGTTACTGATTATGTATTTTGCTGTTATTTGCAAATTCTGTATTTAGTTTCTTTTTTTCCCCATTAAGTACAAAATCGTCCGGACACTGGGAACTGTCCGGAGACTGGTGCAGTAACCCTACTATCTCAGCTATCACACTCACCTTCAATCGGCGTGCGTCGGTGTGCCGATGCGAAATAATCGATTTTAGACACGTCATCCTTCGTGCTAGCCATTTTCTTGGCTCCTGGATGTAGCTCATCAATAACCGACGAACGTGCGACCACGATAAAACGCGTTAAACAATTTTTTTTAGAGAAGCCATCGAAAGAGCAGAGTCACTGTGACTTTAAACAAAATTCAAACACTCTTTGATTTCGCTCAACGATTTTCCTTCCATAAGAATCGAATCACCGACCGACCGACTATCACACGATATTAAATTGCTCTTGTTATACTTGTGCCATTAAGCTGTAGGGCTAAGTACCTCCTTAAAACTTGTGCTACTTCTAAATTCAACTAATACACAAATTTGTAAAGACATCATTGAATTTAAATAATTTCTAACGAAACTCAACCATACTCAAAATCGAAAATATTATAATTCAATTTCATTTGAAAGCAATCCATTTAAGTGCCTCTAACAAAAGTATTAAATGAATTCCATTCAACAGACCAAACATAAATATATTTTTAAACAATTAACAAAAAAAAAAAGAAATAAAATACCTCAAAGCATTTAGGAAAAGAATAATTCCATAGGAATGTCCATCCATTCCATTTATTTCGTTCAACCCATTCCCATCCAAAGTTCAACAAAAATTATGAAAGGTCCTCAAATGACACAAAACGTTACTCGTTTGTCGCTCGTCTGTCATGCCAAAATTCCAAAAACGAAAAAATGAAAAGGGTGGCATGCACAAGTTTTTCTATAAACAGATTCAGACAAAAGTTTTGGCTATATCCACGGAGTGGTCTATAGGCTCGTTTGGAACTGAAAGAACGTCAGCTTGTCCAGTAGTCGGTACAATAAAAGAGATTAATGAATTTCCACCTGGAATAAATTATTTATGAATAACGACACACAGAAGAAGAACAACCATAACCAGAATCAAGTCCATTTTGCAAATATCCAAGACCAAGAGGTCTCTTCTAAGAACCTTTTTACCCCTCTCTCTTGGCCCATAGAACAACGACAGAAAAAAAAACAGGAACAAAAGGAGAAGCACACAAATTTGAAATTATCGGACTCATTCAGCAAACTGACTTCTTTTTCCGTAAATGATTTCTTTTTGTCCGTCCGGTAAATGTTATTTGTTGAGGCAAATCCCAAGAAAAAGAATTCATATCCTCAAGGCAGTGAGACACTGACACACGACCACCCTAAAGGATATGCAAACTCAACGTGCACGAAGAAAAAAACGAAGACGACGAATTTTTATATTAATATCCTTTCGTTCCTCAATTTTTCGACGACTCAAGAGTACAATATAACTTTTCCGTATGAATTTTCTCAAGAAGGACATACACACATAGAATTACCATTTCCAAATGGACAGACAGGAGGATGTCTTGTTGCCGTGTGCCGGTCGTACCGCCCTGAAGGGCTCAAAATCTATTAGCTCCTTATGTCGATGGGAACGGGAGGCATTTTCTAAAACGAATGTCTTGTGAAACGTATAATTTGCCTAAATGTGGGTATTTATTATTATTATTCTGTTTTTCTAGGACCCGTGGTACGTCCTAAATGGCCGAGGAAGTGTATCCTTGTTGCTTTCATCAAAATGAACCCCAGGGTAATGTTTGGTTTAAAGGATTCCGGAGGATTGCAAGTGGTTTTCAAAGGGATTATCATTCTTTTCAGAAAATAAAGAAAGAGTTGAATTTAGGGTGTGTCAACTCTCAACTGGTGTAACAGTTGATGCCTGAAAACAAAGGACGAAAAAAATATGCAAATCAGAGTTGAACTCTCCACCTGTTTCGTTCTTTTTATCCTTGGCAGATTTCCTCTTCAGGTGATAAATGACTGCTTATGAAAATGAGAATAGAATTGAATTTTTGAAAAACGATGTCATCGTTAAAAGTCTATTTTTCAAACAAAATTGTGAAACAGGAGGTTAAGAAGTTTGCTGCTGGCGTCTTGCAGCAGGTCAGTGTGGGGGCTAAGTTCTCAACGTTTTAAAGACAATTTTTTAAAATGAAAATCCTTAAGTTAAAACCTCATCAAGGCGACATAGTTTTAGTTTCGTTGTTATGTCCCTTTTCCCTTTTTTTTTGGCTCAGTTTGGGCACAGAAAAAAAGAGCAAAACACTCACATCCAGTGTATCCAAAGTTCTAACAAATTTACGCACTCACTGTGAAATTGCTTCGAGATTAATTACTCTCAACCTTGTGGCGGCAGCAATTGCATCACCCAAAATCCACAAAACAAAGCGAAACTAATGGCCAGGTAGAGGCACTCACTTGCCGGATCCCGGAGTCCTAAAACCCATATCCGGTTTGTGATTTGTGCCAAACAATCTCTTAACTCCAAAACTAACAAGTCGCTCTCGGGCTACAAATTTCGTAATAATTTTCCGCTATCACACATTTTTTTTCCTCCAAAACAAAAGAAAGTAGAAAAAAAAGTGAGAAAGACATTACTTTCTTAAAAACTCGTCCGTTTTGTGTGGAGTGTTTTTAACAACAACAATATCCTTAAAATACATTTCCGTATTTTTTCCGGTCACTATAAACCAAACAAAGAAAAATAAAAACTTGCCAAGTTAAATAAAGAGCAACAACAGTTAAAATAAATAAGACTTGCTCTGGCTTTGCCCCCTCCCCCCTTCATAAAAAGAAGAAGAAATATTTTACTTGAGATTCGCCAAAAAAATAAAACATGTCTGTTGCACTTTTGCCATTTTGATTGTTATCAATAAAATGAACAACAAACAGGAGATCTCATAAATCATTCAATAAACATCTGTCAAAAGTATGTTCGGGAAAGTATTATGCATGTTCGTGTGGTT
This sequence comes from Sphaerophoria taeniata, assembly GCA_943590905.1. NCBI lineage: Eukaryota > Metazoa > Arthropoda > Insecta > Diptera > Syrphidae > Sphaerophoria > Sphaerophoria taeniata. Next base: position 11,177,440 of record OX016540.1, on the reverse strand, counting down.
TTAAAGAGAAACAAGAAGATAGTGATTTAAGGAAAAACGATTTTGACATTTGTTATTATCTTCTTTAATGAACGTTGGTGTGCTTTTTAAGGCATTGTTGTCTGAGACGGTAAGATATTTCAGGGATATCTTGTAAATGTGCACAAACCAAATAAATATAAACATCAAGTCATCGGCTTAAAATATTTTTGTCCTAGGTACAATTTACGTGGCCTACAAAAGCCGAAGGGGCGTACATAATACATCAAAGAAAACCTTTTTGGTACAGATGTGCAGTGTCTGCATATTTTTTTTAAATATACTGTACCGAAATTGTTTAAAACAATAATCTAAAATTCGAAAATAAGTGAGGTTACTAAAACAAAAACAAATGACAGAGGTGTCAAACAGCTGTGGTGTGTTCGCGAAGAAATGTCAGAACTGTCATAACAAATTAAGTTGAGTTGAAAGAGGTGTTCACATTAAAAAAATCCACCAACAGGACAGGAGTTGAAAAACCTCATACTGATGAATCGACACTCGAATTTCGAGAGCTGGGTCGACTAGTATGCAAACCTATGCCTAAGGTAAACATTGTAGGGGCAGTGGTTTCGGAGCAAGACAAAAATATATTTTCTTAGTTGAAAAAAGCAATTTAAAGAATATCAATTGTGAACACAATTAGTGGTTAATCGTTGCAGCATTTAATGTTGTCAGAATTGCTTAAAAAATTTTGTTTAAAATTGCGTCAAAATCTCAGTTGGTTAAACAAATAAAGCACAATGCTTTTACTTTAACCTTTTCGTTGGATTTCAGAAAAGTTTTTCCTTTCTTCTCATGATAAAATTAGGTACCTGAAAATTTATCACATTCCAATGAAGTCTAAAGGTTAGACTGCTCTGATGCCTTCAGCTAATGATGTTTGTAAATTGCAATGCTCAGCTATGGAAAACCATTATGAAACTGGCTGTTAAAACAAACAAAATGCATTTTGAATTTTTTTCTAATTTAAACATTTCTTTTTCTTTACAGACGGTGAACCAATAAAACTCCCTGACAATCTTGAGAGTTTGCCACGCGCCGATAGTTTTCCTTCTCAACGACATCGGTGGAACACAAATGAGGTAGGTACTTTTAGATCTTGCTAAAATTATTTAATGAATATTGCAGGCGCTTTAATTTTAAAAAAAGGTTTGATTGACTTATTTTGAAAATTGTAGGAACCATCGATTTTAGTAAAAAGTAGTACTTTTGGCCCCAGTCTCCCCTTATTAATTTCACAAAAAAGTAGTTTTTTACTACTGAAAACTAGACAACCTCTCAAACCTAGTAGCGTCCGCTTTATTAAGCCTTCAGATGATCTCCAGAGTGATAATAAAACATTTTCACAATTTCAAAAACTAACATAATTATCGTTTTACAATCAATTTAGCCATACCATTGGCGGTGGTGTGACATTTTTCTTCGCCAAGTTTTGCTGTTTTCTTTTCCTTCAAGTACAACTCTTTGACCTTTTGCCTTCTTCCAAGTAGTAGATGTAGGTCAGACGTTGTGAGTTCCAGAAAAGTGTAACCGTCGTCTTTTTAGATTCACGTTTCGTCGATTGTTACCAATAGCTAAGTACGAGCGTTTTACTTTGGTTTTTTGTCGAAAACAAACCTTTTTGCAAAGAGACGAACTAGTTTAAGAAATTAGTGTGGGATGTAATTATCTAATCGGATCACTATAACCAAAACTTTTGTGTTCGTGACTTAAATATAACGAAACTACCAATAACACACCCTTTGTTTTTAATATTTTGAGGAAGGGAATACGCAACCAACTGAAATAAATTTGATTCATTTTAATTTTTTGGCGAAACAACGTTTGTTGGGTCAGCTAGTGTAAGAATTAGGTTGGATCGTTTTTTTTTCATTATGTTAGAACGAAAATTTAACTGTTTTCATGCAATTTAAAAATAATCATAGTCATTTCTTTTTGAATTCTGGGCATTTATATGGAGAAAATGGGGTGTCGGGTGTCAACACATGGGTGTACTAGCTGTCCGTGGCAGACGCTGCCCACAGAACACAATTAGTGCTTGAACCTGAGAGTACCTGAAAAAGAAGATTTAGTAAAACCTACACTGTAACTTTCATAGTGGAGATATGGATTAGCTAAATCCAATTGGTTTTGTTGATAAAAATGATCAGGTTCTTTATCTTCATATTTGAGAGTTCGCTAAGATCATGTAGAAAAGGAGCCTCAAAACCCATTGTTCTGGCATTAAGTAGGGCTGGGCATTCACACAAAACATGATGAAGTGTCTCCCTTTACTCCACATCTCTACAACTGCAGCAAAACTCGTTTTAGGGAGTACCAAGTCTCATGGCATGTTGTTCGATTGGCCAGTGACCTTTACAAATGGCAACAATTCTACTTATGTCTGACCTAGGCTTGTACAGAAGTTCCTTGGTGCGTTTATGATCGTAAGTGGATGATATCTGCAGTTGGTGAGATTTTTCCATCTTACGTTAGATTTCTTGAGAAAGTGGTTTTGAATGTCTGTTTTGAAGACTATCAAAGGAATTCTAACTTCCTCAGCTAAAGAAGCTCGAAGATTGGATCCCATCCTGGCCAGTTCGTCAGCGATTTCGTTTCCCAGAATATCACTGTGACCTGGTACCTACCCAAACAAGATTAATTTTAATATACACTCTTTAACGATTTTAGATTCCGTCAGGCAGCTGTCTATAACCTTGATGGCTGCTTGGCTTTCAATAAAAATTGCTATGCTTTTTGTATTGCTGTCGGGTATGACTGCTTGTTTAAGTAGTCTACAATCTACATGCCTGTCTGATCGCTAGTACTTCTGCCTGAAAAACGTTGCACCTATCGGGCAGTCGAAATGATTCTTTGATACGCAGTTCTTCAAAGAAGACACCAGCCCCAACACCGAGCTCCATCTTGGTGCAGTTTATAAGGTAATGTCGAAATCTTTAGTGGGATAATTATTTTTCCAGTCCAATCTGGATTGAAAGTCAACCTTGAATTGTTTTCCAAAGTAAAAAGTTGGTGTAATGTAGTATTTTTTTATGACCGAAAGATTTTGCACTCCACATATCGGATTCCTTTAGCCTCAAGGCATGAGATGGTATGAGATGTATTCAACCGTTGAATTATAGGAAAAATGTCCTATCTTCCTTCTACTCACAATTTTTCTTGAACTGAGTCTGAGTACAGGATCTACTGCTTTTTGGTTGTGTATCGTAATGTAGATTGCAATAGGCGGATGATTAATAAATTTAGCAACATAGGTATTTACTGGTTCAAAACCTTAAAAATAAAAAAAAAATTACAAAAATGTAATCGCATATTTTTCTATTTTTTCGGGACACCCTAATATTGTGTAAATGTACTAGCGGACCCCACAACCTTTGTTCTAGTTAAAAAATAAGTTTTAAATTTTAGGATTTAAGACGCAGGAAGAAAGCATCAGTTAGGTATGGATCGAAACTAAACTAATCCTTAAGTCATTTGAACCCACACGTAAAATTAGATCATCACAATCGGTCTAGTTGTTTTAGTCAGGTCCAGTTGAATTGTTATATGACCGATATGTGTTTTTTTCTTAACATTTGAAAGAAAAATTAAACGTTTTTCAAAATTTGTTTTTACTAAAGTTAAGACCCTTACAAGGCCAATTATTTAAAACAAATATTGAGAAACAAAATATATTGGCTAAATGAAAACATTCCCCGAAATCGTTGCCAGAACTTTATTCAAATAAATCCCATGAAATACCACAAGCAATCGCGTGCAACAGGACATATATTTAATTATCCAACATATCCAGTACCATCCATCCATCTGTCCGCCTTCTCTGTCCCTATCCAATAGCATCCCCATCCAACACAAGAACGGTGGGTAGCAGGTCGAGGACGACCATAATGTATTATTACCCTGGTAATAAACTTAAGTTAATCGACATGTAATTTGTTTCCCATATCGAGGATGAACATCACTCTCGGAAGCAAAACAAAAAAACATAAAAATCAAAACCACCCCAGCACAAGGATGATCAAGGATAAAACCCAATCTTGCTCTTTCTTTTTTGTTTTTATTTTAATTTAACATTTAGTTGTATTCAATTCGACCACCATTACCGCTTAAAAATTAAAATTCATCTTCATGGCTTGTTTAACCGAAAATCGGGGTGAGGATTCTTCTCACTCTCACCCTTATCCGAAGGATACCCCGGTTCGGGGGAAAAATAAAACCAAAACTCACCCAACACAAACAACAACATTGAAAACTTTCGCCGAGCAACGCTCGAATTTTAATTTCACTCGTCGAAATATTTTCAGTCACTGGAATGCAATATTGTCCAATAAAAAATATGTTTACCTCGCTGTCTTCTCGCAGGATCAGGTTCACCAGAGTTTTGTTTATGTTTGTGTTTTGTACAATGACGACGACGGATGACGACTACGACGACCACGACGACGACGCCACACGGCAAGGTTGATACTCTGAATTTTTCCGCTGTTTTACTTGTAAATTAAGAGCGACCGCAAATAAAAATTTCCAGATGTAAAGCTCAACACCGTTAATGAACTGCAGCCAAAAAGCCGCTTTCCCTCGTTCGTTCTCGTCGTCGTCGTCGTCGTCGTATAATTTTGTTTCGTACACGAAACAAGTTTACTAAATTAAAAAATAAAAGAATGGTCCAGGACACCAAACCGAAAAAAAAGAACATACGACATGGCAAATGATAATAATAATAATAATGAAGGTAAATTCGAGCATAAATAAAATTACGCAGATATTGTTACGGTTGGCGGAACACACATTCCATACAGACACGTGGAGACATTCCATATAAATCTGATTACGGCAGACACGGCCCGACTACAACAAACCTCTGGAATGTGATTGTCCTGCAACGCGCTCTGGCTTTTTTCTCGATGAACCAAACAGAATTTTTCTTTAACTGAGGTCGAAAAACTTCGCCAAAAACTCTTTGTGGCACGTCTCTTAGTGTGGACAGTGAAAATAAAAAGTTGCGAAACATTTTTCGCAGCCACTAATTTTTGATTTGCTTAGATTTTCAAGGAGATGTAAAACTTTGCCTTTGTTAGGATCACAAATGAAGTTTTACATAGGTTTTTGTAAAATTTGTTCATAACTTTTTTTCAAGCCAACAAACATTTTAAAATTTGGGAGATGAGAGTTTCCAAAGTTTGCAAACACAGAAAATTAGAATAAAAAAAAAAAAACAGCCGGCCGACACAGGGAGCATTACAAAAATTGTAACACTATCTACGTCACTGAACTGCTTCTAAGCGGCTGGACCAAGGGTGGCGCCCTGGATGGTTTCGAATCACAAATCAGCCATACTAGCTGAACCGGTAAACGTTGTTTTACCATATGAGTAATGAGATGGAGGCAGGGAGTGCATTACCCATATGTACATATAGACACAATTCTTCAGGAAAAAAAAGAAGACATTAAAGATTCACAAAATTTTTACGAAACAACGTTTGTCGGGCCGACTAGTATTCACAGTATTGAAATCTAATGCAAATCCTTTGAGTACTCACTATTTCTGTACCGTTGGAGTACACCAAAATTTGAAAGAATGCTTAGAACTTAGTACACCTCAACTCAATAAGAAGAACACCCCAAGGTGGGGTTCTATCTCCTCTTCTATGGTTACTAGTCTTAAATGAATTCCTAAGCAATCTTGATAATAGTTGAGTAAAGGTAGTAGCGTTTGCACATGATCTGGTACATGATGGCCTCAGGAATTTGTCGAATAGTTCTCAGTGAGAATATGGAAATAGCTCTTAGAAAGGTAAGCAAATGGGTCACTAGATGTGGACTTGGAGCTTATCCGAACAAGACTGAACTGATGCTATTCACTGCCAAAACTAAGATACCCTTACTTTATCCAACAAAGCTAAATACCTAAGAGTATTCCGAGATCCCAAACTGAATTGAAAAAGTAACATAGAAGAAAGAGTTAAGAAAGCTAGCTGACCCGACAGACTTCGTACTGCCTCAATCGATATAAAAAAGACCTAGACGTTTGTAGCCCGCTACCATACCACCCGCTACTTTCTACCCGCTTCTCCACCACCGTCTACCCGCTATCCCACTACCCGCTACCCCACTACCCGCTACCCAATACTTACACACGCTACCCGCTTAACCAGTAGTCACTACCTACTATACTACCCGCTAACCCACTACTCTCTACACGCTATCCCGTTATACCCTGTTACCCGCTACCCCATTTCCCCCCACTACCCAATACTTCTTAACGCTACCCAACATGACTGTCTGGATTTACACGGCACGATAGTTCGCCCCATTCTGACATATGGTATATGGATCAATTGTTTGGTGGCCAGCCCTTGACAAAAAATAGAGCTTAAAAGAGTACAAAGAACTACCCCACTGATGCACTTACGGTCATTCTGAATCTCTTACCCATAGATCTTCACATTTATTAAACAGCGTCAACAAATGCGCTAAAAAAGAAGTAGTATCCATCATCCACTTTTTGGGGCTCAGAAAAAAAAAATGTCGTGTGTATTTAAAACATTTTCAACATTTTCGATTAGATTCTAGCAGCCATATACCTCAATAAAAAACGCCCATTCCGCTCTTATTCCACATATTAACTAATTAATAACAATTCGTCGCTTGGATAAATGTTTGTCGTATGTGAAAAATTGGGGTTTTGAGTTTTAAATGCAGTTTTGGTAATAGATTTTTTGCCTATAATTCTGTAAAATCCGTTTTTTTATATTTGGCTTAGTTCCCGAGATATTCAGTGTTCTTTTTGTCGTATCTCCAAGGTCACTAACGATTTCAGTCATTTTTTTGTCGTATGTGTAAGAAAAAGCTACACATACGACAAATTTTAAACATACGACAATTTTTCCCATACAAAACCGGTTTTTCGTCGATTCGGAAAATGATTGTCGTATGTGCTATTTCTTTCAACACATACGACAATAATTTACTGAAGTCTACGTGTGCGTTTGTCGTATGTCCCATAACAATTAACACAGTCGTGTGTTATTTTTGGTCTCAGTTGCAATCATGATGTCAATGGAGTCGGACGCCCGAGTCTTCTGCTCCGAGTTTGTCGGAAGAAATTTGTGCGTAATTGCATGCAATAAATTTATGTTTTAATAACTTTTAATTGGTTTCTTAATTTTTTGGCATGAGTGGCGAAATATTAGGTGAGGACTTTTCAACTGACGATGAAGACAATGATCCGTCTTCTTACCAACCTTCAACAGCAGACAAAACGAATTCCTTAAAAAAATTGTATGAGTATGCAAATGAATTGATTTTGCCAACTCCAAATTCGAATGAAATCCAAATTCGAAATCTGTCTGTTTATAGCAGTTCATTTAAGTTTCGGAATTTTCGTTAGTATCAAATCAAAGGTAGCAATTTAATTTCAATAGCATGCAGTGTATTATTTCATCTTTCACGGGTACTGCCTCTTGCGAAGACCTGACAAATCTTCCAAGAGTATCAATCTGTCACGAAAAAGTGCTTCTCAACTTTGCCGTTCGGAATCGGCGTTAAATTGTAGGTCCCCTCAATTCTTCACACGCACTTAGAGAATTGTTGATGAGAGTAAGCCACATAGGCCTTGGTTCTTCAAGAGCTGTCGCGCCACTCTATTTATTTATTCTATGCAGTGTAACACCAACAACTTGCAGAAAAAGAAAGAGGAACCCATCGTTATGGAAACAAAATTTAAGAAAGAGTCTTCGTGAGCAGGGTCTTCCTTATAATGGAACAAATGGCATAAAAAGGCCTGGTAGGGCGTTTTTTCAAAAACTTCATTGATGCCGTTTTGTCGTATGTACAAGACTATTCCATTCAAACATTTGATAAATTTTTGTCGCACGTTTAAAAATTTTGTCGTATGTGTTTGGGAAACTAGCCGACTTGGTGAAATAGTCACATACGACAAGAGCATTCTGAGCAAAATTGGCTCTAAATTGTTCCTTAACAACTATTTCGATTTTATTTTAACGTTATTGAACTAAAAACTTTTTTTTACATAAGTCATACAATTTTCAAGAAAATCTGACGTAGGGTTTTTGAGAAAAAAAATTCTGAACTTTGATGTCGTTTTCCCAAAAGTAGCCAAATGTAACATACGACAAACGTTTATCCAAGCGACGAATTAGAGTTGATCCATAGATTGAAACTTCTCATTAATTAAAATAATTTGTTTTCGGAATAGTAAAGTGAACCATTTGTTGTAGTCCTTGCTGTATACATAGCAATCGATTGTGTTTCCATTTAACGAAGTGATAGAGACATTTTTTTACCTTTTTTTTATTCCTTGGTTAAAAGTGGTTTAGCGAAGGAATACAAAAAAGTAAAAAAATGTCTCTTACGTTGGAATAAGTAAGTAAACGTCAGTTAAGAGAAATTTCATTTTGTTGATAGCATTTTCCAGCTGATTTTTCGATCGTCAGATAAACAAGCAGATAGTGTTTATTCGACAAATAACAAAATATTGGATTTTTCAATCGTCAGACTTTATCTGACGAATAACGCTCTTATTTATTCGACCGATGAATACTCAGATAAGTTTATTTGCCAGTTTGTTATTTGTAGATTTTTTCGTTAGTCTACATAATAAGGTTTAATCCTTCATTATTCCGCGTTTATTAATTTGGCTGTAAATGTTTGAAATAACAAAGACTGACGGATGTACATGTACATGCAACTTTTTTTCAGTAGAAAAGTTCCGAAATAAATCAGTGCTCCAGTAATAATTTTGCACATTTCCATATCACTCTGTTGATATGGCTTCATAATTTAAATAAGTACTTCCAAGTTTTTCCCACGAAAAAAGTCGTCCCTGAATAGCATATGAGTTTTAATTTAGTTTTCCTCAAAAAATAGCACTTGGTGCTCCAGCCTTTTTTCTTGCCCACAATATCCATCAATCACAACAGCCTTGTGCCTTCCTTCAGCCGTTATCCTTTTGATATGAAACTATAACAAACCCATCAACAAAACTACTGCAGAACATTTCTATTAAAGTGTTTTCCATCGCGCTATGGTAACACGCTTTCCTTCACTGATGTTTTTCTTTCCTCCACCAAACCTTTTCAGAATGAAAAAAAAACTGATTCAAGTCGAAATGAATAAAAAACTAAAATCAGTTCTCGAAAAAATAACGAACCCGGACCGGGCCTATGTCAAGCTCTCGCCATCTCCTCCTTTCACTATCCACTCTCGATTCAACTCTGAAAAAAAAACCCACAAAAATAAACCAAAAAAACCGCACGAATTTATTTCGCAAACAAATCATTTATTTAAAGGGCTCGCTCATAAAAATGTACATAAATATTTTGGTTTCCCTTTCATGATGGAGAGATGGAGGATGACACGACACGGTATCGCCAGCATCACCATCGCCGTTCAGAATAAGGACTCTCCCATAGCCTCCATCACCATCACACGGATAGCATCGTCGAAACCAAACCAAAACCATCAGCAGAGAGGTATTCATATTCCGAAAGGAATGTGCCCGCTGAAGGCTGAATGTCTTCCTAGATGATTTTTTTGTGTTTTGAAGCGGCCTGTTCGATTCGATTGCATTTATTATGCTCTGAAAACATTAGGTTTTGGGTGAATTTTTGCTGATTTCTTGTAACATGTCTCATTCAGAATATGTTTTTGAGGAAATTTTTATTTTCAACGTTCCCAGGCACGAACGATATGTCTTTGAAATGTCCTTCAAGTTCTGGTGTACGTACAAGGTGCAATTTTTTTCGTTTTTTGGTTGTTTTACATCTGTGCTTGGGTGAACCCGTTCGGCTTAATTTATTCGTTTCGGCACTAAATTATTTATTTGAAGACAAATCAAAATTTTTGAAACGAAAGCAAATGGAGGAAATGAGAAATATGTAAATCGCAACTTTGCTTACACGCGCAATTGATGGGCCTATTTATTTAATATTGGGGTTTCCTTATTCGTTGTTTTTTAAAGAAATATTTGGAGGCCATAAGTGTTTTGGTTTTAGCCGGAGTAGGAGAAACCAATTTAAGGTCCTTAGTGGATAAATTATGGGCCGTAAATCAGGGAAAAATCATTCACGTATTTTTAAAAAGCTCTTGAACTTACTCAATTAAGCAGACGCTACAGTTCGATCGGATTTTCTTCGACATCCCTCCTCGATCTTACCTACGACGACGAATTAGTCTAGGTCGAACCAGGGCCTCATCCAAAAAGCGTCTACAGCCAGGTCGGTCCCAGTTAGCTAGGAAGTTGTTTGAGGTCCTTTTCATCCTGAATAGCGGCCTTTCTCGTCTGCGACGTCCTTCTAGGCCTTGAAATCGATGAAAATGTTGTAGGATCGATTTGAAGCTCCTAATTCCCAAATGATGGACATTACTGGTCTGCAGCGACACTAATAAAAACCTATCAGGTTGTCTGAGGCTTGTTGGGGGCTGGGTAGTCACCACGAACTCATATGTCGTTGTCCGAATATGTCGTTGCAGCACTGTAAGGTGTTCACAAAGTACTTCATCCTGACTGCAACTGTAGGCATTACCATTCCATCTGGTGAATTCTTCTATGGCATCAGTGAACGCCACTACCACTAAAATAAGCAACCTAAGAAAAGAAACTAGAAGTCTTTCAATGTCCCCAAAAAAAGCCGAAAAGAAACTGACTGGGAACTTTATAAGATCAGAAAACGTATGTTTAAGGTCGAAACGCAGCGAGCAAAACGTAGCTCATGGAGTGCCTTCTACAACGAAATAGACAGCACAAATGAATCCGCCAGACTTAAAAAATCTTTACCAAAGATTCAGTCACTCTAGGATCTCTCAAAAAACTTCAAGCAGCTGGATCGACTGAATCCTCTAGCGACACTCTTGAGCTCCTTGTGAATACTAAATTTCCTGGCTGCGTAGCTGATATCCGTATTCCAGAAATAGAAACTCATACAGAAGCCGTAGTACCATCGGATATTATAACAGAAGAAAGGCTTGAATGGGCTATTCACTCCTTTTCTCCGTATAAGTCCCCTTGTCTAGATGGAATCCTTCCATTGATGCTTCAAAAAAGCCTAAATCTTATCATCCTCATCCCACAATTAACTAGCATTTTCTATAACAGCCCTTAATGGGGATATGTTCCCTTATCGTGGCGAGAGATAAAGGTAGTAAACCTAGCCATACGAAGGCCAAAGACCTTAGACGCAATAGTCTAACATCGTTCATTTTGGAAACTTTTGAGAGGCTGATTGAGATGCGCATCCGAAGCACCTTGAAACCGAATTGTATATCGGAAGCTCAATATGCCTACACAAATGGAATAAGCGTTGAAACAGCACTGCACAGTGTTGTCAGCGTCATAGAAAAATCACTGAATGACAAGGAATACACCCTTGCAACGTTCTTGCGGGTATTGAAGGAGCTTTCTATAACGTGTAGAACGAAACAGCAAGCTTTGACCGACCAAAAGCGGAAAAGCGATAATAAAGTAGATTATGTGTATGCTCAGGAGGAGGCAAATCAACACTGAGTTAGCAGAAGAAAGGTTGAGAGTATCCACATCCAGGGGCACCCCACAGGGGGAGTTCTCTCACCGTTCTTGTCATGGTCATGAACGGCATACTCTCTAAAGTCTCAACTGAAATCAAGTGGAGTGAAAATAAAACTGTAGGGGAAGGCTTCTAATCTCTCGACTCGCTTAGACTTCCAGACTACAGTAGTGCCCACCAAGCGGAGGTCCTGGCAGTGACAACAGCTGCTAAACAGGTATTAATGATGGCGGTACCCCAGGCTGATATCACCTTTTACATTGATAGCCAAGCGGCAATAAAAGCGATTACTGCAAATGAGGTATAAGATCAAACCTTGTTTCATGATGCCGCGAAGAGCTTGAGGTTCCTGGCGCACAGCATAACATTAGACTATGCTGGGTCCTAGGCAACAAGAAAGCCGATGAATCAGCAAGATTAGGATCAACGCTTGACGTAAGCCAAGCTCAGCTACTCAGCACCCCACACTGTTATTAAAAGCAGGAAATCTCAAAAAGAATAACTAATAAGGCCGATGAAAGGTGGAACCTTCTTGACACCTGCGGAGATCACATCGATCTCTTGCAAGCATAATTGCCGGACTTAATCTGTTAAGGATATCGCAAGAAAAAATGAGATTCAGCTCAGATGATCTATGCAGAAGATGCGGTGACGAAGCGATGCAAGAAGACACTTCGCACTTTCTATGTCACTGCCCCGCACTTTTCCACCAATGGAAGAAATTGGTCGGCAATTATTTCTTCGGAGACTTAGAAGAACTCTCTAGTGCTCCAGTTACTAACATTTTGAACTTCGCCAATGCCTCCAAATGGCTTGATTAACTGAACACGTAGGTTTTTATTAGCTTGAGTAGCAACACTAGTGAACACATACCTCTTCTCTCTCTCATTCTACCCTTTTCTCTTAGCACCATTCAATAACTTTTCACTGAGGTTGAAGTTGGTTTCTGGTTTCCGTAAGAGTAAAGCCATATTACCTCACTCATAATTTAACAGAAGATTTGTGACAATTGATAAAAATCTCGTTCCTATTCTACTAGACTTTTCCAAAGCCTTCGATTCCATAGATTTGTCTGTTGTTGTGTGCAACAAATTCTTAATGAGTTTTGTTTCCCATCCAGTGGTGTAAACTTAATCAAATATTACTTAAGTGGTAGAAAGCAAGCAGTTGATATAATTAACAATTTATCTGACTTTCTTTCAATTTCAAGTGGAGTTCCACAAGAGTGAATTTTGGGTCCTCTATTTTTTTGTCATTCTAAATTAACGCGAAGTGCGAAGAATTTCAAAGTACTGCAAGATCAGTTCGTACGCTGACGATTTGCAGTTTCACCTAAGTTGCACAGTCAGTCTCATTGAACATCACATGGAGAACATCATATGGAGAGAATTTCACGTTGCACGTTGCTGCTTCAAGCATAGGTGTTGCTGATGATCCAAATTTATTGACTTCCCGGCTTTCGCAGCTATTGAACGAGTGGTACACCTCACTGTGGCGTATTTTGCATTTGGATTTGCATCTCATGCATGAATCTTTCGAGTCCTTGAAGCCTTCTCATCCTCGTCAAAATTAAATTTGTTCGTGGTGGCTGCATGATGTTGATATTTGTCTTTATACTCGATGCCAAATGGCCTTTTGGCCATCACCTTCCATCGGTTAAGATTCTAGGCTTTTAGACAGACCAATTTAAATTTTCTTCTTCGCAAAGAATTTTTTTGTTCCTCATTTTGGATTGTCCTGTTCCTTTGATCAAATCACCTTGATTCTTAGAAAAAAGAAGTGAATACATTTTTATGATAAAAAATAAACCTCATTTTCAAGAACTGTCCAAATATTTTCCATTGTGTCAAGATATAAAATCCAATACTAATTTGAAGATATTATATCTCCGTCCATTCATATGGACAAAAAAAAAACAGACCAAGAAGAATGAAAGGTCCACAAAATTGCCTCCGGACTCTTGGACGTCTTTCAAAAAATAATAACGACAATAAATTATAATTTTCAAAAAAGGAAAACACCAAGACCAAAATGTTTGTTCGTCTCCTTGCGAACTTAACCTCTTTTAAGCGCCACAGATAGTTGCTGGCCATTATTGAATTAGCATAATAAATGCTCCGAAGGTAGGCAATGTTCCAAAAAACGTTTTTATCCCGCTTCACATATTTGAGAATATTTTTCTTCATCACACCAAAAAAAAAAAAAAAATATATAAAACTCAAAAATGCTGAGCTTCAAAAGAAAGCCAACAACTAAAAAAGTTAAAATATTCACGTTTCTCTTGTTTGGCCCTCGTCGTCGTCATCCTTTTTCGTAGTTGTCCATTCATTGACAGAAAAAAAAAATGCAAACCGAAGATGCTTCTTTGACAATATACTCACCCGACCGCCGAGCACTTCATGTGGAAGTTGATGCCATATAAACGTCTTCCTTTTCCAATTGGCAGTGAGTTTGCTTTGTGGCGGCAGGGAGAATGAGTTACTCGAAACAAAAAATTGCGAACCAATTTTTCCCTAATCGAATAAACCCAACAGCAGGTTTTTTGTTCCCCTGCCATAGAGACATACACAGGAGACAACAAACGAAATATCAAGTTGGATAGGACAACGACAAACGAACTACACGATGTTGGAGACTTCCTTAGACCGGGGAAACGCCTTCAAGGATTGTTGACTTGGCCATGGATCACACATCACACCACACATGGTTGCACATTAATTTGGGATTGAGTTCATTTTCTTTTGTATTTGCAAGATTGAGGTAGTGGGTGTCGTTTAGCTTAAGTCACGATTTTTCCAAGGGGAAGGATGTTTTTAGGAAGTCAGTCATAAGCTTAAAGAAACATTAAGCGGATTCAAAGAGTTCAGAGTTGAAAATGGGGTTTAAGGTGATTTTTATTGATTATCAAAGGAAAGTCATTTGCTGCAAACCCTGCAAAATTATTTCATGGTTCTGTGCTATTTATTCGTCCGCTTACACAACGCAATAGCTCTCTGTTGAGTATAGAGATGCGTTCCTTAGCCGTACTACATGAATGTGAAATTTACCACGCTCTTCTTTAGCAATATCCCCTCTCTCGAATCGTCAGTTTCTGGGCTTTAAATTTTTGCTTGGCAACGCTGTCGTTCTTGAAAATAGGACTATACGCTTTTAATTGACATTCGCAAGGCACAGATTATTTCCCAAAAATCCTTAAAAATCATTTGTTTCCTGACTTTTTGTCTCCCGGCATAAATTGTCCAAGATAATCGCAAATCCTTATGTCCATTAATATTGCCATTTCGAGTGTGTGTCACTTTATTTCTTTGAAGACACAAATGCAAATAGAAAATAAAACGTGATGCCAACAATATTGCTCAATTGTGTGTCACACTCTGTCTCTTCTAACTGACAGCTAGCCAAAACTACGAGTAAAAAGTGGTTCCACCCACTTCCACCTTGTTGAAGCTTGCATATAGTTAGTCGTTCAGTTTTCACCACAAAGAAACCAAATAAAATTGAACTTGTCAACCCAAAGAAGAACTATACAAATATAAGGAAAAGGACTTGACTTTTGAACAAGCTAGATGGCTAGATACCTTCCCTCATGTCGCGTCGGTCGCTGTCGTCGTCATGTCCTTCTTTTTGTGCCGAACCCTCCAAAAAAAAGTAGGCGGAGACTTTGAAGTGAATTTGAATATTTGTTTTTTTGCTCAAAGTGTGTGATGGAAATATGGTTTTCTGATAAAAATGCACTCGCAAAAGAGAAATTGTAGACGTTGTCATATTTTTTTGTATGATTATTTTTGACAGGGAGAGTGCCAAGTTTTGAATTGTGCCCTCAAAGTTGTGTCACATTTAGGTTTTCTATTTTAATTTATACTTTTTGTTTGTGTCTGGCCTGTTTATAAATTTTAAGTGACGTAAACGTTGAAAAAGTGACATTTATAATCTTTGTTATTTTTGTGTCTTTTCAAGGAAATCGCAGCGATTCTTATCAGCTTTGACAAACACTCTGAGTGGCAGTCGAAGGAAGTCAAAACAAGGTGAGTACTGAGTAATTTTGTATGACGTTTTCGTGGTCTGTTCGTTTGAGGAAAGTTATTTTGACAGGTTAGCGTTGGGTTCTGTCAATGTGTTGTGATTCAATCACAAAAAAGAGTAGTTTTGTGCTAATGTCAAAAATATCAAACGTCAAGTTAATCACATTTGATATAAAAATGACAAATAGAACCAAACAAAAATAGGTTGTCACTTTAATGAGCTGTCACTAGACAGTGAAATTAAACAGAACTTTTGTGTGTGACGTTTAAAGCGACGTTTACATTAAACGATTTCCCATTGTTCTTATTTCGTAATGGCGATGTTTCGGTGCTTTCGTTTATTCTTTATTTATCTCCAACACGAAACAATGCTTGAAAAATCTTTCAATGTAAACGAATATTATTTAAGCTTAGATTTGATCGTAAAAGTCGAAATTGACAGATGGGATCGAGCTAAGCTACATAAATAAAAAGATAGAATTGAGTAGCCATGTTTTTTTTCACTACTCAGTAGCCAGCCCATCCAAACTTCCCTTGGCAAACAACAAAAATTTGGATTGCAGTCGATAAAAGGCCAGTAAAATGTGACAGTTGTGCCGGCGATAGAACTTTCAATTATTATATCAAAATGAAGACGGCGCTGATGGCGCTAAGAAGAATTATTAGGTCAGTTCCACCTAACAACACCTCACTGAGATCTCAGACATCTTAGAGATTTTTTAAGTGGAACAAAAAATCTCAGCTGAGAACTGAGATTTTTTTCTGAGATTTCTGAGATGAAATTAGGTTTGTTCGATGTGCGCTCTGGGTCGCTCTGATTTCGCACTGAGCTGTTTCATGTCGCTCTTTTTTCGCCCCGGTGCACTTCCACCGTGTACGATGTGTATTCAGTGCTCACACCGGGAGCGCTCTGAATCGCCCCAAGTTTTTTTTGGGGTGAGAATTTCGGAGCTGTTCGAATCAGCTGTTGCTATACAAAAAAGAGAAAAGAAAAACAGAACACTACTAATGCGTTCAGGGTAATGACAAGCACTGAAGCGCCCCGGGGCTGGTAACATCGAACGAACCTATTATTTTGGATTCGATTTCTCACTCAGCTATTTGACATGACTGACAGATGTGCAACAAAAATTTGTAAGGTAATCATTATATCTCTGTGAGAATTATGTTCCACCAAATGATTTTGCCTCAGTCAAAGTGACATTGAGATCTCAGTGAGATATTTTTAGGTGGAACTGGCCTTTTATTTAGCAACGCGAATCTAATGATCTGAGTTATGAACTCTCTAAGGTTGAAGTATTTGCTAATTTCTTGTAATCCGAGACGCAACCCTCAGGTCCATTTTGCGACGTTTTATGTGACAATTCCCATACAAATTGAATTTGACGGATAAAGTGAATTGGAGCGTTTTATTCGCACTTGATTACTGTGCTGGGAACTGAGTAGTGAAAAAAACACGGCCAGTATTGTGTATCAAAGAAAAATAAAGACGACTTGACCAGAGATTAGAGAAAGAAAGAGATCGGAAACTGGCTTACGTTTTACCCCCTAAATTCCACAATTTTTATTTTCTCTTCGTGTGTGAGTTACTGAATTGACGAACATTAAAAATGTATTTGTGAAAAAACAATCATACCGTTTGTCAATTTGAGTTTGTAGGCAATTCTTTTCTGACAGCTTAGTTCCCTTTCTCCCCTTATCTCTGGACTTGACTATATTTAAGTTCAACTTAAGAATTCCTTTTTAACCTAAATCGTATTTTTCAGACCAAAAAGCGGATCACTGCTCTTGTATTCAAGAAAAAAGGTACGCTACCGACGCGATGGCTATTGCTGGAAGAAAAGAAAAGACGGAAAGACAACCCGTGAAGATCACATGAAGCTTAAAGTTCAAGGAACCGAAGTAAGTTTTTTTTCACATATCAGTTTTTGTTTCCTTTTCTGCCTTCCGGTGTCCTCTACGTCCGATAACACTCTGCCAAAAGTGACTAAAGTCGGAAAATAAAAATATAATCACATCTTTACCCTTGTAATCCATTTAACTTTAAGTAAAAGGCGTGAAATAAAATTATAATTCACTAACTACTTACAACATCGCAACACGCTGACAGAAATGTTTCAGCGGGATATCACAGCTCCTCTCTATATAGACACAATCCACGAGACCAAACGACAAAGTAACACGAAAAAAAGCCTCCATAAATCAATTTTCGGGCAATTTTTCACCCCGTTTCTATAAAAATGCTAGTCGAGCTCAACCCTCTTGTTGACTCTCAGGAAATATACAAAACTCCCCCAATGTAAATAATTGCTACCTCCCAAAAGAAGACTATCGAGTGTTCGCGAAGCCAAAACATACGTTTCCTTCTTGAAAGCAAACATATTTGTTGGTGTGTGTGTTTGCCTCCCTTTATGTAAGTTTCATAAGTGAAATAGGTACTTAGATTCTTGTTCTTATCTCAAGGCTCCCTTTTAACCCTACCCAACCGTTAGCATTCGTACGATAGTCATTCATTTGTAAATGCAATTTCACGCCAAGATTTTTCCCTTTACTATTTTTTTGAGATTTTTTTTCGATTTGTTTTTGTTTTTGTTGGCTTTTGTTTTGATTTCTTCTTATATCATCATCCGGTGGAGAGAATTTATGGTAGTTTGACGTCGCCGGAAGTCCTCCTGCCGCCATACAAAAAAAAGGGAAAAAAACAGCGATAACTAATACCATCCTTGTGAAACCGATTAAAAACTATAAGAAGACAGCAAAATAGATTGTACAGTTATGGATGTGTGCCTGGCCTGGCCTGGCCTGCCTATGACCTATGTCGAGGAATTTGGCATAAAGCCGAGTCAGAACTATGGGAAAAAAGTAAAGAGAATTGTTTCCTTGGACATCGAACGTTGTTGGCTGTCATCCTTCGATTAATTGCATGAAATTAATTTCTTTTTTTCACTCAGGATTTTTACTTTTAGCCTTTCCATTTGAGTTTCAGATAATTTTTGAAATCGAAGAATTGATACATTTCCAATTTTTTACCAATTTGTCACTTGGAAAAAGTGTTGAGTCGATTAAAAAAAATTGGAAATCGCTTGCAACTAAAAGAATCCATGATTTTGAGTTTTTGGAATGAAAGTAGTCAGACATACCTGTTTGGTGTTTTGGTTTGTCATCTTTCTGTCAAAACCTAAGTGTCAAATTAGGCAAGTTCCTTCTGTCAAAGTAACAACATCTCACCGAGCTCTGAGAGAACAAAAATCTTTGAGATGAAAATATTTTGGATTTGATTTCTCATTCAACAGCTGAACAAAAGCATCGCTCGTCGCCTAGCGACAAAAGTGATAGCTGAAATTTGAATAATTTCACGCGAAGAAGATGAACCTTTTTAACTTTCTCGGTCGACGAGTTTGACATTTTCATACAAATCTTGGCTGTCATTTTCGTCGTCAGGCCACGAGTGACGCATTCTTTTCAGCTCTTCAGCCATTTCGACGTCATTGACATACGTATAAACAAAAACAATTTGTAAGATTACAGATTACCGTAGCTATTTTAATTAGAACTGAGAGTTATATTCCACCAAATGCTATCAAAGGTTGCCGATTACGATACTGACGTATTCGAAAAATCCGTCTGTCTGACTACGAAGGTGGAGCTCGCAATAGTGCATTCTATCACTCGAATATTCCAAGACCTTTTTGATAGTTTCGGACTGTAGACAGCTCAACGTTTGCTGTGATGACACTGGCCTTTAGTACTTGAATCGTTTTCGGACTGTTTTTATAACCTCAGGACTACACGGCTTCCAACCGGTGAAAAATGGACCAATGATATCCGAATATTTTTGACTGAACTGTATCAGCGTTAGTAGAACGTGACGCGTTGGGTTCTGCCAAAGTGTGGTGATTCAATCCATTGAATAAGAAAGAGGTCTTATGAAAAAGAAGTATTTTTCAAAGTAATGTGAGTGTCATAAATACAAATGCATTACAACAGGGCTGGTCTGCAGCTAATTGGTTAATCTCAGGGGCGCTAAGCGAAATTTGACTGTGTTTCAATTTCAGTTCTTTTTTTTTGGGAACATAGTGTTTTAATACTCAAGGTGCATACGCACGATTTTTATTGTTTTTTTTTTATTTCTTCGTACATTTTCCTAATTTTTATTCGAAATTCATCACATTTATTGCGCCTTTTTGGTTCGGAACAACTTGATCAAGTGGTAAAAAGCACAAGAAATTGTGCAGCGCCTTACAATCACTTCAAAAATAAATGCGTCCCTGAACGAAAATCTCAAAAGCACTTTTTACAGCTCGGCAAAATGACAGCACAGGAGAAAGTTTGACAGTACAGGAGAAAACTTTGAGATTATCAGAAATTTTTGGTGCTTTACTCACGTACACTGTACATGTAGCTTACACCGCTTCCTCTACTTCTTATTCAATGATTCAATTACAAAAAACATTAGTTTTGTGCTCATGTTAGAAACGTCAAACGCCAAGCTAATTATAGGTTTGTTCGATGTGCGCTCTGTGGCGCTCTGATTTTGCACTGAGCTGTTAAGAGTTAAGAGAATTTCGGAGTTGTTCGAATCAGCTGATGCTATACAACAAAGAAAAAAACAGAGCACTACTAATCCTTCGATGTGAAGCCAAACCCAGAGAGATTTTTCAGTTTTTTGACAGCTCCGTTCAGGGTAATGACAAGCACCGGAGCGCCCCGGGACTGGTGACATCGAATGAACCTAATAGGTCCGTTCCTTTACTTTTCCAAGTAACTTCAAGTAAACTGTCAAATTTGCAGGAGTGGGGATGAATTCTCTCACAGAAAGTCAAAGTTACGAAGAAGTAAAGGAACGCTTCTGTAGTAAGTTGTCGTAAAATAGCTACATGACAGAAACGTCAAACGGAAAACCAAAATAAATCTTTAAATAAACGTTTTCGACGAGCATTCTATGCTTACCTTTGGTGAGTTTTTCCATCTTGAAAATAATTTCTAACCAAACATAAGAAAACGCTTTTCCCAATTTCCATTTTTCATATTGATTTGATGATTTGAAATTGAATTCAAAAAGCTGATGACAGCTGGTTTTAAATGCTAAATTTTAGCTGCTAAAAAGAGCACGAAAGAATTTCTTGCGCAGATTTCTCTCATTGTCTATTTTTTACGAAATGTTTGTGTTAGGGAACGGGATTAAGCAATTTTTAGTAACTTTCATCAGCTTGAAGTTACTTGAAAAACTAAAGAAACGGACCTCATATTTGATTAACAATGAGACAAATAAGAACCAAAGAAAGGCACTTCGAAAGCACTATAGCCTTTGAAGTTGTAACGAAAGAAAAACAACAACACACAACATAGCGCCAAAATAAAAGAACAACCAACCACAGCCATCAATAGAAGCATAGAACAAATATACAAACAACAACCGCCGCACAGTGTGAGAATTTGCACATCTAGCGTCATTTTATTCAAAAAATGATATGCTCCAATTGATAGCAAAACCGGTTTTTCGTAAAGCTTAAATAGTGGATTGAACGATTTGAAACAAATTTTGGGAAAAAAATTATGTTAACAAAGAAAAAATGAACTATGATGCAGCAGTTTGTGATAATCTTTGTTCTAGTTTGGTTGTATTGGTCACTTCGAACTTTATTTATTTTTGATACGTGTAGTGCGTGTTTTGGTGAAAGTTAATTTTTTTATAATTATATTTATACTAAATAATATTAAAATAAGTAAATTTATATAGTTTCATTCTTTTAACACATTTTTGGTGGTGGATAAAGTTAAAAAATGTGTATTTTAGTAGGTATTTTTACATTCAGTGGATCAGAAAAGCTAAGTTCCACATAGTTCCGCCTTGAAATTAGGTTCACTGCAAAGTTTGACATCTTAACTATTGAAAACTATCAAAAAATTTTGCGCGTTTTTGCGCGCCTTTAAATTTAAGTCATTTTTCGCCATAGCTAACGAGCCAAAAAATGCTCCGGAACAAGCTAAATAAGAGAAACAAAATGTTATTGCTGCAATATGATCAACTTATACGTGACTATAGATATATACAAACGAGTATAGGCAAACATAGTTTAAAAACTTAATAATTTTTTATTGACAGGGACGGACTCAGGGTTCTTAGCTCTAAGGCCTGTCGTAAAATTGTATGAAAGTTCTTTATTTGTAATGCTGCAGTTTTGAAATTCGGATGGTAGATCATAGTTACAAGACGATATCCAACAAAATATTTTAACACAGGACCGGATTAAAGGGGTCTAAGGCCTTTCGTAAGCTTGTATGAAAAATGTTAATTTCGTATGCTACAGACTTGAAATGGATGGGAGGTAGATCATAGTTACAAGACATCTAGACACAATGACAGACCTCATTCACTGGCTGCTAATTACCTCAGACCCATATATTGCTGGCTTAAGAAGCATTTCAAAAAAAAGGAACAATATAGAACCTGAGGTTGTGGAACTTAAAGATTTTCGTTTTTAAGATGTATATGTATTTTTTTTTATGTTTATGCAATTTGCTAAAAATAAAAACAATTTCCGTGTAAGAAATCATGGCTAAGGTATCTTAATTTTTAAATATGAAAAAAAAAACAGTTTTTTGGTGTTTTTGACACATACATTTTTTAACTTTTCCATTACTTTAAAAGGTTTTGACATGCAATTTTCAGTTTTTGACTCCAAATTTATAAGAGCATTAAATATAGAAAAAAAGTGCCAGTAAATATGAGAAAATGAAGAGTAAAATTGCATTTAATAAGGAAAATAAATTTTTTTTACGAAAGTTTCGACTTTAAATTTGAATTTATAGAAGACTGCGCTGTTCAGACCTATGATTTATAATGAATAAGAAATAGTAGTATATTAGATTTCAGAAAAACTATACCAAATTATGGTAGGCACTTACCATCGCTTTTTACAAACCATTTTTGTATTTAACCAAGTTTTTCGAAAAATGCCCCTCCCGCTTAAACGGGGGGAGATAGACCCCACTCCTAGTACAATTTTTTGCTTGTTTTAATGTCAGTTATCAATTTCGGGCATAAATAAAAATGTTAAAAATAAATTTCAAAAATGTGAAAAAACGGCGGTTTTGTGACTCATTTTTCAAGAACTTCGACCAAATAAGAAAAAAATAACTATTACATTTCATTTCATGGGTATTTTGCACTCAACTAAGAAAAAAAAATTTATCAAAAACTTCAAATCACAAGTGTTATTAATTAAATTCCGCTAGATGTGCGAATTCCCACACTGTGCGCCGCCGCCGTCATTAGCAGAGTACAAAATGAAAACACAACAAACACATGAACAACAAAAACAGACAAGCAGCAACACAGAAGTTACATGGTCGCATGTGCAACTGCATGATTGGTACTTTTCTGTCTTCTTCCAATTCACTCCTACTTGTTACACGAAATATATTAAGTAGGAGTGATATCGACCATGAAAATCAGAATTCATTCGGTCGTCGACCGTCAAGGTGCTTTGTACAATAAATATTTTTATTCAGAGTATTCCTCAAGCATCTTTTGGTTAACGCCATAAGAAGCCTCGAATAAAGTTTTGCTTCGGCCTTATATCGCCTTGACTAGGGATTAAATCCCAATTTTTCGTCAAGGCTAGGGAAATTATCCCACTGTTTACGTCATCGTCTCGACTAGGGATTAAATCCCATGTACTTTTGAGGCTAGGGGAATACCCCACCGTAGGCTCGTCTCGACTAGGGATCAAATCCCATAAACCGTCGAGACTAGGGAAATTATCCCACTGTAGGTAACGCTTCGACTAGGAATTGAATCCCATGTACTGTTGAGGCTATGGGAATACCCCACCGTAGACTCGCCTAGACTAGGGATTAAATCCCATCTTTACGTCAAGGTTAAGGAAGTTATCCCATTGTAGTATTAGTAGTATTATTATTGTTCCGACTAGGGAATGAATCCCATACACTGTCGGAATTAGGGAAATTATCCCACCGTTAAATTCCTAGAACTAGGGAATAGGGATTGAATCCCATCCGCCGCCGGCCGTTTGTTCTGGGAATCCGCCGTTTATAATCTTTCTTACTTCAATAATTAAATGAATCGATTTTTTCTTTAAAATCCGAGTTTTTTATCGGATTACCTATCCTGTCTTTTCCAGGACAATCCTTTTCTTTCCTTTCTATATCTGAAATCCGGTCCCACTCCAATTCTGTTAGACTCATCCCAAGACCTTTTGGCATTTCTCGAAAAAAGGTCCATCCAAACTCGACTCCATTACACTTCCAAGATCTCAATTTCTCACCTGTGGTACTGTGCCCCAAAGTCTTGCCGCTTAATAAAAACTTAATAAAACCGATCCAATAACAAAGCACATCTCTATCGGAAAAACGTCCGTCGCCATAAAAAAAGCCTTATGTTCTGCTACTCCCACACCATGTCCTGGTGACATTCATTCCGTCATGATTCTCAGAAATGACTCCGATGTTCAAAACAAGTCCATAAAAGTCATAAAATATCAAATTACTGTCAGGACACCATAACTCGAGGTGATAAATTTGACTCAATAGGAAAAAGAAGAAAAACAAAAGAAACAGACCTATCCCCCATCCTGACCTCCCACAACAAGAAAAAGCAACCCTCCCCCACATTTTACCAATAAAATAACCACAACCAACTGGTGTGTTGCTCTACAAAGTCCGTTTATTTTGATGGATGGAATGTGTCCTTGAGAATATTATTTATATCCTCCTTGCTCGTTCGGTTTCGTGGAGCGCCACACGACACAACATCGACATTAAATGGATAAGGAGGGACACCTTAGACAATGATTATTGTTTTTTTCTTCCAACTGTCAGGATTTTTATATTTAACGTGTCTCGTTCTTTTTCTCATTCCAGTGCATCTATGGATGTTATGTCCATTCGGCAATTCTACCAACATTCCATCGCAGATGTTACTGGTTGCTACAGGTAAGCACGAAGCAGGATTCAAGACGTTCGCTGGTTAATTGCATTTGTCTGGTTTAACTTTTTTTTTGCTTTGTTTTGTGATTAAAACAGAATCCGGACATCGTGCTCGTTCACTACCTCAATGTTCCTTATCCAGATGATAACAAAATGGCTGTCATAGCACCAAGTTTGACACTTTGGGGTGATAAGAAAGAATGGACAAAGGAGGAGTTGGTTAGTCAATTGAAACCAATGCGTAAGTCTAAACTCTGTTTCCGGTTTCTTGAAAAATCATTTAACGGAACATTCATTTCAGTTTCGACAGTGTTTAGTGATGAAGATTCAGATTCTGGAAACGATATTGAAATATCGGTAAGTTGGGTCGTTTTTGAGGTTATATCGTCCACATTTGCATTTCCGTCTATTTCAGAACGCCGAAACTGTCGAATCAATAGTTAGTCAATTAATGGAAAAACAACGATTAGCCCGTCAAGCGGCTCTAGTCAAGCAACTCGAATGCGGCTGCCCGGATTCGACTTGTGCCGACGGCAAGACCTGCTCACATCCAATGCGGCGAATTGGCATTATGAAGACAGTGTCGGAAAAGCGAAACGACGCTTATAACCAAGTCACTAGTACGACGCCTAATGTCCTAATAGGAGCAAAGCTTTACTCCCGTTGGCCGGAGAGAAAAACACGCCACGAAATGGTCACCGCCGAAGCTGTGGAGCACCACCACGAGCGTCAGAATAGAGAAATCAAATTCCAAGTGCACATGGAACAGCAACAACACCAACAGCAGCAACAACAACATCAGCAATTTAATATTACACGCCACACACAAATGTTTGCCGGTCGTAATAATCTGATAGCAACCCCAACTCAAGCTCAGCAACGTTCAGAAGCAGGAGCTGGAGTTGCTGTTAACACTCCTAATGTCAATGCTGGCAACTTCAATCAACAGAGCTTCGCCAATGCGTCTAATCAAAACAATCAAATGAATTTAAATCGCAATAACATGAATCAGATAATAATCAACCAGCAGCAACAGCAACAACAACAGCAAAGTCACCTGGTGGCGGGTAATACCACAAAAACAGTAACCACATTCACTGGAACAACCCCAGCCACCCACAATAGCAGTCAACATAATAATAACAACAACAACCAGCAACAACAGCAATTATCGGTTATGTCCCCTCAGCAAATTAGTTTGCAAAACTCCAATGAACGAAATGAATTAAATAATAATAACTCCATAAATCCGAGTCAGGGTCATATTCAGCAGCTTCAACACCATCCCCATCATCATCAACAGCAACAGCAGCACCACCACCAGCGGCAGCAGGCACAAAAACAACATTCAAATGATTTAAATATGTCGTTGGCAGGCGGCAACCCATCCTCGTCATCACAAACCGAGCACCACTCTTTCAAGCAGCAGCATCATCACCAGCTCCTTCGAGCCTCTTTGGCATCGACAACCCCATCGTCAATCACAACAATTTCGGCATCCACATCGACTCACCCGATTGCGAAGAGCCAGCAGCACCCCAATTCAATCACTTCCCATCACCAATTGGACCAGCAGCAACATGCCCATTCTCATACCCATCAACATCACATTCACCATACTTCGCAGCAGCAGCAACAGCAACAACAACAGACGTTAATTGAATGTAATGACATCAATCAGGGCCAGCAGCAATCATCGAATCTAATTAGCAACACCAAT
This sequence comes from Sphaerophoria taeniata, assembly GCA_943590905.1. Classification (NCBI taxonomy): domain Eukaryota; kingdom Metazoa; phylum Arthropoda; class Insecta; order Diptera; family Syrphidae; genus Sphaerophoria; species Sphaerophoria taeniata. The sequence continues at coordinate 11,151,182 of OX016540.1, read as the reverse complement.
TCGGATGACAATGGCAATAGAATGGCAAGTGATACTGGGCCAGTCAATGTGGTAAATGGTGAAGGCGGTGTTAGTCAGGGGAGCCAGCCAATGTCCACTGAACTAGGTGGTTCCATGCTTAATTTGTCGTCCCAGGTATGTGTTTGTTTTAAAATTGTTTTATGAGATTTTAATGGGTTTCCTCTTTCCACAGGACACGGACCATCTCTTGGACACAGAACTGGACGTTAGCGACACAAACTTCCATGGATTGCAATCGGCCTGTAGCGGCAATGACAATCCAGCAGCAGCAAACACTGTGATCCCAGCCAATCAACAACAAGACACCAAGAAAGATCTATCTCCGTCCGCATCGGAACGGACAGCAGCTTCGGATGTGAGTGATTCGTTGGCATTTTTCAACGAAACCCTCGACTTGTCCCAGGAGGACATCCAACGGACCCTAATCGCCAATATGCCATTTTCGACGGGAAGCAGTGATGTTGTGGTCAACAATCACCATCACCACCATCATCATCATTCGCATCACGATGATGATCGTGTTGATGCAGATTTGAATCCTATGGATTTTATTGCAAACGTCTGTGACGTTACGAACGGCGGCAAACGATCCTCTCGAGGAGGTATCAATGATGAGGACGACAATGAGGATGTGTTTGTCAATTTGGACGCGTTCGATATGTTAGTTGAGTTCCCGGAATTGGATTTCGATGGGAAGCATGAGTCAGAGTCGAGTTTATCATTCGACAGCAGTTTGTCGAGAGTTTTTTCGAATTCGAATCGGAGGGTTCTCACGATCAGTGATTATAGTCCAGAGTGGGCATATCCAGAGGGAGGTGTGAAGGTTCTTGTCACCGGACCATGGAAAATGGCCAGTACGTATACTGTGCTGTTCGATTCTATGCCGGTTCCGACGATTTTGGTGCAGGAGGGCGTTTTGCGGTGCTTTTGTCCAGCTCACGAAGTCGGTCTGGCCACTTTGCAGGTGGCAAGCGATGGCTATGTCATCTCGAATTCGGTTATTTTTGAGTACAAGTCTAGTCCAAATCCGGAAGCCACGTTCGATGGCACCACGAATGATTGTCTCTACAAATTCACACTTTTGAATCGGCTGTCGTCGATTGACGAGAAGATGCAAATCAAGTTGGAACCTAAAGATGCGGTTTGTTTAGTGAATTTCTTGAAAATCTTGAAATAGTTTTGGTTTTTGTTGTTTGCAGCCCGAAGACGCTGCTCTTGTGATGCAATCGAATTTTGAGGAGCGTATGGTCAATTATTGCCATCAGTTGACCAACAAATTGTGGCGATCGAATGCTCCAGTTTCATGGACTACCAGTGGGTTCAAGGGAATGACGTTGTTGCACTTGGCCGCTGCTCTAGGCTACGCCAAGTTGGTGTGTGCCATGCTGAATTGGAGGGCAGAGAATCCGAATTTTATTCTTGAGACGGAGATTGATGCGTTGAGTCAGGATGTCTATGGATACACTCCAATGGTATGAGAGGATTCATTTGCTGATGAGCAGGAACTGGGAACTTCTCTTTCTTCTCTTTTTTCAGACCTGGGCATGTGCCAGAGGACACACCGAAACAGCTTTAATTTTATACAAATTCAATCACAATGCAATGAAAATCAAAAACTTGTCGCTGCAGACTCCAATCGATGTGGCCAAGTCAAAAGGGTAACATTCTCGATTATTCTCGACTTGTTCTTGTTTAATTTCCATTGTTGCTTTCAGATTCAAATATCTCATATCGGAACTGTCTCGTTTGGAAAACGAGAAAAATCAGAAAAGTCAGAATGAGCTGAGCCTCTCGTATGATCTGAGCAAACAATTGAAACCGAATTCGAGTGATGCAATTCTGGGTGGTCAAGTCATCAAGGACGAAATAGCTGGCAGTAATAATTCGGACAATTCTTCGGATAGTCAAAATACCGATGCGAGTGATGTCAATCGGAGTCATGATGGAGTTTTTCTGAGACCAATTGCTGTAGCAAGGTAATTTAGCTTACGGGGACGTTGTCAAATGTACACGATGGCCCTAAAAACGTCAGAGGTGTTTGTTGAGCTGTGAAGTTTTCCGAATGACATGATGAAGTCTTCTTCTGCTTCTAAACCGAATATCGAACTATGTAGGGCTCAGTCTGAGGATAACTTAGGTTTTCGACGATGCGAACTCGTGCTGTGATAGCCAAGTAATGTGGCATCTAGAGTTGCTTTGCATTTTTAACGATTGTTTGAGCCTTCTTGTCGAGGCGGATGTGGGCGCTTGGAAGCGAAGAATTTCTTGGTTCTCACGTTGTTGTTTAGCTTCTCAATGTGACGGAACCAACGCAGTTGCCATATATTGGTTTCACTAGGATTATCGTAGAAATATTCTCCCAGATGAAGTTTGCGGCTTAGGGAAAGAGCAGGTCTTGTTCAGAGAAGGTGAGAGATTGTTTACTCTTCTTCTTCGTCAACACAGCTCCTGCAGAAGTCATTTGAGGCTACACCAAGTCGTATTGCGTGTCTGCCTCTAAGACAGTATTCCGTGAGGACCCCAATTAGGGAGATCTTCTCTGAGATAACGAGTCTTTGGAGCGCTTTAAGTGACGGCCATGTGAGTTTTGTGGCTGCTTACGTTGGTAAATTATACCACCTAGAGTTTGTTATCGTTAAGGCTGTTTCTTTTAGCATAAGTTTATATGTAGCTATGTAGATATGACCGCTCCATTTTTAGCGAGTTCATCGGCTCTACAATTTCCTCTGATGTCTCCATAGGAGATGATCGACAATCGAGGACCGTTTGAGAGCTGAAACCTCGTCGAGAGATTTTATAGCAGCCTGACGGTCAGAGAAGATGCGGATATCAGAAGTTGATATCACGTTTTCTCTTAGCCAGGATAGAACCTCTTTGATCGCCAACATTTCCGCTTGGAAGACGCTACAATGATTTCGGAGACGAAATGAGAGGCCTAGATTTGTTTTTGACCCATCTGAATACTCCTGTCTTCCAGGAATTTTTTGTCTTCCCATTCGGCTCTGGGTGGAATGGATCCCTGGAATTTTTTCCTAATTCGGGGTTTTGGAATGGTGTAGTCTATGTTGTTTGGTATGGAACCCTAAAAGTTCAGTATGATGGAATGACACGGATTATTGGTGGTCCATTGAGAGGAGGCGTAGAGTCTTACAGATGTGCTCGCTGCCACTTGTTTGTTGTTGAAGCTATCGAGGGGTGTCAGATGGAGGGGCTGAGGGGGTGGTTCTCAATGCCCGCTTATGTAAAGACATGCAGTGCGTTGGACTCTGCTGAGTCTCCAGTGCAGTCCACCATACTGCAACCCCGTACATCCACGTTGATCAGCCCATCTTGTGGGTATATTTAGTGCGTTTTTGAGGAGGTCTCTCAGAGTATTAGGATGTTTTCCTGTGACGGTGATAGAAACATCAAGGGCCTAAGCAATCACTCTGTGGCCTTTTTCACTGTCCGAGTAGACTTGGGGTGGTTGGTTGGTTATGGTGGCGCTACAGTCCAGGTCGGACTAGGGCCTCATCCAAGAAACGTCTCCAGCCAGCTCGGTCCCTAGCTAGCTGTCTCCAGTTTCCCACGCCAAGTTGGTTCAGGTCCTCTACCACATGTGTGCTCTACCTGAGTCGCGGTCTTTCTCTTCTGGGACGTCCTTCCGGGACATTATTTTCCATTCGCTCTACATGACCCAAGTCGTTGGACCTTATCTTTTCTGACTAGGTCAGTGTCGCTGTACAGCTCGTACAGTTCTTGGTTGAATCTTCGTCTCCATTCTCCATTAATGCAGACAGGACCAAAAATCACTCGAAGAATTTTTCTCTCAAAGCAGCCCAAAGCGTTTTCATCGGATGCTTGTCATGGTCCATGTCTCTGCACCATACATTAGGACCGGGATGATGAGGGTTTTGTAGAGTGTCACTTTAGTTGCTCGGGAGAGGACTTTACTACTCAATTGCCTTCTAAGTCCAAAGAAGCAGCGATTGGCAAGAGTGATTCTCCGTTTGATTTCAGCGCTGGTGTTGTTGTCTGAGTTGATAGCGGATAATAGGTAGACGAAGTCCTTAACTACATCGAAGTTAAATCTGTCTGTGTTGACGTTTGCTCCAAGACGTCGATGTTGGTTGTCCTTTCTTGTTGATAGCATTAATTTGGTCTTGCCCTCGTTAACCGCTAGACCCATCTTCCTGGCCTCCGTCTCAAGACTCACAAACGCTCCACTGACATCACGCTGTGTTCTTCCAATTATGTCAATGTCGTCTGCGTATCCTAGTAGCTGGATGGACTTTTGAAAGATTATGCCTCTGGACAAGTAGACTTGAGGCTCAACTAAAAAAACCTCTCCAGCTAGCTCTCTGTCGTTCAGTTTCGTACGCCAAGTTGGATTAGGTCATCTTCAAGTTGCGCTTGAGCTTTGGTCTTCCTCTACTGCGTCGTCCCCCTGGGGTGAATTTTAAGACGAGAAGTGTTCATCCTCTCCATCTGAATCGTTATATCTTTACTCTAGGTCGGTGTCGCTGTACAACCCGTATAGTTTCTGGTTAAATCTTCTCCTCCGTGTCGATGCAGATAGGGCAGGGTTGACAGGGTTGACAGGGTCTTTACAAATACGTCTTGATTTCAGAAGCTCATACCTTGTTTTCAATTCCTCTCCATAGCAATCAAAGTCCGCCAACAAATAGTCGTTATTCAAAAAGGTCTTCCATCGATAGTGGCATAAACATGGACATGAGATCTTTCAACAAATGTGGCAAACCTTTCAAGGAACACAACAAGTTAACAAGGTAAGTGGAAGCCTCCTCTTTCTTTGTCGTCAGAATCAACATTGAATCTTTCTTTTCAGTTTCGATTGCAACGATAACTACTCACTCTCAGTGGATTCAACTTTTGATGGATTTTCAGCTTTGAGTTCAAGTTCGCTCTTGTCGCCGTTACGAAAAATGGACTTTGCCCTCTGTAAGTATTGAAACACGTTTTCCATAAATTTTAGAAAAAGAGATAAATGACTTGATTGTAAGAATGTAAGAACCGAGGTGTCAAAATACCTAACTGTTATATAAAACAAACAAAAAACTGTTATAATTTTGCATATCCAGGCGAAGTATCAACGGGTAGCTCAAGTCCATTGGCCGAAAAACACGACGGAGAAATGTCCGATAACGAAGACGATGCCGACGTCAATTGTAAAAAAGATTCAGAGGCGAGCGTAGGTCAGTTTGGACGCTAAATTAAATGTTTTCTATGTAAAAAAAAAATGCTATTGACAGTAAAAATAGTTAAGTGTTTTGCTATGAGTTTCATAAAAACACCCAACACTCTCAATAATTGGCCTCTAACTTTGTCTAAGAACTCTCTGTCTGTGTCTAATCTATTTTCTTTTTGTACTAATAAATCTGTTATACTGTTATACTTGGGCTTCCACACCACACAATTCAGTCGTTAAAAAAAATCAAGACTTAGAAGAGAATTTGAAGATGTTCTTTGACATATTACAAAAACTGTTATACTGAGCAGGAATGTCTTATAACACTTCACTTTTCGTCGTAGAAAATCTGTAGCTAACCGTAATGAACAAAGTCATATACTAGATTGCAATCCGAGACCTACCAATTATATAACAGTTGCCTCAAAACATTGGCAGTCTAGCCTCATCTAAAAATACTGAACTGTTATACTCTTGGCATATCTCAGTAAAAAAACGGTTTTGGGTAAACATTTAAGAGCATTTTGAATAGTATTTAATTTTTAGGATTAAATCGGTGTTGTTGATGTGCTTGTTATACACTCTACTCACATAAAATTACAACAATAACAACAAGCATTGTAAATAAAACTGTTATATAAAACAAAACGTAATTCTCTGCATGATGTCGTCATTGTTATTATTGCTTGTAAACAATTAAACTTAAAACTTAAAATACTAAAAAAACTGTACTAACAAGTATTAGGGGTTGTTAACTGTTATACAAAATTAATGTGTCGCTCATTTTCCTCATTGTATGTGTCTAGATAATTCAATTGTATTGTAATATGTGTACAAAATTTGGTTTCTTTCGATGTTGTGATTACTAACTGCCCTGGTGTCTTGTATTTATCTAACGGTATTAACGGTTTTCAATTGACTTTGTAGGGGAATCCGATGCTAAAGTGTTGACCCTGGCCGAACACATCATCGCAGCAATGCCAGAAAGGATTAAGGTAAGGATCACAACCAACAAATGTTTACAATTTTGACACATTTCTTGTCTTGACAGAACGAATCCGATGAGATGATGATTTTGGGCAGCCCAATGTCCGATTCCCTCCATGGTGACACATCGGGCATAAGCAACATGCAAGACAGCTTCATGGACCCGCTGCTTGACTCGCTACCCAATACCCATTTTGATAATGACTTCAACTTCGATTTTAGTGATCATAACTACCGCTATCACGACGTTAGCACACCATGCTCTAGCCTCAGTCCAGCTAGTTCGGGACCGCTACAATCGCCAGCAAGCTATTCCATTCCTCCAGATCCGCCAATGAATTCACCCAGTCCTCCGCCATCGACAAAAGAATTAACTGAATTTCTGCAGGCATCGAACAACAACGCTCAGCGACCATTTGAAGCTGATTTTTCAAAACTTACATTGACTGGTAAGACGATTCAAGTTTAATCTGTCATTAGTACTCTAATTCCCATTGCAGATAGTGAACAACGAGAATTGTATGAAGCTGCGAAATGCATCCAAAAAGCATATCGCTCCTACAAGGGCCGCCAAAAGCTGGAGGAACAAAACAAAGAACGTTCAGCTGCCATAGTCATTCAAAACTACTATCGTCGCTACAAGCAGTATGCGTATTTCCGACAGATGACAAATGCTGCTTTGGTCATTCAGCATGGCTATCGGTCGTATTGTAAGAATAAGAGATTCAAGAAGTCACCGCGAAATAGCAGTCTTTCGCCGATGGGAAGTAATTTGACGTCGAACTACAATGACAGCTCGTCTCAGTGTTTGTCTAGCTATTACTATCAACAACAGCAGCAGCAGCAACAGCAACAGGATATTTCACAGCCGACAACGCCCAAGGAAACAAGTCCCTCAGGACCCTTAAAGTAAGTCCTTACACTCGCTGGCTCTTTGAAAATTGTTGTCTAATTTTCTTTAGTTTTATTTTATTAAAGTCTAAGAAAATTTTAACAATGGTTCTTGCCGGTACAAAAGAAAGAATAGGACTAATTTATATTTCGAAAAACAAAAAGAAAGAACTCTCTGTCGCAAACGTCAAACAGCATCGATGACGTTTTATTTTTCGAACATGAGTCAATGATGTTTTACGTTTCGAACATTGAGGGGTAGCTTACATTAGAACAACAACAAAAATTCATAATAATTGATACAAAAACTTTTCATTGCAGGAGAACTTATTCACAGTCAACGCAAAATCAAGCTGCCAGAAAGATTCAACAATTCATGAGACAATCGAAATTAAAGTGAGTAGAACTTTCTCTTGTTATTTTACAAAACAATTTTATAAAAGAGAATTTTTGTTGAAATATTTGCACGCTAGCATTTGGGATGGCAATGTATCCTTATTGGTAAGAGGATGCAGTCAATTTCTAAGTTAATTTTTTGGTTCTCTTTTATGTTCTTGATTTTCAAATCAATTTTTTTATCAAACTCATGTTTTATTTACTTTATTTTTGTTGTTGTTTGAATAGACTTCAGAGAGAACGAGCAGAAAAAGAGAGGCTGGTGCACCAACGCAGGGAGGAATACCTCCAAAACTTGCAGTATCGAGAGCAACTGGAAACTGCGCACAATCAAGGACAAAGGTAAATTCAAACATTTTGGTTTTTCCATTTTTTTGAATACTGCAATGGCTGAGAATTTCACGGTCGATTATAGTAATATTTGTTGGTTAAGAACGAATTTTCTCCAAACTGTTTTAAAAAGGGCAGCTGTTTTGGCTCTAAGTGAAACCCAAGTAGGTGAGGCTACTGATCCTACTGAATTTTATATTAAATGGTATAACTAAGTGCCACTATTCCTTTCCCACCATGGCCATGGCCTCGCCGTTTATATTAGAACTGATTTTGCTTACCAATTTCAACCGCAGTATAGCTCTTGACTTGTTCCTTACCTCTGACCCAGATAAATACACAATAAGTGTATTATCGCCTCTAGGTCTGACCATTGTGTCGTATCCGCAATTTTCTCGTGTCAAAAAATTCCAGTTAAAGAAAGGAGCTCTTTGGCAGTACGAGAAGGCCGACTGAGACTGTAAATCGGTTATCAAGGTTAAAGAGGTAAGTTTCCGTTGTTAAAAAGCCAACCTTACTGAGGAACACCGGAATAAGTTTAAACATACCAGGAAAGGAAGGCCTGCAATGTACATATTCGACGGACCAAATTTTTACATGACCAAAAGTTAAGGCAAAAAATACTGCAATGTCCCAAAGGCAGTAAAAATGTTTGGTCATTTGTAAAAACATGAAGAATTCTTCTTCCTCGGTCCCAACGCTCGTTGAAACTCCAGTTGATAGCTCTCTCGTGAAAGCTAACATTTTTGCTTAGCAGTTCGCCTCCAACTCTTCGCTGCCAGAGAGTGTCATGACTCCCCCAGTTCTTGAGCGCGTCAAAGATTCCATGGGACAAATTTCTTTTCGTTTGCACTCGTGCTGTAGTGAGGGTCCTAAAAGATCTCAACATTCAAAAATCTGCTGGCCAGGATAGTATCCTCGCTATTGTTCTGAAGACGTGTTCTTCAACGCTGGCAAAACCCTTGCGTAAGCTTTTATATCCCACTCTTCTGGGATCGTTCCGAGGTGTTGGAAAACAGCATTTGTCCAGCCTATACCCAAAAAAAGGCGAATCTTCTTCTTCTCCCTCCAATTATCGACCGATTGCACTTACGTCCCTTCTTTCATGAAAACGTTGACAAATTATCAGCTTAAGAAGTTGTATTGGACGGCTTCAAGTCTGAAACCCAAAAAATTAATGCTGGTGTGCCCCAGGGCTCCGTTTTGTATCCGACACTGTTTCTCATTTGTATAAATGATCTCTTGTCTGTAACTTCTAATCCAATAAATTGTTTCGCTGACGATAGTACCCTTAGCTTTTCATATTCGTTTCCAGATTCACATCCTTCCTCTTCGGATTGACAACAACGACGTTGATGTCGCAACGACAAAGTATGATAAGCTTATTACACTCTGACTTTAACAGCATTGTACAATGGGGAATACAAAATCGTGTAGAGTTTCATACTTCGAAAACTCAATGCTGCCTTGTATCTTTAAGGCGAGATATACCTCCCCTGCCACTGTCCATGAGTGGCACTTGCATCAATGAGACCAAACATCACGAGATTCTCGGTATGTGCATCACTGACCACCTTTTGTGGAATGGGCACATATGCGATGTCTCCAAAAATTCCGCAGGATGTTTGGGTTTCTTAAGACGATGCAAGACATTTGCTTCCCCTTCTGATCTGGCTATCATCTATAAAACATATATACGTCCAAAGCTTGAGTATACAACTCCCACGTTTGGGCTGGTGCTCCAGTAACATACTCAAGTCTTTTGAACAGTATCCAGAGCAGAGCATTTAAGATGATTGGTGACCATACCACCGTTGATACACTTGAACACCGACGTAATGTCTCATGCTCACCCTCTTTTACCGTTATTTCAACGGAATATGCTCTACAGAAATAGCCAGTTGCATTCCTCCCCTTAAGATATTCAACCGTAATACCCGCGCCTCAAAGAATGAGCAACAATTCACTCTCGAGCCCAACTTCAGTCGTACGGTCATGTTCAGAGAATTGTTCTTTAGCCTTACTACGCGAATGTGGAACTCTCTTCCACACTCTGTCTTCCCCAGTCATTGAAGTGTTCAAGAATTCAAGACCAATGTCAACTGACACCTTATCCTAAACCCTCTCCGTGTATCACATTTTCCCTAACGCTCGCAAAGAGCTTTGGCATAAAAAGGGAATATAAACTCCTTAAGTGCGTGCTCATTATAAAAGGTTTTTCAACAGGGACGCTACAAAAGTAGAGCGACAGGGACAGCAAACGGCGCCATATTTCTTGTCGCTCTTTTGACATTTCTCTTCAGCAAAGTTTGCCATTTCATGATGGAAAGATATACGAGCTAGTAACGAGTCGAAATTATTAAAATTTACTACCGAAATTCGGAGTCAGTGGCCTCAACGTTAAAAGCGCTACGTGCAATTTATGGTCGTCATAATTGTCCTAGCAGATCATTTGAATCCACAGGCACAATACAAAATGTTCCCGTGCCAGTGAGACAAAGAAGTGTCCGTAGTGTCGAGAATATTGCTGCCGCTGAGACTTCAGTTGCATAAAGCCCAAATGTGTCTCTACACGTCGCGTCGTTCTCAAGCGTTGGACATCTCTGTGACGTCGTTGTTGCAAATTTTGCGAAAATATCTTGGTCTTCATCCATACAATTGACGCGAGAACTGAAGCCGCTTGACCACCAGAATCGTCGTATGTTCGTGAATTGGGCTGAGCAACAACTTGAAAATGATTCGGATTTTCATCGAAAAATCATCTTCAGCGATGAGGCTCATTTCTGGCTGAATGGCTTTGTCAATAAACAAAATATGCGGTATTGGTCAGGCAACATGAGTACTCCATGAGTCATCATTGCATCCCGAAAAAATTACGGTTTGGTGTGGTTTATGCGCCGGCGGCGTCATTGGGACGTACATCTTCCGTGATGATCAAGACCGGCACGTTACTGTGAATGGGGATCGCTACCGTTCAATGATAACCGAATATTTTTGGCCCCAATTGGATGATATGTGATTCCAACAGGGCAAGCCACACAGCGAATATCACAATCAATTTATTGGAAACCAAGTTTGGAGAACGTGTTATCTCACGAAATGGTCCAGTCGCTTGGCCGCCTCGGTCGTGAGATTTGACGCCGTTAGTTCCTGTGGGACTACGTCAAGTCTATGGTCTATGCCAACAAGCCAGCGACTTGATGAACTTCGTACGAATATCGAACGTGAACTTGCAGCAGTATCGATCGATTTGTGCTTGAAAACTGTCGAAAATTGGGTTCAGCGTCTGGCCTTCTGCAAGCGTGCCCGTGCTGGCCATGCAAAAGAAATCGAGTTCCATACATATTGGCATCGAACGTACTTCCACAGGAATAAAGAATTTTATTGATATCCAAAACCGTTTTTGTTTTATTTACAAAACTTTTGGAGCGCTCTTATTGAAAAACCCCTTATAAAAATAAAAATTATTTTTCCTTATAAATGACATTTGTTTGCACGTTTTTTTGTAATTTCAGTGAAATGCTGTGATTCTCAATATGCTGCTTCCATCAAATGGAAGTCACACAACTTACCCGCAGGGAAATGGAAAACTTTAATTGTATGTTATTTGATGTAAAATGTATAATCTAAGAGCATTCTTCAAAACAAAACAAAAAAATCAAACTCTCTTTAAACAATTTTAATGTAAAACTTTTAATTCTCCTCAATAAGTATTTAATCTACATTCTCAATTGCTAAAGTTAAAGTTAGAAAATCAAATTAAAAAAACTCTTATTACATAAAAGAAAAGAAAACGTAGTGAAATTTAGTGCGATAGTATCCTGCAACAATGCATACATATAATATATATTTTTCGGTCTTTTATCACACCTCTTGAACAGAAAGGTCCTCGATGGGGGCCTTTTTGACAAACTTATCGCACTGTTTTCTCTCTATCTCTTTGTCTTTATCTCGGTAAAAAACTTAAATAAGTAAAAAACTACAACTACTGCTAAAAATATTCCTTAAACAATTTAAAAAATATTTAAATTTACAAACAAAAAAATCATATATGCCAACAAGTTCTTAACTTAAATAAAAAAAAACTTAAATCTTCTTGACTGTGATCAACAGTTGAACATTAAATTTAAAAAACTATTAAATAGTATTCTTATCCATTTCTTTTCTTCTTTTTTTGTAAATTAGAATTTTTAACCTTCCTCTTGTATATTTATTAATTTTACTATAAGAAAATTATATAAAAAAAACAACAAAAACTGCTTGAATTTTGTTCTGGAAGAAGAAAAACAAACCAATGGTAAGTTTATCGCTTTAAAAAAATTATAAATCTTAAATAAATAATTTAAAAAATTAAAATAGAAAGTTTTTTTGTAAATCTTAAAATTATGGGAATTTTTCAAAGATGCAACAATGAACATTTTTAAAACATAAACTTAACTTTTTAACAAAAAAAATTGCTTTTTGCACTTTTGAAGTAGACTTTCATAATGAAACATTTCAAATTTAAAAATTTTAAACTAAAAAAAAATCTTATATTTATATAAACAAAAAAATAACGTATACCTTTAACTGTTATAAAAAAAAAAACAACAAAAAATGCATTTTAGAAATGCATCATCAAATAGTGAGATAATCGAGATTAATAACAAAAAAAAAACATTTATGAATATATTTAAACAAAGAAAAATATATAAAACATTAAAGTTGTTTTCTTCCGTCCACATTGTTAGCTTTCATAATGTTATAATTATATTATAATAGTTTTGGGCAAATTATACCTCACTTTTAAAAAGTATTGAATTTCTTGTTTTTTGAACACGATGACAATGTAGATTGGTAGTTTTTCTTTTTGTGACTTGTATTTTATTGTTTTAAATTATAAAAGAAACAAATAAATAAAAACACTGTTAATATTGTTAGATGAGAAATAAATTTCAATTTAATAACAAATTGCAAAATTTAAGGAAAATATTAACTAAAAGCATTTAAAAGCATAACATCATAAAATGTAATGTTACATGGTATTTATTTAAATCAAATGTTAAACCGATATTTTTTTTTTTTTTTGGAGAATACGAGAAGGAAAGTTTTGATCAGAGATCTTTGCAGTCAAGCATTTCTGATACATTTCTTGTCTTACTTGACAGCATCCCATAAGTTCACTATTGAATTCGAAATCTTTCGACAAGTTGTCCCACACGATTATAACAATTAAAATCGACGCATATGGCTTTCTCCATTTTTTCACTAATTGGACATCCTTCAAGAGCGGTAAAATTCAAACATCATGTCTCCAAATAATTTTCTGCTGAATCCGGTGTCCCTCAAGGTAGGCATTTAGGACCTCTTCCTTTTTTTATTGACTATTAATGATGCCCCGCTGTCTGTTCAAAACTTCGAAATTCTCATCTTTGCAGATGATATGATGATGTTCAAAAACATATCTTCAATGAATGATAGAATTCTTCTGCAGAACGACATAAACACTTTTGCATTGTGGTGTGAGATAAATAGCTTAAAATGACTTCTTCAAATAAGCGAATAACGACTTCTTATGGCTATACCATCTCGCAGCAAAATAGGCTTTATTTCTCTTAACCATTAAGGTGGAGGCTACAATTTTCGTCGTATGGACATGATTAAAGAACTTAGGCATCGAACTAGCTACGGTATGCAAGAGCCCTTAGCATGAATTAGCGGACTTTCAAATTGCAATTGCAATTTCTTGATGCAATCAAACCTTCACCAGGTGCGTAGTGTGTTTTGAATCCTTATTTTATTCCAAACGTTAAAAACTCTTAACGTTAAAATTTAACGTTTACCACTTAAAAAACCTATCATTATTGATTTCAATCCATGTAGTCTCAGAAGTTTGTTTTTTCGTTTACAAAACCCATTAGAAAGCGAAAGACGGATTTCAGCTTTGCTACTCGTAAGCTTTTATAACTGTTTTATTTCCCAAAAAAAGAAGATTCTTCTTAAGAAGTGTTTCATCTGAATTAACAGCAGAAAAGACATTGAGATAAATTTCGTACTTAACCACTACAACTACTACCAACAAATACGCTTGCTGGTTGCGTCGTTTTTAAAACGGGACTAGGCCCTCTGGCATTTGTATTTGTAGTTGATTGATCTTTTTATTTTTGGTTCAAAGGTTCAGAAATTAAGACTTTCTTGGCTGCAAGATTGTTGTCCATATGGTCTTCTGTTTCATATGCTATCTTCATTCTTACTTACTTACTTAAGGTGGCGCTCACAATCCAGGATAGATCTCGGCCTCAACTTTTAAGCCTCTCCATCCAGCTCGGTGCCCCGCTAGAAACCTCCAGTTGCGCACATCAAGTTGATTGATGTTGTTCTTAAATTGAGCGCCAACTAAGATGAGGTCTTACTCTTCCACGTTGCTCATCGGGGTTGGATACGAAACTCGACAGCCATCTTTACCGCTGAATTTTTAACTTTCTGGCCGATGTCGCTGTAAAGCCAGTATAGCTCGTGGTTGTATCTCCTTCTCCATCCTCTGCCGATGTATACTGGACCGAATATAACGCGGAAGAATATTTCTGATCCGCTCTTGTCAATGTCTGTGTCTCCGCACAGCGATTGGCAAGAGTGATTCTCCGCTTTATCTCTGCACTGATGTCAATATGCTAGGTTATAGTGGAACCTAGGTATAAAAAATCTCCGAAATATATCTGCAATTGTTATGTTCTGGTCGAGTTGTCGGTGTTGTGACTCTCTTTTCGATGAAGACATTGGAAACTTGTTTTCGTTTCATTCACAGCCAAACCCATTTTTTCCGCCTCCAAACGCAACGCTGAAAGCTCGCTTATTTTTTCTTCATTATGTCGTCATCTTCATTAATTCGTCACTTTCCTTTTTGAATTTGACATGTACCGAATTTGTTTCTTCTAATAAATCATCGTTCAGCACTTGGCTCCAGGTCATTGTCTGTGTCATTCGAGTTTCGAGTGAGGAATTTTGAAAACATTTGTTTGTTAAAAGGCTTGTGGCCGTTATTCGCCGTATCTAATGTGATGTGGTAAACAAGGCTTACTTCTATACCACGGTAGATAATCTTGTTAACTATCTCAAAAATGCAATTGCAACAGTAAAGTTCTGAGTTAAGCACAAATATTGTGGCCTTTGCGAGAAGCGAAATCATTTCCTTAAGGCTGAACTATAATGCAATTTTGCTCACGCAAGCACGCTTAAATGAACCAGCGAATATCCACGAACCTTATGAGCAAACCATAATGTACTCAAGCTACGTTCGCCGAATCACCGCATCAGTTATCGAATAATCATGACTGAGTTGTGTGTGTTTAGCATTACCTCTAACGTTATCGAGCTTCTAGTACAACAATTTTTGACATTGACATTGACATTACAGTACTTCGCACATGAATGATACGAACTACAGACACATAGCAGCACTGGCGACTGAGGCCATCGGCTGGGACTGACGCAAGACATACGACAGAGAGAGACAGATAGACACAAAGAAGGAAAGAACACATAACATAAACCTATACGTGGCACAGAGGAGGAGACATAGATTTATATTGTCTCATATTATCGCACAGGTGGCCTCAGATAAGCTGGCGATTATTGTAGAAAAAGACTGCTGCCGAAGCTGGGGTTTGAACCCGCAACATTTGGCGTAGCAGTCAACTACACTATCCTCTGAACCATGGCCATCTGCTACAACAATTTTAAAGATGAACTTTCTAAGAAACAATTGAAACGTTAATCTTTAAGTTATTTAATTACGAATTTCTTGGGCAATTATTACATTTATGTCAGCTCCAAATCTTCATCAATCTCGTCTTCTCTAAATAGCCAAACTATTTCTTCCCCTGAATCGCTCAAGTTTGTGTTTTTATTGGTTAAACCTCTCAAAACTGAAACAAAATAGAAGCTCGATGGAGTAGAGTAACAATACTACAATTTATAATAATTCTAAAACTAACATGACCTAACAAATGCCATCATCCCAAAGTTCATTCGATCACTCACTCAAAAGTCCATTGAAGCGGTGATTCGGCCCCAGCGTTCTTATTGTGTACTAGCTGACCCTGCAGACTTCGTACTGCCTCAATCGATAATCGATAACCCTCTTCCTCTATCGTTTGCATTATTTTTTTGTTAATTCGTATGTATAGATCCGTCTTTAAACAAATAAGAGATATCAAGAAAACAAAACAAAATGAAAAGTATACGCCCCGTTGCCTGCGGTGCACGGATTTGTAAAACGCGAATCATTTCGGTTTCACTTCGCTCCTCATGTTGGTGTTGTGTAAACATTTCGAGTTCTTCGACCCTAATTGTTGCGTATAAAACACATTGACCATGATATTGTATGAAAAAAGGATTTTTTATGATTGCTCTGAGAGTTACCGTTATGAAGCAATACAGCAAAATAATTTTTTTACATTAAAAATATCAGTGTTTCAAAAAAAAAAATTACCAAAATCACGAATTCTCTATTTTCCCATTGTTTAAAATCCATTCAAAATTTGACTTGGGATTTTCTTGCTCTTCTGGAGTTTTCCATTTTTCCACTCATTTTACCACAACTAATGCATTTCATATGAAAGAGTGTTTTTGAGATTTTTGTTTAGCCAATTTTTTTTTTGCATTTCAAATTTTCCATTTTTCCAATTATTTGTTAACTTTTTCTTACTTTCCAGTTCCCCATTACAAATTTTCCAGTTTCCCTTCGTAAACCAATGAGTTTTCCGAATTCCTTTCGAAAACCCATTCAGAAATTTCCCAGTTTTCCATTTGAAAATTTCCAGTTTTCCATTTGAAAATCAATGCATCCACAATTTTATGCAATTTCCCATTTGAAAACTAATGAGTTTAAAGAGTTTTTCATCAAGAACTTTCTATTTTTCCATTCGAAAACCCATTTTGAAAAAAAAATTCCAAGCAAAAAATATCTAATTTCCGACCTTTGTTTGGTTTTTCCAATTTTTCCACTCTTCCATGAGGTTTTTCCAATTTCTTTTTTCACAGAAATCATCACTGAATGTAACAGTATGAACCATGAAAATTTCACAAATATCTGTTGGGCCATTTCGGAGTCTATAAGAGACATACAAACAAACAAACAAACAAACAAACACACTTCCATTTTTATATATATAGAGATTACGAAACGAAACTCAGAGGAAGGAATGTCGTAACTTATGAGAAACGAAAATGATTTTTAGAAGATGTTACATTTTTATTTGATTATAGACTTACTCATCTTTTTAGCGCGATCCAAAAACAACAAATAACAAAAACACAACAATAGCAATGAAGGCGAACTCCAAACGAAAATCAGCAGAACAAACCCTAAAACAACTCGTAAACACATTACCTACGAGCAGTGTTACCACTTTACTCATTTCGAAGTATATCTACTTCAACTTTTGATAATTTTCGACCCTTCCCTATTTTCTTGAAATCTGAATTTTCCCAAGAAGTCAAATGATGCAAAACAACAAAGGAAAACCAAAACAATTTGCGAGACTTGATTATCAAAAAAACCTTTTTTTCCTTTCTAATGCAAATATCTCGGCAGCCAGAGCTCGGAATTGAAATCGATTTTTCATGATTTTCGAAAAATGTCATGGGCTAACCCCTTACCAAAATTTTACAAACAAAAATTCTTCCAAAACACATCGAATGAATGAAAATTTAAATTATTCGCAAACATTTTCCAATTGCAATTGCAAATCGATATTACTCACAATTTTCGTAGACAACCGTTCTTAAAATCTACTTTATTTTTTCTCAATCTACTTCGCTTTTCTACCAAATATACTTCAGTTCCTTTTTTACTTGCGACATATAGAATATATGGCACGCATTGAATTCGTAAAAAAAAAAAATTGAGGTAATGATGAGATGTGACATTACGATGATAGAGAAGTCGAAAAAAGTGGGTCCGGCGATTCCGTCCGTCTGTCTGTCTGGCTGTCTGTCTGTCTGTAAACGCATCTACAGCCTTAACCTCTGGTCCGATTGACTTGAAACTTGAAAATTAAGGGTTTCAGCGAATTCGCGTGGGTCTTTTTTTATTTTATCTTTAAGATCAAAATTTAGGGTAGCCACCCTACGATTTTTTTGGCCAAAAACCAAAAACGGCTCATACGATTTTTTTAAAACTTCCTCGAAAATTTTTGTTTAAAACTCTGATGTATTTTATGTAAAAAAAAAATTTTGTATTGCTCCAAAACGGTACCGCCCATAGAACCGTTTTTTTGTTATCAGATTTTCTCGAAAACTTTTACTTTTCGATCAGGGTATTTTTTTTCTAAAAGTACGTTTATATTGCTCAAATAATATTTTGTATTCAAAAAAATGTCAAAAATGTTTTTGGATTTTTTAAAAATATTCTTAAACTTTTTTAAAAAAATTCTGTATCTCAAAAATGGATCAATATTAAAAATTAAAATTTACTTATAAAATGTATAGTTTCACATTCTTGAATACTGCATACCCAAATTATTTTTAGACATTTTCGAAAAATTTTATATATAAAAAATTAATTTAAAAAAAACCGCTCAGACGATTAAAAAAAAAAAAATTTGAAAAATCAACAATTTCTTAAGAAATCATATGACATAATTTTTTTTCAGATTGAATTTTTTTTTGAGGTAGATATTTCAATTTAAATTTTTATTTACGAATAAAATTTTTTGTATGAGTATTTGGAATACAGGAGCAAGTTCGTATGACCGAGTCGTGCACATTTTTTTTCAAGTAGTAGTGCTGTTTACGAGTAGGTATCGTTTATTTTAACTATACTCGTTTTACACAATTTGACGAATACCCAATAAGGGCCCAGGATTCAAAAGTTCTGGACTCCATTCAGATTAGTCCTCCAATAATAATGCTTCAGTATTAGCGTTTTACTCATGTAACCATAATTCCCTGCACAATACATCTTCTGTATCGTCTGTCGTGCGAGTAGGATATTTTTTGGCAACTGGAGCCCTTCTAGTGTGTTGTTTCTTTAAAGTAAAGGAGCTTAGACTCGTTGCGCCGCCGTGGGTTTGTACTTTAGCTTTGGGGAGTTGAGTTTTTTTTCATATTCTGAGGTCTGGTTACCTTCAAAAGCGGAAACGTTACCCTTGTGGAGTATTCTAAACGTTCTAGTATGTTTCTTTCCAGATTCTACCCATAATCCAGTATCAAGTCCGAATTAAACCTCAATCATATTTAGCATCAGTTTAAAGTCAATTCGTGAAATCAAGCTTATGTTTCAAGTCAAGGGCTTAGCAATTTTCAATTAAACTTGATTGTTTTCAAAACTAAATCCAACTATAACCGATTTTCTTGAAACAAATACCAAAACTGAGGATATCAGCTGCAAATTAGTTTCACAAGAACATCGAAACTTTTCTTTTTCATATTCTCTGAAAAAAAAAATCTAATAATAAACCGTCATAACCATTAAATTTTATTTTTGTATATACTAATTCTAAATAATAAAAAAAAAAGTACTAAGCCTATTAAACTCCTATCGAACTGAAACTCAATATTCATTCAACAATCAATATGTGCAATTTTTATCGTACTATTCTCCCTATATCTCCCATTTTCCCAAATCCCCCAAAAAACTCCCCCAAATCCCCCATTACCTAGAGTAAAGACTTGTTTAAAAAAATATATACATAATTACTATACGAACAAAAACAAAAAAAGAACTTCTCCTTTCGTTAGAAATGTCGCAAGTAAACTTTCTTCCACACATCACGTACTGTTAAAAAAATGTTAAAGAACTTCGAACGAACCTGAACATTCAAGGCAATATTTTGTGACAAGAAAAAAAAAGTTGTTTAAAAATAGTAAAATTTTATCAAACAGAAGAAGAAAAACCAAAACAAACATATATCCAATTTATACGTATGTTTTAGAAGAAGCAAAGCGAGAAAGACTCGTAAAACATAGAATTTAAACTTAAAAATAAATCACACAAGGTAAATTAAAATTAAATTAAATTAAACTTAATGAAAAAAAATACCAAAAACCAATTACTTATGAGAGTGCTTGTTAGTTGCTAATGAGTCGTACAATGCTTTATGAAATAAATTAAATATTATAAACAAATAATTATATACATAATGAATTTTACTTTAAAAAAATCAAAATTAAATCGAAAAACAAAAAAAAACATTTACTCTCCTTTTTTTAAAAATTGAATTTTGAATTTTCTTCACGCAGAAATTCACCAGAAAAAAAGTATATATACATTATATATTTAAATATATAATTATTACCTAAGTACCTAAGCCATTTGGCAAAAACCGTAAGTAATTTAATTAAAATTAAAGCAAAAAAACAAAAACACTATATAAACATTAAACAAAAAAATATAAAAACAATTTAACTTAAACACCAAAATTATGAAACCGAAATCATACTGATTCTTATATAGCTTAGGGATACGACATGTGTATATGTACCTTTGCATATACACACACACATATATATGTTTGAAAAACAGAAGAAACTCGTTTAGATTGTTAGCACTAAGCGTATCAATATTTTTACTATTAATACCACAAAATCAGACAAAAAACCAGACAAAAATATCCAAATATATCTTATTATTGACAAAATTTAACTTCCAATTAATTAGTGAAAAAAACATAAATCTTTCCAAAAGGGTAAACAAGTCTTTTTAGTAAACAAAATACGAGTTATTAACAAAACTACTACTTCTACTCTATCACTTCTAAGAAACTATGATACTACTTAAGTCAAACGGCCTAGTCTCTAATGCGGGCAAAGCCAAATGATTCCTGCATATTTTCTTAATATTTAAATTACAATTATAACCTATACACTTATTATTCTTAAATACAAACAAAAAAACGAATTGTTACTTTGCGCACGATCAAATACGGCGACGACTCGGAACGGGGCTTGTGGTTTTTGTGATAGCCTAGCTATATCCACACTTTTAGATGATAAACAAATTTCCAACAACTATTATTAATTTATTTAATTTTTTTCTGAAACACTCAGTCACTCACTCACACACACACATACCCTCTGCCCGATCGTACTTAATAAGCTTTAAAAAAACAAAACAGTAAAATTGAACAAAAATCCAATTTTTATGAAGTTTATTAGATTTAATTAAATTAACAAAAAAAAATTAAAATTAATTATAGTATGTTTTAAAATTTCTTTAAAACAACAGTAATTAAAAAATAAAACTTAACCAAATTGTTGTTTATATAAAAATAAAAAAATAAAAGAATTTAAAAAATATAATAATTCAAACACATATTTTTCTGATATTTCAATTTCTCTCCTAGTAAACATAGATTTAATTTTAAAAACTAAGTAAAATAAATTTTAAAAACGTACTAAATAAAAAAAAAACATTTTAAAATAAAAAAACTGAGCTAAATCCATTGTTTTCATAATTTTAGAAAAAGAAGAAAATAAAAACTTGTTTATTCGTTTCTTTTATTGTTATAAACTTGAAAATGAAAAAAAAACTATGTAATTAATTACAAACTACACTTATTTTATTAAATATTAAAACTATTAAAAAGAAAACTATTTATTGGATTTTTTTATTTATTTTTACATTTTTTAATGTTTCAATACGCCTGGAATTCATCAAAATAAGGTTTGTGATGTTCCTTGTTATCAGAGGCTGGGGTATCCTCAGGGGATCGGATCGGAGCAAATGTCCGATCGGAAGTTTTATTTCCTTCACCGTACCCGATTCGTACATAAATTTTCTGAGTGAAACAATATTTTTAGTTCCGACACTTTTTTGTTTCGGAGACAATCGGACGAAAACAGTAAGCAACAAATCGCGATGCATAGCATGAAATCGTGATCGTCGCTCTTAATTTGAAATTCCGACGCAGATTATAAATTTTTTCGTAGATGTCTACGATTGACCTGTCCGAAAGTACACGGTGGTAGAAAAATCGTAGAAATTGTACGAATCGGAGAGAATTTTTCTCCGATCGGGTACGGTAATAGGGCCGATTTTCATTAAAGACATTTTTTTCGATTTCTGTCTTCAGAAAATTTCCCGCGATTTCAAATCGCCAGATCTCTGTATTTTCCCAGCTAGCCCATGATGATCGAGAAAAAAGGTCTGTTTGCCCTCTATCAGTCACTGAAAACCAAAACTAATTGTGAGGTCTGATACCCAAAGCCACAAAAAGTGCTTTGCGCCCTATCTCTACAGTTTCGACAAAATTTGTTGTGGGGAATACCAAGTTACCTTTTACCTTTTTTATAATTCTGTCAGATTTGGCTTCTTGTTTTAGAATCCTACATGCTTGTCTAATCGCTAGAACTTCAGCTAGAAATATTCTTCATCTATCAGGCAGTCTAAAGGATTTTTAATACCCAGTTCTTTGGAGAAGATATCAGCCTTGAAGTCTAGAATAACTCCTAGGTATTTAGCTTTTTTGGATAAAGCAAGTGGTTGCCCAATTATTCTCGGAAGCTGAAAGGAGGGTATTTTAGTTCTGGCAGTTAATAACATCCGTTCACTCTTCTTTTGCTTTAACTTCAAGTCCACATCTAGTGGCTTATTTGCTAATTTTTTTAGGAGCTGTTTCCATGTTTTCACTGAGTACCGTAGGACAAATCCCCGAGGACATCAGCACCAGATCGTCGGCATACATTACTACCTTAACTCCATTGTTATCAAGATTGTATAGAATTTCGTTCAAAACTAGTAGCCACAAGACAGGAGATAGAACCCCGCCTTGGGGTGTTCCTCTTTCGACAAATCTAGTGAGTTGTATATGTTACCCATCGAACCTTGAATGACTCTGGTTCAGAGCATGAAGACAATCCAGCTAACAATATGCACTTCCAAATCTAACTTGGATAGTGCTTCCCTAATAGCTTCTGCGAGCACGTTATTGAAGGCTCCTTCTACGTCGATAAAGGTGGCGAGGGTATATTGTTTATACTCAAGAGATCTCTCCGCTGTGCGTACTACTTCGTGTAGTGCCGTGTCCGTGGATTTGCCTTTAAGGTAGGCTAATAGAGATTCACATTTCACATAGAGGATTATTTACAAGATTAGCTCTGATATATTCGTCCAGACGGCTATCATGCCATGCTTGTAATTTTTATTTCAAAAACTATGTATATTACTATGAATTGTTGAATAAAAAAAATCTAATCTAATCTAATCTAATATTTGTCCAAAAAAGTCTTTCGAATGTAATGATAAAAAAAACACATATTTATTGGTTTTTGTCCTCAGTTAATTGTAATACCATAGAAAGAATATCTTCGGATGCAAATCTACACTAATATATAAAGCTGAAGAGTTTGTTCGTTTGAACGCGGTAATCTCAGGAACTACTTTTTCGAATTGTAAAATTCTTTTTGTGTTGGATAGTCCATTAATCGATGAAGGCTTTAAAATAAAATAAATGAATAGAGTGGCGCGACAGCTCTTGTAGAGCCAACGCCTAAGTGGCTTACTCTAATCAACAATTCTCTGAGTGCGTGTGAAAAATTGAGGGGACCTACAATTTAACGCCGATTCCGAACGGCAAAGTTGAGAAGCATTTTTTCATTACAGATTGATACTCTTGGAAGATTTGTCAGGTCTTCGCAAGAGGCAGTACCCGTGAAAGATGAAATAAAAACTTGGCCTGAGTAGGACTCGAACCAAGGACGTTCTGCTTAGCAGCCAACGCACTTACCAACTAAGCTACGGGCAACTGCTTTAGGCTTTATTCTACTTAAAATTAAACTGCGACCAATAGCAGCGAAGAATCTGTGGAAATGTGAGAACTGAGATTTTTTTCTGAGGTCTCTGAGATGAAATTATTTTGGATTCGATTTCTCACTCAGCTATTTGACGTGGCTGACATATGTGCAGCAACAATTAGTAAGGTAACCATTAAATCTCAATGATAACTGAGAATTATGTTCCACCAAGGCACCAAATGATTTTGCCGCCTCAGTCAAGGTGACATTGAGATCTCAGTGAGATGTTGTTAGGTGGAACTGGCCTAATAACGGCTCAAATTAGAATTTTGAGAGTTCAATTGATTTGTGAATGTGATTGATTGCACTATTTGTGCAGATTATTGTGTTTAAACCATACCATTTTATGTACTTCTTAACTAAAAAATATGCTCAGTTTAAAGAAAAAAAATTTACTTAACGAAAAAAAACGATGCAGAAGTAAGAGAGATCACACCAAAAACATAAATGTAAAAAAAGAGCCAAGTTCTCCCGTACAAAAATTCTGCCTAACAAATCAGCCACGAAAAGTAATGAGATCTAAAAGAACACCAAGTTCTAAGATTCAGCAAGTACTCGTAGGTGCATTGCAAATGTTTTAAGTGGACTTACACCGAATCAACTATTAGTTTTGAAAGTAACTTGTAAACTAATGTAAATTAGTTAATTTTTTTTACTTAGCAAGTTTTCCAAACTTTTTTAATAGTAGGTTACTAAGAGAAAACCCGCCAAGTAAAAAAAATTAACTAATTTACATTAGTTTACAAGTTACTTTCAAAACTAATAGTTGATTCGGTGTAAGTCCACTTAAAACATTTGCAATGCACCTACGAGTACTTGCTGAATCTTAGAACTTGGTGTTCTTTTAGATCTCATTACTTTTCGTGGCTGATTTGTTAGGCAGAATTTTTGTACGGGAGAACTTGGCTCTTTTTTTACATTTATGTTTTTGGTGTGATATCATTACTTTTTGCAAAGATTTTTTTTTTGATAAGCAGAAAAATCTAAAAATTAATTTTATTTCTTTATATTGACTGGCAGAATTGCTAGTTTGCCAAATTACAATATTCTACGATGATCAGAGCTGCCCCATATATTTTATAAAATTTATTTTTAAATGGGTGGGTACCACGCCCCCTCAGTTGAAAATCATAAATTTCATATTTTATTTGTTTTATTGCACGATATACTTGTATGCCAAATTTCTTGATTCTACTGCACTCCAAAGTGTTCCATATAATTTAAATTAATAATTTAACAGTAGGCGGCTACCACGCCCCCTGACTGAAAAATTTCAAATTTTCGATTTTTCCCTTTGTATGTACTTCATGACCTATCACTGTGCAAAATTTCTTGATTCTACTGCACTCTAAAGTGCTCCATATAATTTAAATTAATAATGTAAAAGTAGGCGGCTACCACGCCCCCTGATTGAAAATTTTCAAATTTTCGATTTTTTCCTTTGTATGTACCACATGGCCTACCACTGTGCCAAATTTCAAGTTTCTAGGGCAACGGGAAGTGCTTCATAATTTTGATGATCTGTCAGTGAGTGAGTCAGTGAGTCAGTCAGTTACGGTTTTCGTGATTTTTGGAACATTGTATCTTAGAAACTACTTATGCTAAATATCTGAAATTTACTGAGGTGCTTCTTCTTGACTAGCTTAACAAATGATGTGAGTTTGAAACTTTTGGCTTCTTTGGTATAGAAGTTAGAGGGGTGTGGAAAATGCCCTGAGTTGTTTCCTGTAAATAAGGGTGTAGTGCCAAAGTTGCTAGAGAACTTGGCTGGGCACTACCGTGCCCCTTGATATTAGAATTAGGAAGAGTTCACCCAAGGGAATGCTTTAAGTATGAACAACTGAAGGGAATCATAAAAAATGCTCAAATTTTTCAAGTTCAAGAGAATTACGACCTAGGGAGAGTTGACTGCAATGCAATTTTACAATAACTTCCGAACAAAATTCCCACGCGCGCATGATGCACAAGTCGAGATGATACTCTGGCCGGTGGACGAGGGAGAGGCGGACGAAGTCGCGGGCAACTGCTAGTATCTAAATAAAACTATGAAATATGTTGAATTTAGCGAAATCGATTTCTTCACAATTTTGGACAAAATTTCGAATGATCGAATGATACATCAAAAGAAAGGTCTACTCGATCTCTATTAATCGAAATGGGTTTTTTGCCAACCATTTTTTCCCGCAAACTCAAATCGATATTTGTCACAACTTTCCTTCACAACAGTTAAGGTAGGTGACCCAAATAAGGCCCACCTTATTGTTTATCCTTAACAACTTTCATACCATGATAAAAATGAACTCAAACTTAATATATTATAAACAATAGTTATATTATGCATAGGAAAGCAGACTTTTAACTTTAAGATTCTGAAACTGAAATGTATTTTTCGATCATTTTGAAAAACCTTACGTTGGGCCTTATTAGGAACACGGGGTCCTAATAAGGCCCATACATTTTTCTTTTAAATTTCACTGTAGTTTTTGCTGAAATCAAATATTTAATAAAGTAAAATGAAAGAAAAAGGCAAAATCTGTAATTATAATAAATTTAAATTGATTTTATTCATAAAAAAAAAATAACAGAAAAAAGTCTTTCTGACTTTAAAATCTTAAAATCTCATGCTGGCATAATAAGCCTCTTTGAACTGATTTCAAGGCCTGGTCCATTCGTTCTTCAGTCCAAGAAGCTCTTTTTTTCTCAGTAACGGTCTGTCTTGGCATATTGACTGAAATCCACCGAAATAAAAAATGAAATTTTTCATATACTTAATAAGGCCCAGTCATATTTTTAATGGGCCTTGTTAGGAACACGAAAGACTTTTGTTTATAAAATTATAAACAAAAATCTAGTAAATATATATAAACAAAAATTGCAATAAATAAGGCTACAATTAATATATTCTACGAAAAAAATTAACAATTGTACTTACTTGATCAAATACGTGGAAACAGTAAAATTTTGTAAACTTTTTTTTTATAAAAAGCACGTGCACGTCACTAAGAAATTTTCAATTGTCTGCCAATTTTAAACCGATCGAAGTAACTGGTTGCTTTCTTTTGTATGAGTTCGAATGTAACGGCTGTACGAACACAAAGAACAAAAAGTCCCGTTACTTGTTGGCTATGTGTTTTTTTATGCACTGGGCCTTATTAGGTCCTTATTTGGGTCACCTACCTTATACAACCGTACATTAAATAAAGGGCTTACACGTATTCTATCTGCCACTGAAAGCTTTTCTTTTTTTTTCAGCACTCGGTTTTAGAGTTTTAATCAAAAAATAACTTCTTTCGATTTCTTCCTTCAGAACAACTATCAATTCTGGCTACCGAGTTGTGATCCCAATAACGTTAGATTAAAATAAAGTTTATCGGGTCGGTCATTTTCATTTCTTCTTTCTTATTAAAAAACGTGGGGTATTTGTGTACAATTTTAAGATGTACTTCCCTTGTACTCAATCTATTTCGATATATCCTTAAATCAATTTCAGTTTTTTTTTTTTAAGTGATCTGATAACTAACTAATCGGTTCGCCATCGTTTTTGCTAACATTCTCAACTACTACAGCCTCATGACTGTTTGCTAGATGTAGACACGGTTACCGGTCAAGTATCAATCACCAAGCAAATTGGAACGCAAATTTGACAATGGAACTGAGAAAAGTGGTTACAGTTTGTTTAGAAAACGCACCGATAATGGCTGAAACACAAACATGCTTTAGCTTCGTCTTCGGTTGCATTACGTTACAATGCACCCGCTTCGATTTTTCTTTAAATCACAATTCTCCATCCATCTCCATCATCCCTCCAAAAACAAATGAATTTAGTTTATTGACTTTTTTACAGCTGCTGAGTAAGCAAAAGTTTGGCATCAAAATATTTGAACCGTTACGTAACATTACGTACGAAACGTGATTTCGAAGCTTCATTATGATAGCATGCATTGAATTCTTGTAGCTGAACTCGTAACGTCAGGCGAATCCCGTTGTTTCATGATAACTTCGTCAACGCCTCCAAATGAACTCATAAGGCGTTTTTCTTTTTTTACATCTGAACAGAGCTTGAACTGTCAAACGAAAAATTGTTTTTCTTTTTTAGTTCAGAGTGTTCAGACTTCAGAGCATCAAAGTTGTGTTACTTTTTTCGTTCAGAGCACTGAACTGATTCTGAGTGTTCAGACTTCAGAGTTCGACCGACACGCGCCCAGAAAAAAGAGACCGAGCATAATGAACGAAATGCTGAGCGCAAGCATGTTTTTTCTCAAAACTATTGAAATGGCGGAGGAAACAAGTCGCTCAGGCAAAGATCCTGAAGGGGCCGACCCATAGAATCGGTCAATCCGTCAGCGTCAATGCGTACGTTGCTGCCAACGTATTTGCCGGATTGAACCGTCCCATTGAATACGTTGTATAATTTGACAGTCTCATCTACTTGGAGTAAAAATAATTCACAAAACTGCAAATCCGAACAAAAAATTTCAAATTGAATATGAAAATCATGTCAAAATTATTTATTTGCACAATATTTTCATCATCCATTGCTTTTCCTTGTTGCTTTGGGAATACATTGAATTGACTGCTCGTCAAATTTATTTGTCAACGGAGCAACGGACGCAAAAAGTAGAAAGTTAACCAACTCTATCCGTCGTATCCGTCACATGTTTTGCTTATGGGACGAGTTTCATAAGAACGTGTGTATTCTATTGTGCTGTCAGTTGAAAACGTCAACGCTGATGCACTGACGGATTCTATGGGTCGGCCCCTTAAGTTTTATTTTGAATAATAATTAAATATTTTATTTATTAGGCTGTTTTCACCACACCGCAAATTAAAATTAAGGTTTTGTTTGTCATTATACATTTTTAACATCAACTTAGGCATATTGTGTGTTTTCCATTAGAGGAACTGTGACCTTTTTCATTCCAATTTTTAGTGACCAGTTGTAATATTACTGAATGTCGTCGAAATCAAGCTTTAGGATAAATCAAATGACTTATAACAGTCAGTGGGGATGTCGTGTACCCAATTAGATCAATCAATACTGTCGATCGCAACTGTCTCAAATTTTACGGATTAAGTTTAAATGTTGAAGAATCCCATGAATCTACATAAGGAATAGTCAACTGTATGAACTTATAGTGACATTTGAGGCATACCTACAAAATTTACTAAAATTAATAGTGCAAAATTATAGTCCGCTAATGAACGATTTTAGTGTGATACTAGCTTAAAATGACGTTTCAGACATGACTCAAACGTCATTTTAAGCTAGTATCACACTAAAATAGTTCATTAGCGGACTATAATTTTGCGCCAATGAGTTTTTTGCCACGTACCTAGGTACTATAACATTTTTAAATTACTCACCCTAATCTTAAACAACCTCAGGGGAATAACTTAACATTCATTACCTCTAAACAAGTCATACAATCCATCAATGGAATAACCCAAAACCAAGCTTCGACAAATGAATCATTTGGCAAATATCTAGATATGCGCTATATTGTTCTGATAAATAACTACAGATCCATAAATTTAAATCCTCAATTTACCGATTAAAATGTTCAACAAATGTTTTATCAGCTTCCTTATCTGATTCAAAAAAATCTACAGGCTTGGCTGAAAAAAAACATCGTTCTCACATCATTGAAAAGTGTATCAACTCTCTGGTCATTTTAAACATTTGACTAGCAATCTTACATTCGATCATTTAATCTGTGTTCCACTTCGTGCTCATGTTCCATAAACAATTAAGTCAGAGAGACACTCTCGAACCTTACCTAGTTCGAGTTCCTGACACGCAAGCAATTTGTCAATGTTGTTTGTTGCATTTTGATTTCAATAGTACAAACTTTCCACACCCTTTGTTCCTCTTGTTATCTGTTATCTCAAATCAAATGGCATACGAGTATCTCATCCGTTTTCCTGTCTGACTTTGTGTTCCATTTTTTTGCTTGCTTGCTGCAACTGTTTGTAAGAGAGAATTGTAATTCATCACTTGTCAATTGCAATGATTACGCCATCAACATCAAGTTCCATTCCAATTCGATGATAATTTCACTCGGACACTCAATCTGCTATTTGAAATGTTTGTGGTAATTGGGACAGGGGAAGGCAACTGTTGAATAGCACAACAGGTAAGTTTTGTGGGCCATAAAATCATGAAAGAGATGAACGGAGAAGTACCTGCCATTCATTGTTATGATGTTGCAGAATATGGCAATTGTAAAGAAACCTATAATCCCGGAATATGCAATGCACCTCACAATTCACATTTCCACAAATGGCATAGTAATTACCTGCCACCGACCAAACAAAAATCACACATCCGAAGATCCATCACTGCAAATCTGTCTCGTTCCTATCTCTATCTTGCTATTGAGATTGAGATAGTAACGACTAATTTTGCTGCAGAAGACCCGACATATATCTGCAAGTCATTTGAAAGTGAGAAGAATTTCACCAGCGTATTTTAGTGTTGCTTTTTATTTTAAGAAAATTTTAATAAAACATATATACAAAAGAAAGTCTGTGTTAGTTACACTCTTTATAACTCAAGAACGGTTGAAAGTTGGTGGAGAAGCAGCTAACAAACAGGAATCTATAGGATACTTTTTTCTACTAGCTGACCCTCGAAGCGTTATTTTACCATATAAACATTTACTTAGAACGGCTACACTAATATATCTAAATATATTCATATATCTTTTTCCTAGTTTTAAGCTACCTCCACACCAGGAAAAAGATATATGAAACTTTTTTCCATACTAGGTGACCTGATAATCGTTGTTTTGCCATAAAAATAATTTCTTTGGTACAAAATAATAACTAACTAATTGTAAGTGTAAGGACGTTGTATATAAGAGATAGAAGCTGAGAGAATTCAGAATGAAATCATTGAACAATATACAAATAACAAACCATCAAACATTTAAACTTTTTAACTCATTTTATTTTCAACTTCAAAATTATATTATCAGCCCTATTCTGCTCTTCATGGGGGGAATTTTTCTTCAATTTTCACTTCACACTATTCTACTATCCATTCGAATAGAATCTGGACTCACCTCGTGAACGTCGATAATACTTCGCGGTATTCTGTTATTCATGCGAAACCGTTCATTCTATACAATTCAAATCCGCACATTAAATGTTGCAGGTTTTTCATTCAATGGATTTTCTATCGGGATGGTGGTTGTATAGGGTGTCCCAATAAGAGCGCACTTTTTAAAATTGTAATAATTTCTTTGTCATGCAAGTAGGAACTCTGAAATTTGGCAGATGTCAGCTCTGTTTGTTCCGATTACTAAAAATGGAGCGCTTTTTGAAAGAACAACACGTTATAATGGTAAAAACTCATTACAAAAATGGGGAAAGTTACGCTTCGCAAACTTCACCAAATTTTCAGTCGAGAGAGTGTACCTAATATGTCAAGCATTCAAAGAGTGGTCAAAAAATTTGAAGAAACTGTGTCAATTATGGATGATAAGAATCCTTTGCGTCAACGTACTGGTTGGTCTCTTGAAAACATTGCTGCTGTAAACGAGAGTACTGTCGAGAACCCGAAAACATCATTTCGACAGTGACTGTGAACGGCATTCGTTACAGGAATGTGATAACGGACTTCTTGTGGCCTCAACTGGACGGCATGAATCTGGACAACATGTGGTTTCAGCAGGACGGTGGAACTTGCCATACTGCGCAAGAAACAATCGACTTATTGCAGCAACGATTTTCAGAACACATTATTTCACGAAATTCTGATGTGAACTGGCCACCAAGATCGTGCGATTTAACGCCGTGCGATTTTTTTCTTTGGGGTTCTGTGAAATCTCGGCTTTATGCAAATAAACCCGAAACAATTCCTGAGCTCAAATCGGAAATCCAACGTGTTGTCGGTGAGATACAGCCACATCTCTGTGCAAAAGTCATGGAAAATTTCATGAAAAGAGTAATGGCCTGTCATCGGAGCCGGGTGGGTCG
The DNA here is from genome assembly GCA_943590905.1 of Sphaerophoria taeniata. NCBI lineage: Eukaryota > Metazoa > Arthropoda > Insecta > Diptera > Syrphidae > Sphaerophoria > Sphaerophoria taeniata. The sequence goes on along the minus strand of OX016540.1, from coordinate 11,119,615 downwards.
TTTGCCGGATATTTTATTCCATACTTAATCGGAACATGTCTTCTTTACAATACTATAAAAATATCACACCTCTGTCATAAAATACTTGGTTTTATTTGCAAATTAAAAAGTGCACTCTTATTGGGACACCCTATATAAATAAAGATTATTAACATTTTCAGGTGCAGAACAAAGAATGGAGACATATTTATGGCAACTATTTGCGCAATGAAATTTAATCCAAACATTACCAAATGTAATGCTTAAAGCCAACCCGAGGGCCTTAAAGGTTTTTGGAATATTGTTAAAAATAGCATAAGCCTCCTGGGTCTACCATAGAAAGATGTGATTGTGTGGAAAATTTGTTAGTGATTTTTACATGAACAGCTGTTAACTTGTAGTGTCAAATTGGTTTGGATAATGTAGTTCACCCGATGGATAGCAGAATGTAAAAGCAGTGTTCGAGGGAATTGAGAGCTGCATTGCTTACTGACACATCTGCTGACGATTTCTCCGAGTAATTGTTGATTTTCGGTAATGGTCGTGTTCCTGTCGATGATTCGGGCGGATTGAGATTTCCTTTCCTCGAAATGTCTGTATTTTTGTCTCATTGAAAGGCGAACTTGTCAACAAAGCATTCACAAACATAGTAGTCCAGGCAAATTAAATATAGAGGACAAAAAAATGTTATCCAGAATTTTACGTTTTCAAATGGTTAAAAGGGTTAAGGTCAACATAAGGAAAATGAGTTTTGCGTCCAAGAAGGTAAGGGGATGATTTTAGGGGATGAAAAGGGGGGAAAATCGATTTATCTCGTGTTTTTTGCAATTTCACGCAAAATTTGATGTCCTACTGAAAAATGTTGTATACAAAAGTTGTAGATCTTAAAAAAATCTACAACTTTTGTGTGGGTAATTTTTTAATATAACTTCAAAATTTTAGAAAAAAATGCAAAAAATCAAAAAAAAAATTTTTTTTGTTTTTTACTTGTCAATTTCTCCCGCATGCAGAAGCGGTTTGTGATCCGTATAGATTGTCACGTTACGTCCTTCTATAAGATGTTTGAATTTTCGTACGGCTGCGTACACTGCATGTAGTTCCATAACGTATGGGCTGCGTTTTCTCAGAGAGTGTTTTATTCCAAATCATAACTCATAAAAAAAAAAAAAATCGTAAATAAAAATTTAAATTGAAATATATGTACCTCAAAAAAAGATTCAATGTGAACAAAATTGATGTAATATGATTTCTTAAGAAATTGTTGATTTTTCATTTTTTTTCTAAACCGTAGGAGCGTTCTTTTTTAAATTAATTTTTTAAACTTTTCGAAAATGTCTTAAAATTAATTTGGGTATGCAGTATTCAAGAATGTGTAACTATACATTTTATAAGTAAATTTCGATTTTTAATATTGATCCGTTTTTGAGATACAGAATTAAAAAAAACAGTTTAAAAATATTTTTTAAAAATCCAAAAAATTTGTGAAATATTTTTGAATACAAAATATTATTTGGACAATATATAGATACTTACTTTCAAAAAACAAAAAATTGTGCGTGTCAGCTCCGACGCGCGACTGGAGTTCACTCAATAAGAATGATTTGATTACCTTAAAATATATAATACGCAAAGGATTGAATTCATATATTCATACATCTATTCATAATAATTTGATAAAATATATTATACTTAAATACTTATGGTAAGAATGTCAACAACTTTGTTTAAAACGTTCTTACGTATTTTTTAATGAATCAATGTAGTTACTTCTACAAACATTTTTGTAAATAATGAAAAAATCTACAAAACTGCATCATTACATTTTGAGAACAGTTACATTATCAACTTTTCATTAATTAATGATGAAAATTCAAATGGGTCCACATTTATCGTGCATTATTGCATACAAAATGGAATTGAATGTTGATAAATTCTACATTGAATAGAAGCCTGAAGCCTTGTGCTTCTTAAGAGATCTTAATCTTGAAAATCCGATTATTAGAACGCACGCTAGAATGCTTTTAATCGAAAAACACCGATCGAATTTTGGCCATAGCGGGATTCTCCCACAGGTGATGTTTCATTTTGTACGAACCAAGCAGGTCGTTTGTGTGCAATTATATTTATTTTAAAATCGAGATTCTGAGGCTTGTACGAAACGTATCCTTACAAATGAGGTATCAAAATCACCGTTATTTCATGTAGATTAGACATATGGAAATTTCAACATCCAGTCTATAGGATTAAAACTTATATACCAATTTATGTGAAAATGTCTTAATTGGCTATATTTATGAGTTACCGTTATAATTAAAGTATAATAAATTGAAGAGCATGAAATTCTGTATCATGTGTGAAAATTTCACCGTTCTACGTTGAAATCTCTGTTCAATAAAATAGATTCGAAATGGCACTAAAACTTTTACCCCCTCTTTTCACCCCCCCCCCCCTCGGTTAATTTTTTTTAAACTTTGAATGTCTTACTTATTTTTGTTTAGTCAAAAGCCATACAAATAAGTTTTAAACTTCTAACCTAACCGACCTCCATACAAACTTTGACCTAACATTTCAACCTTTTGTGACCTTTTCAACCCCTTTTTTTGCGTATGCCCTTCCACAGGTTCTAGTCTATCTTACTACCAAATTTCATCTAAATCGATCCAGTAAGTTAAAAGTTATTAAGAGTTAAAAAAAAGCGTTGGTAGTCAATTTTTATAACGCTTTTTTCAATGATTGATTTTACTATCCATAATTTTTTCATACCGGGGTCTATATATGAATCGATTCTAAAGGAGTAAACTCCAAAAAAAATACCTTGATCGGACTTTTATTTTTGGAGAAAATCTGATAACAAAAAACGGTTCTATGGGAGGTACCGTTTTGACGCAATACAAAAATATTTTTTTTACATAAAATACATCAGTGTTTAAAAAAAAAAAATTCAAGGAAGTTAAAAAAAAAATCGTAGGAGCCGTTTTTGAGAAAATTAAAACTTTTGGTTTTTGGCCAAAAAATCGTATGGTGGCTACCCTAAATTTTGATCTTTAAAAAAAATCAAAAAAACGACCCACGCTAATTTGCTCAAACCTCTAATTTTCAAGTTTGAAGTCAATCGGACCAGTGGTTAAGGCTGTAGGTGCGTTTACAGACAGACAGACATACAGACAGACAGACAGCAAGTTCATAACATTTTCGGAAAGAATAAACAAAAGTGTTATTGCTTATAGATAAGTTAGTACCTATTGTTTGTTCACGTGTATAGAATTTATGCTACCTTAAGTCTGAAAATATTTAAAAAAAAATTTTGATGTATCTGGTTTGGGTCGTCATTGAAGTACTAAAAAGGAACGACAATCTTACTTGAACTTATTTTAAATTGAAGACTCGAAGTGTTAAATACTTAATATGAAACTCATCTTCGCAAGTTTTTTGTTGATTTGCTTTTTCGCATCAGTTTTTGGAGGAGGTATCGTTTAAAATTGCCATGATATTTTGGGAACATTGAGTTATAATAATTGAAGAATTCTTTCCCAGATGGATGTACGTTCGAAGGCAAAAGTCTAAAGGTTGGTGAAAAATACGCTCCACCCGGAAAGTGTGTAAAGTATATATGTCTAGGCAAAGGTTCACTGAGTGCAGTTGGGTAAGTTTATTATAAGTAAAGTGACCGAAGTGTGAGCATTTATTAATGTTTCTTTTTCTTTTGGATAATGAAGTTGCACACCATATTCCCCCGATATCACGTGCAAACTAATTCCACAAGACGATTCTAAACCATTCCCAGACTGTTGTGAGCGTTATGAGTGTTAAATTAAAAATGATTAACTCAATTTTCAATACTGTTTTTCAAATTTGAAGAATAAAAAGAAAAATTGAGACTTGTTATACAACTGTGCCAATATTTTTAAACAGTTACGTTGATTATTGTTTTTTAGTTTGAAGAATTTTTTATTTAAACTGTAAATTAATATTCTGAATGTATTTTCGTGAAAATAAAGGTTGCTTTTAATGTGGTATAACTTAAGTTTTTTTTCATAAGTTGTACCCACTTAATGATATTTTTGTATGTAGTCGAAGCAGAGTTTGTAATAATTGCATTTCACATTTGCATAGATTCTCATCGCATGACCGAACCGAAATGGGGCTCAAAGGTGAAATGACGAGCATTTACAGAAAGCGGGAGTGTACTGTTGATTTGTTCAACGTCAATTGGCTTTTACACTAGATCACTGATCGTTAAAGTAACGAAAGAAGAGAGTTCAGGTAGAAAATTCATAATTCAAGCTCAAGGTATAAGGTGTTCTAACTTCTAAAGCCCCTTTTAGACGATCATCTCAGTATCAGTTTCAGTTGAGCAATCAGTTAAGCTTTCAGTTAAATTGATGTCTATAAATAGTCGTTAAACTGAAACTGAGACTGATGAAATTCCCGTCAGTTCTCAGTTCAGTTTTCAGTTCAACTGATGTGTAAATACATTTCAGTTGAGTTTTTAGTTCAATCTTCATTTAAGTAATAATTTATTGCTTTACAAGTTTCAGGTATAATTGCACTTAGACTTGGTGCCGATATTGCAGTTACAAATTTAAGACTTTGATAAGTACTTCTATACTTGCTAGTCTTTCGTGAGGTGAAATGGCTTCTCTCATATTTGTGCCTGTTTTTTTTTTTATAATTGGAGTGACCACCATCCATGGGGTAAGCCTTGACGTGGCGGAGCGGCTTACGGTAACTACTACGATGAAGCTCAGAGCTATGCGATCGTGAAACTTGTTTTCGCAGAAGGGCCTCCCATGGTTGACAGGTCGAATCGGAGTAGGCTGTTACTACTAATTACCCAACAACGAAGGAGTGTTCCCACCAAAGCACTCCCAACGAGGGACGGCAGCGAATGAATTTCTTTTTTTGGAATCAACGGTGGCGTCTACAGTTCCAGTTAGGCCAAACTACTTGGTGAACGCACCTTTACGGGCTACTTCGACTTATTTGAAAAGGAGCGGTTTTTCCGGTGTTGCGGTCACTCATTGAATTAAGTTGGGCAATCAGCCGCTGGTGCATGTTCTGCTGCAATTCTTTTTTTCAATTTTGTGAAAGAACTTTTCTTTTTTTCCACTGCTTCAACATCACAATACGAAATATTAATAAAACATCTATTGGCCGAGAATACCAAGAAAGTTGTTTATACAATAAAAATTTTAAGTGATACTCGATGGTCATGCCGCGCGGATGCTGTGAAAGCTCTTGTTCACGACTACGGCGAAGAATTCACTGCTCGTAAGAATACTGTTCAAGCATCTACGCCATCAAGGCAAAACGTACAAATTTATCGCGATGACCTTGGACGATCTCAAAATGTGATAACAAATGCTCTGAAGACGAGAATAATCCATGAAAATAGAGGCAGACCGAAAAAAACATCACCTATCAGCCTACTAGCTAAAGCAAAGTCGAATCCCTTCATGTCATCAAGGACTATAGACGCAAAAATTGAAAACGCAGTCAGTGCACGAACTTTTCGAAGAAGCCTTCAGAGTTTTAATCTCCCAGGTAGAGTAGCCAGGAAAGTTCTTTTGCTTAGAGCTTACAACATAAGGGGACGAAAAGAATTTGCTCTTAGAAACGCAAATAGGAATGGACCTGAGGGAATAAAAAATGACGTAATATCCTGTGGAGCTACGAGACTAAAGTAAATTTGATGGCAATATTATGGTGTGGGGATGTTTTTTCAGGTATGGTGTCGCTCCTATTTTCCTCATAAAAATCATATTAACAAAAAACGGTTATAGGGATATCTTGGAAAATGTCATGCTTCCATTTTCTGAAAAAAATGCCCCTCCGGTGAGTTTCGTAAAAGATTGGTTCCAACAGAAAGAAGTACCTCTTATCCCGTGGCCAAGTCACATTGAGAACTTGTGGTATGAATTCAGGCGGTCAATATTTCACAAAAAGAAACCAATTGTGAAAAAAAAGATAATGGTATTCCATATACCCTAGCAGATCATGCCAAAATTTGTTGAATCAATGCCATGCCGAATCCGAAAAGTTCATGGTAACACTGGAGGATACTCTGGTTGTTAGAGTAGGTAAGTTAATTAAAAAAAAATAATACTTAATGCTAATAAAATCAATATTTTGAATATACTTAAAAAAACGCACCTATTTTTTTTGACCAGCCTTAAAAGCGTCAGTAGACAGTTTCGGCCTCTTATTATTAATATTTTTATTTATTTAAGATCCTTTTAATGTCATTTATTTCCTTTGATATGGAAGTTTTATTAAACGTGAACAATTATTATTTTCCTCAAAAAATGTGTAAAAAAATGAACTTATACAAAAATAAACAGTCACACCAAATTTTTTGACTAGCTGTGTATATAGTTTAAATAAATGCAGGAGAAGAACCTACATATTTTGAAATGGATTCCAGTTATTTTCTATCGTTCACGCATCGTTGGACCTTTTGACATTGATTTTTTTGACCGAGAAACAATAAACAAAAACTATTCTGATTAAAAATGTGTTCTTCGAGAAAGTCGGTGTCTAGAAAAATAAAGGGAATAAACACAACGTAAATATATGTATATTTTTTTTTATTGAAAGTACAAACTGGTAGTAACAGTCACATATGTATATGTATGTTTAGCTAGCATTTACATAATATGTTGTAATTCTTAATTCCATTCAACTCTGACAGAAGTCACACTTCTTTTTATAAATTCAAAGCAAACATAAGACCAAGAGTAAATTTTCCGAAAAAGAGTTATTATTAAAATACATAATACGATAAGCTTATTCATAAAATTTGGAATATAGCCTTAGCATTAAGGACACTTTTTGACAAATAAATGTGAATGCATGCTTTTCTCTAAATTAAGTGACTATATCAAAAGCACCAAAGCCACCAGCACACACGCACCGAAACTCCAAATCAATGCGATGGATTATCTGCCGATAGACAATGCCATTTCTCATGAACATGATCGGGCAAACGGACACAGTCAGTCCATTGCTTGAGACGCTCCCCTTTGCTGTTGCATCCCAAAATAAGACTTCCCAGGAAATCATTGCTCTTGCCGATATCCTTGTCCCAAACAGTTATTATTAGCGATTGTTTATTTAGATCGTGAGGACTGGCTTCAAATACAAATTCTTCGTTGAACGCCGGGTTTAAATTCCTCCACTTGACGCCAGTTTTGTATTTTTTCTTGTGCGTATCTGGCTTGAGTTGTCTAAAAAAGATACAATGCAACTTTAGTATTTACTTTGGGTTAATGCGTTCAATATGGATGGAAACTCACAGTTTAACAAAAGGATCTGAGCTGCCGTTATTATCCATTGGAAGCAAATTGACACACTGCTTTACATTTACGACGAGAGACCTCTTCTTGGAGTTGTAACACAGAGATATACAAATCTTTCCTCTTGGCCATGTTTGAGAAAGTTCCGCTTCATTGCTGTATTGATCCTCGACTCCCAAGGGAACAGTCACTCGATATGGACTTTGACTGTGAACCTGAAATTAATCATCTTCTGAGAGGAACTGTATTGCCTTCACGCATGAATCTTAAAAAAGGAATATGAGATATTCATTTTACTATATAAATTATGATGGTGAAGATTTATAGAATGTCGAAAGCGTTTTTTTTCGTCATGTCGTCCATCGACTTGAGCGTTAGCTCTTGAAAAAAAAAATAGTATCTATATTTTATACTGACCCTCCAATAGAGGGACATAATCGTTATTATATAAGGAAACTATAGCCGACCCGATAAACGTTTTTTCATCTAAGGCTACCAGGTCTTAAAAAACCACCCATTTCGATGAATAGAGTCTTCAATGAGTTTTGGAAGAATTTTTATTTCTGTCGAACATTTTGGCCAGGGGTTAGACCATGACATTCTTCGAAAATCATGAAGAAATCGATTTCGCCAAACTCAACATATTTCACAGTTCTCAATATCCTGTTCCTGAGCTTACTGCTGAAAGCCAATCTCAATTCCAAGCCCTGTGGTCTATTTCACCAACTTTAAAGATTCCGTGAACCCGACCTAGAAGAAGTGAAAACGGCAATATCACGGCTGAAATCCAACAAATCCGCAGGAGCAGATCGTCTAGATGCCAAGCTGTTTAAAGATCACGGCGAAGATCTAGATAGCAGCATGCACCAAATCGTCTGTAAGATATGGTCGGAGGAATACATGCCCGATGAATGGAACCTCAACATTATTTGCCCGATCCTGAAAAAGGGAGATCCTCTAAACTGCGCCAACTACAGAGGAATTAGTCTACTTAACATCGCCTACAAGATCCTCTCTGCCGTAATATGTGAACGTCTGAAGCCATTTCGTCAGTAATCTGAAAGCAGGAAAGTCAACCATTGACCAAATTTTCACGTTGCGGGAGATCCTGGAAAAAACCTATGAACTCCAAATCGATACCCACCACCTCTTCATCGATTTTAAGGCCGCGTATGACAGCATCTACAGAGACGAACTGTATAAAGCTATGTCTAGTTTTGGCATCCCTGCCAAGCTCGTTCGCTTGTGCAAAATGACGATGGAGAACTCAAGCTGCTCCATCAAGGTTGGCAATGAGCTAACGGAATCTTTCGACGTCAAAAAAATTCAGACAAGGCGATGCGCTGTCGTGCGATTTCTTTAACATCGTTCTTGAGAAGATAGTGCAAAGCTCCACCGTCAACACCAGAGGCACTATCTTCCAAAAATCTGCTCAACTTCTCGCGAACGCCGATGATAGCGATATAATGGGAAGAACACAGCGTGATGTCAATATCGCCTTTGTGAGAATTGAGAGAGAAGCGGCAAAAATGGGTTTAGCGGTAAATGAGGGAAAAACGAAGTATATGCTGTCTTCGAGAAAGGACACCCAACACCGACGGCTCGGACAGAACGTCACAACAGACGCATACAACTTCGAGGTAGTAGAGGAATTTATCTACCTAGGCTCCGCTATCAACACGGGCAATAACACCAGCCAGCGCCGAGATCAGACGAAGAATAACTCTTGCTAATAGCTGTTTCCTTGGGCTAAGAAAGCAATTGAGTGCAGAGCCCTCTCTCGAGCAACTAAGGTAAAACTGTACAACACCCTCATCATCCCTGTCCTGCTGTATGGTGCAGAAGCATAGACCTTGACAAGATTGGATGAATTTGCCTTGTGCTGTTTCGAGAGGAAAGTTCTACAGGTCATCTTTGGCCCCGTGTGCATTGATAGGGAAAGGAGAAGATACAACAGCGATTATTATTATCATTATAAGAATAAAGTAAGAAAACGTTATGTTTACGACGCATTTTTCGAAAAAAACTGACATCAAAGTCAAAAATTATCACGGACAAGAACAACGGAAACTAGAAACTAGAAAAAAATTAACTAAAGCGTGCTCTACACGATATGGATTTTCCATATGGACTGTCACTTTTTATTTCCAAATATATTTTCATTTGTATGTCAAATTGGATTCTGTTTGTAAAATCAGAAAAGCATTTAGACGATTTGGATTTTTCGTTTGTAGTTTCAAAACATTTTTTTGTCTAAAACACCTAAAATGTTTTAAATTTTTATTATTTTTTATGAAAAACACAAAATAACATAACAAATCACCTTTTTCGCGCTCTCCATGTTAAAATGTAAACTTTTTTTGTCGTTTAAAAAATCCGATTTCGTCTGCATACAGATGAAATTTAGAAACAGTTCTAAATGAAAAAATTCCATATGGAATTATCATCTGTATTTCGATATGGATTCTTAATACGTTTACACGATTTGTATAATTTTCCATATGGAAAAAGTGACAGTCCATATGAAAAATCCATATCGTGTAAAGCACGCTTAACTAAGGTCTGTTTAATGAATCTGTTCCGCACAGAAAAGTACACGAAAAGATACAAAAAGTACACGTTTGTGTGTTCCATGAGTAAAAACCTTGCCCCAATCTGTTCTACAATCTGTCATTTTGTGTTCCATGAAGTTGTCCATCTCAGTTTAGTACACATTTTTCTGCCCCTACTTTTTTGGAGGTGTAGCTTTGTGAAAACTATCAAATGTCAAAATTTCAAATGCCAAATAATTTTTATTTTTTTCCAATCAAACAATTTCAAAAGTGTCGATTGAAGAGTTTTCGGAGTAAGTAAAAATATTACTACTATACTCCGAAGTAAAAATTTCTCTCAATAAACTAATAAGCTATTCAGAATCTTATTTCCAACGAATAGTCCAGGCAAATTAAATATAGAGGACAAAAAAATGTTATCCAGAATTTTACGTTTTCAAATGGTTAAAAGGGTTAAGGTCAACATAAGGAAAATGAGTTTTGCGTCCAAGAAGGTAAGGGGATGATTTTAGGGGATGAAAAGGGGGGAAAATCGTCGTTAAAAAATATTTTTGAGAAATTGACAAGTAAAAAACAAAAAAAAATTTTTTTTTGATTTTTTGCATTTTTTTCTAAAATTTTGAAGTTATATTAAAAAATGACCCACACAAAAGTTGTAGATTTTTTTAAGATCTACAACTTTTGTATACAACATTTTTCAGTAGTACATCAAATTTTGCGTGAAATTGCAAAAAACACGAGATAAATCGATTTTCCCCCTTTTAATCCCCTAAAATCATACCCTTACCTTTTTGGACGCAAAACACATTTTCCTTATGTTGACTTTAACCCTTTTAACCATTTGAAAACGTAAAATTCTGGATAACATTTTTCTTGTTTTATCTTTGTAAATGAGTTAATTTGCCTGGACTATAGTTACTATGTAACTACAAAAATAATGAATGGTTATGTGAGTGGGCAATTTTAGCGGCTAAGAATAAAGTGTAGATGACCTTAACTTCATAATTCAGAATGAGATCATAGGAGCAATGCATTAATTCAAATCTATTGACTGCGTAACAAATGCATATGAAGCCAATCCAGATGTGCCTGGCTTACCACCGCACAATTTACGCTTATGGTTGGCTCCACAGTAATCATTCTTCAAACCTTAAACCAACCAAAAATGTGCGACGTTAAGCGTTTGGTGTTAAATTGATGAATAATGTGATTTTCGCGACTATACTCAAAGGAAAATTTAAAGGTAAGGAAGTTCGAACTCCGTGGATCCTGATGTTTCCAGCCGATATGCCGTTTGTTAAAAGAATTCAATTTCCGATCTTTGAAATTTTGTGGTTTAAATCTGGAAAATCTATGTTTTCCCATCGTCAGTTTTATGTGGCATGTTCATGGGTCGGAAGAAGATCTGTGTTATTTATTCTTGCGCCTGAAAACAACAAAGAATGTCGTGTATTACAAAACACTTAACTGAAGAATGCAAACTAGTCTTTGCATATAAAATACAAGAACAATGAGGAATTATTTAAATACTCAATTTTATTTTAAAAATTGAACTTAATCAAATCTAAAATCCACTCATTTATTGCTTCTCGGACGGAACAGAGTTGGCCGGGTCAGCTAGTAACAAATAAATAAAACGTAATAACTAAAGCCGTAGTGTCCTTGGATTAGTGGTTAGGTGCGATGGCTGCCAAGCAGAACGTCGTGGGTTCGAGTCCTGCTCGTGCCATAGTTTTTATTTCATCTCTCCAGGGCACTGCGTCTTACGAAGAACTGACAAAACTTCCAAGAGTATCAATCTGTCATGAAAATGTGCTTCTCAACTTTGCCGTTTGGAATCGGCGTTAAATTGTAGGTCCCCTCAATTCTTCATACTCACTCAAAGAATTGTTGATGAGAGTAAGCCACTTAGGCCTTGACTCTTCAAGAGCTGTCGCGCCACTCTATTTATTTTTTTAACTAAAGCCAAGAATGAATCAAGCCTCCCGTTTAAATGTCAATACAGATTGGAATTGATCGTCGAACTTATTATATATCCAAAGAAGGCCTTCAAATGAAGACAGATCAGGAAGTCTATGAACCGTGGTATTGATGCTTCGAAATCCGCTTTACATCATTCAAAAGAAGAGCTTGACGTCCGAGCGTAGGTACCTTACTTTCTTTCTAAACAATTTTAGAAACGGTTAAATGAAATTGGTGAAATTCACCTTGTAGGTACTAACTTGCATTTCAAGACTGTGTCTTTCTTCATTCCATTCTTTTTTAACACTTTTCGCGCTTCATTTATTATGTTTTCAACTCCAATTTGACGTCTACAAATCGAACACACGATTTACCCTTCTTCTTCTCCTTTTTTCCCTCATCGCTGCCCGCCGCGCCGGCCGTCATTGTCGGTCGCCACCATGCCTCGTTTATCACAATCGCACCACCTCAATGAGAGTGAGAAATAGCTAATTTACGATATTATTGTACCTTTTGTAGGAAGGCATAGACATATGAGCCGGTGCGTCCGTCTCAATGCGGACCTAAACAAAGTAATTAGCATACTTTTCATAGACTATCTCCACTTCTCCACATCTATCAGAGTATCGACACTCCAAAAGAGTCTGTCTATTGGATACCTGGTTGAATGGGCCTGTAACAAACGCATTCCACAAGACTAATTAGTCTTGAGCCGAAAGCGCTAGTCGTGAACAGAAGATCGACACTATCGACAGCGGCTATTGTCCTAAATGCCTTTCACACTTCACTACCATCACCGAGAGAGTTTGGGTTGAGTAAAAGGCGGACTTTCCGACTATTGATCCCCGGCAACCTTAATTATTATCAGGCCAAGTCAGAGTGCATTGAAACACTCTCATAAACGGGCGCAGGCGATGGGAAATCGACTATTACCTACCATCTCATCTCCACCATCATATCATGCTCCATGCGCTATCCGCATTCATCGACCATAAAAGACCCAAAGGAAGGTCTACTTCAAAGTAAAAAAAAGTAGAAAGTATCGGCAGTTATGATCTCTTTCCCAGGCGGCTGACCGGCCGGTATGCACTTCCCAATGGCGCTGCAAGTCGATCAGTGCTGGGCCAGTTAAGACTCCTGGCGCCAACGATAATTCTCAGCCAATAGAGAGAGAGACTCATGCCAGAGGGCTGTTCGACTCCTATTAACCTGTCAGTTGGCCCAATCGATTTTCGTCGATATTTCGAAAGGTTCTGGGATTTTTATAGACATGCGTTCTTTCGGTCTTTTTTGACGTCTTGCATTGGTTCGATGATCGAGTTCAAGTTTGTTGGTTTGGTCATAGCGCGCTCGGCACAACACAAATTTTAAAAAAAGGAAAAGTAGAGCACGAAGAGTGTACCCTTTAAGGTGAGGTTCGGTGTCCGTCTTATCTAGTCACAGCTTAGTTTTTCTTTCTTGTTTCTAGTTTCTATTGTTGTTCAGTTATCTCTAGAGAGGTCCACTTCTCTCGCTGCACTTTCCCACTTCTCATTCATTCTTTCATTATCTGTCACAGCTTGATAGCGTAATCGGGGTTTTATTTTTTATCAGAGCCTAATGTGATTTTCTTGTCATCGTCAGCGTCACAGACTACATCTCAATGTCTCATGTGTTATGCGCAGGTAACCTGGCAGGTAGGCTGCTCTTCTTCTCTTTAAGGTGATTGAGATTAGTGCGCTCAGGCTCACCCGGATGGTGATCTACTTTTAATTAGGGATCAAGGTGTGTGTCGACATTGAAGAAAACATACAAAAAGCGGTCTTTGTTGTTGCTGTTGTTTTTGTTGTGATCAGAGAGTTTGTGAGATCCATTCTTATGGCCTTAAAATAAATTAGAGTCAATGTTCGTTAAGAAGTTTGTTAACATTCTTGTTTGATGGAGTTGTTGTGAAACAGATGCTTCTACTTTCGGGCAAAGCGACACGAACACGTCAGACGGACTTATTTTGTTGTGAGTCACTCTTGTTGGTGTTTGATAATCTCTTGTGATTTATGATGAATTTGTGATTCCTAAATGGAATGTGCTTTCTGTTGGAAGCGGATATGGAAACTCAGAGCAGGCAGGCGTTTATCTGAAATGCACTTTGCTGGGAGATTTAATTTTTTGTTGATTTCACATTTTACGTATTTTCGTTGGTTTTCTTTGGAGAGCTCAGTTTTATTGCATTTAATTTTACAAATTACGGTATTATTTATGGTTTGTTCTTGAACAACGGCAGGGAAATAGAATAAATGAAACAGACTCATGTCCATAAGAACAAGGTCATTGCGTCCGATTTTATTCGTCAACAGAATGTCGAATGAGTTGTCTTCAATGTTGTACGTGGTTTATTGCTTGACGCATCCTCATAAAAAGTAGGGAAAGTTTTCAAATCCGTGTAGTGGTGTAGTACCCGTTTCCAAGTGGTTTTGTGTCTTGATCATTAACGTCTAATTGTTGGTTCGAATCCTACTCGAGGCTAAAATATTTTTATTTCTTCTCGGGTACCTACTGCCGGCCGCTTGGAAAGAACTGACAGGGTTTCCAAGAGTATAATTAGAAGGGGAATAGTGATTCAGAAGTCTGTAACTCGTCCCCTGGATTCCACATTTCAAACCATATTCAACAGTCACAAAGAAACCGGTAGTGTTGCAAATAAACTGTGTAGTGGAGAACCGAGAAAACTGAACCGTAGAGATGTAAGTTATATTTTAAAAGAAGTAAATAAGGCCAAGTTTTTATTTCATCTTTCACGGGCAATGCCTCTTGCGAAGACCTGACAAATCTTCCAAGAGTATCAATCTGTCATGAAAAAGTGCTTCTCAACTCTGCCGTTCGGAATCGGCGTTAAATTGTAGGTCCCCTCAATTCTTCACACGCACTCAGAGAATTGTTGATGAGAGTAAGCCACTTAGGCCTTGGCTCTTCAAGAGCTGTCGATCCACTCTATTTATTTTTTATTTAAATAAGGATGCAAAAGTTGACATTGTAAAACTAGTCGAAGACCTTAAAACCAGATCAAAAATCTACCTACAACAACGGTTACCATAGTAAAAATCCGCGCAGAAAACTCTTGTTGAGAAGAGGGAGACTTGATCCCCTGGGAAACTTGATCACCCATTAATATCTCCAGTTTCGAAAGAGTTAAAAAAAAGGTTATTTGGTACCACTGAGAGCAAGTCTCCCCGAGTTGATCTTCTTAATTCTAAGTATTATCGTAATTTAAAAAAATAATTTTAATAGTCTAAGATCCCAGACGTTACTTATTTTTGAAGCAACGAATTTTACGGTGTAGACACTCTTCTATGTGTTTAAGAGTGTGTGTGTACTAACTAGTTTGACTAGGCGGCCCGTTCACAGGTAGCAGGTAGAAAAGGTAGACAAAAACATAACTTAGGTACTTTTATTAAATTCGAAGTGCTGATTTTTATATATGTCACATAGAATATTATTAAAAATAAATATTTCATATTGACAGACCGTTTCTGTGGGCGGTAATTCCTCCCAGACGCTTGAAACCTCATTTGTTATATTCGAAGTCTTCTGCTTTATTATATGATGTTTGGGGGGCTATTTTAATACCTTTTGTATACAGCCAGACCAATCCGAAGGGCCAAACATTCCCAGACACAATTAAAATTTGTATTAATAGTGCAGTCATTGAAGTATTATTGCTCCGGATTTTTTTTTCTGTGAACCGATTTGCATGAAATTTTGGAATTAGGTTCATCTTACCCTAAACTTCAAAAGTGAAAATGATTTGAACTCCGCAACCACCCTGGGGGAGGTTGCCACCCCTTCTCGGGGGGCCTAATTTTAAGCAAAAAATCATCTATAAAGTTTTCCAAAAAATCCAATACTTTTCAAGTTATTGAAAGAAAGTAGAAAAAAATATGACAAGTTCTTGGACCATAACTCCTTCAATTTTCATGCTATCACAATTAAAAAAATACCATTGTTAAGGTAATTAAGAGAGCTACAACATCCTTCATTGCAATATATAGTAAGAAACGTTTTTCTAAAACGGTGAAGGGTTAAAGGGCTTAAGAGTGTCAATACCGTAAAATTCGTTACTTCAAAAATAAGTAACGTCAATTAAAACAATTTTGGACAAACAATAACAACGTAAAACAATTTTGGACTAAAAGACATCTGGAATCTAGATGAGACTGGTCTTTCCAATGTTCATAAGCCCAAAAAAATTATTGCGAGCAGAGGCGAGAAACAAGTTGGAAAGATAACTTCAGGTAAACGAGGACAAGGAACAGTAGTTGGTGTTGTTCACGTCAGCGCCAGCGCCAGCGGTTGGATGACTTTTAAAGATTTCATCAAATATCTCGAGCACTTTCAAAGTCACGTTAAAGCAAGCATTAATAATAATTATGGACAACCATGTCAGCCATATTAGTCTGGAGGCCATTAACCTCGCTTAAGATAATGGCACTGTGCTCTTATTGATTTCACCACACACCTCTCATATGCTCCAGCCATTAGATAGGTCTGTCTATGGACCTCTAAAACATTTTTACCTATAGGTACTGTGGCATATGATGATTGGATGACAAACCATCCAGGGCGAACACTTACCATTTATGATGTAGCAGGACTTTTACGTGAGTCATTCGATTCCCCCTAGCCAAAGATTTTATGTGCACTTACGTAACAGACAGAGATATTATTGATGCAGACTTACTTCAACCTGAAGTATAACTTCAAGACAATGGAGTAATAAAACCAAGCTCACCTGGGCCTTCCACATATAATGCCGTTGATGTAATACCCCATACATCGACGAAAGATATATTCTGAATGAAGGACTCACTACACCGGAATTCATACGACCTTGTCCGAAAGCAGGACCGAGAAAGCTTTCTAGCAGGGGAAGGAAAAGAGCACAAACAAAAATTTTGACGGATGCCCCAGAAAAATTGGCTGAGCGTATGGCCAAAGAAGAAAAAGAAAAGGAAAAAGAATGCAAGACCAATGCAAGAAAACTGAAGGCCTTAAGTTAATTAAAACAATAATCATCGAGTTCTAATGAAGATGAAATCTTACCTCCATCACCGATGTCTGTATATGATGTTAACGATAAATTTGTCCAATCGTCGTTCTTGATATTTCTAAAGCTTCCATAATTTCTTGGTCATTGGCGTTTTTTTTCACCGCATTCAATGCACAAACGTTGAATTCGCAATGTCTGTCGAAGGGGTAAGCATAATTGAATATTGCTTAAAATTGACGAAGAATCTGCTAGGTGTAAGATTTTCCAACCTGATAGATAATTCCAAATTTTAAAGGACTGAACCCGAAGAACCCATCTTTCGATTTAAGCAGGTGGTTTTGAAATAGGCTTAAGGATTGCTTCCAAGGATTTGTGGACCATTCCTAGTTCGAATTCTATTCCTGAAAGGAAACAATAAAGGGGTCCTTCTTCCAAAACTGAAACTAAACACTCTTTTTAAATCCGTGAATATCTGCTTCTTACTGCAGAAAGCTTTAGCTGTTGGCAATTTCTCCATCAAAATAAATGGGAAAAAATTAGAGAGAAATCACAAAAATTTCTCATGTGAAAAGTGTTCATGATCGCAATAAAATTTCTAAGGGAATTTCGAACATCATTCACGAATTTTCTGAAAATGGGAAATATTTCCAGGGAAATCTCATTCCCGAGAGGGCCCAATAAGGATCCAAAAGTTAACGCCAAAAAATTAGCCAAGAAGCTTGCTACCTGATCGGAAATATTTAAACATCCTCGTACCATACATAGAACGCTGAACAACAACGGTATTCATAGTAGAACTCCGCGGAGAAATCCCCTTAATTTTGAAAAGAATTTAAAGCTGCGTTTGGAGTGTATCCAAAAGGCAAAGCAAATCGATAGGGGTATGGACTTTTGGAAGCGAGTTTTATTGGTGCGGGTGCATAACTTCACAGGTCATAACTTCACATGGGTCATAATTTCACCTCTAATGGGTTATAATTTCACTTTTTTCGGGTGAAATTGTTTCCCACCTTAGGTGAGCAATAATTTCACCTGAAAAATGGGTGAAATTATTTCCCACCTATTAAGTCATTCCACGGCGGCGCAGAATGGTTTTCGGGACTAATGACCCACTATGGTGGGTCATAAGTGCCGAATTTTATTTTGGGACTATTAACCAACTATGAAGGGTAATAAGACATTAAATTCGGGGTTTCTGACCTTCGCGTTAAGTTTTAAACATTTTCAAAAACAATAAAATGAGGGGACAGTTTTTACATATTTTCAATGTTTTTTTCAGTGCACAATGGTTGAAATACACCGCATGCTCTAAGTCTATGTGACGTAAAGGAAAGTTTTTCCTATGCAAACGATCTTCTGAACTTTGGTAATCGGTAAGGTGATAGTAAGGCAAGAAAACTGTACTTGAATCCAGTTTCATTTAATTGCACCTTTTCGTCATCTAAACTACCTGAGCTGTTTCTA
The DNA here is from genome assembly GCA_943590905.1 of Sphaerophoria taeniata. Lineage (NCBI taxonomy): Eukaryota > Metazoa > Arthropoda > Insecta > Diptera > Syrphidae > Sphaerophoria > Sphaerophoria taeniata. Next base: position 11,101,340 of record OX016540.1, on the reverse strand, counting down.
CGACATTAACAGCTCCTTCGGAAAGACAATTTTTCAATGCTATCAGTCGGCAATTCCTATCAAGAAAATCTATTCATTATTGAGTTTTACAATACTAAACCTTAACTATAAAATCAGTCTTAAAAGTTTTAGAAAATTGTATTACGAATTTGGAGCCTGAACCAACAAAAATGTAGCAGGTACAAGTGCTAGCGAGCGAAGCGAGCGTACAAAATTTTGACCAAAAGAGAATCAATTTAGGGTGTGAAAATAAAAAAATTCGCCCGAATTTTTTTATTTTCACACCCCAAATTGATTCTCTTTTGGTCAAAATTTTTTCCGCACGCTTCACTCCCAATCAAAACAAATCGAATTTGAATGTTACGGATCGTCATCATTCTCGAAATGAATCATTGCACTGCAGCACGTGCTTGCTAGACACTGGTATGCATTACAAGATGTATGGTGGTTGCTTTTCTAAATTAAAGAAAACGGCAACAGCTTTGAAAAATGAATTGCTCACTCCATTTTGTCGATAAAAACTAAATAAAAATGGTTATTAATTAGACTTTTTTGTAGTTGTAGTTAATTAGTAGTTCAAAAACTATATCCCAATATGAGTTATACATAACTTCACACAGAAGTGAAATTCTGGCCCACAAAAAAGTGAAGCTTATTCCCACCTTATAGATGGGACACAACTTTACCCGAAGAAAGTGAAATTATAACTCACTAGAGGTGTAATTATGACCCGTGAAGTTATGCACCCGCACCGTTTTATTTGCCGATGAATCAAAATACAACATTTTTGGAAATGATGGTTATCTAAAGAAAAGTGTGGCACAAATACCTATGGCTATAGACATATGTATGAACCCGAAAAACTTATTGCCTTATGGTAAAACATGTTGGAGGCAGCGTTATGGAATGGGGTGCTGTCGCAGCTTCCGGGCTGTTTTCATTGTTGACATTTCTTGTGTGCGCCCCAAGAAATGTCGACATTCTGTTTTAATTCTAATTTTTATGGAAAAAATCGTGTTTTAACCACTGGCTCTTGCAACAAGTGAGTAGGCAGATAAAAGCCTAAAAGATAAATAGAATCACACTGTTTTACTGATTACAGAGTCAAATTGAAATTTAATTTTTAGTTTTGGAAAAATTCTGATTTATTGCAAATAGGAGCTTAAAGAATCAATAAATTCAAAAAAATGTCTTATTTTCCATAAGCGGAGTGTTAACATAAAAAATGATTAGATATGTCAACTCAGGTATTTGCTGTTGTTGATGATATTTTTTCAAGTAAATCTGACTTCATTGCTTTTTTCTTAACTCATTTGATTTCATTATAAAAAGTTGCTGAACAGAATATCCAAAACTTGATTTTCCGAATTTAAATTCCACTTAAAAAAGCATTTATTCAATAAATTTTGTTTACCGAAAACCAAAACGATTATTTTATCAAACATGAAAGCTTAATTACTTCTCAAATGGAATTTATTTACCTGAACATATACAAAAACATGCTATGCGTAGAGAAACGAAAAGTTGTTCAAAAATCAGGTACCAATTTAAGGCAAGTTTTTTGAACAAACTGTGCTGCAGCAACATAGTTTGGTTTACCTACTTAATTGCACTGAGTGAGTGGTTCTCTCTAATGCAAATTTACACAACACATGCACACAGTAGGAATTTTAATATTTATCCACTGATATTTTGATATTATGATTTGTTAACACTTCTTATCTTAAACGCATATCTCGCAGTGAAAAATTATAACCAGCATTAAGTCTGGCAGACCGTTTCAAATCTTGGTATTAAGATTACTTTTAAGTTAAGAGTTTTGTTAATAAATTATCGGTGATGTGAAATGCACTTACAGTTAATAGTTTAACTGTTTAAACATTTTACTTGAGATCATCACAACCTTTTGGTTCGGACACTACTTGACCTTGCAGGTTTTATGATAATGTCAGCTAAGTATTTGAAAGTCTGGGAAATACGGAAATGATGGCCTTGTGAGATAAGTAGCAAGAAAGTGAACTTATCTGCATTTTCAATGAATTCAAAAACTTTTATTGAGATAAAAACTACAAATAGACGATTCTAGTGAGTAGAAGTAAAAAGCTGCGTATCTAATTGAAAAATCAAAACTGACAGCAAACAAGAAAAATTAACAACTTGATACCTAATTATCGAATCGTTGACAACTTCTGTTTGTCAACACCGTCGCGTCACTGCACTCTGCAGTTCGAGCTCTTAAAGCTTATAATTTAAAACTACATATTTAACTATAAGAAAAACCATTATAGACAAATAAATGTCATATTCTATCATAAGTATGCCAGTAGATATATTGAAACCCGCACGCCATCTATAGTCTGGGGAAAAATGTTGCAAAGTGTTTGACTCGAAGCAGGATACTTTCCAATATGTTAGGTAGGGTTAAAAAGGCTGTCATGGATGTAAAGAGACACACTTTGACCAATTGAAGGCCCATTGTGATATCAAATTCTTCGAAAGCTCAATGAAACCAATTAGAGTTCCTTACGAAACGTAGAACAGTAATTATATTAATGTGTTTGAGATCGTTTAGATCATTATAAAAGAATTCTCCTAAGTGAATCCTACGCTTATGAGCCAGAGCAGGACAGGTGCAGAGGAGGTGAAGAAATGTTTTCTCATCCATGCAGCTTCTACAGAAATCGTTTGAAAATACGTTGAGTCACGTGGCGTGTCTTCCTATTAGACAGTGTCCAGTAATGACACCAATTAACGAGCTTATACGCAATCTTCTTAGAGATATCAGGCACCTAGATCTCTTTAAGTCCAGTTTAGGCCAAAAGTTTTTCGTCGCCTGACAGGTGGTTATATTATTCCACCTGATGTTGGTTCTCATTGTAGCATCTTGTTGTAAGGCAAAAGTTTACATGTAGCGATTGGTATACCAACATTAGCCATGAATGGGTAATGTTGGACCATATTTGGCGAGTTCGTCGGCTTTGCAGTTTCCTGGAATGTCCCTTTGGCCCGGTACACAGTGAAGGTGAATATTAAACTGTTGTGCCATCTCCATTAGAGACGATCGACAGTTTTAGACATGATATCAGATGTTAATACCACGTTTTCTCTGAGCCATGGACAGGACCTCCTTAATCGCCAAAAGTTATGCCTGAAACACGCTACAGTGATTTGGAAGGCTGAATGAGAGACTTAGTTTTAGTCGTTCAGAGTACACACCTCTCCACCAACCCCATCGCTAGTTTTCAATCCATCTGTATACAAGTGGATTGCCGCGTCTTCTAGGAATGTTCTGTTTTCCCAGAAGGATCTGGAAGGTATAGAACTTTGAAAGTTTCTATCGAACTGTAGTTGGGGAATATAGTGTAGTCTGTGTGCTTTGGAATTTATTCCAGATAATTAAGAATAACAGAGTGGCCAATGTTATTGTTAGTCCACTGTGAAGAGGTATTCAGGCGAATAGCAGAACTAGCAGCTAGCGCGTCTAGTGCTGCAGATGGGATCGTACGAAGTGATGCGCTTATACGTAGGCATGCTGAGCGTTGGACTTTACTAAGTTTATCGCAGTTCATTTTTACGTTCAAGGTAGTCCACCATACTGTCACACTGGGTTGTAGACCCCATTTACTGCCAATGGCTTTCTTGCAGTTGAAAAGAGCTACCGAAGATTTCCTTATTCTTTCATGTATGTTGCTTTTCCAACTTAGTTTTCTGTCTAAAATAAGACCCAGATATTTTGTTTCCTCTGAAAACTTTAATTGGGTACCGTTTATAGAAAGAGGGTCCATGTGTAAGCGAAAAAAAAATTGTATGATCTCTCTCATGTAGAACAGAACATAAGTAGAAAAGAGAATGAAAAAGCACGCCAACCGAAAAGCAGGCAGTTGAAATTTGTCTGTGAAGCCGGTTAGACGCGTTTAATAAAGAATATTATTTTTATATCAACGCTTAAACCACACCGATTCACCCAAAGTGTTAGCTTATTTAGAGCGTTTTGTAAGAATTCTTTAAAGGTATTAAGATGCTTCCCTCAAACAGCTATAGCAACGTCATCAGCATAGGCTATCACTCTGAAACGCCCCCTATCCAGGCAGGTTAGAAATTCGTTAACTACCAGATTCCAGAGCTGACAAATCTTCTAGCGGGATAGCCGCCTGGTTCTGAATTAATTATTCTGCTAGTTAGCCACATTTCACACATTTCCGCATTCAGAGATGACAGTGCAGATGTGATTTCAGATGTGTCTACGTTATTAAAAGCACCTTCTATATCAAGGAATGTAAACATAGTATACTCTTTATGATGGAGTGTGTAGCGCCGTTTCCACCGATTTACCCTAACAATAGGCATGTTGAGACGTAGACATGCGTCTTGTGTCAATGTTTGCTCTAAGGTGTATATCAACCAGTGAACCTAACAACTGAGATACCTACCCAAAAAGCGTACAAAATCTTATATAACCCTCTGTATCTAATCTCATGCTTTGTATTGTAACATCACTTCCCGAACTATCACGATAATTTAATGATAATTTTTAAAATTGCCACACTGTCTCACACAGATTGAAGTATCAAGCCGTGCGGAAAATCTCAATACAAAACAGTCCCAGGATAAAGACATTCCCCATTAAAACAACAAAAAAGCAAGACTATCTCCGGCCATTTCTTGTAGCTATCTATCGCGTGAAAACTGAAATCGAGAGAAAAGCAATTGAATAAAAATAATATCAATCTCCTGCCGAGTGGTTTATCTATAAATCTGTCCGAAAATAGATGTTTCTTCGATTTGACAGCAATTTTGATTTATTACAACTCGTTTTCTACCGCACACTGCCCACTGTCGGACATGATGTTGTCCACTTGTTGTCTTGTAGTAAAATATCGCCGAGTTGTGTTAATCAATGTCAAAAAAAAAAACAAATATTTAAATCCATAAAATAATTATTAAATTGCAATTAAATATGCAAAATATTAAAAAAGACACACACTTTCTGTCCAGCAGACGAATTTATGGCCAAGATTTGCATTAATTGTGATCTGTTGTCACATCATTTAAATTATAGAAGTTCCAGCTATCTAAGTTTGTATCGAGTAGAACTTCAAAGACATGTTGCAATTGCAACAAGAGGCTTGAGCCTACTCGTAACATGTAGCTTTGTGTGTAGAAATCTTTTTGTGGCATGGAAGAAAATCCAGGGCAACAATACCTACAGCATGCAAAGTAAACAAAAACAAACCAAATAGAAAAAAGAAAGAAAGAAATCGGATTGTTTCTTGCTTTTTTCATCTATCGGCGAAGCTTAATGACATTTTGAATGAGAGACAATAAGGAGATAGAGAAGCCGCCTTCTTGTATGAGACTACTTTTCCGCCTTACAGTGGTTCGCATGATGAACAAAATAGTGGTGTGAAAATTGTCAAACGTAAATTTTTGACGAAATTTGTGTACGACTTTTATCATATATTGTCTTATTTGCGTCAGCTGAGATGCCCAGATTTGTATTGACAAACCTGGGTTCTGCGATGAAAAGACTTTCTTGGCTGGAGCGTTCACGTCCATTCGCTCCATGTGGCCGAGCCAATGTCGTCTTTTCTTCGCTTTCTGGACTACATCCACATCTTGGTACAGCTAGTAAAGTTCGCGGTTGAACCTTCTCCATTCTCCATCGTCGCATAGGGACTGAAAATCCGTCGAAGAATTTTTCTTTCGAAAGTGTCCAGTATCAATTCCCCTTTTTTACTTATCGTCCAACAATCGGTACCGTAGAATAGGACTCATAAATCAAAGTTTTGTATAGGAGACACTTTGCCTTTCGAGTGAGGAGTCTTGAACCTTCTTGTTTTGCCATAGCAGCGGTTTTGAAGAAATGACATGACAGCACATCTCCTTGTCTAAACCCTACGCATGTTTGAAACAACTCAGATGAGCTATAATCCATTTCCAGACTGCACTGCGTGTTTTTTAGCGTCATGCGGCGCAGCTGGATCAGTTTGTTCGGGTCCTGAATTCATCGCTTTGAAGACTTCGACTTGAAAATCATAGGTCTTTTTTAGGATTTGCCTCAGTGTAAATATTTTGGTCTATCGTTGTTCTGTCTGGCCTGAAGCCAAACTGATACGTGCCGATTATAGTGCTGCAGAAAGGTTTAAGGCGCTCACTCGGGCGGGCTCTTCACTGACTGGAAGTGCTGTTTGAAAACATATACAATTCCCTGTGCTTCTGTGATAAGGTTTCTTTAACTGTTTCGAAGAGCCTGTATCCTGGTTCTGAAACCAGAAGCTAATTGCTTCGACCTATTAAAGAAACGCCGGGTGTTGTTCTTGGCGCGAGACTCTTCTAGATCTTGAGAAACTGCGGTGCTCTTTTCTTTCGCAGGGTCTTTTTCTCATTTTTCCTTTTTGTTCGGTACTCTTCTCTTGCTGCTCTTGTTTTCCGTTGCAGCATTTGCAAACGTGCATTTTCCGTAATCAACATACAACGGGTTCTTTTTCGGGGGTGGTTGGTAACCTATGGTGGTCTCGGCTACATTTTTTATTATTTCGCGATATTGGTTCCACAAGGTGTTGACATCTGTGGTATTTGAGAGGACGGCGGAGAGTCGCTCACTCAGGCGCTCACTGTAGTCTCTTGCATTATTCGGAGTGCTAAGGCAACCAATGTCGAACTTCTTTCTTTGGGCCGCACGTGTTTTTTTGTCGTTTTAAATTCGAGCTCTAAACTTAGCCACTACCAGAAATTGGTCAGAGTCAATATTTGCTCCCAGGAAAGTGCGGACGTTCAAGATGTTGGATGCGTGCCTTGCGTCGATTAGCACATGGTCGATTTGGTTGGTGGTTCGACCATCCGGAGATCGCCAGGTTGCTGTGTAGATCGTTCGTATTGGAAACCTAGTGCTACTTATCACCGTATTACGAGCTTCAGCAGAGTTGATTAGTCGGAAGCCTTTGTCTGTTGTTACTTCGTGGAGGCTGTGCTTTCCGACTAATCCGCCAAAGATTTTTGCATTGAAGTGTCTGAATACGATTTTGACGTCGTACTATGGACAGGCTCCGTAGACTCTACCCCGGAGATCGTAAAAATCCTCCTTGCTAGACTCCTCAGCATCGGTAGGTCACAATTTTTCCTTTTTATTGTCCCTGATCCTATCCATCGTATTTCCTGCATCGCAATAATGTCTGCCTTATATACTGCGAGAGGACAGATTCAAGTTTTTGAGTTGATCCTGGAGTGTAGAGTGTTCTTACATTCCAGGTACAAACTCTCAATGCGTAGTCCGGTTACCATAAGTGGGGGGTCACTATCCGAGGCTCTGCCTATCTCTCTCTTAACTTCATGTTTTTTTTTACTGTGGAGGGGTTGTCAGCCCCTAGCACTAACCTCCAAATCTGTAGGGCCGTTGTTTAAGTGCTTCTGTTTCTCCGTTTTGCACTCGCGTTTATAAGTTTCGCAAGTTATATCTAGTGATATAACCAGTACCCAGTGTTTACCGGTGAGTAAGCACTTGGTGTGTAGGAAACCCAACCCAACGTTGTTGGTTCATCCTCCGTATTTCTCATTTGGTGTAGTATTGGTGGCGTATGTTGGTGAGCTTTAACTTTTCTGGCGTAGATGATGAGGAATTTGTTAGTGAATCATCTGCAAACAGCGTACTCTCACTATGTCACCGAGCACAATTTCGACAGATATTCGTTCACCCTTGAACCACTGTTTCCTTTGCCTTTGAGACAAAACTTAATTCCATTTTCCACCAATGCAACTCCAAGAGCTGTAGCAGTATGACAATGAAGAGAATCCAGCAGACAATTGCAACACCAACAACAGAAAAGTACTGCTTCAGGGATTGAATGTCGCCCGATGACAAAGGTGCACTCTGCGCACAGTGCACATAATAATTCTGCACAGGCACACAGGTTTCACGTTTCGTTAGCTTACACGTTGGTTTGCTTGAGACCTTATTTCCTGGGAGCGCCCTACTTGTTGAACACGCTCCTCTATTCATAGAGTCCACTCACTCACAATACAATAATAAGCAATGTGACTACAAGCAAAACGCACCAGTACCACATCGTCGTCGTTCAAAATCGTTCAACCCGAAATATCAGCCAAGTGGGATGTTTGGAAATCAGATACTCTTGTGATTGTTGTGATGCTGCTGCTGCTGCCGGGGACAGAGGGAAGTACCGGATAAACAAACACAACAGACAGACAAACCAAACCGACAACAACCTGGTGAATGGGATCTCTGTTCATTATGTCAAATAACTGTGTGTTTGCATAACATCTCTAAAGAGTCCCAATCTCAAATTCAATCTAATTCCCTAGGCAATCCCGAGGACGATCGTCATCGTCATTGCCAATAGCAGACCAGTGTAACATAGTTTTCAGAGATAACTGCGCCCTGGAGGTACAAAAAAAAAGACGAACATTGAACACAATAATAATTGAAGGCACCAAGAGTTTTCCAGGTGATCTTATCTGATTCTCTTCCTCCGTCCCTTCACTTGGTTGATGTTCATGACAACAACGCCGACGATGACGATGGTGCTGATGTGATGATTGCAATCGGGCAGGAAAGATTAGATATTGAATGGTTCCGATTGTTTAGCGGGACAATAGATATGGGATTAGCTACGAGATACCTACAAGTACCTACCTTTGTGCTATTTGGGTGGATTTTGTTACAATACGATGACAAGCTGCTTGACAGCTAATTATTATTATTATTTATCAATGGAGTGCATTTGTTGACTGAGCGTTAAATTGGCCTTATGGAGGTTGGTTTTGATTGGATGGTAATTGGCTGATGATGAGCGGATGTGTTATTAAGTGGCTCTTACCAAATTTGATTATCGGAAGTCTTTTGTTAAGGCGCCAATTGATTTTGAGTAGAGAAGGTTGAGAATGTTTTGTTTCAACTTTAACTTGAAGGAATTCCATTTTTTGTTAAACGAAATATATTCTATTAGGGATGGTTGCGAATTCTGGCAGTTCCAAGTTATCAAATTTAAATTAACATTGACATTTCCACTATATAAAGACGGCGACCAATACAATTTGTCAATCCGTCAGCGTCAAGGTATAAGCTGTTGCCGGATGGAACCGTCCCATAGAATACGTTGGATTCTTCTTTTTTTCTTTCGGTGGCGCTCATAATCCAGGATGGATCTCGGCCTCAGCCAACAAGCATCTCCACCCAGCTCGGTCCCTCACTAGCTGCCTCCAGTTGCGCACATTAAGTTGGTTGATGTTGTTCTCCAATTTAGGGCGCCACTCAAGATAAAGCCTTTCTCTTCCACGTTGTCCATCGGGGTTGGATACGAAAACTCGACGGGCTGGTGCGTTGGCGTTCATCATACGCTCCACATGACCCAGCCATCTTAACCGCTGAATTTTTAGCTTTCTGACCAGGTCGATGTCGCTGTATAGCCCATGCACTTCGTTCTGCCTATAATGTCAATGTCGTTCGCGTAAGCCAGGAGTTGAACGGACTTTTGTCTGCGGCTTCCGACCGTTGAACCAAAGATACTTTCTTTTCCGATCTTGGCGTTAAAATCACCATAAATAATTTTGACGTCGTTTTTGTGGCACTTATCATACGTCTCCTCAAGAAGAGTCCCCTCCGCCACGTCAAGGCTTACCCCCATGGAGGGGTTAGCCTTGTATGCTTTGACAATTGCGTGGAATGAAAATTAACCACAAAACATGCAAATCTGAAAAAAATTTCACTTCTGATCATCAATTGTTTTTCCTTGTTGCAGCGGGAACACAATGAAACGGATCAACGGACGCAAAAAGTAGAAAGTTAACCAACTCTATCAATCGCATCCAATGCGTGTGTTGCTTAGGGGATGCGTTTCATAAGATCATTTTTGTATTCTTTTGAACTGTCAGTTAAAAACATCAACGCTGACAGATTGAAGGCGGCATTGAAGAAACGAGCAGCTGTACTGTTGCACTCACTACATGCCTATCGTTATTCGCCCTAAACTGGCCAATTCTATTCAAATCTATCAATGTTCAATAAACTTTCCTAATTCAATCGCAAATAGCCTTAAAAATGTATATTCTCAATTAACTGATGAAATATTTGATCCATTAGTCACACAACAAACCCACTTCCCAATCAACAATTTTGCTAATCACTGACAGTTCTTGACATTTACCACTCATAAAAAATTCTATTCTATTTTCAAAGAACGCCCAAGAGTCCATTAATATCGATTTGATATTTTACGATCACTTGTGTGTCAACAAGCAAAAGAAAAATGGTAAACTGTGCATAATTTTTATCGTTTTCTGCCAATTTTTCCCCACAAAATTACAAGATTGCCAATTATTGACAGTTCTTTTAGGCATCGAACAAAAAAGAGAGAACCGATAAAATCGAATTCATAACCATAACAAGCCCTTTGGTTGGTTGGGATCTTATGACAGTTCATTCGTGGCAGTTTGGTAGTTTTGCTTGTCATAACGACTGTCAAAGTTATTACAGTTGGTACTTCGTTGCGGTGTTGCGAGCATGCACAGTGATGGAATAAGAACATAAAAGATCATGTCAAACATGATCAGACTTCTGAAAAATGTTTTAAGAAGAAAAAGCAAATGGAAAATGAAGGTGGTCAACGAGATCTGTTAAAAAACTGTCATGCTCCGTTACAACATCTCTGGGTTCTCATGTCATGCATATTACGGAATTCTGTCGATCGCCAGTGGCAGTATTCCATCGCTGTTCGATCTTTGGTTTTTGTTTTTTTGTCTGAGTTGATTGCCCCACAAAACCACACACCAACATCAAACCAATTTTGAAATCAATTAAGCCTGACGTTGCGTATACAAAGTAGAACCTACCAGCTTTTTGACAGCTGTAATTGAGACCAAATTATCACCTCAATGTCTGAGGTCTGACCACCTACGGCCATTATTAATATGCGCCATGTCAATGTTTATCAATTTGTCTAATAAATAAATTTTATTACATTTGCTTTTATTGTTCCCCATTTGCTTCGTGCTTCATTCATGTCCAAGTCCAATTCATTCCAGTATTGATAGGTGCTCTGATTTTTTTTTTGTCATTTTTAATTTGTCTCATTCGTTGTGGTGTGGCGCGCCTGGTGTGTTGGTTTGAGCTTGCTGGTTGGATGGTGTACTCGAATAGAAACAAAATAGAGAACAACCAATAAATTTGTTATTGTTATAAATGGATGGAAAATTGACAGCTAAATTGAAATGGGGCGGAGTACGCGATAGAATGGAGGGTGGGCAGGAATGTTGTTGTTGGTTTTTTTTTCGCCCATGTTAACAATAGGATGGAACCAGCAAAGATGACGTTTGTTTATAATTATAGCAGATGTCTAGATGGGTTGGAATGTGCTCCACAGGGTGGCATTTTCTGTTTTTGAAGGTGGCATACCTAACAGTTGCCCGTAGCTTAGTTGGTAAGTGCGTTGGCTGCTAAGCAGAACATCGTTGGTTCGATTCCTACTCAGGCCAATTTTTGTTTCATCTTTCACGGGCACTGCCTCTTGCGAAGACCTGACAACTCTTCCAAGAGTATCAATCTGTCATGAAAAAAGTGCTTCTCAACTCTGCCGTTCGGAATCGGCGTTAAATTGTAGGTCCCCTCAATTCTTCACACGCACTCAGAGAATTGTTGATGAGAGTAAGCCACTTAGGCCTTGGCTCTTCAAGAGCTGTCACGCCACTCTATTTTTTTTTTTTATACCTAACAATAAATATTCTAGTTGGGATTCCACAAGAGACCAATGTAAGGCCACTTCTGTTGTTTTTTTTTCTATCAACATCTTATTGGATTCCAAAACAAATTTACTATATTATAAATCATCCATCAACATGCGTCTTTAAGAAGAAGAAGTCAATCTGTCATAATTACGGCAGCCACAGTCATAGTCATATTATGACGTTTGTCAACATTTTGACAGATTGCCACCAGTTTAAGATGTGTCATGTGTGTATAAGTGCATTGTGAATGGTATTATCAAACAAATTTTTACCTGCGACTCGAACACTAAACATGTTTCTAAGCAGACATCACCATAAATTGATTTTGTCTTTGGCCCGTGCTACCAGTTTAAAATACATTTTAAAAATGTTGCGGAATTTTCAGTGCAGTACAAAGCCGTTCACTCAAAGAACGAACCCAAAAGTACGTGAGTTCAGTCAATATGATTGGTTTCATGGTTCAGAACTTGATTTTGACTTCAGTCCTACTCCAATCTATCTGAACTTGAGAAAATAAAATGTTGTTGAAATTTCTGAGTTGTCTTTTTAAGTTTGTAATTACTTTTTTAATTATTACCTATCATATAGCACAAGCAGTATAATTACCATGACACTGGTAAGTAAATTAGTATCGAAACATATTAAATTTATTTCGCTACCAAACCAGCCCCACATACCACAACCACTGGAGAGTGGGTTAGAGTGAACATGTCTCCTTAGGCAATTTTTATTTCTGCAAATCTGTTGCTTGAATTAAAAATTCTGCATATACAATGTAAATTCCATTTTAATTTAAGCGAACAACAAAAAATTAATTAAAAAAATGTAAAAGTTCCCAAAATGTATGCTTTAGGCTTGAAGGATATTTTTATGGTAACTCAGCACATTCACAATTGCAAATTAGACATTGAATTATTTGCTGGTTCAACTTAAAATATAAGAGCCTTAAACTTAAGAGGTTACAAGCTTACAAGAAGGCAATATTTTTTTCTTATGTCGTTTTCCATTGGTCTTTTTTTTGACGTTTCTTCTTCTTCCTAGAATGGAACGGGTAATGATGTATATGTCATTCTTCGGACGATTCTGCTTTCAAAACAGAAGAGTTCTGCTCTTCTCAGAAGCATTCCGTCTGTCAAAGTCAGTCCAATGAAATGGTTTCAGAAGACTTCTGGACTCTTCTGAATGCTTCTGGACGACCAATGGAAAACGACACCATCACTCGTTGACATTTGGCTTTTTTGACAGGTCAAACGGCAAACATTTTATTCTAGAATCTGACAGCGCTCCATTTACGGAAAAGTTGCAATGCAATCTGTCGTTTGGTGATATAAAGGCAAACGAAAAGAACTTTTTTGTATGCGAAGGATCTGGGGGCATATGCTGTATCTTTTCCTACACATTAAGTGTTTACTTTACCTCCAAGTGGTAACCACCGGGTAGTGGTTATATCACTAGATATAACTTGCGAAACTTGTAAGCATGAGTGCAAAACGGAGAAACAGGAGCACTTAAACACGGCCCTACAAATTTGGAGTTTAGTGCGAGGGGCTGACAAGTGACAACCCCTCCACAGTAAAAAAACATGAAGTTATGAGAGAGATAGGCAGAGCCTCGGATAATGACCCCTCTCTTATGGCAACCATACCCAGAACGACATCGGACTACGCTTTGAGAGTTTGTACCTGGAATGTAAAAATACTCTACACTCCAAGATCATCTCGAAAACTTGAATCTGTCCTCACGCAGTATAAGACAGACATTACTGCCATCCAGGAAATACGATGGATCAGGGACAATAAAAATGACAAATTGTGACGTTACAACCTCCACGAAGTTACAACAGATAACGGCTTCAAATAAGGTTTACAAGACGAAAGATCTACACAGCAACCTGGCGATTTCCAGATGGTCGAACCACTAATCAAATCGACCATGTGCTAGTCCCAAACAAACTGATCCAGCTGTGCCGCATGACGCTAACAATACGTAGTGCAGTGTGCAAATGGATAACAGCTCATCCGAGTTGTTTCAAACATGCGCAGGGTTTGGGCAAGGAGATGCGCTGTCATGTGATTTCTTCAACAAAGTCCTGGAGCAGATAATGCGCAAGGAAGGTGGGAGCACGGAAAACACTATCTTCAAAAAATCCACCCAGCTCTTGGGCTATGTGGACGACATAGACATCATCGGTCGATCCAAGATGGCTGTGCTTGAGGCCTTCACAGCAAGTGAAGGACAGTCGAAACTCGTTGGTCTTGAAGTAAATGAGGACAAAACAATCTACATGCTATCAACAAACAAAGCAACATCTGTCCACCGGTTGATAGCAGCCATTTCGAGGTAGTTAAGGAGTTCACCTCTTTTGGAACAAACATCAATGCCACAAACGACACCTTAGTAGAGATCCGACGAAGAATTACCGTAGCGAATGGTTGCTGCTTTGGTTTGGCAAAACAACTGGGTTCAAAACTCCTCACTCGAAAGACAAAGTGTCTGCTATACAAAACTTTGATTTTACCAGTCCTACTCTACGGCCCCGAGGGCCCGAGGGTTGGACGATAAGTAAAAAGTGGACAAGTGCGAGATAAACTCGCTCGAGGAGGGTTCCGTACTCGATTATCCGACCCTACTTTTTTCAGTTTTGCAGGATATTTAATACAAAGATATGAAACCAAACTTTTTCTTGGAAAATAATTTGAATAGTTTTTCTGCCTATTCCCTTCAATGACTTCGAAACTGTGTATCTTAAAAATCTGGTAGCGACATTTTCGGATCACTTCTATCTACTCTAGAAAATGTGAACCAAATTTAATTGCAATCAGCTTAGCAGATTCTAAGAAATCGCTTGTGAAAGACGAATAAAAGGAAAACGAACTGATCTTATAGGATTTCGTTTTCACCTGTGTAAGGGGCCGGTTATAGCTATCATTGAAATGGATCCGGAAAAATCTTTGAATGGATATTTAGAGGCCAGTTATAGCTATCATTGGTTTTCATCATTGAAACACATCATTGGAATTTTTCTGGTAGGTCGGTTATAGCAATCATTGAAAAATTCTGTCCGGAAATTTTTTCCTGCCGTAATTCTATCATTGGAACTGTGAGAAGTTGAAACACAGATCATTGGAATTGTACAAAATTGAAACGCAAATCATTGGAACGATTTGTTTCATTTTTTGACATAAAACAATCAGCTGTTCAGGAAAATGAATTTACAAACGGAAAATGGAAAAACACATTTTAAAGAAAAAACAAGTGTGTAATTGAACTTTTTTATGTCAATAAAAATTCTTGCAGTGATTTCCGATCGATTGGTATATAATTTGCACTTCTATTCAAAAGAAAACATAGTTAAATATCCATTCAAAGATTTTTCCGGATCCATTTCAATGATAGCTATAACCGGCATCTAAGAAAGGAATAAGGAACTTTATTTCTTGATTCTATTGCAATATTCAAAAAAAAAAAATTTGTCGTATTTTTTCCTATTTCTTTAATAACTTCGAAACTATTTATCTTAAAAACATGAAAACAACATTTTTAGATTACGAATGAATACTAAATTATGTGTACTAAATTTCATTGCAATCGGCCTACCAGATTCGAAGAAATCGCTTGTGAAAGACGAATGAACAGAAAACGAAGTGATGTTATAAGGGTTTCGTTTACACTCTGTGTACGGAACCCTAAAAAAGGGGAATTGGGCACTTTCGATAGAAAAATTCTTCGACGGATTTTTGTCCCATATGCTACAATGCAAGTCTTCTCATCGCAGTCCCCAGGTCTGAGACGACAAGGAAGAAGGAAGACCGAATCTAATGTACAAGGACCAAGTGACTGCGGATGCCAGAGCGCTAGGTTTTGCATGCGAGAGACCGTTGCCCATGGAAGGCTGCAGTATCTCAGGTTGAGATCCTTTATGGATTGTGAGCCAGATAAGTAAAGTAAGCAAACGTCAAAGGGGATTGCTTATTTTATAAGGGACATCCGGCCCGGAGTGTACACCAATGAATTTGGTATCAAATTAAAGGTTGTTCTAAGCCCGATATATCTGCAAAAATATTTTGTCGATAACTCATGGGAGATCCGAGATATTTGAGATTGAAGTTCGAAAAGTGCAAACAGTAAAAATCAGCACTTTTTCGACATAAATACTTATATCTTTGGATTTAAAAAAGCTAGGAAAATCAAAGTGGTACTAAATTAAAGGTCTCAAACATATCTTTCAAATGAAATATTAATTATATTTTGTGATTTATATAGGTATTTTGAGATATTTTTAATTCAAGCCTTGAAAAACAGTAGTTTTTAGGAAAACTTTTATGCGATAATGTCTTTTAAGATTCAATGACGACATTTATTTCTTTTGGCACCATTAAGTAGCCTAGTTCACAACCTTTATTTTCATATACAATTTATCGGCATTTCTTTAACCATTTCTTCATTTTGACAATTATAGATATGAAATATGCTGTCGAAATGCATAAAAAATCTTATGACACTAAAATAAATTATAAAAATAATTCGTAGTAATGGTAGAAAAATTAAAACAAGTAAATAATTTTTTTAAGAATGGTAGGAAAATTGAAAGAAAAATAAATAATGCTAATGGTAATGGGCTTGGCAAAACATAGGTAATTCTAATCTGAATCATTTGTTATTAAAAGATTATTTAAGAATTGGGAAGGGAGTCTTAAATTACTTTCATATCTTTTCCAACTTAAAAACCATATTATGGTCATAACACGAGCGCAGAGTCCAACCGATCTTCGACCTACTAGGCAATTGCAGTAACATTGAACAACCGGTTCTCTGTCCTGTTGATCATCATCATAAGCATAACACACGTGTTATGAGTAAAATTCATTTTTCCATACTTTTTGAAGGATAAAAGCAAAATAAATTGTATCTTTCATTCTAATACTTAATAAAATTAATCTGATATTAAAAACTTAAAACAAGCTTCCCCGACTAGTTACAAAATATCTTTCCTAAAAGATTCAAAACAATTTGAAATATGAACGAAATCTTTTTTAGTTTTGATTATTTGAAATAGGTATCCAGATCCAGAGCGCTTGTAAGTTAAATAACTAATTTTGAAAGCCCATTAAGTATGTGTTATAACTTATAAGGATATGCAAATTCTTTAAAGGCCCCTTCAATAAGTTCACACGTCATTATATCTCTTTTTAGTCAGAACTCCGAGAAATTAAATAAAATTTTTTAACTACTCAGATGACCTTAAAGATAGATATTCATTTCTTGCACAGACTAAAATAGAAGAGAATTAAGACTCACAAAAAAAAAAATGTTTTCCGTTGACAAAACAAGGTTTGTCGGATCGGCTAGTTATTTTATAAAACATAAACCTACAAATTATACTTTCCGACTTAAACGTATGCTTGAATCCTACCACGTCATAATTTAGAATATATTGACAAGGGTTAACTTGCTGGGAGATTGCTGGTTGGGTTCTTGTTGATAATAAGAGCCATAATTTCGGATATACTCCTCTTAATAAGAAAAAGCTTGTTTCAATCGATAAGTTGCACAACTAAACAAAATATGGTATCATTATAATTAAAGCGGGTTAAAGAAACATTTATAATCGTAAAAAAAATTCGTCTCCTATTTAAATTATTAACAAAATCTGCTAGAATATAATTCATGAATAGATAATAGCGTGAGGTGAGTGCTGCAAAGTGGTTAAAACTATCCAGAATGATAGGCTTATGCCATTCATATGGTACTCTTTTAACATTTTTGAGATGAAGGTTATCAAAATCAACTCAGCTTCTTCTAAGCTTTCAGGAACTATTTAATAGTACTGCTCAGAATGTTTTAAGTACCTTTTCAAAAAAGCATGTTTACATAACTAAATATGTATAGAAGAATAACTAAAAAAGAGAAACTTCATAATGTTTTCGTTTGAGGCATATTTTGAAAAATTTGTTGGTTATAATCAAAAATTATTAAGGAAATCCCGATAAATTGTATATGAAAATAAAGGTTGTGAACTAGGCTACTTAACGGTGGCAAAAGAAATCAATGTCGTCATTGAATTTCAAAAGATATTATCGCACGAAAGTTTGCCTAAGAAATGCAGTTTTTCAAGGCTTCAATTAAAAATATCTCAATAGGGGAGGAAGGGGTGGATGTGGACAGGGGTGGATGAGGACATCGGCATTTCAAGTCCACTCGTTGAAAATTTTAATATGGCAACGATGCCATCCATTGCCTTTTTCAATTGTGAATGAACCTTAAAGTTTTCAAATCTGTCAGTCTTGTGTAAAAATTGTTACAGGTTCATTCGTGATTTTCACTCTAAAAGTAAAATTATTCTCCCTCAGAAATTCGCAGATATTTTTTAAAAACAAAGCAGAAATAAATGCAGGTAAGCGTTTTTTATATTATCGAAGTGTCTTGATAACATTGGTGAAAATTGTTTTTTAAAATAGAGGGTTTTCTAAGAAATAGATGTATTACTTTACAAAAAGTGCTTGCGGGGTGAATGTGGACACACTAAATGGACACACTTTTATTAAATGTTTTTTATACTTTTGTAAATTAAAATAAGAAATTTTTATTTTGGAATATTAAAAAAGTTGTTTTTAATTATTTATCGGTTATTTTTGTAGCTGTCCACTTCCGCCCCATTAATTACTTTACAAAAAGTGCTTGCGGGGTGAATGTGGACACACTATGTGGACACACTTTTATTAAATGTTTTTTATACTTTTGTGAATTAAAATAAGAAGTTTTTATTTTGGAATATTAAAAAAAATCTTTTTTAAATATCTTGTGTTAGTTTTTAATTATTTATCGGTTATTTTTTTAGCTGTCCACTTCCGCCCCATTAATTTTGGTCCGTGTCCTTATCCACCCCTTGGTGGGGGGCATATGGACAGAAAAAGCTTGCTGATTGAATTATGGAAAACCTTAAAACTTGAAGTCTTATCAAGTTTATGTTTAGGGACAATTTAGGGGAAGCCTTAGTTTATAAGCTGGTAAAAAGTGTTGATTTAAAGTCTTTACTGTAGACAAATATTAAAGATTTAATAAAATTTGTCCACAACCGCCCGCTCCTCCCCTACATATAAATCATACAAATGTAATTGTTGTTTCACTTGAAAGATATGTTTGACACCATTGATACCATTGTGATTTTTCTAGCTTTTTTCAATCCAAAGATATAAGCATTTATGTCGAAAAAGTGCTGATTTTTAATGTTTGCATTTCGAACTTCAATCTCAAATATCTCGGATCTCCCATGAGTTATCGACAAAATATTTTTGCAGATATATCGGGCTTAGAACAACCTTTAATTTGATACCAAACTCATTGGTGTACATTCCGGGCCGAAAATGAGCATACCCCTTTTGTGTTCTTAAATCTGACCATTTACTGAAAGGTTACAATGTAGTCTGTCGTTGGGTGATAGAGACAAACTACAAAACTGTTTTGTATACGTTTGCTTTTTTTTTTTTTAAGAAAGAAAATACATCCTGGGAACGAAACTATGTTCTGCCTTCTGCAAGTACATGTGTTTTAGAATTTTTTCTGCAAAGAAAACGTCACGCACAAAACTTCATACTTTTTTAAGGTGTTAATGTGATTTGGGCGTTTGAGATAGCAGGGCCCATTAAGTATTGATGTCTCTAGAAAACTAGGTCAAAAATGTTCGCTAAATATTTGATGAACTCATATCAGAGGAACGAAAGCGAAGCAGTTTTTTTTGCAGGATTTTGCAAGAAGAAATTGCTGCCGATACTTCAAAAATTACTTTCTAAAAAAAGACTTTTGATTTTACCCCTCCCCTCTGTAAATGTCTTACCCATATTCAGTTTGATTTATTGTTCCCTTAATTGCATATAATCTCTCTGATCTCTCAAAGATAAAATAAAAGTCTTGAGGAAAAGAGACCATTAGCAACTTTTCCATAACACCTATTGACAGTCATAATCTCCTGAGTTCACCATGGGGTCAAGTTATTCCCAGACACGAATTCCATTCTTATCACAACACACAAAAGTGCATAATATCAAGTTTTCAATTAGCTTATCTTGATCAAAAGCTGTCTCCTCCTCTCTCCCTCTCTGTGAATCAAACTAAGACCCACGACACGCCCGACCCCAAAGTATGACTGATAAATTCCAAGCGTGTGTTCCTTATTTCACACCCAACGAACGGCCATTAATTTCCCTTCAAATCACAACCATCAACCATCAACGTGTTTTGTTTTTTTTTTCGTGTTCGCAAATGTATGTTCCATGTTAGATTGGAGCCTCAACAACAATTAGCTAAAGATATGCGCATAAAGTGAGAAGTGATAATGATTTAATTAGTGAATAAGCGAGAATAATTGATGAATGCACTGCACACGAGTTGGAGCAATCGATAAATCACGCTCCTGTTGAGTAGGTTTGTCCATTCAATCGAACATTGAAAAGCAAACAAAACAACCCCGAACTGACATCAAACGCCCTCACCCACACCCTAATGAAAGCTCATCGTGATCGCGTTGTAAATGGATCCCACACGCTGATAAGATGTCATAGTTGTAAGCCTCAAACAAGGTGCTTATTGTGCGGCTTATTTGCCCCCATCTTATTGTGGTGACAACGATGAACCTGATTGGAGTGCGCATCAGCTTAACAACATCAACACACCATCATCTTTGTATGTTGGTTGGTGCGGCAGCGACAGCAGCAGCAGAAGCGGTCCATAAATTATTATTTACATCAGCGGGGCCGGCGAAAATTTGCCAGTTAAATTAATTTGCTATGGCCTTTTGGTTGGCACCTGATATCAGTGAGTGTGTGCACTGCGAGTGCGCGCACGCTTGCTCGGCTCATTCAAGCGTATGGGACGTTGGCGTGGACCCCAGCAGGGAGTAGACACAACATACACAGGGGATGACGCGATGGTGTACAGTGGTCCATTGGTGGACGAAGTTTTGGTTTTAAACGACCTTAAATTGTTCGATCGCCTCCAAAAAGTGGCGTGTCAACCTAGAACCACGCGTTTGTTCTTTTTTCTTTTAATTTTATATCAACTTCGAGTGAGGATTTTTAGACAGAGATTGAAATTTGGTTCATATTGAACCACTGTTCGACATTTGAGCCGATATAAAGCTGCAAAAGTTGAAGTGTGTTCATCGGATATGCAAATAAGCCCGTAGGAGACATGGCACTTGTTGCGTCTGCTGATGGTGCGTCTGCTTGAAGGTGATTCCGCTCTGATGCAAAAGTCTCTTGTGGCAGCATTGTAAAACACAGAATGTAAGGCCTCTGTCGTGGTCTGTCGTGGTCCCTGGCCCGCGGTCAAACAGCAGACCCTTACGCAACTTTCTCATGCGCCGTCGAGCCGCTGCGCCGCCGCACCGCAAGAAGATTTATCTCTGAGTCGACTAATTGATCACAGCTCATGGTTGTCGTGTTATTTGGTGTGTAATCGAACCCACGACCGATAGTAGCTCGGCATCTCTTCGCAGTCAATCTTATGGCATATTTATAGTGGGAGGGGTGAAGGCGAGAGCTCATATGATATTTTCCACAAAATTTATTTGCATTTCGATAACATCAGCGTCGTCGGTCGGCAGAGTGACAACTGGAGCTTGAGACAGCAAACTGGTCGGCTGTTAACGTGTTAACATTTAATTGTTGCGTGTTGGTGGCGTTTTGTTTGGGGACAATTATCTGGCTGCAACAAAATCCTGCAGCGCCAGTGTGAGCCACCATCAAAACGGCAGCAACAACTTTTGGCGGAAAGGTCATCCCGCAGACGCAATGTTATCGAATCTGGAGTTGGGAAACCGAGTTAATTGGTGTTCATGTTGCGAATTCAGTGTATTTTTTTCTTCTTGTCACACCTTTGGTTGGTTTTGCGTGAAAAACGCACCTCAAACGCGTCCGATTGAGAGATCAACTTTGGCGGAGTTGAAAAATTCATTAGCGGAATAAAACGCAAGCGAAAAAGTTGAACAATGTATGAGATAATGTTCTCTTTCTATTGGATGTGTTAAAGGAATTGATTTAGTGGCTATTGATAGTTGTGTTGACAGTTGAATCGACACTGTGTGAGTCAAAGTGTTTCGTTTAGTTATGATACAAACGTGAGATGAAATGCCTTGATGGATTCGCAAACTATACAAAATTCATTCAAATTTCATATACGCAAATGTCTTACATTGGTTTACGTAAATACCGAGGATTTTTCATGAGCACTCAATCAACACTTTAAATGTTGAAAATCATCAAATATATTAGAAATAAATCTAAGCTTCAATGACATATGTATCTACAGTCTCTGTAAGTGGAAAACAACTTTCGCTTTGAAATAAGTAACCAAATGAATGTTTAAAATGTTAATCGTAAAATTACAATTTGAATAAAAGAAACATTGCCTCGACTTTGTAAATCTGCGTTTCTAATCATTTTAATTAGGTTCTCCTCTTAAGCAAACAAACAATTTGTTGTTCATTTTTAGTAACATTTTTTCTTAACTTGACATGTGCTTTTTTAAATAGGATCTTAATTTGAGCAGTCTACGGCTTCCAGCTTGTCAAAAAGAAACATTGTATAGAACCCGTATGCAGTATGCAAAAATGCAATTGCATAGCGCTAGTTCAGAGACTTTTAATAAATAATCGGTTAACAATTCAACAGCTTTCAATTATTATTTCATTGACTCAACTCATTTTGATAAACAAGAAGAATAAATTAGATACTTTTGTCAATGAGAGGGTGAAGAATTAATCTTATAGTACCTACCTATTAATTTTTCATCAAAATCCACTTTTTCTACTCTATGATATTGCATGCGAAAGCAAAAGGACAGGTCTTCTAGAACGTTAAATCATTTGTACACATTTAAAATTTTATCAAAATCGTTGAAGTTATATTCGAAACAGTTTCAAAATAGTACCTTTGTATACCTTATAGTATTTGCAGCGTCGAGAATTTTAAGTTGGAAACTCTAACCGTCGTCGTTGGCGCTGGCAGTTATTCGTGGGAACTATAGTACCGACATAAATAGTTCTGGTTGGTAATACACGTGTCGCTGTCGTCGATTCTCGACGCTGCAATTGCTATAAGATTTATATACAAAGATAGTACCACCAAATTAAGATCATAAGATCTACTAAATTCGGTTGACAGTTTAAGTCCTTGTGTATCAAAGGGCACGGTAGTGCCCAGCCAAGTTCTAGCACTACTCCCTTTTTACAGGATCGAACTCAAGCACATTTTTAGCCCCCCATAACTTTTGAACCCATAGAGTTAGAAGCTTTAAATTTGAATTACGTATTAACTTCTTAGGCACAAAGGTCCTGTGAAAAACATAATTTTGTAGAAACACTACTTCCTGAGATATTGAACAACAAAAATTTAAAAAACCGTAATTGACTCACTGACTCACTGATCATCAAAATTATGAAGCACTTCTAACAATGGCAGAATCTTGACATTTGTACAATGGTAGGTTTCCGGGTGTGTACAAAGGAAAAAATCGAAAAATTCAATTTGCTCATTCAGGGGGCGTGGTATCCGCCCACATTCTAAAACTGGTCGTAGGATCTTAAAATTCAGAATTCTAATAGGGTTTTGGTTGAATGTAAGGAAAATACAAATAAAATATTTTGTTTTCATTTAGGGGTGTGCTTACTATCTTAAATCGGTCGTAGGATGTTGAAATTTCGAATTCTAGTAAGGTTTTGGTTGAATAACATGAAAAAAATGAGAACAAAAAATCTGTTTCCATTTAGGGGCGTGGTATCCGCCCACTTTGTTAAAATGGGCGAAAACGTTTAAATTCGAAATTTTGATAGGGTTTCGGTTGAGTATAAGAGAAAATATAAGTACAAAATTGCAGTTTCATTACAGGGGCGTGGCTGCCACCCACTTTCCTTAAATGGTCATAGGATGTTGAAATTTAGAATTCTGGTTTGTTAAACTTCATAAAACTCCATGAGTAACTTTCCTTAGTGGTTTCACAATGGACCCTTAATGTCTAAATGTGAAATCTAGACAGCCACTCTAACCTAACCTACCTATTATTTATTTGACATTGACATTGACATTACAGTACTTCGCACACGAATGATACGAACTACAGACACATAGCAGCACTGGCGACTGAGGCCATCGGCTGGGACTGAAACAAGACATACTACAGAGAGAGACAGATAGACACATAGAAGGAAAGAACACATAACATAAACCTACGTGGCACAGAGGAGGAGACATAGATTTACATATATTGTCTCATATTATCGCACAGGTGGCCTCAGATAAGCTGGCGATTATAGAAAAAGATTGCTGCCGAAGCTGGGGCTTGAACCCGCAACGTTTGGCTTAGCAGTCAACCTATTATTTATTTATAAATTGGCAAAGCAATTATATTGTTAAAGTTTGCAAATGGCTAGCTTTTAAATTTATTTCGAGGTTCATGCTTCCATAAAAAAAAAACTTTGCAAAAAGATGTGAAATCAGAACAAAAACATAAAATGTAAAAAAGAGCCAAGTTCTCTTATGTGTGAACAACTCTGTGTAAAAAGTTAGCCACCAAAAGTAATGAGATCTAAAAGAACGCCAAGTTCTTACATGTTAAAGTGTTATATTGAATATTTTATATCATAGAAGAAAAAACAACAATATTAAAAGAAAATAGAAAATAGTTTGGATGAAAATTTACAAGTTCACTGTTCAAGTTTTAAAATGTTATTAATCACGCTTCAAACGAAAACTTGCCAAGTGAACTTGTAAATTTTCATCCAAACTATTTTCTATTTTCTTTTAATATTGTTGTTTTTTCTTCTATGATATAAAATATTCAATATAACACTTTTACATGTAAGAACTTGGCGTTCTTTTAGATCTCATTACTTTTGGTAGCTAACCTTTTACACAGAGTTGTTCACACATAAGAGAACTTGGCTCTTTTTTACATTTTATGTTTTTGTTCTGATGTTATATTAGTCGACCCAGCACTCGAAAATCGAGTGCTTTGATTCTTCATTTTAGGGGGTTCACATCCAACAACATACTTATCAACTGGTCGTGTTGCCGGATTGTGTAATGTGAACTCACCTTTGTTCTTAACCATTGTATATATATTTGGTCAAACCAAGCAGAAAACCAATCTTGATAGTACCTGGTAGTTCCATATACCTACAAAGTTTTTAACGATATTTCTGACAATTCTTAGAGATCACACCCTGCACACAACAGCTGTTCGACATCACTGTGATTTGAACATTTTTTTAATAACCTCAATTTAATTTAACAATTTCGGTTAACAAAAAATTCTTTCATTTGATATGTAATTTATGCCCTTTGGGTTTAAGGCCGCGTAAAGTGTACCACAAAAATAGTGTAAGCCAACTTGATAATTCCCAGCTGTCATATGAATATGCGAAAACAATTTTCGCCAAAAAGAAAATTTGTTTTGAAAGTTTTTACTGTCGAGTCTCTACCAGTTTCAATTTTGAGTGTTTTAATCTTTTAATTGGGCTTTTTGATCTATGATTTTTATATGCAACTAGCCGACCCTGCGAACTTCGTCTCGCCACCCTTCGATTAAAATAGAGAACTTCATATCTGAATTTTTTCAAGCTCTACAACTATTACATTCTTCTTTCATTAAAGCATGAAATAAAATGCAAATTTCTTTGACTATTTCACAAAAATCAGAATTCCAAACAGCTTATCCACCTTATTTGCTGACTTTCCCGTAAGATTTTCTCAAAAAATTATTTTTATACAATGAAAATTTTATAAAATTGCATTGAGGATTGAGCGGATTAAGAGTCCAAACCGGACATACAAACAAACCAATGCACCTTAAATTCAATGTTGAAGATCTTCGAGCTCTCGTAGAGTTTTCCGAGTTCCCAATCAAAATATTTCCATTTTTCTACTTAAGAATCAATGCACTTTCTATTTGCCATTGGAAAACCCATTCCGAAATTTTCCAAATTTCCATTTGAAAACCAATACACCTGCAATAATATGCAATTTTCCCTTTAAAAACCAAAGAGTTTTCCGAGTTTTTCATCAGAACATTCTATTTTCCATTAGAAAACCCATTTTGAAATTTTCCAGTTTTCCATTTGAAAACTAATGCACCTGCAATAATATGCAATTTTCCCAATGAGTTTTCCGAGTTTTTCATCAAGAACTTTCTATTTTTCCATTCGAAAACCCATTTTGAAACAAAAAATTCCAAGTAAAAAAAATCAAATTTCCGACCTTTGTTTGGTTTTTCCAGTTTTCCCACTCTTCCATGAGGTTTTTCCAATTTCTTTTTTCACAGAAATCATCACTGAATGCAAAAGTATGAACCATGAAAATTTCACAAATATCTGTTGGGCCATTTCGGAGTCTATAAGAGACATACAAACAAACACACATCCATTTTTATATATATAGAGATAGAGATTAATAAATTAATCCATTTTTAAAATTTAATCCCGACGTTTCGTTGGTTATTTTCCAACTTCTTCAAAGGGTATTTTTATTGGACCTATAATTACAATTCTTGGATTTTCTCTAATTCATACTTTATAATTTAGTGTTACTTACTATTGTCAATTTACAGTTTCAATTTTGTTTGAGTAAATTAGAAAAATAGCGACCCAACTGTAAAACTTGAAGCGTGAGTGAAAATATCTGTTCAATTCCTTCTCAAAAAAGAATCAACTGCAGTCGCTGAACGAAATGCAAAGAAAAAAATATAGATTGCAGTCAACTAATATATTGACGTTCAAATGTCAGTTTAAGAGAAAGTGTTATGACGTTTTCCATTGGACTTCCAGAAGCATTCGGAAGAATCCAGAAGTCTTCTGAAACCCTCCATTCGATTGACTTTGACAGACGGAATTCTTCTGAGAAGAGCAGAAATCTTCCGAAAACAGAATCTTCCGAAGAATGACACATAGCTATATCAATACCCGTTCCATTGGGGAGTTAGAAGAAGAAACGTCAAAAAAAAAGACCAATGGAAAACGATATTTTAGCTACAACCATCGAAGACGGCGTTAATTTTATTATACAGTGTCTATGTACAGTTGCAACCTCTATAGGTATATATAAAAATGGATGTATGTATGGTTACTTGTTTGTATGTCCGTTATGGACTCCTAAATGGCTCAAGAGATATTTTTGAAATTTCAATTGTTAATACTGTTGTATTCATGGTTGGTTCCTGAGAAAAAACAAATTGGAACCACCTCATGGAAGAGTGGGAAAACTGGAAAAACCAAACAAAGTTCGGAAATTCGGTTTTTTTTTGCTTGGAATTATTTTGTGGGATTTCGAATGAAAAATAGAAAGTTCTTGATAAAAAACTTGAAGAGCTTATTGGCTTTCAAATGGAAAATTGCAAGGAATTGTTGGTGCATTGGCTTTCTAAAGGAAAACTGGAAAATGTGTGATGGGGAAACTCGGAAAACTCTGGGAGAGCATGAAGAATTTCAAAACTAAAATCAAACTTTTGCATGGAATTAAAGGTTTCAAAATTGTTCCAGAATTAGTTTTACAAACGGAAAAATAAAAAATATGAGTGCGACCCATGGAGTCCACACGACTAACTTCCCATAGTAGAAAAATTCGTAAAAACATTAGTTGTTTTGCAAAATATTCAGCGGATGCATCCCGTTGTAGTTGTACACGCACGTTGCTTCAAAGTCAAATTCCATAAAACTGATGATTTTATGAAAAACATTAAGTTTATTGAATAACAGTGGCGCCATCTGCCACTGCTGAGTTGATCGTACCATTTCGTGGACTCATTCACAACTACTTTGCACAGTAAAATACAGCCTACATATATTGCTCCTGAATATTGTAGTTTTCTATTATTGAAGCAATTTTTCTAATCGGATTAGTATTTCTGAAAATTAATATTTATACGGCAAAGCAGCGTTTGGTGGGTCAGCTAGTAATCAAATATAGTATATGATACTCCTGAATATTGTTTTTTTTCCCACTAACTATAAGATTTTTTGCACTATTATTGAAATTATTGCAGAAATTATCATAATTTTCATTATATTAGGGTTGTCTTAGATTTTTGATTGCCATTAAATAACCGCTAAACCGATTTCGCTCAAAACCTAATCAGCTCTTAACAACACAATGCCGCGCCGAATGAGATCAATTCGATGAGTGGTTCGCGAGATAATTGAGCTGAAAAACGTAACGCGTAACGAACACACATACACAAACACAGACATCATCATAAAAACGCTTGATTCGGATTCTAGTGACCTCAAAACATCGAGAAATGCGAAAATTGGAGATTCACAAAATCGGACCCATTACAATAACTTCCTATGGGAAGTTAAAAATTCTTAGTGGAAAACTTGAAAAATATAGGAAAAGAGCAAAACTTTTGATTTCTTTTACCACATTTAAGGTTTTAGCTGTGAAAAGGTAGAAAATTCGTTGTTAGGCTAGAATAATTTCATATCTTTGAAATTGGAAATATATTCTGTCTTATAATCATTTTGGAGCTTATCTGAAGGCGCTAAATTGTGGTGAAGCGAAATAAGCAATAAACAATAAAATGTACCCAACGCATTTTTGTAAGATTTTGACTGTAGGTATGGCTTAGTCGAGTCATGATTCCTGCGAAAACAAATTTTGTTAAAATGTTACGGGAAAGTGGACAAATGGAAACTATCAAACTCGGAAAATTAATTTTTTAATTTTTTTTTATTTGAAGGCAGGCGAAACGAGGTTCACGGGGCTAGTACCTTAAAAAATGATTTCCCGTTAAGAAATGCAGGCAATATTGATACTTAAGCCCAATTATGATTTATGGTTTGTAAACACGGCTAAATGTGAACAGTCCCTTAGCCTGTTAAACGCACAGATTATATCTTGACCTGACATCACCATCAAGAAGGCTTACACTCATTTTAAGCTATAGTACTTCGAGTGTTACTTTCAATTTTGTAAAAAAGGTTAATAACACTTTTATTTGTTTTTAAATGCAAAAAAAAAAATGTGTAAATAAAATATTGGTTAAATAATTTTTCAAATTGAAAATTATTTGCATGTTTTTTATTTAGTCGAAGAAAAATCTGTAAAAGGGCAACTACCTTCTCACACCAGACGTAAAACCATGTTCTCGACAAAAATATTCCAAAATCCGAAATTTATTCACACTGCACATTTCTCATCCTTTGTTTTGTCAAAATGCAATGTGATTTACTTGAATCCAATTGAAATATAGAACAGTATGAATTTTTCCAAGCTTCTTAGTCCGAAATCATTACGTTATGCGTTGATGTTTTTGAAAAAAATTCAAACCGAATATTTCACTTAAAAATTTGTTCCTTTTGATAAGTCATTTCTGAACAACTCTTGTACCTTGTTTTACCTCAAAAAGTCAAGAACTTTTTTCTTTACTTTCGGTTTGATAGTTTCTTCAGAGTCAAGTAGATTTAAAAAAATTAGGGATGGTGGGAAGTAGGAAGTAGATTTAAAAAAAAATTTCATTTGTCTTCTTAGGAAAGCAACAACTGATGCATTTTTCGTCACTTAAGCTCTGAAATAGAGGAAAAAGAAAAGGACTGCAACTACTCCCTTTATGCACTCCATCTAAATTAATTAATCGTTAACTTCAACAGGGTATTTCACTAAGGTTTTAAACATGCTTTTTACAATCTTTTTCTCATCTTGTAAATCATTTTAAATAAACTTTAAACTGACCGAACTATTGATATCCCTTTTATGACACTCATCTCACACTCATTGAGTGGTAGATACCACCAAAGAACGAATGAATGGAAATATTTTTAAAGACTTGACTGCCATCAATAGGTATACCAATTCTTATTAATATTTCCTACTATTTGGAGATGCCGGTGTCTACAGAAGGAGCGTTATGTTTTTCTTTTCTCATATAAAGGAGAAAATGACTAGGTACTCTGAAGAGTGGGTGCCTATCAAACATTTGTTTGTTATCCAACCAACACTCAACCTGAACACAGAAACTATTATTACCTCGTTTAGGAGTCGATTCTTATGCAAACAGGTGTCGTAAAATTAAAACGCACATTAAATTGCACGATTCGATTTTATTTCATTAAAATGACGCCGCCGTAAAACTCAAACTCGATAAAGAAGCCAAAAGCACTTTGGATTTTAAAGCGATTTTTCAGAGCGAGACCAAAATAGAAAAACATAAAACATGGGCTTAGATTAAATAGGCCTTGTTTTCTGTTCCTTTTACTGTGCGCGCTTTTTAAATGACTTCTTACGAAATTGTTTCTTAAGGAAAGTTGTTAAACCCCCTAAAATAAAAATCTGTTAAATTCGTACAACTAAATTAAAAAATTAACAACCTCTGCTTTAAGGACTTGCAATTATCCCTCATGCGCTTCGAGCTCCTTTCAACGCGTATTCTACAAACTGATTTATTTACAGAAGAAGAAAAATCATTTCCCAGAGGCGTAGGCACATTTATTTATATAATTACTACCCTCGCGTCTCGTCTTGTGTTGAAAAAATAACCTTACACAATTTAGCAATAAACTTTAACGACTACCCATGTCCTTAATTGCTTAAAAGCACCAATTTAACCATCACAACGTCAGACCTTGAACCCAAAACGAATTAATCACCAATCTCAGATTGTAAAACATTCGTTTCACTATAAAATACCTCCGCACATTCCTTATTGGGGGCTACCAAACGCGTCTTCCTCCATACTACACAGAGACACATGAGTCTACCCAAAGCGTGTTTATTTTTGAAATCAAAAGCCTTGCTTAACATCTTCATCATCTCATTTGCTTGTATTTGCTTTGCACCAAAAAATTACCATACTACAAGAATTTGATCGTTGAGACGCACGTGAGGCTGACAGCGCCAAGAGCTCTCACATTACATTGACACCGGTACTCCAACAGGCACTTGAGATTGTTTGAATTGCACTTGGTGGCAATACCAAACAAGAAAACATTAAACATCCAATGAAACATCGAAACTCGACGATTAATGACCCTTGCACTTCTTTCTCTGGCTCTAAAGGTATCAAGATCAAGAAGATAAATAAGCCAAACAGCGAATCTTTCGAAATCAAGATCAAGAAGTCCAACAAACAAAGGCTCGTCTTTCGTGTACCTCTGAGGCCTGGCCACATATTAGAAAAGGATCTCACGGGGCCAGTCAATTATCTCAATCGGACAAGAATCATCTGCTCGGAAATCAGGCAAGCAGATCAATTCGTTATGGGGTCTTTGGCGATTCCCGATTCCCGGCTGATGGAGATCGGTTCCATGGCGCGTATCTATTTTAAACAAGATGTAGGTGCCATTCAATTACACACACTAAATCCGACATGATACATGGAGATTCGATAAAAAATACTTCGCTTCGGAATCAGGCTTTCAAGCCAAGTCTAGTGCGAACCGTTGCGGGGTGCAACATAATCCAAATGATGATGATTCTACAGAAACCCCAACACCCATGGATAATGTTCTCTCGATCACTGATCTTGAATGTGGATTTTTCGTGTTTCCAATATTCGATTTGATTTCATTTGAAAGTCTGTAGCAGGTCTTGTGTCCAAAAAAGTAAGAAAAGAGCACAGAAAACACAAAAGAAGAAAACGAGGTGCACTTGCTTGAGAGCCAACTCCGACGGACCCATGGCTGCTGCACGAGATGACGATGATCAAAGTCATCGCGATTAGGCCAGCTGGAATCTTGGTAATAGCGCATTTCGCATTTCAGAATTCGTATTCAGCATTCACTTTGGAATTGGAATGGAGTGCATTTCGATGAGAAAGATTAGGAGAGACGGCGCGCACCACATGTGCCTTAAGCAGTGGCGCAGCACAACATAATGGTCAAACGAGAGAGAACGAGATTTAATGTTTGGACCCCACTATTACATTTTTTGGTATCCGCAGAGCATAACTGTGATTTCTATCCCAGTGGCAACGAATGAAACCAAATGACTTGAATGGAGCACATTCGCTTACTCTCTGTTGTTACCAATTTAGCAGGCGTAATATGGGAAATTGGTTGAACTTAAGCACATATTGGTGTTTTGTTTCTACAGTGTGTTGCAAACATTTTCGTACTATTTTTGGTTTGCAGGTTTGAGCATCAGAAACATGTTCTTTAAGCAAATTGTACCTCTTATTCACGGCTCTTTACCAAAAAATAAAATATCCAATAGAGTCTTTAATCTTACGATTCACATGCAGTTATTGCATAAATTATCACAACAAGGTTACCCCTTGAATTACAACATTAAAGCTGAGTATAATTTTGAAGTGGTACGATCTGGCCTTAGTCCTGGAGGATGGCCTTTGGTTGCTCCTATGGTGCGGTTTGAAAGGTCCTTGGACAAATCGGTGCTGATGATCGGGGACGATACCCTAAGCGGCTGCGGATCGGTAGCTACGTGCCCTTAATGGGACGGATCGAAGGGTACAATGCCCCCGGTATCATGGATCAGCAGATACCAAAGCCCCTGGTGGCAATCAAAACGGTCACAACGTCTTCAAGATCGAAACCCCTTACCGCTGGTGGGGGAAGTTCGAATAATGAAATGTTCGGACTATTTCAGGCTAACTTTGACCAATATTACTAAATTGATATTATTGTATTATTCGGTTATAGTAGAAAAGGCGATTTTATTGCGATTGTTCTACTCTTCTTATAATATTTTCCGAAGAGAGTGGCTGTGAATTGTATAAACAAAACTTCAATTCCGTACGGTTTGGTGGAAATTAAGGTTTATAGCTGAGGTATGCTAAGGGTAGTCCACGGTTTGTTAAATTTAATACCGAAATTTAACTAAAGGTCTATTTCTTTTATTCGACCGTCAATAAATTACTGTGTTTCTCTCGTAAGCTTTTTAGCAACGGGCATTCCCTATCCCTATTGAAAATGAAACGGGTTAATCTCCACTTGACGTTAGGTAGAAGCGGTCGAAACCGGTACAATCGCCGCCGAAACGGGTAATTGCTGAATATCAGGTTAATCGCCACTTAACGTGGGTAACGTAACGTCGGTAATCGAGGTCGAAATCGGTACAATCGCCGACGAAACGGGTATTTGCTGTATAAACAGGTTAATCGCCACTCAACGTGGGTAATCGCCGTCGAAGCCGGTACAATCGCCGCCGAAACGGGCTGTGTAAAGAGGTAAATCACCACCTTAAGTGGGTAATCGCGGTCGCAATCGGTACAATTGCTGCCGAAACGGGTAGTTGCTGTATATCAGGTTAATCGCCATTTAACGTGGGTAATCGTGGTCGAAACCGGTACAATCGCCACCGAAACGGGTAATTGCTGTATATCAGGTTAATCGCCATTTAACGTGGGTAATCGTGGTCGAAACCGGTACAATCGCCACCGAAACGGGTAATCGCTATATACACTCAACGTGGGTAATCGCGGTCGAAACCGGTACAATCACAGTCGAGACTGGTATTACACTCACCTTGTTCCTTCGATTGGCTTGCGACGAACTGAATATTTCACAAGAAGCCCCTTACCACTGTTGGGAGGAAGACTTCGTTATATACTTACCTATATGGCTATGGTCCTTACTCCTCGGCGGTCGACGTCAGACTGATTTGTACTCCACTAGTTCACTTGTATTTATTCGTATACTTTGTTCTTGGTTTTCCAACTTGCTCTTCACTTCTTCCTTTGGCTCTACTATTCAATTTTTTGGGAAAAACCAAATGTAAACTATATGTAGGGCGAAGTTGAAAATTACACTGCCAATGAAGTTTTCTTTCATCTCCATATGATTTCCATAGGTTTCGGCCTCTTTTGGTTGAGTGTGTTCGAAAATGTCTAATATTTCAACTCAAATTTGTACAAATGGTGATGGGAAAAACTAGTTGAAAAAAAGGGTATAGGAATCCCCTTCTTTTGTAAGTGTTGCAGCAAATTCTTATCGCGGAAATACAACGTTCCAACTAATTAGATGCACCACTTCAAACATTTCACAAATCAGCTTAATACGACCATCCTCTTTCACCCCCACTGTACGCTGTAGGTCTATTTAACGATCGTGAGACCTCTAGATCTCCATTGCACTGGCCAATACCTCTCGATCATGCATTCGACTGCCGACCGAACCATACCAAACATAATACCTACGATCCACCTTCCTTCCACTGCTGTCGTTTTTGCTACTATAGTAGTATTTTACTCCTTTCGAGAGTCAAATGCTACTCTACTACCCTAAGACGAAATATACTCCCCAAACTTGTGAACAAAATCTATCTTTATTCCATGCAGTATGAGATAAAACAAAAATCGATAATCAATATTCTCACATTTCTTAGCTCATTTATGTTCAATCGGTGAGATAGTCGGCCTAAATTTAAGTTTTAGTACCCAATTTACGAAATTTGCCAAACATTTTAACGTAAATTTTAAAGTTCCTAAAAGTACACACTTAATTCCACACCTTATTTACTCGAAAATGTTGAAAAAATGAGCCTGCATTTTTTAAAAACGTGTTTATGGATCACTTAAGTCTATATTTGTAGGTACGTTAGTGATTTTGGATCACTACAACCTTGAACGTACACGGAAGATTCAGAAACGAAATTATACCTAAGCATTAACAGAAAGGTAAAAGTTGAAAACTAGATTAAACATAATGTAATAAATAAAATTCAACTGCTGGAATTACTATTAAAAGAACTGTAAGAAAACCTAACCTTTTTAATCACAAAACCTTTGTCGCATGACAGCATTCAACTTTTTCAAATCTGAAGTGAATATTTCTGTGCAGTTCCGTTGTTTAATTTATAATCAAGGGACAACATGGGGAACTTTTAAATATCAATTCGTCAGAAAAGTGGGAAACTAGCGAAAAAGAATTATAGGCAAAAACAATTGATTTGGAGCCGTTTTCTTCACTTATTTAAACTTGTGAACCTTTGCAGTTGACAAACTCAAGAGTTGAATTGTAAAGTCAAGCTGAGGATTGTTTTTCTTTACTTACGTAACTTTTAATTCAGAGTTTTGAATTTGAAAATAGTATCCCCTGGGAAACTCATAATAATTTGGAGTAGTTAGGTTAAAAACATGATTTTTTTTTTGCATTTGGAGACGGTGAAAGCAGCTGCACGATTAAATTCTGAATCAAGAAGAAAAAAGACGACAAATACTACTTCATAATGACATAATAGTCTCCTCCGTAAAAAATATACCAGGCCAAAATGACGATACAGGAAACTACTTTTGTGTTCGAAGACCCTCCAATCAAATAAATCTCTTGGGAAAGAGTATAAACCCTTAAAAATAAACGCTACACATAATTGTGTGCATACAGATAGAGCATAGTCACTAGTTCACTAGTGAGATTTTCAAACTTTTTCTTTCCCTACTCTATTCATACATTCAAAGCCCAAGTCTTCACCATTTTCTCTTCGCCTTATGATAATAACTTTAATATTTGTTTAATTTAAAAAATTGTTTTACTAAATGCAGAAAACAAACAAGATCTGACAATTTTTTTTTTTTTAATGGTCTAATTAATTTTTTTGGCAGTTGAGAAAAACTAAACTTGTTAATTTTAGAATGACAACCTATAATGAAGACAACTTACCTAAATCCACAATTTGATATCAACTTCGAGTGAATAAAAGGCTCCTTGTATCCGACAAGCATACAATTTGAGTTTTATAGGTCCCAAGAATTTATAAGAAACTATCGTTTTCTAAGAAACTTCAATTTCAAAACAATCTGCAAAACCCATTTGCTTTTTTCCTTTAGTTAAAAAATTATACTACCCAAATATAGAAAATACTCCTCAAAATAATTCAAAAATACTCCCCATTACATATTTGAAACGACAGCACTTTCCTTCCTCATCGACATCAGATCGTCATCATCATCATACCTCAATCCTCAACAACTCAGACTCTCTATCGAAGTCAGACTTCAGAGAGCCTCAGCTCAGCTCAGCCTCTCACTTAAAAAAAAGGTTTTAAATACCTTAGGTTGATGCTAACTCCAGCTTGCATGCAAACAATCCAACATCAGGCTCAAGCCACCAGACCTCTCGCACATCATACAGCCAGAGCATCAGAAACAGCAGCAAGTATAGTCGTCGTCGACGTTAAACCTTTCGGGTTTCTTACAGTTTTCATTTCAGTTTTTTTGTACTAACTCTAACTAACTACCACCGTTCGTTGAATCTTTGGTCCAGTTCTGATTCGACTACCGACTCGGAAGGTTGCTCTCTCCCTTTCTCTCTCGGATTCTCTTTTTTTTTGTTTATTTTACAATTTTTTGTTTTCCTTTGAAGAGGCGCAACAAATCGTATCGCTATTTTATTTCGATTTCGGACAAATATTTAAAAAAATAAAAAAATACGAGATACAAGATCCTCGGGCAAATAAATGTTGACATTGTAATCTGCAACTCTTCTTCTACCTCATAGTGGTTTCGGGTTCCTCTTCAGCACAAGACATCTCGTCGGCTACGGCGATGGTAGTGGTGGCTCGGATCAGTGAAGAAGTGAACCTTGCGCCAAGGTTTCCCTAGAGAGAGATTGGAATCTCGTTTTCTGCTCCATCGCACATTATTTAACAAAAAGTCCACAAAACAAAAAAAGAAACGAAAACATATTTCGTGTTTTGATTTTATTTTAATTTTTTTTACTCGCGGTTCGGTTTGTCTTTTATTTGATTTTCCCTGAAAATCTTATCAACAAAAAAACAGAAAAAAAGAATTTCAAAAAGAAGAAGGTACAACTTTTTTAATGTTCCATAATGAGAGCCCATTACTGCGCCAATCGTAATCTATTTGAACCTTAAGGAATTTCGTTCGTTTCGGCTACGGTACGGAAACGTGATACTCGCGAGCGCGCGCTTGCGCTTAACCCCAAACAGAAGCATCTTCTATTTGTTTTTTTTTGTGTGCTCCCCGCTTGAATGTTGAATTCTTCTTTTTTTTCGTGAAGGTAAAGAAGGAGGAGGAGGAGTGAACTTGTGAACAAAAAGATAAAGCAATCAAAGATAATAGAAACCCAAAGCTTTTTCTTTGAAAATTTTGACAAAAAAGGTTCCCCTTCATGATAATTGACCCGTCAGTAATTTTTTCCAGCATAAATTTCGAATTATAATAAAATTCAGATATAAATATACAAAAATTCATTATTAATGGAAATGTGATTTTCTCGTTGTGAAAAGTGAAGAAATCGTCGAGTTTTTATTTTTCGATCGAAAAAATGTTTCAACTGACACTGCGGCCGACGAAGACAGTGATAAAAACCACAACAACAAAAACGACGGCAACGCAAACGACAACCTATTCAGGAGCGCCCAAATAGACACACAAAAAAAAGAATACCAATTAACGTCATCTTAGAAATGTTGACTTTTCGTAACCGGCCGATACTTTTCTTACTGTGGATTATGAAAATCAGGTAACTGTTCCAAATTAAAAAAAAAATCTAAAAAAAGAAATCATAAAAAATTTAAATAAAATAAACAAACAGCAAATTAATGATTTTTACATAAATTAAAAAACAAATAAATAAAATACAATTTTTTAAGCTAAAATATAATTTTGTCTTCCGAATTAATTTGAATTTAATTATGGCCACGACTCGATTTCCAACTCTATTCGAATGACAAATTTTTGAAATTTATTAGATGCTCTTTTTCGAGATCGCGCATATCGGTTTGATCGGCCTGGGCGGGGATTTCAGACTTTCGATCGTTTAATTTATCTGATGAAGACAGGATAGCTCGGAATTAGTCCAAATTTGTATGAAATTTATGGCCCCGCTAAACACACACAATATCGATACACAATCGCTTCAGAATCGATTGGGAAAAACAATAAAAATAAAAACCGATGACGGGTTAGAGCTATCAGCACCAAATAATCGAGATCGTTTCATTAAATTTGGAAGTTGTTTCCACTGACCATAGATTCCAAAAGATAAAAAATCGATGCTAAGGCGATTGTGTGTGAAGATCTGTTTATGGTTAATTGAATTGTTTTTTAATGAAATTGGTGCCATAATTATCTTGGCTAAATCATCATCATCAGCGGTTTCTTAATTTTTTATTGCCTACCCAACACCAACTCTGCTGGAAACTCGAATCTGCATATTTATCGAATTGAAATTTTTTGAATAAAATTTGTAATTCGATATTTGTGGAAGACTCACTAAGTTTTAGTAACAATTTCTGGCAATGGCAACTAAGCTAAAATAGAATTTCACCAGAATTCAAGTGACAGTGAGTCACGTAGCAAATTTCGTCCAAACATTTTTGGCTGATTTGAAAAGTATAAATCAAAAAATGACTAAATATGGTGATTGTGAGGGAATTAATTAGGTTTTCGTCTTTATTGTTTTTTTTTTTTTAAATAAAACATGAGAAGCAATTCAGCCACATATTAAGGAAATTTAAATTGCACACCTCATCGAGCGAACGCAGCAGCTGGAAACAGCTTTTTATATTCGGCAATTAACTTATTTTTTTTCGTCTAAATCTCGGGGCGTATCTTTACTCTGGTCAAACTCATACGACAGCTTCAAACACCAGCAGACGAGGAGACGGTACACGGTCGGTGAATGATGGTTTGAAGTTGGACTGTTTAGAGAAGTTAATTGCATGTTTATGGTTTGGCAAAATGTTCAGGTAAATAAAATTTGAAAAATATGATTACCTGGGTGTTTAGACTCAATAAGCGTGTAGCGAGTTGGTGTATGGTTCCTCAATTTTTCTATTTTGTTTATTCATTCGGGTACGGGTGTTTGAAAAATATTATGGGTAATGGATTATTTTGTAAATGTCTGGTGGCTATGGAACAGTCAAAGTCAGTCAGTCGTGTTAATTGCAATTTATTTTAAAGATTTTGAATGTGGGGAAGGTTTGAACTTTTGGTTAGCACAATAACTCTAATTGAGTTGTAATTCAAATCAATGCAGTTGCGAATTGACTTGTTCTGTGTGTTTGATATTTATTTTAAGTGGATGTGATTTGTTCGGATTGCATTTACTGTGTGGGATGTTTTGATTTTGAAAGTTATCTATGCACAAGCACATGTTATGTACCTTTATTGTTTTGACAATTTTTAAAATAAATAATACAATGAGTGTTGTTTTTAAAATGACTTAATTTTATGTGATTTAATATTCGACAAAACATGTAAATATGTAAGTAATTGTGTTTTGGTGTCAATACTGAGCGCCAGTTGAAACATTTTTGCAAACAAAACAGTTTCCGGAAATTCATAAAATCAGAATACTTAAGGCGTGTTTTTTCTATTACTTAGTAGCTACTCATTTTTTATTTTCATCGAGAAACAAAAACAAACGAAACTGTGTAATATTTTTTCAGTAAACGAATACTTAGTATAAAATATTTATATTGAAATCCAGGCAGCGCTCGAATCAATAAAGAAATTTTATGTCAAACGAAAAAAGTATTTTAAGCTTTTTTTTTAGAATTGAAGAGTGAAGTAGTAGGAAATACACTCCGCTTCAACTGAATAAGCACACAATTTTTCTGAAGTTTGTTGTTAAAGCTTTCCAGATTGAAAAACTCTTCTCGACTATGATGCCGCGCTAAAAATCGTTCTTCTTTTCTCAAATCGTGAAAGCAATAATTAAAACCATCAGGCCCATCAAAATTGAATCTCTTCTCATCTGAAAAAACCGCGTTGTGCCACACATTTTTCCAACTCACATCGAGTCTAGAAAATTTTAAACGAATATCTTTTCGAATTTTTAAGTTTATATCTTTTCGTTGCTCGTTTAGTGGTGGTTTCTTTTGGAGTTACAATCGTTTAATATGATCTGCGTGGTTTGGTACTCTGTGGGCTGTTAAAACACACCAACTTTTTGTTTAATTTTTACCGCGGAGGCACATGAACTGGAAGCAAATCTCAAAATTGCTCGTCGATCAACCTCGAATGTTGCCGTTTTTTTTAACACCTTTCATGTTTTTCTCGTTTAAACTTTTGTTTCTGAGGTACGAATAGACAACACTAAGACTCCGATCAATGTTGGTTGCTTTAGCACGCACGGTCAGTCTTTATTCTTTTAACGAATCAATATTAACTCGTCCGAATCTATTAAAGCTTCTGATCTAACCATCTTTTCTTAAATTTTAAATAAACGGTTAAATGTCACTTAGAACACTTCAACTTTTGATTTGGTATACCAATTAACTTAAACTCTAAGAACCAATGAAGATAATGAGAGTGAAAGATCGTGTGCTTATTCAGTTGACGCAAAAAAAAAACTGAGTTTTTCAATCTGGAAAGCTTTACATGAGAGCCAGGGAAAAAATAGTGGTCCTTTTTAAATTATTCTTTTTGATTTGTTTTCTCAACATCATAAGCTATCGGTTAGCATCATCAAATGATGCATTAACGTTCAAAGTTAGGAAAAAATGTACAACAAACTTCAGAAAATTGTGTGCTTATTCAGTTGAAGCGGAGTGTATAAAATTGGATTTCTTCAATGACAGTTTAAATAAAATATTTTAAAATGTGTATAAAGTGAGTATAACTGTTTTTTCTATTTTTAAAGTGAGTTGATAAAATGAGTAGTAGAAAAAACACGACTTTAGTCATTTTTGTAAATTTCTTTAATTTTATTCACTCTCTTTCACGAATACTCAGAAATTTTTCAGTCACTTGGGTGGCCTTATAATAAAGCTACTGAATATTTTCTTAAATTTCTTTTTTTATTTAAAAGTACAATCCTTCCGGTTAGTAGATAGTGGAAAATAATTTCATTCAAATGGCTGCCTCGGCTGGCCTACATGATCGGTCCAATTTTTAAGCACATTATCCATTGTGTGCAGCTGTATTTCACCAATGGCTTCACGAATATTGTACTTTAAAGCGTCAATTGTCTCTGGCTTATCGGCGTAACACTTATCTTTTACGGCACCCCACAAATAATAGTCCAACGGTGTCAAATCGCAGCTCCGAGGTGGCCAAACGTCATCAGCTCTGTATCTGATAATACGGTCACCAAAAACAGGGCGCAAAACATTGAGTGTAGCTTCGGCTGTGTGGCACGGCGCTACGTCCTTTTGAAACCAAATGTTGCCTCCTCTTCAATTTTTGTGGACAAAAATTCGTTCAACATGGCCCGATAACGATCGCCATTGACTGTAACGGCCACTCATTGCTCACTTTCGAAGAAAAATGTCCCAATTATGCCTCAGGACCAAAATCCGCACTAAATAGTGACTCTTTTTGGGTGTATCGGTTTTTCAATGTATGCGTGCGGGTTTTCTGTGCCCCAAATGCGACAATTTTGCTTGTTTACATACCCGCCAAGATCAAAATGAGCTTCATCTGAAAAGATGATTTTTTTTTTTTTGCAAAATCGGCATCTTCTCTAAGTCGATCGCAAGCCCACTTAGCGAAGCTAGAACGCATTGGATGGTCAGTATTCGTTTAGCGGAAGGATAAAATTAATTATCTGTCAAATCAGACATGAGTGAGTGTTACCATTCACAAAATTAGCACTAGTTAAAAAAAAAACGTAGATGGCGGACCTTTTATTTTGTAAATGGTACCTTATCACATATTACGATTAGATTCATTGAAAATTTTAATGTGGATGTGAAACATTTAATAAGAATTTGGCCAAGCGAAAATTTGTCACTGATTTTAGAAATTTCCCATTAAAAGTGTTGAGTTTAAGAGCTATAGACGATGAGTGTAAATGAAGAGCAATGGATGCGCTTATGATAATTTCTTGAAAAATATTTTATTTGCTCGCGCATATGTCCCTATTACCTAAACGGTGAACAACGCAACACGAGGAAGTCAATTTTAGTTGTTTGCTTAAGCACGAACATTTTCGTCGTTTAGGGCTAGCTTTAGCCCAACAAGCATTACCACTTTACTCCTATCGAAGTAGATCTACTACGATTTTTGAAAACTTTTGAAAATCAACTTCTTACTTCGCACCATTCCTAATTTTTTGGAATCTCTGAAATTTCCCTGGTAGCCTATATCAAATGATACACGAAAACAAAGAAAAAAAAACAAAAACTATCTGTGCCATCTGGTTACCTAGTTTTGATCATAAAACCCTTTTTTTCGTTTTCGGATGCTAATATCTCGGCAACCAGAGCTCGGAATCGAGTTTGGCTTTCAGTTGTAAGCTCAGGATAATAAGAACTATGAAATATGTTCAATTTATCGAAATCGTTTTTTTTGATGATTAGCAAAAAATATCATGAGCTAACTAACCCCTTGTCAAAGTTTTGGACAGAAAAAAAAAATTCTTGCAAAACCCTTCGAAATATAGATACTTACATCAAAAGAAAGATCTGCTTGAACTCTATTCATCGAATTGAAGGCCTGTTAGCCGAGATATTGGTTAAAATGTTTATTATTCGCAGACATTTTCCGGTAATTTTAAATTGATTCTACTCACAATATTCCTCGAGAACAGTTTTTCAATTGTACATCAAAATAAGGGCTTACAAGTATTCTATGAGTTATTAAATGCAAATATTTCTTGTAGCACTCGATTATAGAGTTTTAATGAAAAAAATAACTTCTTTCGATTTTTACCTTCAGAAAAACTATGAATAACTATCTGTAAGGTCTGGTTACCCCTAGATGAAAAAACATTTATAGGGTCGGCTAGTTTCCTAATATAATAACTTCTTTTTTTCTTAATTACGTTGTATTAATCTATTCCCCTTATGCGTCAATATAATGAGGGTCAATATATAGTAGGCTATTTTAAGATCTACTTTCCTTTTCCTCAATCTTATTTGCTTTCCGTCCAAATCTACTTCGGTTCCTTCTCTTCAAGTGGTAACACTGTCCACTACACGACGAGGTTATAGCGAGTACGAGCATGTTCGTTGTTAAGGGCTAGCTTAAACCCATCCTCATACAATATAATCTGCACTTACTAAATTTAAAGATAAAACTAAATATGCTGTTATTTAATAAATTCAATTAGCTAATGACAATTTTATTCGGCAACATTGAAGCTTTTTCTGAGAATGGCCAATAGGAATTGAAAGTAAGAGTTTCGATCCTGGAAAGTATGCATTTCCTTAATTTAAAATCAGAAGGAAAAACAGATATACTCAAACTCAACTTTCTTGTTACATTGCTTGATGTGTAGGGGTTTGTTGCAACTCCTACTATTACACCAAACAGAAATTTCTTTAGAACTAAATTGGGTTGGAAGTTTTAAGGATAGAAATAAGGCCCAACTATAACTGCTTAAGTGTATTTAGGCTAATGTCAAAAACCGAACGAAAATTTCCTTGAGTTCGCAGTTTTTACCTGCCCTTTTTTATTTCTTTTCGCTTTCAAATCCACTTGAGGCTCAACTATAGTGCAATTTTACTTACTTGTGCAGTGT
The DNA here is from genome assembly GCA_943590905.1 of Sphaerophoria taeniata. Taxonomy (NCBI): domain Eukaryota; kingdom Metazoa; phylum Arthropoda; class Insecta; order Diptera; family Syrphidae; genus Sphaerophoria; species Sphaerophoria taeniata. Next base: position 11,058,232 of record OX016540.1, on the reverse strand, counting down.
ACTTACTTATTTAATAAACCAGCGAATATATTATACATGAACCATAATGTAATCAAGCTACGTTCGTTAACTTTTCGTTAAAATTTTACAGTACGGTTTCATTTGCTTATTGACTAAAGTGAATTTGACAGCATAAAGAAGAGAAGGACAAGCTTGCTCCATTTGTTAACTCAAGGAAATGTTCGTCGTCTTTTTTGACATTATGAGGCCTTTTTCTTTTTTAGTTCTGAGCAGGGTACGGAGTAGAGCCTGAGCTCATCGAGCTCGGTCTGAGCAGAGTTAGCTCAGACCTTTCCGAGTTAATAAAGAAACAAACCTGAGCACGGAACTGTCACACATACAAAAAAAATTGAAAAAAAATTTATTTTCCTTCATTCGGAGAACAACTTACTCCGCCCGCCATTTCTACCGTTTTAATTTTTTTTCGCATCATCTCAGTCATGATAAATGAACAAAATACATGAAGTTGGCCGCGCTCAACTTTTTACTCCATCTACTCCATCAATTTTAACCGAGCTCATAGATCGCGCTCCGACCACGGTCTGATCTAAAAAATAAACAAAAGTCGAGCGCTCCGATATGTCTGAGCTAAAAAAGAAATACGGTTTTTTTTTGACAGCTCCGTACCCTGCTCGGAGCTAAAAAAGAAAAACGCCTATGGTTTGCTCATAGAGTACATGAACATGTTTATTCGCAATAATTGCATTATAATTGAGCCTTTATGGTTTCTGGATCTTAAAAAGTTAGACATTTAAAAGAGTCTGTTAAATTGTTCTCTTATCGAAAATGTTTGCCTTCGTTTCTGGATTAGAAACTTTCTTTTTAACCATTCTATAAAAGTTGTATTGGACGTATTTAAGTCTAAAACCCACAACATGAATGCTGGTGGGTCCCAGGGCTCCGTCTTGTTCCGACCCTTTTTCTAATTCTTATGAACGATCTTTTGCCTGCTGATGCTACAAAAGCCTATTGGATGGTGTACAGAAAAAATGTAGCTCTTAGAACTTAGAATGATCGGCGATAGGGACAGCATTTAATCATTAACACTAACGTAACGTTTCGTGTCTCTTTCTCTTTTTTATCGTTACTTCTACTTTGCTCGTTTAAGGAATGTACATCAGTCTAACTTTGGTCCTACTGTCAAGTACAGAGATTCGTTTTTAAGCCGTACGTTGCGAATTTACCGAACTTTGATTATACCTCGGTCATTTTAAAAAAAGGCAACAAGTATTATTTTAGTAAGAACATTTCAAGGGGGCACTTTATATAATTAACTTAATTGTCCTCCCATTTCTAACTTGTGATCATTGTGATCCCAAAAATATGGATTATTTTGAAGCATGTGCCACAAAACGCATAATGCGTTGTGTTGCTTTTTACAAACCAAATCATATAATGAAACAGCGAACAGAAACCGAAGGCCCATATATTACATACAAACGAAAGTATTTTTTATTCTGATTTGCAGTGACTGTATATTATTTAAATATTCTTTACCAAAATTGTTTAAAACAATAAATTAAAAATAAGAAAAGTGAGGTTATTAAAACAAAAAACAATATTAAACGTCAATCCGTAGTGCTGTCAAACAGCTGTTGTATGCAGGGTGTGTTCGCGAAGAAATGTCAGAAATGTCATTAAGAATAGAATTGGTTTCACTTTTCACATCACATAAACAATGTTGAATGTGAACACCCTTAAGTGAAGAATCAACGCACTCGAATTTCAAGAGCTGGGTCGACTAGTTTATTTAATATCAAAAAGACATTAACACCGTTTTTGTCTTTTTGCTTTACCTTAAGGCCAAAAACTGAACGACAAACAGGTGTGTTGCATAAACAGGATTATTAGGATAATTTATTGCTCCAACTCAGCAACGACTTAAAAGTTGACAAATTTTATTTCAAATTGTTTTACTATAAGCAAATATAACTACAATCATTTAATGTCTTTAAAGGTTTAAATATGCAAATATTTCGCAATGTATGAATTAAATAGTGTTAGGTATTTTAAATAAACAAACAAAATAGGTAAATAAAATTAATTAAAATCAAACAACTTTTTTAAGTGTATGAAATTTTAATTACAATCAATAAATCACAAGCCGTTTACTGCCAAAGGATTAAAAATATTTAAAGTAAATGTTCGCCATGGTTACGCTTTAAATGAAGGCCGGTATCTCACACTGTTTACACGTCCTCCAAGGCTGGCATTACTAGTTGGTTAAAACAACTTGCGTTCTCGTGAGGTACAAGAAATATTTGAATGGCATTTTATCGCACGGTGTGACTATCTATCTCTCCGGATCGAAACTGCATTCAATGTGAGCATGACGAAAACTGTTCAAAACCCGATTGGTTGTTTGATAAGGACAACTCTTTAACTTTTTGGGCCACTTATAGCTATAATTGTTCATAATATATGCAGCAAATGCTATCTTTTACAGTTTTTCCTAGTTGAAATCCAGACGAGAAGACTAATTCTGTCTGTCATTGTAATTGCCGAGACTGCAACATGTAAATCAGTGGAACGATTCGTTCTTAACAAAATAGAATTTGCATGAACTATTTAGATTAGATTAGATTAGATTAGATAAGTTCTTTTTTTTTAAAGGGTGTTTTTCTTAGAGGTATAGAACTTTAAATTGCAACAAAACAACGAGTTTTTATAAGATAAGATAATCTTGTGGCATTACATTTTAAATATGATTTCTGGCATAAGACTGCCACGGCTGGCTCGGATGTAGTCCAATCTGGACGTCAAATTTTCGATGACTTTTTCCAACATTTGTCGCCGTATATCGACAATAACACGGCGAATGTTGTCTTCCAAATGGTCAAGCATTTGTGTCTTATCCGCATAGACTAAAGACTTTACATAACCCCACAGAAAATAGTCTAGCGGTGTTAAATCACAAGATCTTGGAGGCCAATTCACAGATCCAAAACGTGAAATTAGGTGGTTACCAAACGCGTCTTTCAATAAATCGATTGTGGCACGAGCTGTGTGACATGTTGCGCCATCTTGTTGGAACCACAGCTTCTGGACATCATGATTATTCAATTCAGGAATGAAAAAGTTAGTAATCATGGCTCTATACCGATCACCATTGACTGTAGCCATCATCATTTTTGAAGAAGTACGGACCAACGATTCCACCAGCCCATAAACCGCACTAAACAGTCAGTTTTTCTGGATGTAACACTGTTTCGACATACACTTAAGGATAAGCTTCACTCCAATACCGCAGTTTTGTTTGTTGACGTAGCCATTCAACCAGAAGTGGGCTTCACCGCTAAACAAAATTCGCTTATGAAAAAACGGCTATCTCGTTTTGGGCCCATTCGACGAATCTACGCCTTGCTTTATGATCGTTTGGCTTCAATTCTTGCACGAGTTAGATTTTAAAAGCACGCAAACCAAGATCTTTCCGCAAAATCTTCCATAAAGTGGATGGACACAGATCCAATTCCTGTGCTCGATAGCGGATGGACTTATTCGGGTCTTCCTCAATGCTACGCTCTACAGTAGCAATAGCTTCTTCTGTACGCACCGTACGGCGTCTCTGGGGATGCGAGTTATCAATTAGAGTAAACGTGGTGCGAAAACGTTAAATGGTTAATCGAATTAACTGCTCTGATGGACGATTTTGTCGACGATAAAATGGACGTAGTGCGCGATACGTATTCCGCACAGAACCATTATTTTTGAAATAATATTGCACAATTTGCAAGCGTTGTTCTGGCGTGAGTCTATTCATGATGAATCACCAAACCAAACTGAGAATAAATCACTTGACAGCTGTTAAATCGGTCGCCGTCTTGAAAAGTAATGCCATAATGCCAACTTAAAGTTCTATAATTCGAAAAAAAAGAGCTGTTAGTATATCCAAGATATTTATGGTGCGGGGAAATAACTCCACGGGAACTAACTCCACTGAGGGATTTACTTCCCACCAAGTGAGAACTTACTCCACTTTTGTAAAGTGTAGTTAGTTCCCATGTACGGTGAGAACTTAGTTCACTTTCTAATGGAAACTAGGTTCACACATTTATACATTGCGCAGGGAAACTGGTCCGGAAGTCAGAAGTCCCGAAAATGGGTTTCGATTCGAAGGGAACTAGATCCACTAATTATTTGAGGAATTTAATTCCCACTGTACATGGGAACTAACTACACTTTACAAAAGTGGAGTAAGTTCTCACTTGGTGGGAAGTAAATCCCTCAGTGGAGTTAGTTCCCGTGGAGTTATTTCCCCGCACCGATATTTATATTCCTTTATGACTTCTATTATTTCACCACCCAAAGTCCAGTTCCGATTATAGCCAATAGACCTATTTCGAGATCTGAAAACCATTATTTTCGATTTTGTGGTATTAATTTTGGGGTCCCATAGATCGCAGAACTGTTTTAGCTTGTTTATCTGGAGCTGTAGAGTAAGTAGAATGTCTGATAAGATCACTAGATCATTTGCATAAATCAAGACTTTGATAATTATATCAGCAAACTGAAAACCCCGAGGTATATTGTTTTCGACATCATTCCTAAACAATGCAAACATGATAGGGCTTGAAACACATCCTTGAGGGACACCTGCATCGCAACTACATTCTCTTGATATTTTACTACAGTTCTGAATTTTTTCGTAGACTGTTAGGAATTTAGGGGATAGACCAATCATTGATAGCTTGTAATATAAGGATCTTCTATTAATAGTGTCAAAGGCCGCTTTTAGATCGACGAAAAAAGCGTATAAACACTTTTTTCATCGATGAAACGTATAGCAGTCGTGTTTAGTACAAACATTTGATCTAAAGCTGAAAGATTTAAGAAGGTTCATAAATGTGCGAATTCTTCACTTTTACGAGAAAAGTCCTGATGTGCAAAAAAAAAATACAAAAAAGGGCGATTTACTCTAAACTTTTGACTTCTGAGCTGAACATTTGTCTCTCGGGTTAAAAAAGCAAAAACAAAACCCTATCTTGCTTATGATGTGTCAGCCGTGAATCTCGAAAAATATTTACTCAAAAGTCATTAGACAAAAACAAAGATTTATTTAAAAACAACAAAACCATGCTCCAAGATAACATCAAAACTAACCTTGAAAAATGAAAAACATTGTCAGCGCTAGGTCAGTTCGAGTTCAATCGATTCTAAGCACTCTCCGCCTCATTCCTTACTCGTAAATTGTGTAGGTAAGATGAGAACAGGCAAAAATGTAATATGCAAATTTTCAGGTAATCAAGCAAAACAACAAGTTAAATTGTGTAAAACACAACCATTCTTAAAATCCACCTAATTAATTTTACAACAATCATTAATTGTTTGTTATAGTAAATTAAAACAACACCATTTATCTGTCACACGGTAGCTTAGAAGAACAACAGAAAAATATGTTGCTAATAAAATAAAACATGAAAAACAGTAGTTCTCTTTGGTCATGCTTCAAGTCACTCTTAACCAACCTTAAGCAACAAATTCACCTTCTGGCATGTCTAATGTCTAGCGACCGGGGAAACAAAAAAGCTAACGATACAATCCATAAAAATTGTTTATGGTTCAATCGAGACATAAACAAATAATTCTGACTAAAAAAAAACAACCAAATGGACTTGTAAATATTTATTTTAATGTTCTGCGAAATGAAATGAGTCAAATTGTAATAAAGACATTAAAGAATGTTCTTATTGTTAAAGTCAGCACTTTGAATTCTGTTTTTGAAATTCTGTGAAATTCCATCGTGTTTTTTTTCTCCTTGGCATTCCTTCAATCTCAATGAATATGAAGATTGCTTTACCTACGCAATAATTACTCCAATTTCTTTAAGTATTTCGTCATTCCTTTATTTCCACTTTTGTTTGCCTCTTTTTTGCTGAGGACAAAGACAAAAATCAGATAAAGGATCTGAGAAGGAGATAACCACAAACACCATTGAAGAGGTTCAAACAATAAGCAAAACGAAACGGCAACCCCTACTTGTTTTTTTTTTTGCTAACCGAAGGATATGGCACAATTCCTTTGCTTTGCCTACCTAAGTTGGTCAATGAAACAGGAAGCTTCCGGTACTTGGCAAGTTCATTAATTTTTTTGTTGCTTTCGTTGAACACATAACAAAAGATGAGAAGAAAAAATCAGCCAGGTCAGTTTTAATTTCCTTACTTTTCTGCTGCTTGAAACTACAACGACGACAAAAAATTGTTTACTTTCTGTTTTATTATTTGCTTAGTTTCTTGAATTATGTTTGCAATTAATTTTGTGATATCTTAAACAGACAAGGAGCTTAGAAGATTTTGAGGATAGAGTGGATGACAATCAATCAATTTTGATGTGACGCGACGTTAATTCAGCAAAACAAAAAAGTTTACAGATACTCCATCAAACTTTGAATGACTTGAGTCTAAATATTATTTTTGTGAATTTATAATGAGGAAAATGCATTATTTAAACCTTGGGACTTAAGTGTTTTTAACCCAGGTTAAGTGTCTTTCACCTTTCGCGAGTGCGACAAATACACATTTGAAAATTTTCGCCTTTGAAATTTTTTGCTCATTGTTTCCGGTTTCCGGTTCGGGTTCCGGTTTCCAGTTTTCGGTTGATAGTTTTCTATTTCCAGTTGAAGATAAATATATGTCATTTTCCTGTTTTCTATTTTAGAATTCTATTTTCCAACATCCTGTTTCCGGTGTGCGATGCCAATGACTTACAGGTTCCACCTTCTACCCCCAGTAACTCAGAACTCAGAAGGTATATTCTGATTTGCCACATTTTTGAAGAAGTATATGTCTTCGAATCCGACTCGTATACCGCATCATCAGAAACATTACAAAAAGGAGCCCATTGTAAAAAAAGTGTTACTTCCGTCCGAAAGTAGCTTAGTTGGTAAGTGCGTTGGCTGCTAAGCAGAACGTCGTTGGTTCGAGTCCTACTCAGGCCAAGTTTTTATTTCATCTTTCACGGGTACTGCCTCTTGTGAAGACCTGACAAATCTTCCAAGAGTATCAATCTGTCATGAAAAAGTGCTTCTCAACTTTGCCGTTCGGAATAGGCGTTAAATTGTAGATCCCCTCAATTCTCCACACGCACTCAGAGAATTGTTGATGAGAGTAAGCCACTTAGGCCTTGGCTCTTCAAGAGCTGTCGCGCCACTCTATTTCGTCCGAAAAACAAAACAAATTGAACAAACGGCAACTCTATGGAAAGAAAAACCCATTCTCACATATCACCAAAGGAAATCTCTCCTCTCTCTGTGAAGGAGTCTGAAACAATTGCTCCCCCTGAAGCTCTGATTACAGTTGTACAACAATGGTCGTTATAAATATTTCCTAGTGTTTGCAAGTCAAATCGAGACGCTTGCAGCAGCACACTCAACTCAACCTCATGTGATATCTTAACTCATCTCCCTAAATGCTCCTCGTGCGAATACATAACAAAAATGACGTATAAGACGACTTTGCCCCTGGGGCAATATGTGGACGTAGCGCACGTATAGCTTCAAGGTAGTCTCGTAGTCGTCCATTGTGTTCCGTGAACCAGCTAATAGCGATCTGAAGTCTGCACATGCAATTTGATCAAAGGTTCACCTTTATGACCATGTAGCAGCAGTTAAGCCGGCGCATAGCTCGAGTTTCGTTTCGAGTTCCAAAACTGCATCAGAGCTCCACAGCTCCAGAGAAAAAAACCCAAGAACGAGAGAAAGATCTGCGAATGATTAACATTTCGATATGACCAAGGACTAGTTAATTGAATGGTGTAATTTAGTTAGACTTTCGTGCAGCGGGCCAGCAGCCTAAGGGCGTAACTGGCTGTGTATTCACTTTGTATAATGGACTTGCAGTTTTTTTGAGTGTAATTTAAAATTATCTGCCGATGATGATCTCAAGTTCTGGGAACAATCCTCATACATGCCCATTGCTCTCAATCTCACCTCATCCGGGTTTTTGGCATGAGTTCGAATCTCTCTAGGCTCTGGGGGGACAGGACCAGGGGTCAGGTAATGAGCAATGATTGCAGTGGAGTTTAATAAATAATTGCCCATTCCACGAGTCGTCGTCATCATCGCTGTCGATCGTGGAGTTATTTTCGCTGAAATTATACCCTTTTGGCTAGCATAGTTTTAGTAATTTAAGTTGAATATCTGTGTTTACACGAAATCACGCGAATCGAGGTATAAATCAAAAAAATCATGAAAATGGAATCCGAGCCTTGATGATGTGAATCAGACATTAGTCTGTCAACGAGTTCTTCATTCTGTCGAATCGACAATTTTCGATGAAATTTAAACGACTTCGAAAGTGGCGTTGTAGCCTTTTCGTCTCCACTAGATCCATTTACTGTCTGACGTCTGAGTTTGGGTTTGAGTTCAATGTGGTGTCATCAGATTTCTATTAGGCCAGACGCCAGACTAGGAAGCTTGAGGGGCTTGCTATTATTGTTATTGTAGTTAATGGCAGTTCTCTTGAACTTGGAACTTATACATTGATTTTTGCTGGCGAGGAAGTTGTCGGGGGTTTCATAAATCTTTACACAAATAAGTTCGCCGATGGAATAATTTATCGTCTCCCCAGAAAAATGTTAGTCATGTTTTGTTTGTAGGTAATTCAAAACTTATCTTAAAAAAGAAATTAACTGAAAATTCTTGCTGGAATTATTGTTCACGTAATGAAATCAATTAAATTGATTTGAAGCGAATTATTAGCAATAGTAATTGAGCGAATGAAATTGGGTCAGTGAATGGGGCAGGGTAAAAAACTTAACACGAACAGTTTTTTTTTTATTGAAGGTCAATGTTATTAAACGGTAATTCTGAAATTCGATCATTAATTCAATTTTCCTTTGCTTATTCGTTCTGAGAAATTTAAAAAAAAACAAACATTTGGAACACTTGAACATTCGAGGAATGTAGTGCAATTTCATTTAAATTGTTTGTTTTTTATTGTTCGTGAAATTTCATACCACTGCAGTTTATGCTTTTCCACATCGTTTCAATTTGAATATTTTTGTTTAACTTACTAAATATTTTAATTTAGTAGATGCAAGGGTAAGTCCGGCTGCTTAATACATATTTCAAACTATGTGAACTTGAAATTAGCTGGGTGAAGTTGAAATGATATTTTAAGCTGTGATTCTTTGTTAAGTAATATACAACTCTTAATTTGGAAGCAATGTTTTTCTTGACAGCCGTTTGTCATCAGCCACGTGTTTTATCATAATCTTTAAAGCTCTCTATCCCAATTGTTAAATGAAAATTTAGGAGTGTAGAAAGACCCCAAGCCACTATATGAGTACAAATGTAAGACGTCGTTAATCAGTCACATTCTAAAACTATAAATCATACTTAAATTTCGATGATTGGCGTTGACTTTTTTTAAGCAGGATGCCATCCACTTAACAGTTCGAATAACCACTTTGAAGAAAGGAGGCTGTGGTTTTAACAGGACAGGGAATCATCTTAATTCGTTCTGGTGTGTTTTAATAACTATTTGTTAGTGTTTTACTCACACTAAATAAGCAGGGCTGCGGAATCAATGTAGTTCGCGCAAAATTTAGTCGAAATCGTTTGGACCGTTTTTAAGACCCAACGGATGTAATAACTCAAACAGTTTTTTTTTGTCATGAATGCAGTGCTTTCGCTGCCCTTGAATTTTGAAGCGAGATCTTGCCACTAATAACTTAATCCACTCTAACATGATCTATTAGGTGCAAGGACATTTGAACCCTACAGACTGATAAACGGACAAAATTTACTGACCCACTTCTTTTGATTTCTATACTGCCGACTGTTTGTTTTAAATGTCTGTTGGAGTTTTATTTGATTTTGAAAGTAAAGAACTATAGGGGGTTTACCTCGGCAATCCACATACCCAGTATTTTATAATGTAAAAAGTTTTATTTTGGCATCCTAAAGCTGCTCTCAAAAAATCTAATATTATTGGATTCCGGCAAGCGTTTAATTCGTGAGTCAAAGTTCACAAAAATCGTTTTTTTCACATTATTTACAATTATTATCTTGTTTTCTGTGGGATTTACGCTATTTGTATTTGCCAATATTGAAGAGAATTAAATTCTCTACAATTTTTGTGTTTCACATTTTTTCTAACCATGAACGGGTTTCTAGATAGAGGCATGAGAGCACGTGATCGGAGAATCGTGTGAGAACAACTGGTAGTATAGATAAAAAACTCGTTATATTAAGGTTATAAATTACATATTGCTAAATATACCGTTATCATTTATGTTTAACTAAAACATTTAATTCAATTTTTATTTCTAATAACTTCTATAATAGGGAAAAAAATGATTTTAAAAACATTTGAGAAACTGCCTAATTTGGATGAACTTGCTGCAGCATTTAAAAACTGTCCGGCTCAGAGATTATTTGAGAGTGGAATGCAAACCTTATTAGCAGTTTATAAGGCTCAAAAATCTGTGGATAGTATCGATCATCTCCTTCATCAAGTCAAACCTGTGCAGTTATCAAATATATTACAAACGACTGGAGCAACTCACCAACATTTCAATCGGGAAAAGGAGAAAAAGCAGGGTTACAGTGCTCTTTAGCTTGCGTCCAGTTTAATGGCCAAGGTTGTCTCAATGCTTTTCAATAGCCGACCGATATTAATGATGAATGAGTTTTACATCAAAAATAATTCAGACAAACATTGTAGATCATCGGATTCTCTTAAGAAAATGTATGCAGGCTTTCTTCATAAGTATATTGCCAATTCCGTGATACAGCTGTTCAAAGAACTAAAAAAATAATTTTATTCGATATTCGATTTTATTACCTATGATCTACAATTTTTGTCTGAACAATTTTTGCTCTAAAACTCACCGTTTAGCTGAAAAACGAGAAAAACCTATTTTTGCAAACTTTCACCATCAATAAATTTTTTTCCACAAGTGGGATTGATAGATAATGAAAATGATAGTTCGTTAATAATATTATTCTGGACATTCGTACCAATTTTTAGCTCTATGGGAATTAACTTATATTATAAATAAGTAGTAGTAGACAAAAGAACAGCATCTATACTTGAAAAAATTCTCCAGGTTACATCCAAAAAGTTGACGAGTATTTATGACGAGACATGATCACATATACGAAAGTTGGCCAATTGCGGTAATGGCTACTTTCAACTTGTGATAAGTGAGTGAAAATCAGGATCTGAGAATAAAGTTCACATCCATGAGACACAAAAGCCTTGTCTCGGTTGGTTAACTGGATTTTGCAACATATTAACCTCTAAGTGAAGCATAAATGTATTTTGAAAGTGATGGAATAAATACATGAATTTTCCAGTTAAGCCTATCATAAAATACTATACCGAGGCTTTTGAGAGATTTACAAATTCAATCCGGCAATTATTTTTTTTATTTATGGTTGGTTTTAGAAATAGGTATAGCTTTCGTTTGTTTCAGGGTTCAGGAGAATCCGTTGCTTAGATATAGACCAATCGTACATATAGGTATTTTAAATCAGAATTCATTTATAGAAAACGAAAATAAAATAAGTCCCAGGATTGTTCCTTGAGGAACACCAGTAATAATGAGGAGAAACGTCAACAACTTGCTTTTTCACGTTACAGCTTGTCAGCAATCTGCTGATAGTGTTACAGAAGTTAATATAAGGCACCAGTTTAGCACAGAAAAGATTTTAGTTAACGCAATCAAATGTTTTTTTAAAAATCAAATAAGTTTAACACAGTTGCAAGATTAAAGCTAGTCTAATACCGTCTGATACTTTTGAAAGTGCTGAAATAAACTATTCCCTGGCCGGAATCCTAATAGTAAAGGGTTAAGAATTTTTTTTTATCAAAGTAATAAAAAATGTGCCCTTTCTATCGTTTGCCGCTAGGTATATTCTAGCTACGTGGATATAAAATGGGGGGATAGAAAACTTTCTATTCAACTCATCCAAGTCCAAATAATATCGGAAACAGTAGTATGTATTTCTTTTTAAACCAATATTACGGACGAACATTTTACTAACCTGGTTACCAAATTTTGCGATAAAGCATTTCCAGGCAACCGAATCGTCCGATACGTCCCTCGACTGAAAATCTGAATTAAGATTTTCAGGGGAAAGCCAGGAGCTAAGAAGGAACATGTTTGTTAACAGTGTTAAGAAATTCAATTTGATTATTAACATTAGATGTTGTATAAACTGGATGAAAAACTTCAGAAAAATCACTAGAATAAACGAAAATCACGAACCTGGATCGATTGATGTGTTTTGTAACACAAGATCATATAACAAGATCATGATACGAAAACAGAGGGACGGATAACTGATTTTTCTCCTTCTAGCTTTCTTTCAAACTGTTGAATGAAAGTGCTTAAAACAATTTCCTCTTGTTTTTTTAATGAGACCGGAGTATACGAGACTGTAAGCTTTAAAAGAGCAAAAGACTGAAATCACGTTAGAAAACTCTTGTCAATTACCTATGAAAAAACTAAGGGCGTAAAGCTAAAGAAACAAAATCAAAAAAATTACTTAAATCAGCACAAAAGCGTATAATCTGTAAACACAAACTGCTAATGAAAAATGTCTACCGATGACAGTTACGTTTAAAAACACTGTCATGTAAAGTTGAAAGAGGCGGTAGGCAATTTAAACAGCTTAATCGAAATTATCCTTGAAATCTGGTCCGGAAAAGATTTCGGTTAACTAAAAGGAGTTGTATCTATTTAAAATTCTTCAATAAAATTGTTGATCATGACAAATTTCGAATCTTAAAAAAAAAAAAAACAATTTAATAATTGGTTTTCTAACCAATAACAGATATTCCTACAGTAAATAATATATACCTTATACAGAAATCCGAGGAGCCAATTTGAAAAACAGTGGCCCCATCTATATGATGTGAAGTGTATAACACCTGTATACAATTTTCTAGCAACAGACATTGAATGACTTTAAATTGCTTAATGTGAAATTTCTTAATCATCCTACTTAAGTGTTCTCAAGAGAAAACTTAACAAACAGTTTAGAAGATCCTAACATCTTGACATCTTTGTTCTTGACATTAACATGTAATTTACAAACAATAAAATGGGTTTCTTAGTCAATACGTCTCCTCATATCGAAAAACATTTATCATTTATGATAATTTTTTTGTACTACCAATCGCTGACCTAACGACAATGACAGACCCACAACATTTGACGTAACGCAAAAAGTACCTACATCAGTGTATGACTGGAAAACACGGAAATATTTTTCCTCATTAGAGAAAGTTAATATTGCCATTTTCAATTAAAGACATTATGCCAACTATAATGTGAAAGTCCCTAAAAAACAAGTACCTTAAACTTTGACATTTTCTTCACACACGACAGACGTAAGGCAAACATAATCTTGGTAGATGACCGAGTCGGGAAACACCTCTTAAAAATCCTCTTAAATACAAAATTAACAATTTTTGTTTGCATCGTTAACAAAAAAGTATATTCACTCTCTGACTGTCAATAAAAACTGTCGACAAACGTAAATTAGACATCAAAAAGTATAAAATTACCGTAATTAAGCTTCCAGTTTGAAGTTTTATAATTTTTTTTTATTTCTGGTTGGTTGGTCTGCCAGCCGGTCAATGCAACATTTCCACCTCCACCAATTCGGCAAATTGAATACCAAAAAAACACAAACAAAAATTCACATCTCAAAAAGAAAAAGAAAAAGCCATTTGCGTCCATCAATAAAACAAGCTACAAGCTTCCATACCAAATTAACAACTTGTCATTCAACCAACATGTTGCTGTGTGTCTGAATGGGAAGTCTGCCGTCATCGTGCAATATTGTCATCATCTCAGCAGCACCTTGCTGTCTATTGAGAGTGTCATCGATCAGAGGTGATGCATGCGGAACCGCACCTAACAAAAGGAGACAACAGCAATTGGCCGACGACGGACGGATGGTTTGTATCCGTTTATCAACACGAATGTGCTATGTTCCGCCATCATAGCGTAACGGTCATGCCCTGAAACGTTTTGTTGGTCTATAGAAGTGCTACGGTTTTTCGGTTTGATGTACAAGGCATTCATATCGACAGAGAGAATGAAGTTGGTGACCGAACCAAAAACATTGAAAAGAACCAAAGTCCGACCATGGCTTTTGTGGTCAATTTCCGGTATCGTGTGAATACTTGCTTGGCCTCTGACACTTTCAATGCTCCTGGCGCTGTTTCGTGTATAAAGGGTGTGGATATAAAATCAACTCGATCACTTTTCTTGGCATTAACTTTATGTCTATAGCTCATCCATTTCGAGGTCAGCGTTGCCACAGGGTTTTTTCTTGAATAATTTTAAAACAAAAAATGATTGGGTACTTGAACGCTTATAAACATGTTGCAAATGAAAAATAGGAAGTTGAAACTTGAAAGCACTTTTCAAAAACTAAACGTTTCATTTTACATTTCGATTTCTTAATAACGATTTTTTTTTCTTCTAGTTTAGTCTCAAATTTTACATCCTCAATCATCTGCTCCCGAATACCCGGCCTAACGTCCGTCCAGCGACAACTGTGCAGTGAATCGCCCGACGCCCTAATCGCCCTTGGAGCCGGTCATCAGCAAGGCGCTCAAGAATGTCAACATCAATTCAGAGGTCATCGATGGAATTGCACAGACGTGTGGCAGAAAGACGTCTTCGGACATCTCATGTTTGTAGGTAAGCTAATTCTCAAGTCTCTTCGCCCTAAGAATGTGTCCAAATATTTGTCTTTTATCATTGTTTAGGGTCTCGAGAAGCTGCATTCACATATGCGATAGCTAGTGCTGGTGCAGCACACGCGGTAACGGCGGCGTGTGCTCGTGGGAATATCTCCCTGTGTGGGTGTGACATGAATCAGCGACCGAGTGTCAGTGACAGCAGACGGAGTGCCGGAACTCAAGGAATTGCAACGGAGCAACCATGGAAGTGGGGCGGATGCTCGGCCGATATTGATTTTGGAATCAAATTTACAAGAAAGTTCCTGGACGCTAGGGAGATTGAGAATGACGCTAGAAGCTTGATGAATCTGCACAATAATCGGGCGGGAAGAAAGGTGAGTTCGAAATCAAATTTCCTTAAAGATCAGTTTTGACGTCCTAGTTCTTAGATTGTCAAAAATCTTCTAAAGACCGAATGCAAGTGCCATGGAGTGAGCGGATCGTGCGCCATGAAAACATGCTGGAAGAGTCTACCGTCATTTCGGGTGGTCGGGGATGCGCTTATGAAGCGCTACAACAAAGCCAAAATGGTTCAGGCCGTTAAAGGCAAACGCGGACTGACTTTAGTTTTAAGCAAGTAAGTAGAATTTTAAATTGAGAATTTTCAAGATCTCATCGATTTTGTAATCATAGAAAATACAGATTAGGAAGTACGCAGAAAAAACACCAATTTCCAAAACGCATGGAATTGGTCTACATTCAGGCCTCACCAAATTATTGTGAGCGCAATATCGACTTGGGTTCACTGGGCACCGTTGGCCGTAATTGCAATCGGACAAGCACAGGAACGCAGAGCTGTGATCTATTATGCTGCGGGCGCGGCTATAATACCCACCAAATAAATCGAACTTCTCAGTGCCGGTGCAAATTCCAGTGGTGCTGTCAAGTTCAGTGTGACATTTGCAATGAAATGTTTGAAGAGTATACATGTAAATAAATATTTTATGAATTTTATTTTTAATATAGAAATTGTATTAAATTTATTATTTTTTCCTTAAATATAATTTTAATGTTTAAGCAAAATAGTGACGAACGTATTTATATTAATTGTTTTAGGATTTTTTGTGTAATGTATTATAGTCTTTAAAATAAATAAATGTAGATTTTTAAAAATATGTAAAATAATATAAAAATGGTTTACTCTGTACAAAAATACTTAATTTTAATTAAAAATTAAAATATTTTATTTTCCAATTATTTGTTTTGTGATTGTTTGTATAGAAAACTTGTTGTCAATTCTTATGTTGACAAACTTTCATTCCAAATTAAGATCACAACTTTTAAGGTAACTTTGAAGATGGCTAATAAAAACTGCATTTTCTTGTTGTTATTTAAGTTGTTAAGAGGTAAATTAAGCACAGGAATGTTATCTTAATTTAATGTTGATGAAAAAATGCAAATTTTGAGAAAATCCGATTAACGATCCCAAGCAAATCAGAGCATAACATTGAGCATTGGGTTTCGAGTAAACAAAAATGTTTAAAAGTCATTAGCATTTTATTAAAATTGAAAAGAAATAATTTTAATGGAAAGATCAAAACTATTTTGAACAGGTTTCGTTTTATTTATATTTGGAAGCATTAAAACTTTTTTTAAAATAAACATCGGCCATAAAATAAGAAACGTTTAAGAAGCACCGATAAACGTCTAGTAACAATCGTAAGTTATGTATACCTGCTCTCAATTGATTCAGATTTAAAAGCAGTGATAACAAAAAAATTAATTTTGAATCTTAAGTGGACTTAAGTTAGAAACAAATGGAATTCGATATATTAAGGACCGTTTACTTCACTCTTGTTTATTTTTTTAAATACTTTTTTTTGTATACGGAAGTTCATCTTCAAATCTGCAATTGTAACTGCCCCTGGTAACACTGAAGTAGTAGACAGTAGTTTAAGTTGTTCTGCAGGTACTAATATAGTCGCTGGTGCCACACTAAAAAGCAGGATTAATGGCCCTTTGTGCCACGACGACGTATACAGAATTACAGATTATCATTGAAAGCCCTTACCACTGGTGGGGGGATGATCCAATGAAACAATAATATTTATAAATAATTACCTCCGAAGAATGTCCTTCTCAGTGCTGCTGCTCACTACCGATACCGACCAACTTGCAACTAGCAACATTATTCTTCTCGATGTGGGTTAGCTTTCTACCACACTAAACGATTTATTTGACATGTTTTGCTATCCTTTCTGTCTTGTCGAGTTTCTTCACGACTTCTACACGGTGAACTCTTACTGTTGTTCATAGCTTAGTGCAGGCTCCCTTATGCTTTTTCTGGTGCTGACTGAGTGTATTCTGCAAACAGTAAAATTGTGTGCATAAGAACGTATCGGCTATTGTCGTTGACGACAAACATGGGTGATGATGCTGGTGGCGACATGTTGATAAGTAGGTTTTGGTCAACGCGACGAACGATGACGTCATTACGGAAGCAGCTGGTTGATAATTTTAGGGGCTGCCTTCGACAACATCGTCCAAGAAGGTAGCATTTGTTAGTATCGGACGGATACAAGGGTGGGTTGGCCAGATCATCATCAACAATATCTGATGAGCGTTTCGCGTAATCTGGGGACAAAAAAGTGAAGTGGATTTAGACAGTAGGGTAGTAAAGGGCATTTTGGTGTTGGGTTAGGTAGATTAGTTAGGTTAGAATTAGGTTAGTTTTTTTGTTGTCCAAATGAAGCTCTAATCTTAACTGTCCTTAGATGATGCTCACGTACCTTGGTTTGTGTCTTTTTTCTTACCCTTTTCCACCCCTTTTAGCATTAAATTCCGCATGCTTTTTCCTTATCCTTCTCCAGTTATTTTTTTTAACTTCTCCTAACACGATTTTTTTTTGATCAGTTGAGCAGGAGATACCTTTGGAAGGGACAAGAACCTACCCCATCCGACGAGCTAGTCCGTGCGACCGCAAGCGTGCCGCTGCCCCAAGTAACAATTTAACTTCTATAAGGCTTAAGCGAAGCTATTTCATGATTTGTATTTTGCTTGTATGAAACCTTATACAAATACGTTTGGCGCAAGTTATGCAAGCCATTGATTCTTTAAGTCAATTATGACAAGGCCTTATATCAATTGATTTAAAGAAGTAATAGCTTCTCGGAAGAAATCTCTATAAGGTCTTATAACAGTTAATTTAAAGAAGCAATAGCTTCTTTCAAGAATTGCGAATAAGACCTTACAACAGCTCGATACAGAAAGCAATAGTTTCTTTGAAACGGTAAAGATAAGGCCTTATGCAAGTTATTGCAAAAGTAGAGAAAAATTTATTTTCAACATGAAATTGTTTTTCTTTTGCGATCCTCTGTTGTTTGCTGCTTTTATTTCTGATGTGACATGGGCGGGCATTCGGTTATTTTTATCATTAATTATCATTAATTATATTTGTTTGTACAATGAGAATAAATATTAGAGTTAACCAGTTTACCTATGGGATTTGAACTCGAGACCCTCCGCTTATCAGTCGAGCATTCATCCACTGCGCTATTGCGACTTCTATGTTTTGAGTAGCAAACTTGAAAATAGTTGTTGCAACTCATTTCTCTCAAACTTTATGGCACAAAATGTATAATGTTACTAAATTCGTGAAGAGTGAAACATTAAAATTGAATAAAAAGAAAGTTGTGGATTAAAGGGTGTCCATCCAACCAGATTAGATACAGATAGCTTTATTGGAAACTGACTTGAACACATAAAATGCATAAAATATCTACTCTTCTTTAAAGTTGATTCAAAAAGTAGTAAAATTATATATAATTTGAATTTATTTTTAAGAAAACAAAATTGATTAATTACCATCAATTCAGCTGATAACCTTACATACGATACCAAATTTTTTGCTTGAAACATCATGAGAATAATAGCCTTTCCATTCAATAACAAAAAAAAAAAAGAACGCCATGAGATTTGAACTCGGATAACTTGACATTCCTAAGAGTGTCCGCTTTCTTAAGTGAGCAATAATTATCATAAGGAGACCAGAGTACGCATGTATTGAAATGAACAATCAAAAAACAATCACACATACATACGCGAAGTGACAAGATTGACATTTCGTTTGTTATAATTTGCACAAGGAGGCCTTATCTGTGTTATCAATTGCAGATTGTTATTAGGAAACAAATAATAGGCCTTATATAAGCTATTTTAAATGTGCTTTCACGAGGAAGCAAAGCGAGGCCTTATGTGATTTCGGTAAATCAATCTCGTGCAAGAAGTTTGTTATAATTTGCACAAGGAGGCCTTATCTTTGTTATCAAATTGCAGACTGTTATAAGTAAATTACAAAAGGTCTTATTTAAGCAAAATAAAAACAATCATTCTTAAATAAGTCTTAAAATAACTCTATGGAAGCTATTGCTTCTAAATATTCAGGAATCGGACCTTATACAAGATAAATTATTACTTGGGGCCCTCTTCCAAGGCATCAAAGAACTCCCCCGTGGAATCCTGGCTGCTAACAATTTAACGGTTTGTTACAGTGTTCATAAAAATTCTCGAAGAATTGTTCAGCCTTCGAGTCACTTATGCATCAAACAACTATACTTAACAAATATAAGAGCATACACGCATTGATACTCTCATTTCTCTGCAAAAAAACAAAGAAAAAGAAAGGAATTGAAATTCTACTTCAAATCGGTCCCTATTCTGATAGATTTTTCGATATTTATTTTGATCTTAAGATTTGGCAAGGGAAGTGGTTATTACCTTCTGACAAAAAAACAAAACGTCAGACACGTCGAAAATACGCGTCTACGTCCAAACATAAAAAAAAACTCAAGACGGTGTTTTAGAGTCAATCCAACTAAGGAAACCCGGAATAATGCCCATATTCAACGGACCAAATTTTCATGACCAAAAATTATGGCATAAAATACTGCAATGTCCCAAAAGAAGTTAAAATTTTTGGTCTTTTGTGAAAACTATGAAGAATTCTTCTTCTTCCTCGGTCCCTACGCTCGTTGACACTGACAACACTCCACTTGTTAGCTCTCTCGTGAAAGCTAACCTTTTTTGCTAGGCAGCTCGACTCTAACTCTTCATGACTCCCCCAGTTCTTGAGCACGTCAACGATTCCATGGGATAAACTTTCTTTTGCACCCGTGCTGTGGCGAGAGTCATAAAAGATCTCAACATACATAAATCCGCCGGTCCGGATAGTATTTCCGATTTTTTCTGAAGAGGTGTTCTGGCTGGCAAAACCTTTGCGTAAGCTTTCCATCTATCCTATTCTTCTGGGCTCGTTCCGAGCAGTTGGATTAAAGCATTTGTCCAGCCTATTCCAAAAAAGGCGTCTCTGCTTCTCCTTCCAATTGTAGACCGATTTCATATACGTCCCTTCTTTCTAAGGTCATTGATACGCTGATAAACTATCAGCTCACGAAGTATCTTGAAGACCGAAAGCTTCTTAATGACCGGCAATACGGCTTTCACAGCAACAGGCCCACTGGTGATCTGATGGTTTATCTCACCGAACAGTAGAACACGTCTTTACATCGTTTTGATATTTCAAAGGCATCTTGCTGTTTTATTGAAAATGCGTGCTTTCGGTATCGATTAATCCCTTTTACGTTGGATTAGAAACTTTCTTTCAAACCGTTAAATACAAGTTGTACTGGACGGATTCAAGTTTGAACCCCACAAGATAAATGCTGGTGTGCCCCAGGGCTCCGTTTTATCAACGACCCTCTTTCTCATTTTTAGAAATGATCGCTTGTCTGTAACTTCTAATCCAATAAAATAAATCTTTTCATATTCGTTCTAAGACTCACATCCTTCCTCTCTGGATGTGGAACTGCAACTTTGCAAGCTCATTAAACTCTGACATAAACAGCATTGTACAATGGGGAAAAAACCACGTATAGAGTTTGATTCTTCGAAAACCCAATGCTGTCTTGTATCGTTCAAGAGCATATACAATGTCACCACAAATGCCGCAAGATGTTTGGGTTTTTTAAGCCGGTGCAATGAATTTTTCTCCCCGTCTGATTTGGCTACTACCTACAAGACTTATATCCGTCCAAAGCTAGAGTACAACTCTCATCTCTGAGCTGGTTCTCCAGCTGCATACTTAAGCCTCTTGGATGGTATTCAAAAAGAGCCCTAAGAACGATCGGTGAAAAAGACATTACTGCGTCATTCCATTCGTTAGATCACCGTCGTAACATTTCATGTCTTTCTATGTTCTATCTTTACTTCTACGGTAAGAGCTCTTAAGAAATAGTCAGTTTGTATTCCTCCCCTCAAAAAATTCACCCGTAATACTTGCGCTTCTAGGAATGATCATCGAGCGTAACTTCGGACGTACTCTCAACTATAGAGAACCGTACTAAGGCCCATTTGCTGATTCGAAACATAAATTTATGTTCTACATAAAGCTTACATTTTTATATGGGAATTCCGGAACGTCCCATATAAAAATGAAAACTTTATGCAGAACATAAATTTATGTTTCGAATCAGCAAATGGGCCTAAGTCCCCTACCTTCCTTCTTAAAGGACTCACTGTGTCTCTGGCATTATAAGGGTATAAAAATCGCTTAAGTGGGTGCACATTATAAAAAAAAATCCAACACAGTTGATGTTATCTAACGCACCCTATACTCTAATCCTTCAACAAACTCACCACTCCCAAATGCCAAACAACTGTCAAAATCACTACAAACTCATTTTTCCACAAACACGAACAAAAATTCACAAACTCTAAGCTTTGCTCATCCCCCATACGAACAAGTAGAATTATTACGAAAAACTTTATCAAACATTTCCGACCTAAATGCGCGGTCGCATAACCTTATCCAACGGATTCCAACAAAAATTTCCCTCTGATTGCAACTCTTCAGCAACCCTCTACACACACAAAACAGAGCTTCTCAACAATTCCGACATCAATTTTCAATGTGCGAGTATAGAATGGCCAAAAGTCAAGAGCACTGTTATTCCAAAAAGAGAGCGAAATTCCCGTAATTAAACGTTTTTTGTCTTTCTCCAACGAAAAAAAAAAGAAAATTGTCTTTGTATAACAGTAAAAAAGTTTTCGGTTTTTCAGACTTTCTAACCGAACCATCACATCAACCATCTTCTTTGCTTTAGAGTTAGTTAGTCGGCGAGTAAGTGCTTATAACGGTCTGGCGAAAATTTCCAAAAGAAAAGAAAATCTATCCATTTCTGTGTGTTTTTTTCCCTTCAATAAAATTTTGTTCAACCCCTTACACACAAAAAAAAGAAAATTACAAAAAATTTGAATGAAAACGCAAAACACAACCAGCCAGAAAAACCAATTGTTCCTTTTTAGTTTAAGTTAGTTAAAGAAATTCAAAAAAAGAAAAGCCAGAAAAAGTCATGGTAAAAGAAAAAATGGAAAATCATTAAAAGAAAATCTCATTTTTCGAGTGAAAATTTAAGAAAAAGCAAAAGAAAAAAACCAAGTGAATGTGTGAATCAAATGAAAAGTGCTATAGATACACAAATGAAAAACGACAAAAAATCATGACTCCGGATTTCGAAGGCTGAAAGAAGAGTTCAAAAATTTCAAACAAGCAAGAAAATTCGACGGCCCGAGGTTTTTGGAATTTACTTTATCAGGAAAAACCGAAAAAATCACTTTTTTCACCCCGAAAAGGTGTGTAAGAGTTTTTTTTTTGAAAATCACCAATATTTTCCGTCACCTTTTTCTGAACTAAATTTTCATCTAGGAAAAAAAGTCGTTTGTAGGAAAATTTTTGGGAAAACAATTTCTAATAAATTTTTGAATTGAAGAAAATTTGTGGGAAAAAATATACCTACCTACGTTCCTCTTCCGTTTTATCGATTCGAGATACACACATTCAAAAATTGTGTGTGGTGTGATGATGGATGGGTGAGCAGTGAGCACAAGAAATTGGGGGGGCTTTGGGAGCCCAAAAGGCATATAGTTTTTCTTTTGAGATTGTAAATGTATGTCAGAGTATTTTGTACCTACTATACCTACGAAACGAGCGAAGGGAACAAAAAATAACAGTTATAAAAATATGTACTAAAATTGGAATATATCGCGAGAGCTTGTTGTACGTTACGGTGTGTCTGTCTCTCTATTCACGAAGAAAGTTCTCTTTTTCCCGTCACAGTGTCTTTCTCTTTTCCACTCATTCAAATAAGTTAATGGGGGATGGGGAGGTGTGGACGGTCGTCTTTCAGAGTTTGTTGGTTTTTGGTCGTTGAAACGTAATCCTTGTTGTACTATTCGTATCCCGGAATACTGTTGGCTCGTGAGTTGTGTCGTACTTGTGGTGCCTACTTTTGTTCGAGTTTCTATATGTATCGCATCCAACGGTATCTACAACAGTTCCGGGAAATTTGTGTGTTAAATTCAAGTGTTGTTTTCTTTCTTGGATTTATCCGTTATTCTATATTTTAAAAGTGACAACTTACCGTCGACAAGCTGAGAAGGGTGCTTTTAAATGAATGCGGACCGTTTGGGGTGTGTAATTGGGGTCTACAACCCTGCTATGCCGTTGGAGATTTTGTTTTTGTGTGAAAATGTGTAACTGTTAACTTAGTGGGGCATTCGCCTGTGTTCTTCTCCTTAAAGTAGGCTTTGAAATTCTTCATAAGAAAATGGTGTATAATTGTTCTCTTTCTCATAGTAGCCACCCTCTCCCACACTCAACCCAATGACCTATCAACTGCTATACAACTCGTATAAGTACGTTATTCCAAAAATATCCCAAGTCCCTCGCAACGTTTTGTTCTTTGAGCCGAAAAAAGCATTTTTCGTCTAATTTTAGATCAGTGGAATTTTATCGATTTTCTCTTCCTCTATCTCTCTTTTTTCCACAATCTATCCGTTTGTGTCGTTCGGAGCTTACAATAAAATTTCTACGAAAGAGCACACCAACACTTAACCAATTCATCCCTTCTCCCCCCTCCCCCCCACACACCAAGTCGGGTCCATTTACGTTGTCGGTCGGCCGTATCGTGTTAAGGGGAGCATTTATCAACCCTCTTACACGCATCACACACAGTGACGCCAAAGTTCTAATTATTGTACGGTGACGGATGCAAAGACGTGCTGAGAGCCCGAGAGAGGGCTTTTTTCGTTGATAAAACTTCCAGTGGCCCTCAGGATGACGTTAACGGAACCAAAACTAACAACATGGGTTACATTCCAATACAACAACAAATTATAACTGTATCTACCCATCTCTTTAGTAAAACATCCAACGTCTTCCTTCCCGAGGGATAAATCACTATCTCTTCTTTGATTGTGTATATGGCCCGTTGAGCTGTGACTCTGAGTCTGACTCGTACTCGTGTTGTGTGAGCCGTGAGTATTATGTCAGACAATGAGGACAACACGGGTCGAAAATGTTCCAAAAAAAAAACTTTTTTTTGTTAAAATTGTCGGACATGCGCTGACAAATTTTCAAGTACATTTCATTGTATGACACAATTTTCAGGAACTTAAGAGAACCCCCAATCCGAGAGCGAGAGGATTTTGCTCTCATTGTTATAAAAGCCAGTTTTATGACGGTTTTAACTGTATACCAACTTTGGGTAAAAGGATTTTCATTCATAAAGCTCCCTTCGAGCCTCCAAAATGAAATTTTGAAATCTCTGTGAAATGTGCCCACCATGTCCATCTATCTTGTGAGTTTGTTTGTTATTTGCCACTGTGTGTGTGTTGTGTATTGGAATGCAAATGTTTATTTATTTACGTTCGAGAAGGGATTTTGATGTATGATGGCCATTTGTGTTTCTGGCTTTGGTGTTGGCGGGGAATGCCTATACACAAAGTGACATTTCAACAGGAACAAAAAAAAAAAAAAACAGGACAAACAGAAAAAATTCGATGCTCTTTTGTCTGATATCGGCTTTTTTGAGAGGGGGGAGTAAGGACATTGGGGAGAGTATCCTTATCATTTTAGGTTTTTTTTTTTTTTGTAGGTAAATCAGGGATTATATTTATAGGGTATTATGTCTCTCTTTTTTTTTATACTTCAATTTGTCTTGCAATTTGGTCCTTGTTAACGTGGTCATTAAGGACTTAACGGTTTTATCTTTTTTGTACACAAAAATATAAAAATTCAATCAAAGTTTCTGATCAGGTTTTTATTTTTGAAAAGATGTCAGTTTTTCTTTATTCTTACTGTCATTTTGACATCTCTTTTATGTTGGAGATTTAGAACAACCTACACTCCTGTAAATTTCGGTATTTGTTTTTAATGTGCCAAGGATTTATCGGATGTATCTGTATCTGTAAGCCGATTATACATTTTGCTCTCTCATTAAATAAAGATTAATCTGATGTTTTGGACAGGAAATCTTTGTTAACCTAGGCAAAGCAGACAGCCACGTGCATTTTATGTATAAAACGTTAGTACATTATGTACTAGATGTGCTGAAAAGGAATTTGATTATTAAATAATTAATAGAAGATAAAAAAAAATAGTAGACAAGACTCTGAATGTCATTAAAAGGAGCATACCACGAAGTTTTATCAATTATTTGACTGAACGTCAAGGGCAGAAAACGTAAGGCATTGGAGAAGGATATCTTGGCTATTTGCAAATTCACTCAGAAACTCGAAATTTACTTCATGCTGTATGGCTTGTCTTTTCAGAAATCCTTTGAAAATTTTATCTAAGGTCCTCTATATTCAAAGAAATCGGAGCTTCGAAACGATGAGAATCATGGAGAACGAAGCAATTTTCTATTAAATTTCTTCTTGCTTCTTTTTAAAGGATAACCCTTTTTTATGGAGAGATCATGAGTCACGCGCTGGTTTTAAAACAAAAAAATAAAAAACAAAGTTATAATTAACATTTCGGGTTAACATTTTAAACTATAGCCGTGTTTTATTGGGAACTTAGCTTAGCTCAGTAATAGGAATTCCAATAAAAAGCTATAGTCAGTTTAAAACTGAGTTTCGTTCACCAGGATATCAAATATCGAAAGCTTTCAAACGCCATCTTGAGACCTATCTGAAAGCAATTTTTTTTACATGAGTTTCTATGGTGAACAACTATTTTCTTCCAAATGGTTTTACTATTTGATTAACGAAAATCATAACGAAAAACTCAAGTGTCGAATTGCTGAAACCTTATCTTCAGGAAATTCCTAACTAAAATTCCTAACTTTTTTTTACTCAGTTTTCGGTTGTTGTTGTTGTTTGACATGTCATTCCTATTACTGAGCTGAGCTAAGTTCCCAATAAAACACGGCTTATATATCTTTGGTATAGTTTTGTTTTAAATAACATTTAACACTGCAGTTAGTCTGCGTCCGTCAATTCCATTTATGTTGTTTGAACAACGATAGCAACTTAGAGGTGCTTCCACCAATGGCTTTTTCCGTCAATTCCTTTGTTTGGCTGGAGTTATAGCTATTTCACGGGTGCCAAGCCGATCATCAGACTCCTTTATTAGTGGTGCTGCCTAGTTATTATTCATATTAATCGAAAAACTTTTTTTTGAGTTCACTTTGGGATTTGAAACTAGACCAGCTAGTTGTGAAACCAATGCACTACGCACTGCGCTAACAACTCCACTGATTTTTGGTTTTTATTGGTTTGTCTTCAAACACTATCATGTTTGTTTTTCAGGTAAGAAAGCGCCCTTTTAAGGATGAAAACGAAAATAAGAAGAGATTTTTTTTACAAAACGAAGTGTTTCTCACGTTATAATTAAGGTGGATTCCAAATCAGATAAGTTTGCGTTTGATAAGATGTTCATAGTCTACCTAAATAATGAAACGAGCATCGTGACAACAAGCACGGTTTTAAAACCGTCATAAGACTGAGATGCATTTTTATGGCTCGTCGTTTTGTCAATTGACTATGAAAAGTTATAGAAAAACTTCATCTTCAGGTTTTCCAGTCCTCATAAAATGAAATCTAGAAGAATCAGGTGGAATCATTGTGATCTCGGTCAAACAAACAGTTCCTCAAATAACTCCCGTTGGTAACGCAGTGCGAATTTACTCTGTCATGGCTCGTTTATATGCGTTTAAGACCTTAAAAAAGAATTCAGGCAGCTTAAACATGTCATAATTTGAAAAGAAAATAAATATTCGAATTTGATTCACTACGGCGTATACTTGTTTTTTTTTCTTAAATTAGTTTAACTTTAACTTTAGCCGTTTTATAGTTTTATATTTTTGCTTAGCGGTCCAGATAAGAAGGACTCACTAAGCAAGTCGTTGACTCAATAAAATATTGGTGTACGTGCAGTATAGTGCAGTGGTTAGTTGTTAGTAGGCAGTAGTAGTGATTTTAAATGAATTTTTTTTTGATGATCGAAAAAGTGTGAGTTGCAGTTAGAAAATATGATCATTCGTGTCAAGGGCTCATGCATTCCATAGTTTATTCGATGCGTAGGTTCTTTAATTATGTCCCTACCACGAAAGTTGTAACCTCCTCTTCTATGGTTAAAAGAAATAAGGCCTAAAAAGTCCGGAGCGTCAGTTACACCCGTAATAATCTGATGGAATTTTACAATGTCATTGTTGGTTCTTCTTTGGGACAATGTTGCCATTTGAAGAGTTGACAAACGATATTCACAAGGTGGAATGTTAAAGGGATAGCGCCGTTGCATGCCTTTGAAGGCAAACCTAATAAAATTTCGTTGAACGAATTTTGAGATTTGAATGCAGTATTGCTATTTGAGTTTTTCTATTTCAATCTGTGAAATCTGATGTCTGATATCTATCTTCGTTTCCGAGATAATCACTCTGCATTTTATCGGTTACAAACTTTTTTAGTAGCTGTTTGTCGAATGTGTACAGAAAACGTACACATACGACAAAAATTAAAACATACGACAAATTTTTCATAAAAAAATCTGTGTTTTTCTTCGTTCGGCAAATAATTGTCGTAAGTGTCGTTTTTGCAGCACATGCAACAATATTTTACTGGAATTTCGGTAAACGTTCGTCGTATGTTTCATAAGGAAATATACAGACTAGAGTGGTATTTCAGTCGCAGTCAAAATGTTGAGCAGGTCGGATGAGTCACCTGCGCCAATTTCATCAGAGGAGGAACAATATATTGATGCCAATTCATTAGGTTTCTCAACTGAGTTTTCCGAGTCCAGTGACTTTTAAGTAGATGATGAAGATGACGATCCCACGTACCAGAATATTTGAAACAGAGAATGGAGCTGTGAATAGTTTAGTCTGAATTTGTCAACAAACAAATAATGGCGCATATAGAGAACTGCTCTGTTCTACTCCAGAAATGCTTCAGAAACAACCTGCAAAGCTTGAGTTGTCTTAAAAAGACATCAACCAAAAGTTCAATTTCATGAAAGCCACTTGCAGAAGGGATTCCTGAAGTCAGGTTCCATACGACACCTCAACTAAACTCGTATTAGATGGTGAGAAACTACTTTTATGCAATCAAGTAGGTAGGTGATGCTTAAAACAAAATACCAGTAGTTTCAAAGGCAACGAACGTCGATGTGTTCATTGATTTCCACAACGTTGTTTGTCATGTGATTGATTGTTAGGCTCAAGATGTACGAGTATCAAAAAGTGAGCGGAGTGTCAAGAAATTGGCAAGTGATTTCAAAACAAGCTTCGCAGTAGCAGCAAGTGCAACAGCAGTAGGACCATCTGCAGAATCCCTTAGGAGCTGGCTTGTGCACACAACTCAAAATAAACTACTGATTAAACTTTTCATTAGTAGCAAATTGAATTGGTGGACGCTTTTGCCTCAAGAAACTGGAATAATTTGGTAGGCAATTAATCCATTTCACAGTAAGACTAGCTTAAAACTTCGTTCTCTTCATTAGCAACTGGGCTTAAGGTTTTCCATACGGAACATAATTGGGAAGTGGTTGAAGGTTATCACTTTCCGCTGTAAAATGATTGCGTAAAGCCCTTATATCAAAAAATGGCTTAGAAGATCCCCGTTACATGTTCAGCTTCTACGCACCAGACGACGATATTGTCAACAATTTGTCATATGTGGTAAGCTTTTGTTCATATTGAACATTGTTTATTTTGTGTCGTATGTGTCTTTATTTTGTCGCATGTGTTTCGCTACCAAAAAGATTGTGTGAAAATGCTACTAACGACAACGGCATATTGGAGTAAATTGACTACTATTTGTTTCTGGATTGGAATATTGAAATAATTTCAACATGATTCAATAAAAAATGTTTTCTGTATTTATCATTTTATTTTGAAAAAATTATCGTATACTTTTCGAGAAAAAAAATTCTCAACATACGACAATATTTTATTGAGATGACGAAGTGTTACCAGCTTTGTATTCAGTTTAGCATACCGAGTTTTTTAATGTCCCTTACCACCTGTGTGCTTCGTTTGGTAAGATTGAGATGTCAAATAATTAAGACAACTTAAGGCAAAGGCCACTTGTCATACTTTTCAGTTTTGGGTTGGCTCACATTTTTTTTTTTTTTATAAATTATATTTCGGTATTCCGACAATTTTGGGTGTTTTGAGTAGAACGGAACAAAAACTGCTATTGAAAATGTTAGGAAAGTATAACAAACGTTTTTTGGTGGTTTAACTGATGGCCCAAAAGTTAAAACAAAATATTATGTCCCTCCATTATATTTTAGTGTCTGTCAAGTGCTTTCGGCCACTTCTCCTTAAACACTATAATTCTTCTATCATAGGCAATTTAAGAAAGTCCCACCTGCGGCTTTTATTTAATATTAAAATTTCTGTACACCAAAAGCATCAAAGCATCTTTAAACATTAAATTTAAATGGCGTCTAAGTCAGACAAGGGCGTACTCAGGCGTCTACGATGTTATTTCCACACAAAACATCTTTTATTGCCAAAATATAAAAAGGAAGAAAAACAAAAAACAAGAACAAGACTGTTGTTCAAATGAGAAACAAGCATATCCTTTTATTTTCCCATCGACAGAATGAAGACGATGACGATATTCAAATTATTCAGTATTGCAATAACTTGTATCTTGAGATCGTTCCACTGATAGCCTGGCGCCTGAGAAACACATTAATCAGTAAAAAAAAGAACAACTTTATTCGATAGTTGAAGTCATTTTTATAGCAATCCTAAGTCTTCTTATGTAGCTGTGTTGTCATCGCCCGTCATCGTCGTCATCTTATGAATAATCGGAAACAAGGACATGTCGAGGAGTCAGTCGTTTGCATTCCAATTGCTTGGAAATGTGAAATTATTTCACAGCGATGCACTTTTTCGTGAAGTTCATAAAATGGAAGATAAAGTGTCTGTTTAATGGGAAATAAACAAAAGGACAAAACAGAAGTTTTGTTTTCTGTTCAAGGTCACACTTGTATTCTCAATTCTAAGGGTTTATGTCGACAGACGCTTTTATGGTTTTCAAACTTAAGGCAATAATTTTATCTTCCTTTAATGATAAAGTCCATTTAAGTCCTTGTTTTTTGGAATTGAGAGTGCCACATATAAACATTATTAATATTCAACTCAACACTTGGGTCACCAATTTTAAATTTCGTTTTCTTTTTGTTTCGACTCAACAAAAAAAGGACGAAATTGAGGGATGGTTGATTGCTTATAGTCTTATTTCGGACTTGTTGTGTAGGTCGGTCCTCTGTTTATCATATAAAATTTAACGAACCAAACTAAATAAGTTAGTTTTATCCAAAAGTCTATATTATTCAAGAAGTGCAATTTAATCAAGTCGTTTTGTATTCCAAATAGAAACGGCCATGTACGAGGACCTAATTTCCTTCTTTTTGGTTTGTGTGTGTGTGAAAACAGATGGAATTTCTGTTTGCTCCAAAAATAAACACGAGAATTACCATATTCGGAATGGTGTTTTCATTTCTTTGAGAAATTAAAATGGTCTTTTTGAATTGAAATATTAATTTTAATGTTGAATGTTTTTAATCAGACTGCGAGATTAATATTTTACACGCAATAATGAAGTCTTTATGTGAATTTTCTCTATTAAGGTTTCATTTGCAACTTTGTTTAGTTTATTATTTGAACTTCAACTGGTTGTTGTTGTTGCTGAGCAACTATGACTATGATATGACCCATGTATTTGTTGATTCGATTTGCAAATTGATCAAACTAGGGGTTGAAAGGAAGCTTAAACTTCGCTATATTGAGATTGTTTAAGAAAATAATCCCTTAAAATCCGTTGCGTGATTTGCTACAGCAAAAAGAACCATCAAGCATCCGGATCCGGTCCTCAGCTTTTCTCCTATCACTTTGTTGAGGTTTTAAGTGCAGAGTTTTACGGCTCTCTTGAAAAGGTCTATAAAATGTGTTTTTCATTTTTCTACTCTCCAAGCGTTTTATGAAGCGAGGAGTGCAAAAAAAGTGG
Organism: Sphaerophoria taeniata; assembly: GCA_943590905.1. Lineage (NCBI taxonomy): Eukaryota > Metazoa > Arthropoda > Insecta > Diptera > Syrphidae > Sphaerophoria > Sphaerophoria taeniata. Next base: position 11,027,228 of record OX016540.1, on the reverse strand, counting down.
AAACATATATTTTTAAGCACAAAACTCTCTCTATTACGTAAAATAGTGAAAAAATCCAATTTGATACCTTGGCATTTGTGTCCAAATATTTATCTGAGGACAGGTTCTCGCTCGTTTGCGGATTCCTTTTTTTCCACTATCAGAATTGGTCAAATCGAGCTTATAGCAAACTTTGTCTAGCGACCAATGGCTTGTCAGCTAATCGTAGTATATTCGATGCCTAGGTTCTCTAATTAGACTCTACCATGAAAGTTATAACCTCGTCCTCTATGGTTGAAGTAAATATAAGACCTTATTAGTCCGGAGCGTCAATATAATCCGTAAGAATATGACGGAAAAATTAATAAACGTTATTGATAAAGAGGAAGGCTCAAGGAATCACTCAATTTATTCAATGAAGGCAAACCTATAGTAAAATTCCAGGGCACGGATTCTCGATATGAATATCGTTAGAGGGTGTCCAAACCTGGAAAGTGTATTCAAGATGGGGACGAACAAAACAGAGAACGAGTGATATCCGATCACATGAATTCATTTGACTACCGCTTTATAAGCCCCAACTTCATTGAATTAGCTTTATTGACAATGATGTTATTATGTTCAGAAAAGTCTAGACAAAATTTGCAATAATTTTCTCACACCACAATGAGGAACTGTTTATGTTGTCCTGCAGAAGATTTCTTTCATTAATTTAAGATACATTTTTGAACATCTTCATATCATCAAAGATAAGAATTTCGCTGTTGTAAGCACATAGCGGGGCATCGTGAATAGTCAATTTAAAAAGAAGGGGTCCTAAATGACTTTGTTTATGAAGTGAATGAAGTGAATGAAGTTTTATAAGGATCTTACTTACTTTCTTACTTATGGTGGTGCTACAGTCCAGGTAGGACCAGGGCCTCATCCAACAAGCGTCTCCAGACAACTCCCTAGCTAGTTTTCTCCAGTTTCTCACGCTAAGTTGGTTAAGGTCCTCTAACACTTGTCGGTCGGCGGTCTTGCTCTTCTGCAACGTCCTTCCAGGTTGGATTCGAAGTCTATACGGGCCGGAGCATTTTTTTTCTATTCTCTCTACGTGACCTAGTCATCTAAGTCGCTGAACCTTAACTTTTCTGGCTAGGTCAGTGTAGCTGAACAGCTCCTACAGTTCTTGATTCAATCTTCGTCTCCATTCTCCATTTATGCAGACTGGACCAAAAATCACTAGATGAATTTTTTCCCTCGCCCAAAGCGTTTTCATCGGATGTTGTCAAGGTCCATGTCTCTGCACCATGCAATCATAGCCGTATTTAGGGGGAGGGTTACGGGGTTTAACCCTCCCCGAAATAATGTTGTGAAGTAAAATCAAATAACTATTGATTAAAACTTAATGATTTTTGTTTTGTCTTGCTAACACTGAATTTATAACTTTTCCATTGAAGCTTTATTTGTTTTGGTATATTCAAGATATCATTTACTACTCTCGGAATCTAGTTACCTTCAAGCAGAGATAACCATATTTATTTTATATAAGTCGTTACATGACCAAAAATTAAGGCAAAAAATACTGCAATGTCCTAAGGGCAGTAAGAGTTGGTCTTTTGTAAAAAATATCAAGAATTTTTCTTCTTCTTCGGTCCCTTAGCTGATTGACAATAAAAAACTCCAGTTGTTAGCTCTCTCGCGGAAGCTGCTAGAGAGTAACATGATTCCCCCAGTTCCTTAGTGCGTCAATGATTCCATGGGAAAAATCTTCTTCCGCACTCGTGCTGTGGCGATAGTCCTAGAAGTTCTCAACATACATTAATCTGGTCCGGATGGTATCCCTGCTATTAATCTAGAGGTTTTCTTCCACGCTGGCAAAACCCTTTCGTAAGCTTTTCCTTCTATCCTTGTTATGGGCTCGTTCCGAGCAATTGGAAAGCAGCATTTGTCCGGCCAATTCCAAAAAAAGGCGAATCTTCTTCTCCCTCCAATTATCGTCTGATTGCACTTACGTCCCTTCCTTGTAAGATCATGGAAACGTTGATAAACTATCAACTCAAAAAATATCTTGAAGCCGAAAGCTTCTTAATGACGGGCAGTATACTAACAGGTCCACTGGTGATCTGATGGTTTATCTCAACAAACAGTGGAACAAATCTTTCGATATCGGTGAATCCCTTCTTCGTTGGATTAAAACTTTCTTTCGAACCGTTCACTACAAGTTGTATTGGACGGATTCAAAACTGAAACCAACAATATAAATGCTGGTATACCCCAGGGCTCCGTTTTGTGTCAGACCCTCTTTCTCATTTTTATAAATGATCTCTTGTCTGTAACTTCTAATCCAAAATCCAATCAATTGTTTCGCTGACGATAGTACCCTTAGCTTTTCTTATTCATTTCCAGACTTACATCCCTCCTCTTCGGATGTGCAACTGCAACGGCAAAATATGATAAGCTCATTAAACACTGACTTCAACAGCATTGTACAATGGAGAATACAAAATCGCGTAGAATTTAATGCTTCGAAATCTCAATGCTGTCTTGTATTGTTAAAGCGAGATATACCTCCCCTGCCACTGTCCATGAGTGGCACTTGCATCAAAGAGACCGAACATCTCGAGATTCTCGGTATGTGCATCACTGACCACCTTTTGTGGAACGATCACATATGCGATGTCACCAAAAATGCCGCAAAATGTTTGGGTTTCTGAAGACAGTGCAAGAAATTTTTCTCCCCGTCTGATCTGGCCCTTATCTTAACCATCAGTTTACCATCGAGTCCAACTTCGGGCTTACTCTCAAGTATACAAAATCGTTCTTTAGCCGTATTTCAAGAATGGAACTCCCTTCCACACTCTGGTTCTCCATTTCAATGCAATGTTCAGGTATTTAAGACCAATGTATGCCTATACACTGGCAGTCTGGCACCTCCTTTCCAACCCCTTTCTATTAATAAAGGGTAATAGATAGATACACTAAAGAATTATTGTTAAATTTTCCATCAAACATTGTTTCGTGAACAAATGAATTAGCTTCGGCGAATTGAAAAAATGTGATAAAGTTGATAAATATGTTTCCTTTTTTTATTAAAAATTTGAAAAAATTATCATTTATCTTAACCCCCCCTGAAACAAAATCCTAGCTACGGCTATGCATGCAATAGGACCGTGGTGATGAGGATTTTGTTCAGTGACACTTTAGTTGCTAGAGAGAGGACTTTACTACTCAGCTGCCTTCTAAGTCCAAAAAAGCAACGATTGGAAAGAGTGATTCTTGGTTTGATTTCAGCGTTTATGTTGTTGTCTGAATTGACAGCGGATCTAGGTAGACAAAGTACTTAACTACCTCGAAGTTAAATGTGTTTGCTCCAAGACGTCGATGTTGGGTGTCCTTTCTTGTCGACAGCATTAACTTGGTCTTGCCCTCGTTAACCACTAGACCCATCTTCCTGGTCTTCGTCTCAAGACTCACGAACGACTGTGTTCTTCCAATTTTGTCAATGTCGTCTGCATATCTTTGTAGCTTGACGGACTTTTGAAACATTGTGCATCTGGTGTTGACGTTGTAGTTTTGCACAATCTTTTCAAGAATGATGTTGGAGAAATCGCCTTGTCTAAGACCTTTTTTGACATCAAAATGCGTTAGGTTTTTGCAACCATGATGGAACAGCGATAGTTTTCCATTGTCATCTTACACGGCGAGTTTTTCCGGGATTCCAAAACTAGACATTGCTCTTTATAGACGCTTTTAAATATGAGACAATGAGGATCTTACAGGTTGTTAAAAAATGGCTTCCCACTAAATATGATATTAAGAATACGTAATTGTATGTTATGCATATACACCTCTTTAATTGGGTGAAGCAGAGAGAGTAGGCTTAACTATCGGCTGAAGCTATCGGCTCTTGTTGGTATGACCAACACATAATAGATGTCTGTTGTTGCCCCCTGATTTGACACTACGAGCTATAGAGTTTGCTATCTTAAACCTTCTATTTTCTTGTTCGAACCTGACGAGTATATTGTGAAATTCTTCTCTGATCTCAATCGCAATGTTCTCATGCTCACTGTTTTCACTTCTCAAAAATCACAGCTCATCTCTCCTTCTTCGTAGACTTCACAAGCAACTTGAATCCTTCCAAACAGTGTCCACTTGCTCACTCAACTTGCGTTATTGTTGCTGTGTCTACTCTTTGATATCCAGGGTCACATATACGTTTCACTTGACATCATCAAGATTTCTTAGAAAATCTCTTTTGCAATTCTATTCCCCGTCTGTCGTCAAATTTTCTAATGATTAGGAGTAAATTGTTTGCAACATGCCGTATGTTGGAATCCAGATGAGAATGTAGGTGGGAAGTCAATCCGTATCACAAACCCTTACCTTAGAACTTTAATAAGCCTTCAAGAAATATATAGTTGTCCGAACTGTTCTTATTGTTTGTAGTAGCCCCATAAGCTGTTTGTTTAGACTTAATCCTGAATGGGTTTATAGACTTCTCTTGTAAAAGGACGCGTTTCTAACCTTGGTATCGGTTTATTGGAATAAATTGTTCCTAAGCTCGTAAGTGCCATTAAGTATCATTTATCATCATCATTTAAGTGTCAATGGACATGGATTCCAAAAACCACATTGTAAGAACTTATTAGTGGTAATTAGGTTTACTAGAAATTTTTCGCGATAGGGAGTGCGAGGTGCGACAAAGCTTTCAAAAAAAGAGGCATTTCAAAGATGATAAATGGAAACCAAATTCACCTGAAAATTGACAGACAATTCTGAAAACTCAAACAATTGACAATAATAATACGCAAAACCATTGATCTTTAATGGGGTATCCATCAATTTAAACATCAATTCAAGCTTTAATGTTCTCTTGTAGATAAAATTGAACAACAGCAATTACTGTGCATTTTTCTCTCTTTCTATTTCAGGAACAAAACATTAGAAGTAATTTGTAATTCAGCATAACATCAGTACCGCGGATAGACCGCGGCATATTATGTCGCGTGACGACTATAACTCTGTGACCGTTGTTAGTTCTGGCATTCGTAGTCCTGGCCGGTCGAGACGGCTAACTGAATTACCAACAGTAGACCGTTCACCATCACGGGATTACGGTGCGCGTGGAAGTCCTTTAGGTAAATATAATCTACTCTTTCTCAAACTTTTGTAAAAAAAAAAAACTTTTTGTATACTCTAAAAGAATTGCCTCCCCCCAATCCGTATTAATAATGAATATTTAATAATGTAACTGCCATTAAAAAAAGAAACTTTCGACTTTTATCGTCGGTCGTGTCGGTGTGTGGTTGGAGGAGGTGACTGTATGGAGAGAAGGACAAAATGCAATACCATGGTATTTTTTTTTGTCTATCTAGTGTGTCCTGCCTCTAACCCCATTATCCTGATTTTATCGTCATAAATTATTCAATTGACAGTTGATACTTACAATAGTTTCCCGTGTCCCTCTGACAGCAAACAAAGAAAAATAAAGTTCAAAGTTTCTTTTTTTTGTTATTCTTTTGTAAAATGGCATTACAAAGAGCCTTATTCCATCTGCTACGGAGCTGTCTGCCTTGACTTGTCCTGTCAAACGAGTTAAGAGGCTTTCAGCTCCCTTTAAGCTTGGACTAGTCATCGTTTGTTACAAAATAAAATATTGACCAAGCAAAGAAGTTATGGAAGCAATTAATTTTGCTTGTAGACGTTTTTGCTTTGACTTAGTCCAAGTCAAAAATTAAATATAAAAAAAATTGTTTGTTTTATTTGAAAAGAAAACAAAAAAACTAATAAAAATATTCTGCATTCGGCTTGTGTTTCGAGCAATTCCTAATACAATTTTCTTACTTACATCACGCATGCGCATGTGCCATTATTATTTTACCTTTCGTTTATCATTTTCTGCCCTCTTAACGCTCATCATAAAAAACAACAAACTCAAAAAAACACTCACACATTCACTCACTACTGAAACAACAACGAAAAACAGATTAGGCGATTAGATTATAAATTAATTAATTAATTTAATTCCTTGTCAAATGCATTTGGCACGGAATTAATTATTTTGTACATAAATTTCTTCCCCTTGACAAGTTTAACAAAAAATCAGCAAGCTGGATTACAATTATGGTAAAGGTATTCGAATTTTCAACGCACTTTCTTGCCTTTTTTTTTTTGGTTTTTTGAGCTTCCTTCATAATGAAAAATAATTGTACACACAAAATACAAGAGACACTCAATCAACTCACGAATTGTCATACAAATTATAAAGCTTTTGGGTCAATTAGAATTGTAAAGGGTGTTTCAGGTTTGTTTTCTGCAGAGACTGAATGTGGTACCTAGTGGGGAAATGTGCGATTTGTTGAGCTTCAAAAATAACCAAACATATTGAAAATCCTTATTTAAAATTTGCAAATTTTATGAAAAATGTTTATTAATTTTATGAAGATTCGTTGAGCTAGCGAATGTGTTTATCGATTTGATGAATGAATTTATCAATTTCATTAATGAATTCTTAGTATTTATGAATTGAACGCTTTAAGTACCAGAGGGAGAACTTTGATTCTTTCCTGCATTCAAAGTGCAAAGATGCACCGATTACAAACTCTTCTTTTGCGTGTTATTTCAAGACAAACAAAGTCTTAAACTAGTTCAATATTAAGGCTATCTATATTGACTTTTCGTCCAAGACTAGTACAACTTTGTTGACGCTGTCATATGTGGCCTTGAAATCGTTGAGAAAGTTTTTATTTTTGTTAAGAGGTTCTTGGGTTTGGGTGTTTGCCAATATAGTCGAAGATTTAAAATATGATCGATGGTTATGGTTGGCTTTCCTTGTGATTTCCTTTCGACACGGGTAAAGATCTATCAAACTGTTGACAAACGAAGGGTCAAAACTCTTCTTTTCCACTTTTAAGAATTTCGAGTAAAACGAAAAAAACTACCTATTTAAAACTGCTAAAATAGTGTTATCGACTGGCTGAAAGGCTTTGAAGAAACTGGGAATGATTTTTATCTATTTTCGCTGGGCTTGAACATCTACGATTAGCGATTATCCTTAAATTTATTAAAAAGAAGAGTTTTGAAACTTACAAATGAAATAGAGGAGTTTTGATTCAACCCTTTACGGAAAAGAGGAGTTTTGTAAAAAAAAAAAAAAACTATTTTCATAAACGAGTCTTTTGCAAAATGAAGGACTTTCTAATTTTTCCACTCAGCACCAAAGTGTAGTGCAAGCACCTTTTTTTCCATCTCTTAGAACAGATTTTAGTACTCCAACATCCGATTTATAAAAAAAAACTTCTGCTTGCACCATTATTCGACCTGATGACGTCTTATGCAGTAAAAAGCGTTTGGACTGGTTAAATTTAAAGTGCCAGCTTCCAGGAGGTTTTAAATATTTCAGTGCTTCATCTTTCCAATTCCAAACAGGACATTCAGGACTTCCCAAATGAATGATGGTTCCGTGTGTTTTAAATATTTCGAAATAATCTTCTTAAGTTATAATGTTGCCAAACACTCTATCTGGGGGAATAAAGGAATGCCCGGGAAAAGAGAAAACAAGCTGTAATTCATGAATATTTGCTGGAGAATGAGTTTTTAGCCAATAAAGGCAAGTCGAAACCATGGTGGTGTTTTTGTTCTGGCCACCACACCCAACGCAAATGAGCCTGGAATTAGTTTTATCAGTAAAATCAAGGTTTAAAAGCCGATGAAAAATGGCCGAAGCGATTTCGTTGGATCCTTTCAGCCGATCGTTTTCGGTCTAATTATGTATATTTAAAGAAAAAAAATTTCTGTTGTTGTATAAATGTTACTAACTCGAGTAATTATAAGCGGCTTGATCGAGAATTTTCGGCATTGGCATATTTTTTTGACAGTCAAAAGAAATCGTGAGGAGTTTTGGTTTTTTTTCCTTTTGCCATCTGGAAAAAAGCTGCTCCACGCTTTTTGTGGACTGAGGATTACTTTATTTTTAGCATCAACATTCCGCTCAATTTTCATTTTTTTTTTCAAGAAGTGCAGGTCTGCCAGATCTTCCTCGGCAATAATGGATATCGTGAATTGGGAACCGTTTGATGAATTCCTTAATTCCTTGTTCAGACAACTTAGGTTAGGTTAGGTTTAGGGGCTGACAGTTGATGTCATTACCGTCACACTTAGATCAACACAGATCCATTGTGATACCCGCGAGTATTGCTACTCAAGCTAATAAGAAAAACCTATGTGTTCAGTTAGTCAAGCCATTTAGAGGCTTTGACGAAGTTCAGGATGCTAGTACCTGGCGTACTAGAGAGTTTCTCTAAATCCTCAAAGAAAAAGTTGCCAAGCATTTTCTTCCTTCGATGGGAAAGTGCGGGACAGTGACACAGAAAGTGCGAAGTATCTTCATGCACCTCCTCGTCTCTGCATCCTCTGCATAGATCATCTGAACTGATTCGCATCTTCTTCATATGATAACCTAACAGATTATGTCCAGTGATTATGCTTACAAGAGATCGAAGTGATCCCTTGTGTAGCTGCATAATTTTTTCTGTTCTTTGTTTGTTAAAACAGGGCCAGATCTTTCTTGTTGTGCCGCAGGTGTCAAGAAGGTTCCACCTTTCATCGGCCTTGATAGTTATTCTTTTTGAGATTTCCTGTTTTAAATAACAGGTAGGGGTGCTAACTAGCTGAGCTTGGCTTACGTCAAGCATTGACCCTAATCTTGCTAATTCATCGGCTTTCTCATTGCCTAGTATATCGCTGTGGCCCGGGACCCAGCAGAGTCTAATGTTGTGCTGTGCGCCAAGAACCTTAAGCTTTTCGCGGCAGCATGAAACAAGCTTTGATTTTACCTCAGTTGCAGTAATCGCTTTTATTGCCGCTTGGCTATCAATGTAAAAGGTGATATCAGCTCGTGGTATCGCCATCATTGATACCTTTTTAGCAGCTATTGTCACTGCCAGGACCTCCGCTTGGAAGACGCTACTGTAGTCTGGGAGCCTAAGCGAGGCGGCTAACTTGAGAGATTCGGAATAGAAGCCTGCTCCTACACCAGTGTCCATTTTAGAGCCATCAGTATAGATAGCTATTGACGACTCACTGGATTACGGTATATTATCTATGCATTTCTCTCTGCTTGGGAAGGCAGTCTGGAATGGTTTGTGAAAAACAAGCTCTGGTGTTTTATAGTCCGTTGTTGTACTATGACCCATAACCTTATCGAGGATCTGGGCATGTCCTATGGAACTATTTTTCCAGATTTTAGTTTGACTAAGTCTCAGGGCACTTTTGGCCGCAGATTCTTGAACAAAGAGGTCTAGGGGGATAAGATCGAGTATAACTTCCAATCCCGCATTTGGAGTGGATCTCATTGCCCCCGTAATGCCAGTGCACGCCAGTCTTTGAACTTTTGTCAAAGTTTTCAGGTTCGTGCTCTTTTCTAAAGCTTTCCACCATACCAAATTACCGTAGGTTAGTATTGGTCTAATTATTGCCGAATACATCCATCTGATAATTTTTGGGTTTGGTCCCCAGGTTTTCCCGAAAATTCTATTGCATGTTCAGACAACTTACCTGACCTTCGATCACCACCACACTTCTCGCTTGGCGCCTCTCCTTTACGTTAAATATTCTTGCTGATCCATTGCAGTTGAAATACACTGACATGAAGTACCTACGCTTGAAAATATTTTTTGGCAAACTTTAAAGGGCCAAGTTGATTTGTTGCAATACATGTAATATGAAATTGAAATATTTTTTCTGGGTCCTCCTTTCAATCTGTCAACTCGTTGTGGAAGATTTGGCTTACAGAATGCCGCTAAAAAATCTATCCTGATCGATTTTAGTTACATTATTATGTAACATACGGAAAAACGTATCACACCAAAAACATAAATGTAAAAAAAGAGCCAAGTTCTCCCGTACAAAAATTCTGCCTAACAAATCAGCCACGAAAAGTAATGAGATCTAAAAGAACGCCAAGTTCTAAGATTCAGCAAGTACTCGTAGGTGCATAGCAAATGTTTTAAGTGGACTTACATCGAATCAACTATTAGTTCTGAAAGTAACTTGTAAACTAATGTAAATTAGTTAATTTTGTTTACTTAGCAAGTTTTCCAAACTTTTTTAATAGTAGGTTACTAAGAGAAAACCTGCCAAGTAAAAAAAATTAACTAATTTACATTAGTTTACAAGTTACTTTCAAAACTAATAGTTGATTCGATGTAAGTCCACTTAAAACATTTGCAATGCACCTACGAGTACTTGCTGAATCTTAGAACTTGGCGTTCTTTTAGATCTCATTACTTTTCGTGGCTGATTTGTTAGGCATAATTTTTGTACGGGAGAACTTGGCTCTTTTTTTACATTTATGTTTTTGGTGTGATATCATTACTTTTTGCAAAGATTTTTATTTTTTGATAAGCAGAAAAATCTAAAAATTAATTTTATTTCTTTATATTGACTGGCAGAATTGCTAGTTTGCCAAATTACAATATTCTACGATGATCAGAGGTGCCCCATATATTTTATAAAATTTATTTTTAAATGGTAGGGTACAACGCCCCTTCAGTTGAAAATCATAAATTTCATATTTTATTTGTTCTATTGCACGTTGTACTTGTATGCCAAATTTCTTGATTCTACTGCACTTCAAAGTGCTCCATATAATTTAAATTAATAATGTAAAAGTAGGCGGCTACCACGCCCCCTGACTAAAAAATTTCAAATTTTCGATTTTTTCCTTTGTATGTGCTTCATTACCTATCACTGTGCTAAATTTCTTGATTCTACTGCACTCCAAAGTGCTCCATATAATTTAAATTAATAATTTAAAAGTAGGCGGCTACCACGCCCCCTGACTGAAAAATTTAAAATTTTGGATTTTTTCCTTTGTATGTACTTCATGACCTATCACTGTGCAAAATTTCTTGATTCTACTGCACTCCAAAGTGCTCCATATAATTTAAATTAATAATGTAAAAGAAGGCGGCTACCACGCCCCCTGACTGAAAAATTTCAAATTTTCGATTTTTTCCTTTGTTTATACTTTATGACATATCACTGTACCAAATTTCTTGATTCTACTGTACTCCAAAGTGGTCCATATAATTTAAACTAATAATGTAAAAGTAGGCGGCTACCACGCCCCCTGATTGAAATTTTTTAAATTTTCGATTTTTTCCTTTGTATGTACCACATGACCTACCACTGTGCCAAATTTCAAGTTTCTAGGGCAACGGGAAGTGCTTCATAATTTTGATGATCTGTCAGTGAGTGAGTCAGTGAGTGAGTGAGTCAGTCAGTTACGGTTTTCGTGATTTTTGGAACATTGTATCTTAGAAACTACTTATGCTAAATATCTGAAATTTACTGAGGTGCTTCTTCTTGACTAGCTTAACAAATGATGTGAGTTTGAAACGTTTGGCTTCTTTGGAATAGAAGTTAGAGGGGTGTGGAAAATGCCCTGAGTTGTTTCCTGTAAATAAGGGTGTAGTGCCAAAGTTGCTAGAGAACTTGGCTGGGCACTACCGTGCCCCTTGATATGCGTCTGAAGCTCTTATTTGAATGCACATAAACGTTCCACCTTTATAGTTGCATTGTGAAATCTGTTTTAGTTCTTTTGGAGAATACCTATAAATAAAAGTTATGAGTTTTGAAACAGATTTGAGGAAAACACATTTCGTCCTTTTAAGGAACAATTCCTCATACTTAACTCATTTTTGAAAAAAGTGAAAAAGAAGAGTTTTGAAATTAGACCCCTGCGGTTTCGGGAATTTCACACAATACTGAAAATCCGGCAGTTCCAGATGTAACTCCCGGCTACTAGTCAATGTTTTTGGAACTTTTTCAAGAACTTTCTGGTAAACTGTAAATGCTTTAACAAAAGAATAAATAACACTCAATATCCTTGTTTTTAAATTGGTCCAACCTTCTTCTTTGAAATATAGTCCAGGGTTCAGCTTAAATTCGATCTAGTGTTACTCCTTAACACAAATTCTCCATCTCCATATATGCAAATGAAAATATTCATTTTAATTGACCTTCTGCATACGTATATCAAAAATATTACGAATACTTCTTCATTTCCAGTTTCGAACACAACACTTTGAACCCACACACTTTTGGAAATATAAATGCCAGTTACAAACATGCATATTCAATTATTGTCCACTGCCAATTTCCTGTAAAGCTCAGTTCAGCTCATGTAAATTACAAAATCTCCCATATGTTCAAACAACATAAACATTTCGGTCAAGGCGAGAGAGATAGTGAAAACGAAGGTCCTTTTATCCTTTTCAAAATAATTCAAAGAACCGACTTATCTCGTAATTGAAAAAAATTTAAACGTGAGTAAAATGTTTCAATGGATCAAAAAACAGTGAACGCAAATTCTGTTATTCCAACCTTGACGCACACGTAATTTTTTGTTAACAGAAAAAAAACAAAACAATATTCGCGACTGAATTGACAATACTGACCGGAAAAAAGAAACATGACCATTTGTTTCTTTTTGCATTCAGAGCTTATAAAAATCCAACAATGGCAACAATTCAACGGATGTATGCGCCTCCTATTGTTCTTAGTTTCTTTTTTTTCTTGTGTTGCGACGCTCATAGTTTGTTATCATCGTGTATTTACATACATGACGACAAAGAGTATGTGTGTCAATGGACATTTAAGGTTTTCCAACAGCAAACAAAAAAGGAACAATGATGTCTGCTCACGTTTTATGTGTTCCTATTTTTTTCAGGAAAAAAGAGAAAAAAGGATTAAGGACAAATTCATAAATTCTTGTGCATAAGCAAGGATTTCAGTCTGCGACATTGTTAACAAAATGACAAGTTGCAGTTTCAAATTGATTGAACACTGACATGTTTTGGAAATTTTTATTGGGACTTGGTAACGAGCTCACTGGAGAAAATTCTTCTGAGAAACAACGAGTGATGTGCTTGTCGGCTATGTCGCTTAACATTCAGCACAATGTGTGGGCTTCCTTCCTATGGTACAAGACATCTATCTTGACATGAGTTGTTCTTCATGTTTAAAGGAGACATCTATCCTTCCAAAAAAGGATTACTTACTGACTTACTTGCTTTTTGCTTAAGGTGGCGCTACAGTCCGGGGTGAACTTGGGACTCAGCCAACGAATCTCTCCAGTCAACTCGGTCCCTAGCTAGACAGCTAGTCTCCAGTTTGCTCGCCAAGTTTTCTGAGGTCATCTTCAACTTTCGCGCCTTGGTCTTCCTCTACTGGGCCGGAGCATTGGTGTCCATCCTCCCCACGTGACCAAACCATCTGCTATGTCAGTGTCAGTTTTTGCCAACTGCCCATACAGTTCGTGGTTTAATCTTCTCCTCAATTCACCGTTCATGCATACAGGACCATAGATCTTCCGTAGAACTTTTCTCTTGAACCGGCGTAGATTGCTCTCATCCGTTTTTGACAGGGTCCATGCTTCTGCACCATATAACAGGACGGACGACATCTTAGATGTCCAGGAGAGGGTTTTACTAAAAAATCGTTTTCTTAGCCCAAAGAAACAGCGATTACCAAGAGCTATTTTCCTTCTGATCTTGGCGCTCGCTGTTGTCATTGTCCGTGTTTATTGCAGAGCCAAAGCAGACAAAGTCCTTAAATACCTCAAAATGATATGCGTCTATCGTGACGTTTTGTCCAAGACGTCGGTGTTGGTTGTCCTTTCTTGATGACAGCATCTACTTTGTTTTGCCCTCATTAACCGCTAAACTCATTTTTTCAGCCTCTGTCTGTATACTCGCAAAAGCATTGTTGACATCACGCTGCGTTCTCCCACTGATATCAATGTCATCAGCGTACGCTTGTAGTTGCACAGACTTCTGGAATATAGTGCCTCTAGTGTTGAAGGGGGAGTTCTGCAATATTCGTTCATGATAGTGCATCACCTTGTCTAGAGCTTTTTTGCCATCAAAAGCGTCGGTGAGGTCGTTACCGACTTTAATGGAGCAGTATGAGTTCTCCATTGTTATCCTGCTCAGACGAATGAGTTTTGTAGGGATGCCGAAACTGGACATTGCTTTATACAGTTCTTCTCTATAGATACTGTCAAACGCAACCTTAAAATCGATATAAATATGGTAGGTGTTGATTTGGAGTTCTTGAGTTTTTTCAGATCCGCCGTAATGTGAATATTTCGATCGATGGTGGACTTTCCTGGTCTGAAGCCACACTGATATGGACCTATCAGTTTGTTGACAAACGGCTTCAGGCTTTAAAATAGTTCTGCAGAAAAGATCTTATAGATGATGTTAAGGAGCTGGTGCTTCTTCTGTTGGTGCATTTTAGAGGTTCTCCTTTCTTCAGGATCGGGCAAACAATGCTGAGGTTCCATTCATCGGACATGCTCTCATCCGATTGTATTCTGCAGATGAGTTGGTGCATGCTCCTTACCAAGTCATCGCTGGTTTTTTTTGAAGATTTCGGCAGTGATGCCGTCAGCTCCCGCGCCTTTGTTGTTTTTAAGTTTAATATTGTTATCTTCACTTCTTCAAGGTCGGGTAGGCCATAATAGGATTATAACTTCCTCAACCGCACTTGAGACTCTTGCCGGTACACAAAAAAGAGCGGTCAACATGCTTGGGGATAGAGATAATGTTCAGAGTCGTTTTCCGTTCTTCAATCGCTATTTTGATGACCAATACTAGCCAGCGTTACCACTTTACTCCTTTCGAAGTAGACCAGCTTCGATTTTTGTTTCTTTGCTTTATATTTATGGCTATCGATTGTGGCGCCATCTAATAAACTAACAGAGAAGCAGGTTCTCTATAAGTAAGTAAACGCCAGTTAAGAGAAATTGTATTTTATAAATACCGTTTTCCACTTATTCCACAGATTAATTCCATAGAATAAGGGTTAATTCTTCACTATTCTGTGTTTATTAATTTGGCTGTTACAGTTCATGACGTATTACAGGATGAAATGTACCAAACGTAAATTCAGAACCTCAATACGTCAAAAACAACAAGTGTGACATAAATGAACTTGTCCATTTTACTTGTGAGAATTTTGAATACGAAAACGAACCACAACATAAAACTAATTATCCACTTTTTATGAGTTCCTTTTTCTCTTAAAATAAAAGTTTACAACTTTGAAAATGAAACACCCATTGCACGCACTTTTCTTGTGCTTTGACATATTTACGACTAATTGTAAAATGCGCGTTAAGTTCAGCTAACTCATAGTCGAAAAATCAACAATGCACGAGTTGGTTGGAATATAATGAACAACCCAACTCTCAATTTGCATATTTTATTCATGAATGACAAAAGGAAAAAAAAAGAAGGAACAAGTTGGTAAGGTACCTAACCTACCTTCT
Source organism: Sphaerophoria taeniata (assembly GCA_943590905.1). NCBI lineage: Eukaryota > Metazoa > Arthropoda > Insecta > Diptera > Syrphidae > Sphaerophoria > Sphaerophoria taeniata. The sequence goes on along the minus strand of OX016540.1, from coordinate 11,011,924 downwards.
CAAGGGAGAAAAGTCACGAAGGTTTCTTTTCCGTCAAAAAGAACATTTCACAACACAATGAAAATGACGCATGATTCCGGTCAGAAATTGTAGAACAAAAGATTGCATTGTTCGACTTCATAAATCAAAATACAAAATTAGCGGTAGTAATTGAAGTTTTATACCAATCAGTCTATACCATGGCCTTTAAAATATAAAACAAAGAAACCCTAACAGCTCATTAGGTCTGTTAGAATTTTTGAGTATCTTTCTAAAAACAAACAGTTTTTGCCATTAAAGTCTAAAAAGTCGTCGTCATAGTCAACGTCATCGTCATCGTAGTCGATGGTTATCCACTTCATTTTCGCAGATAAATTACCTGTCATCATGACATGGATAAGGCATAAGGATATTAGACGGTATACACACTTCACAGGATCTAGACTAGAACGATAGTGATAACTACTAGTCGTCGTTCAATGGACCAACAATTGTGAATAATTTACTAGGTTCTATGACCTACATATTTGCAGTCTTTTGCTGTGTGCACTTTTCAATTAGGATGATTGACAGTTTTAATGGATTTAGTCTAGATATTTTCTTCTGTCATTGTGAGTGAGAGGGAAAGAGATGGAATTTTTCTAGAAAACCCAGTGAATCGACTTATGATTTAAGGTTCACTTTATTAATGGTGGGTTTTGGTTGCCAAAATCAAAATGACATTTTCTTGTTTATTCATAATTAGAGTTTCACATTGCAGACAAGTAAGCAGACACTTTAATGAATACGAATTCTATCAAATTGTTGAAAATATTCATAAACAGAGCCTTGCTCTTGCATCATTAATTCTTTGACTGAACGTTACGTTACGTTGATGCGCTATCTTTACGATGTCAGAAACACAATTTTACACATTACCTGCGAAGTCACTTGTTTATGACGACTATAATCAGAGGGCAATGTGCAAAGAGTTTCATTGCTTCAAACAGTAACTTTTGTACAGTAACTGAAACGTTACATTACGGTGCACCCGCTTCGAGTTTGCTTTGAATGCCATTTCTCAAAAAGCAAATAAATTTAGTTTGTAGAATTTTTTTGTACAGCTGTTGAGCTGTTAGACAAAGCAAATGTTCAGCATATTTGAACTTGAGCTTCCGTTTGGAGTTACACTACATTACGTAACATTACATACGAATCGTGAAGTCAAAGCTTCATTGTAATATCATGCATTGAAATCCTATGGCTGAACTCGTAAACGTCAGGTGAGCCAAAGGTAAAGCGTGTTCGCATTTCATCCATTAACGATTCCCTATCGCGAATGACAAATGTTCAAATGAAACTGAGCTGAGTTAGCTGAGTTTGACAGCTGTCAAATGCCATTGCTCCCACCATAGAAATAAAGGAATAAATGTCACTGTATGTGTTCTGAATGGAGGCTGAACGGTCAAACTCACGAAAGTGTTTCATTTTGTTCAGAGTGTTCAGAGTTTTCAGAGCCTCAAACTCGTATTTCAGATTAGGTTCAAAGCATGTTCTCTGATCTCTTTTGCTTGTATACTTTTGTACAAATCCTTAAGATGAGTTAATCAATTAAGAAAAACAATATGCAAACGAGTTCAAGAAACAAAATGATTTTCTAACTCAGTAATGGGTTTTGTGGAATTTCACAGTAGCTTGATTAATTTTTCTCTGAAATGTTTAGGTATAACCTGAAAAGCACTTAAAAAAAGTCATTTCATTTTCTTAGAGTATCAACAATTCATCAAGAAAGCGGCATTGCTTTCAAAGAATTTTACAGGTAATGTAATCACGACGATGTAATGACACCATTTTGCGCCTTAAAATCATTCCTTACAGGCTTACAGGCGGGAATTTTTGAATTTAAGATGTTAAAATAACGACTGTGGAGTGTAGGAATAACAGTCTTCAAAAAATTAAAGAGAAGTACGAGTACATCACAAACATACCAAACTGCTTAATCCTGAATTAACAGTACAACATTTTTTGGTACAGCTAGTTACCTACTTACTTAAGGTAGCGCTACAGTCCGTTGTGGACTTGGGCCTCAATCAACAGTTTCCGCCAGCCAGCTCGGTCCATAGCTAACTGTCGCCAGTTTTGCACTAGAAGCTGATTGAGGTGCTCCACACGGGGCCAAAGATGACCAGAAGAACTTTCCTCTCTAAACAGCCTCAGGCACATTCATCCCACTTTGTCAAGGTCCATGCTTTTGCACCATGCAGCAGGACTGGGATGATGAGGGTGTTGTACAGTTTTACCTTAGTTGCTCGAGAGAGTGCTTTTCCACTCAATTGCTTTCTTGGCCCAAGGAAACAGCGATTAGCTAGAGTTATTCTTCGTCTGATCTCGGTGCTAGTGTTATTGCCCGTGTTAAAAGCGGTGCCTAGGTAAACCAACCCCTCAACTACCTCGAAGTTGTATGCGTCTATTGCGACGTTCTGTCCGTCTGTCCTCCAAGACAGCATTTACTTTGTTTTCCCTCATTTACCGCTAAACCCGTTTTTGCCGCTTCTGTCTCAATTCTCACAAACGCGCCATTGGCATCACGCTGTGTTCTTCCCACTATATCAATATCATGGGTGTACGCGAGAAGTTGAACAGATTTTCGGAAGAAAGTGCGTCTAATGTTGACGATGGAGTCTTGCACTATCTTCTCAAGGACGATGTTAAAGAAATGGCATGACAGTGCATCGATTTGTCTGAATCCTTTTTTGACATCGAAAGATTCTGTGAGCTCGTTGCCAACCTTGATGGCGCAACGTGAGTTCTCGATCGTCATTTTTTGCAAAAGCGAACGAGCTTGGCAGGGATGCCAAAACTAGACATTTGGACTAGGATTTGGTTGTCTTTCCTGGTCTGAAGCCACATTGATAAGAACCAATCAGATTTCGAACGAAAGGCTTCAGACGTTCACATATTACGGCAGAGAGGATCTTGTAGGCGATGTTAAGTAGACTGATTCCTCTGTAGTTGGCGCAGTTTAGTGGATATCCCTTCTTCAGGATCGGGCAAACAATGCTGACGTTCTATTCATCGGGCATGCATTCTTCCGACCATATCTTACAGATAATTTGGTGCATGCTCCTATCTAGATCTTCGCCTGCTGCTTTGAACAGCTCGGCACCTAGACCATCTGCTCCAGTGGCTTTGTTGGATTTCAGCCGTGATATTGCGGTTTTCACTTCTTCTAGGTCGGGTTCACGGAATTCTTGACTATCATTGTGTCCGATGGAAGGCTCCTTCCTCATGGCGGGATTTTGTTTTTCGTCGCCGTTTTACAGTCTACAGAAGTGGTCTTCCCTAATTCCCAGCATTGACTGCGATTTTACTATGATGTTCCCTTGTTTGTTGAGTTCTTTCAAGACATTCAAAAACAAAGAAGTCACCCTGTGATTGTGAACAGAAGAAATGTCATATCATGATACCAGGGAGGATTAGATTATCCTTGAAATTCGACAGTAAATTATTCAAAATTCAACTGTACAATATCTCTCTACTGTCAGTCAGAAAACCTCTTCCGCCAAAGTCATCCAACATTTATCTTTTTTGAAACCAACCATTTTCAACCTCCTTTTGAGTAATTTATCGGCCATTTTCATTACAGTGTGATATTGTCCTCTATAGCTTTTATATAATAATCCATTATACAGTTGAAGTACATGAGAGAATGAAAAAAACACCTCCACAGTCGAAAGCCTACAATTAAAATTCAATTAAAAATGAGAATAAAAAAGAAAAACTATTTCAAATTGCGTGTAGAGTCATTAATTTAACAACAAATGGTTAGAGTCTAAACCAACACCAACAACAAAAATGAAAAAGAACAAAAAAACAACATCGGAGTGGAGAAGAATGTAAAAAAAATGTTAACAATGCAATTAAGGTCACCTCATTGTTAATACGCCCAACTATACATCTTACGTAGTAGGTGACATCCGTTGGGTCGTTGTGGACGACAGCGATAGAGGGCTGGCCGGTATGTACCGGGTCGTGAGGGTGGGCAAATAATAGAAAAATGTAATTTCGAAAATGCATTAAGGAAGACATTTACTCAAACTATGTTGAGCTAAAGTGTGCAAAAGGGTGGCGGTAAATACGTCCAAGATTCCTTTATAAGGATGACATTCAAATAATTTTTGCTTACCTTAGAAATGCACAACCAACTCGCGTTTCCTTTTCTCTCTCTCTTTCTCTCTTTCTTTTGTTGAGAGACTTACTTTGTTTTTAGGTCACTGTGTTGGTTTCATGGACAAATGCATCTTAGCTGCATTCAAGGAAATTAAATTTGTTTTTGTTCAGAGTTCGAATATGTTTTCGAGTATTTTTTGGAGCAAGCTTTGTCCCTGGAACAGATAAGATTAAGAAGACCTCTTTCGACAAAATTAAGATTTTAAATTTTTGGGATAAGGAAGTTAAAGAGAGTCCTAAAGAAATCTCTTGCCAGTCAACCGTTAAATTAAGATGTCGACTTTTCTATTTTTCATACTGACATGATTCTTCGAGCAAAAACGTGCGACCTAGTTCTAAATTTTACTTCGTTTGTTTGACATCAAAAAATCGGAAAAAAAATAAAAAGAAAAAAACTGGAATCCAAGATGAACAAAATGCTTTCAATTGAAATTGCAAAAGAAGAAAATCCATCACTCAACTCAAGAAGACGCCCGACAACCGACAACGTCAACGACAACCAAGACGACTATGAAGAAGAAACCGAAGAAGTCTCAACCTTGACCGGTTATCTATTTGGTTCTTTATTTTTCCGGAATTGATATAGCTAAAGGTTTTCCCGTTACATTGGTTTGCACTTTTCTTCTTTTGTTTCTTTCCAGGGGAGGAGGGGTTGAGGGGGAGCATGAACGAATGATTCCAAAAAGGGTAGTTTTTTTTTTTTATTAAAATTTTTGTCAGCAGCAAAGTGTTTTGTGTAACCCCAATTTTTTGTTGTGTGTTGCTTAACTCTCTTGGGAAAATATATGCTCGGTTCAGCAGGTTCCATGTTTTCGTGTACATTTTCGTGTACAAAATAGATTGGAGGAATTTGTCTTTCTTTTCATTCAAGGAATCGATTTGAGGAGGGGGTTAGGGTGAGACAAACAAAAATTATATTCTTTTGATTGAAAGGAGTTTTGACATTGATAGGTCACGAATGTGAACGAAGACACACTTTTTTCATTTAACCCAACTATAAAGCAAAAGAACCGACACGAGGACGACCGAGAAAACTTTGTGTGAGTTTGAAGTGGGAACAATGAAAAGATGACGGACGAACCGCAAGTAATAATGAAACAGTTGCTATGATCTTAGAATCAAGAAAGATATATGTAAGTGTCTTGGCCCAAATGTCCAAGGCTATAATAACTTTTTCAATTCGCTACAAAGGATTTTTTGCTGTGGATTCTTTCGAAGCTTTTGAGACTCATGACGCATGAAATAGAGTTGATTTGGAATTTTTGTAATTTAAGGAAGTCCTTTTTGATATTGTATTGGACATAGTTCTTGTCAGTTCCATAAATAAAGTCTTTGTTGAGGTTGACAAGTTCAATAAAAAGTGTCTAGGTATCAATTTTCTTTTCAAGTGTGTGAAGCAGAAGGAAATTGATCGGGTTTTCTTTAATAATTGGAAAGCACTAAAATTGAAGTATTTCAATTGCAATGTAAAATAGAGACTCGAGCGTATCACCCCACTTTCTATGAAAAAGGGTGCTTTTCTACGCTGTCAAAACCATTAAGTACACTTTTCTATCACTTAAATGCTCAAACCATACAGTTTTTTCCTCCCAATTACTGCAATTACTTCCTTTCTTTCATATGTCATGAAAAAATTGATAATTTATCAGCTAAAGAAAAAATTCGAGAACGAAAGCCATCGCAGAATCAGGCTCACTGATATTCTTATGGCTTTTATGTCACAGGACAGTGTAAATAATCTTTACCATAAAAAGTAAATTGGACGGATTGAAGTCTGAAATGAAAAAACGCTGATGTGCCCCAGGGCTCCGTATTGTCACCAACACTCTTTTTCATTTAAATTATGATCTGCTGTCTGCAAAACAAATATGGCCAAGTTTAGAACCGAAGCAGTTGAAATGCTTGATTTCCCTGAACAAGGAAAACATAAGCTCCACAGTTGGAGTCATAACAGGACTCTGCGACTCTGTCTTATAGAAAACATGCCATAAAACTGAGGGTTTAGTTAAATGACCTCTGTAGAAGCTGTATGGACGAGGAGGAAGAAGAAACAGTCCAATTACTCCTCTGTACTATCCGGCAGTCTCTAACAGAGGCAATACCAGTGAACTGGAAACGATCAGCATAAGATGTATTTAGTATTTCATAAAAAGTACTAAATGGTTAGTTTTAGTTCTCAACTCTCCCATGAGTAACTTTCCATGTTTATATCACGGTCTATTGTCACTTAGGGTCAAAGTGAGTCAACAAGAACCAGACAGCCAAACCAACCAAACTTATTACTAATATGAATGTTTTGGGAATGAAAACATTCATCCCGAATAGGGTTAAAAGTATCAATCCCAAAGAAAAATCATGGATCATGATTCTCGCTGTGAAGACGTTATCAGGGAAAAAGAATTAAAGTTCCGGTGTTTTAGAGCCAACCCAACTGAGGAAAACCGGAACAAGTTTAAAGAAGAAAGGAAGGCCTGCAATGCCCATATTCGTCAGACGAAATTTTTACATGACCAAAAATTAAGTAAAAAAATACTGCAATATCCCAAAAGCAGTAAGTTTCTGGTCATTTGTAAAAAATATGAAGAATTCTTCATTTTCCTCGGTCCCTACTCCCTACGTCCGTTGACAATGACACTCTAGTTGATAGCTCTGTCGCAAAAGCTAACCTTTTTGCTAGGCAGGTCGACTCTAACTCTTGGCTGCCAGAGAGTGTCATGATTCCCCCAGTTCTTGAGCACGTCAACGATTCCATGGGACTGATCTTCTTCCGCACTCGTGTTGTGAGGAGAGTCCTAAATGATCTCAACACATTAAAATCCGCTGGCCGGGAAGGTATCCCCGCTATTATTCCGAAGAGGTGTTCTTCCACGTTGGCAAAACCCTTGCGTTAGCTTTTCCATCTATCCTATTCGACCGAAAGCTTCTTAATGACCTGCAGTACAGCTTTTGGAGCAACAGGTCCATTGTTGATCTGAAGGTTCATCTCACCAAATAGTGGAACAAGTCTTTAAATTGTTTTGGAGAAATGCTTTGACGCAAGATATTTGGGTTTCTTAAGGTGTTGCAAGAAATTTTGTCTCCCTGTCTCATCTGGCTATTATCTACAAGAATTATATCCGCCCAAAGCTTGACTACAATTCTCATCTCTGGACTGGTGCTCCAGCTATATACTTGAGCCTCTTGGACGGTATACAAAAAAGAGCCATAAGAATGATTGACAGTTTATCCTGGAGCCCAACGTCGGACGTACTCTCAAGTATAGAGAATCGTTCTTTAGCCGTACTACGCGAATATGGAACTCCTTTCCACACTATGTCTTTCCCAATCATTGCAATGTTCCTCCTGCACTCACTGTGTCTCTGGCATAAAAAGGGTGTAAAAAACCCACTCAAGGGGTTGCAAATTATAAAAAAAAGCTAAAGAAACATCTCAAAGACTGAAAAACTCTTATTGTGGAACTTATCATTACCATAAACAGTTTATCGCACCAATTCAAGTCTGAAACCAACAACATTGGCAAAGATGTGCCGCAGGGCTCCGTATTGTCACCGACACTCTTTTTCAATCATGATCTCCAGCCTGAAACTTCACCGAAAACACTAGGTACCCTATGGTTTGCTCTTCGGATGCATATCTTCAGCGTCTAAAATATTAGTCCAACACTTGAGTGACTCTTGTGCTTCAGTTATGTACTTAAGCTTCTTGGACAGTATTCAAAACAGATCGTTTGGGATGAATAAAATTGATTGATTGTCATTTCCGTCGTCTAAATAGTGCCTCATGCCTCGTTCTTTTTTTTTTAATTATTCAACGTACTTTTAATGCTCCTTCAGAAATGCCCTTGAGTATTCATTCCAGTCCAGCATCGGTCACACTGTAATAAAAGGAGAGCCGTTTTTTAGCCGCACTGCATGAATGTGGAACAATTAACCACACTCTTTCTCCAACGATCATTGCAATATCAACGAATACAAAACCAATGTACAGCGGCATCTAATTGCACAATCCTATCGTTCTTTCCAAATGGCCCAACTGTGACTTGGAATATAAAGGGATATCTTAACCTCTTAAATGCTGATCCCTTATTTCACTAACAGTCTTACTTTATCGTCTCCTTATCCATGTAGGATCTCAGCTTTAGACATAGCAGTTTTACATCGAGAAATGTCCCTCGCATGCATTCTCCAGTTGTCAAAACCATTAGTACCTGCCTGCTCTTTGTACTGGAGGTTCAGTCTTCCTGATCGTCTAAGGTTAGATTAGGTTAAGCGGGCTGACAGTTGGTGTTGTTACCATCACATCTCAGATCAATGTAGATCCATTGTGGATCCTGATCGTCTTGGACCTGAATGAATTTGTTATTGCTGACTTCTTCAGTCCTAGTTTTTATTTTTCCATTTTGTATTCTTTCAATTCACAGTATGTTTTTGTAAAAAAGAATATATGGTATATCAAAAGTTATTGACCACCAGGAAAGTGTCTTCGTTTTCTCCTCACATAAAGGCCAACGAAGAGTCAGGAGAATATTAAGTATCCCAATTGAATTGCCAGAAAGAATTGTTCCTAATTTGACATCATTGGCGTTAAAAGTGTGACAAGTGATTCCCTTAATCGGATATTAGAACAAGACTGTCGATAGTGGTTCTGATAGGTTTTGTTGGGTCTTCATAGATCCATATACATATCTCAAAAATGGCTCAGATATTTGTTTTGCTATAATAAGTGATTAGGGATTTCCATACGGATCTACACAGATTCTGGTGAAGCTTGACTTCGTAATTGGAGGGCCTTAAGTCCTAGACTACAATGGCTGGTATTATTTTAACTCAGATAACAAACTAAGGATGTCAAAGTCAAATTCGATCCCTTAGTGTCATTATATTTAGAATATCCAATATAAGCAATCAATCAATCTCAGCTACTCTGTTTCTGTTTGAAAAACAAAAGAAAAAATCAGAAAAGCTATCATTAATCCTCATTAAATCTCACCAACTCTCTGTACCACACTCCAAACAATCCAACCAAATGCAAACCCCCAACGGCAAGGCCACATAATCATGCATGAGATTTAATATGAATTCTTCAATCCGAGATTGTGTCCTCACTTCTATATATTAGCCCACAGGGTATTTAAATGTCCTCCTTCTCATTCCGTTTTTTTTTTTTTTGGTCTGTTTTTCGTTCATTTTCTGTCTGTTCTCGTGTAACCAATTCTTAAAATACATGTTTTTTATATCAAGGATAATCTCGGCCCTTTTTATCCCTGAAATCAAAAATAGAAAGCAAGAAAAAATCAATCTAGAACTAGGGAACACATTTCAAACACAAGAAAGAAGAAAACACAAACACTCAAAAACACTCATCCGCCCACTCAAAAACAAACACACGAAAAACAAACAGCAAAAAAGAAACAACTCTTGTTCGCCGCTTTTTGTTTCCGTTATGATGTTCGGTTCATTTTTTATTTCCATTTTTTATTTTGTTTTTCTCATTCAACAAGAAAAAAAAAGAAAATATGCGAGCAGATAAAAAAAAAAATTGAAACATAAAAAAATTAAACGCTTTACACATTACTACTAGCAGACATCCCATCCCTTGCGCACTGTTATCCCTTGTCATCCTCATCCTTTTATCATCATCATAATTCTATTCTAGCAATGGGCAGTCCATACTACAGAGACATGGATGAGCCGACAAGCCCGGCCGGGGGCGGTCATCACCGGAGTAGGAGTGCCAGCAGACCACCGATGTCACACGCCATGGATTATCCAAGTAAAGAGTTTTTTCTTCATCCCTTAAACTTCAACAAATTCAAATTGATTGGATTTATTTCTGTTTAACATTTTCTGCTTGTAATTTTTTGAAAAATCTAGGAACCCGATATCAATCACTGGATAGAGGGGGTTTGGTGGATCCACACGACCGTGAGTTCATCCCCATACGGGAGCCGAGAGATCGATCGCGAGATAGATCTCTCGAACGAGGGCTATACCTAGAGGATGAGCTCTACGGCCGATCGGCCCGACAGAGTCCGAATCCTATAGGTTAGAATTTCTTTCAAAAATAACTCGAAAAAACAGAATTCTAAAAATTATTTCATTTTTTGTTTTTAAAAACAAAAGGTATCCCGTCATCGGATCGGGCATACCTCGGGGACCTTCAGCATCAGAACACTGACCTGCAGCGGGAACTGGGCCAACTTAAACGCGAATTAGAGCTAACAAATCAAAAGTTGGGCAGTTCCATGCATAGCATAAAGACGTTCTGGTCGCCGGAGTTGAAAAAGGAACGGGCTCTGCGTAAGGAGGAAAGCGCCAAGTATAGTTTAATAAACGATCAACTTAAGTTACTAAGCAGTGAAAATCAGGTCAGTTCTGGTTCATTTCATACCCAACTTACTCTTTGTCCTTGCAATGACTATTTTTCTAATTCAATCTCCTTTCCATTTCCCTATTAAAACAAAACTAGAAACAAGCAATGTTGGTACGTCAGCTGGAAGAAGAACTACGAATGCGAATGCGGCAGCCAAATATCGAGATGCAGCAACAAATGGAAGCAATTTACGCAGAAAACGAACACTTACAGCGTGAAATCAGTATCCTACGTGAGACAATCAAGGATCTGGAGTGCCGTGTTGAGACGCAAAAGCAGACACTAATAGCGCGCGACGAGAGCATTAAAAAGCTCCTCGAGATGCTGCAAACCAAGGGTATGGGTAAGTGTCCCCTACTGTGTGGTGTGTTTTTTTCAGTTTAGCTTCTTCTTCCTGTGTATTATATTGTCCTGTGTATTTTTTTCTCCACCTCCGTTCTATATGGATGTATATGTCTTTAGTTGTCTTTAAGGTTCTGTAAATATGCTGTTTCTGTTCTCCTCCAGTTGATAACGTCATTACCTGGCAATTAATATAGTGACCCCATGAACTTCTGACATTTTCCACCTCCAACGCTGTGTTTTGTTGGTTTTGTGGTCGTTGTGGGGGTGTTATTCCTTTTTTATGGCCAGGTCAAGTCGAATGTACACATCGGAGAGCGCAAGAGGATGAAAATGGCATTCCTGATTCTATTTGTGTTACTCAGTGGCATTTAAGGATTTAATTCGATTCTATAGATAGTGCATGGCGATTGCAATTATTGAGTTTAGCACAACTATGTTGATGTGAAACGTGATGCGAATTATCTCGATTTTGGAATTTGTGTGATGAGAGTGTGTGCGGTTTTTGCTGTGAAGCGCGGTTAAGTGCAAGTCATAAATACTCAGCGAGGAGTAGAGAGTGAATTATCGCATGGTTATTGGTAATCAGACACCATAACTAATAAATTTTCTTCGAGACGAAGTTTGTTGGTTTATCGTCGACTCATCTCGTCTCTTTTGTAAAGAAGAGTTGCTTGATTTTGAAAATCCATTAAAAATTCTGGTACATGTTTTTGTGTCTTAATTGATTTATCGCATAAATCATTACTCAGTCAGGAAAGCGTTTTTTATTCAATTAAACTCATAAATCATGGATCTTTATTGTGCGATGGAAATGAAAAGTTTACATTGTTTCATCTTCCATAGGTTAGGTTAGGTTGAACGGGCTGATAGTTGATGTTGTTACCATCACACTTAGATCAATGTAGATCCATTGTGGTACCCCGAAGTGTCATCTTCCATACAATAAGAAGAGTCATTAACGCTGTCAAAATCCATATAAATCGCATTTTTATACTTTGAACAATTCTCAGCTCAGAACTTAACCAATTAATACGGCATCCTTCCAATTTGAATTGTAAGGTAAGATCTTGAAGCTAAGGCATCGTTGTGCTTGTGACACGCGAAGTGACCCAGTTATCGGAATCGTTGAACCTAAAATCTTGAGCAGGAAGTGTGCTTCTGTGCCATGAAACATGACTGTTGTAAAAAGGCAAAAACGTGTACAACATGACTTGTTCTAGTTGTTCTCTTTAGGTTGATTGCCCGGGATTGTCAATTGATTTCATTACCATTAAGGTGTCTGCCTTCATATGAGCCACAACAGGGATCCAATGCGGGGCTCCTTCAGTATCCTTCCTGTTGGCGGACGCCATTCAGTTTTGCACCCCAAGGGTTTAGGCGTCCTGGTCCTTGCCCATTCGGCTCTTCACTTCTTCGCTTACCTCGAATTGTAACGTCTCCAGAACCATCCTTCCTCATGGCAAAGAGGTCAGAGAGTTGTCTAGGTACCTAAGCCGTGTCATACATCAGCAAATTCGACAAAATGGTAAGGATTTTCGATTCACAGAGCCTTTAGGTTCTGACCAATACGTGGTTGGTTGTTAAAGGAAATTGGCATATTTTTTGTAAGACCTCATGTTTTCGTGCTACAGTTAACAAGAGGCTTCTTTAGCCTGGAAGTAATGAACTCGAGAATTATCACGGCCAGCAGAGCCGGAGTAAGGTCCTCTACCTTCAGAGTCTAGTGTCTCGCCGGGGAAATCGGAACAATGATATCATCGTCGGTCATGATTTTGCCGTCATTAGTGTCGGCTGCTCCTGACTTTGCCGAACCTTAATAATCTTGGCAATTCTAACGCCGAAACGGAGTTTATATTATGTCTTCTCGAGGGCCCCCAAATTTTCCTTGCTAATCTTCAGAAGATAAGAAACGCTATTCTTCAGCCGTTCGCCAGCCCTAATAACTGTCCAGTCACACATTGGAATCAACGAGTTAAGCCTCTATAGACCCCAAATCAGCTCTTTTTCGCTTCAGGATGTCTCTAGTTGGGATACGCTTGGGTTTTAAGCCTACATAGTCATAGCTAATCTTAGCAATGCCAGATCTAAGAAAAATCCTGAAAAACTCTTCAGCGTATTTAACTAGCCTGTGAAGCTTGAGCACCTCAACAGAGTAGAAACTAGGGACTGACCTTCGCTTGCCAAGATTATGTAAGAACGCACCACCCCCGGAAGCTTGGCTTCAATTGAGTTCCACACAGCTAGCAGACCTCTGGCTTTTGTGGAGAACTCATTCACAACCGATATTCGGAGGTCATCTCTGACTACCTCTGATAGTACGTGGTTGCTCCGCTGTAGAAGATGAGGTGCAGGGAAATTACTCCACGGGAATCTGCTCCACATGGGAATTTACTCCACTCAAAGTGGGAATTTGCTCCACTTTTTAAAGTGGAATAAATTCCCACTGCGAGTGGGAAATAACTGCATAATTGTGTGAGAAAGTAGTCCACTAAAAGTAAAAATTGTGAGAAACAATATTATTGCACTTCTTATTAAAAAAGTTTCAGAATGTGATTTTTTTCTTTGAATTATAAAAAAGTCTTAACAATTGATAGGACCATTTTTTTTACTATTTGTGGACAAAATTGACAAAGCAATTCATTTTTCAAAACTAACTGCTGCCGTTTTCTTTACTTTTTAAAAGAAACCACCACGCACCTTTGTAATGCACGCTTGTGTATGGAAAGCAGGTGCTGCATTGAAATGATTCATTTTGAACATCTTTTTTCACTTTCGTCTAGACTCTAGAGATTATGACGATCTGGAACATTCAAAATCGTTTTGTTTGGTTGGGAGCGTAACGAGCGGAAAAAATTTTGCCCAAAAGAGAATGAATTTGGGGTGTGAAAATAAAAAAATTCGCGCGAAAAAAAATTTTCCCAAAAGAGAATGAATTTGGGGTGTGAAAATAAAAAAAATTCGCGCGAATTTTTTTATTTTCACACCCCAAATTCATTCTCTTTTGGGCAAAATTTTTTCGGCTCGCTTCGCTCGCTTGCAATTATTGTACCTACTTCATTTTTTGTTTCAAGCTCCAAATCCGTTAGTGAAATAATATTTTAAAACATGTGAGACTGAGTTAAGGTTTAGTATTGCAAAAATAGTACCTACTTACGTCTGCATCCACATGATGCAAGAAAACTGATCAGTGAAAATCATATCAATACAAAAATGTCTTTCTAATGGAGCTGTTGATGTAATAGAAACAGCTCAGTTATTTTAGGTGACAAAAAGATGCAATAAGATGAAGCTCGGCTCAAGTACCGTGTGCTTGTAGAATGCGCTACTCTCACCGAACACCAAAGTCCAGAAGAACGTTTTCATGGGGAAGAGTTTCCTTAACGTTACATAGACTTAGAGCATGTGGTATGTAAACCTTGAAAATATGTTCAAACTGTCCACTCAATTTATTGGTTTACAAAATTAATTTCAGGACTAATGACCCACCATAGTGGGTTTGTAGTCCCAAAATAGAATTCGGCACTTGTGTTCCACCATAGTTAGACTGTGCGGAAAAATAAATAATTGTTTAATTTGTAAAATTATGTTCATATTCAATAAATTGGTTGAATTTATCACATAAATTGATTGCATTATAATTACTAACATTCCTCGTAAAAACCTGTAGAGCTCAGTTTCATGATGGGAATTAATTCCACCAAAAAAATTGTGCAGTTATTTCCCACTTGCAGGGGGTATTTATTTCACTTTAAAAAGTGGAGCAAATTCCCACTTTGAGTGGAGTAAATTCCCATGTGGAGCAGATTCCCGTGGAGTAATTTCCCTGCACCAGAAGATGATGCCTTCTTTTTTATCAATCATATTGGGTTTCGGTCCACTAGACCTTTTTGTTTCGTCTGCCTGCTTTTGAGTCACCAGACAACTGTTGTACTCCTCAACGATTTTTTAGTACTTTATCTTATTTTTACGATCCTTCTCCTGCACAGTTCCAGCTATCACATTTCAAGCAATCTTGGCAAGAAGGAAGGAAGCCTCGTTGAACTGACTTTTGAAGCGAACGCCAGACGATTTCTTGACTTTCCCTTCAGAAGCATTGCTCTGGCTGACATTGCTGGTCAGGGGGTTTGGATTTGGATTGGCTGGTTATCAACCTGCTTCCAGAGGGTGCAAGTTGCCCTACTATGGTCCTCTGACTGAAGGCCAAAAGTTCATCCTCAAAGTGGAGGGTCCTAAGTTCGTCGTGTTTTGATCGTCCTGAAAAAAATTTTGAGATTCAATTGTTAGTCCCACAAATAGTGCGGAATGGGAGAGGAGAGGTTAGCCCCAGCATAGCCAATATACCGGGGTAAGGCAAGTAATAAGACGGACCCTGCCAAGCCATTTGAATGAGCTTGTTTGCCCATGGGCCCGTCATTATAAAAATCGCTGACACCACCACTTAATATCAGGGACCCCGTATCTATAATCAAATTGCATTGCTGAAAGTTTAAACTATTGAAGTTTAGAAACGCCTCAGCAATTCAACCTGACCTTAGCTGATCTCCTTCTTGACATCGCACACGAAAAACTGTGGTGATGATCAACGCCCGGCACCCACTAGGAGGGTTTGATACGAGGATTATTGCCAATCAAAAACAGTAAAAAAAAAACTTTTAAGTCCTTGTGTTTGCTAAGTGAAAAAACAGCTAATTCCTTTTAAACTGCAAACTAGGAATATCTGCAGACAGTGCCTACTTCAACAATAGCAAAACCAAAGCCCACATTATCCCCACTAATCCTTGGCAGCACACAACTAACAACTCGTAAAAAAGTAACTTCCCTTTTCATTATCAGTTCATAAAATTCCATTTGTTTGTGCAATTATAGCTGTTGTCTTGTTGTTTGAGCTTGCAGACACTCATAAACATAAAATCGTGCCAAAAAAAAGCAAAATAAAAACAACAACTTAAGCTTTAATCCTCATATTCGTTGAGTCCATTTTGTATACGAGTTACGAGTTGGTAAAACCTCTCCCACTCCCACTCTTCGAAAAAGTTCAATGGCACTATCGTCACGTTTATGCCCACCCATCGTCTCGTCTAGTAGGAATTATAGCTCCATGATTTGGCCGCCACCAAAATAATTCCAATTATCACAAAAAATAAAAAAAACACAAAACAACAAGAGACGCCGCAATCACGACCGCCACCCACTTTGCATGGTGATGGTTGACATGCATTCAAGTATTGAGCTCAACAAGTGCATATTCAACCGCATTTCTCCTGACTCTCTGCCGACTGCCTTGTTGGCTGCCTCGTTGGCTGGATGTACAGCCAATTAACATAAGTTCATGCATAATTGTATTGCATTTGCCACTCGTATTGACCTCTGACAAAATAATATAGTGTTGGTATTGAAAA
This sequence comes from Sphaerophoria taeniata, assembly GCA_943590905.1. Lineage (NCBI taxonomy): Eukaryota > Metazoa > Arthropoda > Insecta > Diptera > Syrphidae > Sphaerophoria > Sphaerophoria taeniata. The sequence continues at coordinate 10,995,620 of OX016540.1, read as the reverse complement.
CGTTTCCGACAACGACGATGAGTATATAATGTGCACAGGCGAAGGCGGCATCCTCATGTTATAGCCCTCAGTTGCGACCACAACTGCTGCTCTTTGGAAGAAGTGCATGTTTTTCCACTTAGACGCTCATCAACATAGCCCGTTGCAATTGATTTCCTGTCCTTTTTGGCTGTCTTCCAATAGGTTTGCTTATTAGACCATCAGAGCTCTATAAGCCATCATCGTTATCCCATCGAGCCAGGTGAAGGCTAAATTCAAAGCTATACGGCCTCTCTCCCATCTTTGAATCATTTCGTTGTCTATCTGGTCTTTTTATCGCCCATCCTGATCTCTCCTCCGGCAGAAGAAGAATAACAATTTAATTTGATGTGCCCTTGGAGGAAGTTTTAGAGTCACAACATATTCGAAAGAAAAACTAATTTCCAACGGAAAGAACAAACTAAATAAACACACCAAATCGGTTGCAGACAGCTCTTCATAATGGAAATATAAACTCACACCGCCATGCCACTTCTCACCGGAGGAGCTCGATCATGGCATGGTAGCACTTCAAAAATGAATTTCACAACAAAATTTATGCGAGCAACTACTCGAATAACGGTATTCATATTATATAGAACAACTCTGTCCCGGAGAAATTCAATCCAAATCAAACTTATTTCATAACAATTTTTTGGCACTCACTTTCTTTTTTTTGGTATTCAAGGACACTCGGTCGTATGCGTAACGGAAATAAATTAAATAACGCACTGCACGTTTTCATCGTTGTCCTCCCGTTTGGTGTTGTACAATTGGGCGGTTATTGTAGCTTTATTGTTGTTGTTTCTAATTTCATTTACTTTTTGCTGGGGAAATTACTGTTTCTCGTGCATTTTGTGGGGGGATAAAGATAGAATACGGGAGATTGAGGAGATTGATGAGGGTTATTAAAAATGAGAGTTTTTGTGACAAAATCTCGACATTAACAACAACAAAAACGACTAGTGCTTTAGCGGCGAAGTATGTGCTAAACACACGCAGTACTTTATGTCACACAGTTAAGTGAAGTATGAAATAAAATAAACGGAAAAAGTGTTGAGATTATTTTGCAGTTATCTCAAAAGCCGAACGGACAGTGGGACAGAATGATAACACGATTGAAGTTGGATTATTTAATTCGCTTCTGTTTGTTCTTCAAAACATCCAAAATTGTGGAAAGCAAGGATTTTGCTCTTTTTTGAATCAATTTTTCGGCTCAAGACATTCAGAGGTTATGAAAGTCTTCGAAATATTTTTTGGGAAATTTTTCAATAAGAAATTTTGTATTTTATTCGCTAGCACGCACGCTATCGATTATCTCTGCAGCAAAGAAACAATTGATCGAAGAATTTTAATGCTTCGTTCTCCATGATTCTCATCGTTTCGAGTCTCCAAATTTCTCAGTTTTTAAAAACGGGTGTGTGGCCTAATTCAGGGTTTGTACTTTGTAACGATATCAAATAAAGCAGAAACTTCGCTCCCCTTGATTCTCATGAATTTGCGTGGTTAGGTCCAGAGCCGTTTTATATAGAAAATGGTTGTTTCCTTCTGACTTATGGCTTGCAGGCTATTTAAGTGCAGGTAATAAGACTTATAACTATTACCGAGATGAAGAAAACTGTAATTAAAACCTCAAAAAGCTAGTAGCAGCTAACGCAAAAGTTGTTTCAGAGTTGCGAGTTTATGAATTAAAAAATCTTTAAGTCATAAATCACCAAGTGAATTATGATTTAGTTTATTTTTAATTCATAAGTCACCAAGTGAATTATGAATTAAATCTTTTCAATTCATAAGTCACCAAGTGAATTATGAATTAATTTTTTTCAATTCGCAAGTCACCAAGTGAATTATGAATTATACTTTCTTAATTCGTAATTCACCAACCGATTTGCGAATTAAATTTTTTTCAATTTATAAGTCTCCAAGTGAATTATGAATTAAACTTTTTTAATTAATTAGACAAAATTCACTTTGAATTATGAACTTATAATATCTATATAATTTATTTGCTCTTGCTAAATAATTTGTATGTGTTATATTTTTGTACATGTAATAATCTCAATGTTACTCTCTGACTTTAAAAATTTTGTTATTGCTTTAATTGTATTACAACTTTAAGCTTTTAAGTTGTTCACGCGTATTACGCTGATGATGGTAGGCCAATTGCCTTCCGAAATGCATTCGGTATTTAGAAAAAATAAACAAATGACAACTAAATTAAACTTCGTTTGTGTTTTTGTTTAATTTTTCTTCAATCATTTTTGCGGTCAATAAGGAAGAGACTTCTACAATTCTAACATAATCGAGACCACAAATTTTGTTCTCCTTAACAGATTAACTTGTTAAAAAATTTTTTGTTTTTTTTTGTTTTGTTATTCACAATGTATTCCGAACAAGACTTGAACAAATATTCGCGTTTGTTAACGAAAGTAAAAAGAATTAAAGCAGACATTGTATTTCTCAAAGAGTGCAAAATAAACAATGTTTTTCCGAATTTTATGAAAATTTCTTGTGCTTTAACAAATACACGCACCGAAAAAGTTATTCGTACAGCAAAATTAAATTGGTTAAAATTGGAAATAGAAAATCATTATAGAAATTTGGACGCGTTACAACTGCAGTTATACGAGTTACACCTGAAAATGACAAAAAGTCTACAAAATAACATTATTTTCAATTGTTTTGCAACCAAACAGTCTATAATAATTAACCGCGCCGAGAATATATTTCATAAAAAACGAATAAAGCATTCCAAAAAATTGGATGTATTATTAAAATATAAGGTAAAATCCATCGAACCTAAACCCGTTGTACAAGAGGTAGAAAACTTAGTTGTGAATTTGTCCAATGAAAGCTTCAGCCCTGATAAAATGAGTTTGCTTAATCGCGGTTTGAATTTCTCGGTTAAACCTCTTACACTCCCTCTTATTGACGTTATTGCTGATATTGAAACAGCGATACAATACAAACCATTTGATGTCAAAAAACAAATAAGAGAAAAAGCATCACAAGTCATCATTGAAACAAAAAGTTATACTGCGAAGAATAAACCTGACCTTGACACCATTAAATGGAATCGTGCGCTTAAATCTTTGAAAAATCGGAACGTTTTTTACATGAAATCCGACAAAGGAAATAAAGTTGTTGTAATCAACAAAGACGACTACAATGAACGGATGATTCAGTCAATTACTGAAGATAATTTTAAGGTTTGCCGTAATCCGCTTAATAAAATGGTCAAAGACTCAAAATCCATCATAGACATTCTACATAAACTTTTCGATGTAAACAAATATCGTTTGAGAGAATCGAACCCCCAAGTACCTCTTATGTACGGTTTACCGAAAATTCACAAAACCGGAGATAAGATGAGAAAAATCGTGTCGTGTGTTAATTCGCCTTTCGAAAAACCGGCGAAATGGCTTATGTCTGAAATGAAAAAGTTTGGCAAATTTGAAGGTTTTTCAGTCGAAAACTCTTTTGAATTCATTGAAAAAGTAAAAGACATCGAACTGGCAGACGATGAAATTTTAATTTCGTTTGACGTCACTGCTCTTTTCCCAAGCGTTCCAGTCAATGTAGCTATAGAAGCTATTAAAGAACACCTACAAAAATCAAATCTCTCAATAGAACACACCGAAGCATACATATTTGCGATTGAAACATGCATGAAATATAATTGTTTTCAATTTAGAAACAAGTACTACTCTAATGACTTTGGTTGCAGCATGGGCAATAGTCTTTCACCGTACATAGCTGAAGCATTTATGTGCAAATTAGAAAGAGAAATGAAAGACGAAAAGTTCTTCCCTAGAATTTGGTGGCGTTACGTTGACGACACCTTTGCTGTTGTTAAACAATCTGATGTCGAACGTGTTTTAAATCTAATAAATAGTCGCCATACCAGCATCAAATTTACTTATGAATTGGAGAATACATCAGATCATACATTACCCTTTCTGGATTTAAAAATAAAACGTCTTGGTAAGAAAATTCAATTTGACGTTTACCGAAAACCAACTACCACTGACAGATACATAACACACGATTTATATTGTTCGTATCAAAACAAAATAGCATCATTTAATTCAATGATCTATCGCATGTGTCGGTTACCTCTCTCGTTAGCTGATTATAAACATGAATACGAGCATATTCTAATTCACTTGGTGACTTATGAATTGCAAAACTTTAATTCACAAGTCACTTGCTAGCTTGTGAATTAAGGATTAGCTTAAGCTGTGAAATGATTTAAGCTCTTGCAACTCTGGTTGTTATGCACATTCTGTTACGAATTTTCTGTTAGTTTTGTGTCAACCTGCCCCATTGTCTATGTCAGCCACCTTATCTCAACCGACCGCTAAGCAATAATTAGTGCTGCTGCGCTCCTCCGCTCATTTATTACATGTAATTCGCCTTGACTTCAAGTACCATTTGAAGCTCAAACTCATATCCAAAGCGTTCGTTCATCTGAATGACCCTCGAATCAGCGTGCAACCCAACCAACCAACGCAACGGCTTGTAAGTTGTCGTAAGTAGCTAATATGCTGCTTCGTGCGTTGTTTTTTCCCTTAAATTATAACCCAGTACGAAGGTGTAAGTACTTTTCATTAAAGTATTACGTTGGTTGTTTTTTTTTTTTAATTTTTGCATAAACTCACTAGAAACACCTCCCTCTGTTATTATAATCAAAGGGGGAAGCGTAAACGACACACGGCTCAACTCAATTTTGTTCTATACTTTACTTATTTTTACTTAATGAAAAAACCTAAATGAAAATAATAAACACGTGACTTTGTGTTTGTTAAAACAGAAAAAAAAAAATAAAACAGGTTGGTTATTAAGTCTGAAGTAAAAAAGATATCATCCCTTCTCAAATGTTCGTACCTATCTACTTTTACTTGGGGTGGTTAATATTTTGTCTTTCTTTTTCATCTTTTACTGAAATTACAAGGATTGCTTAAACATTATTGAGTGATAAAATCTGGGGTTTTATGGATGATAGCTTGTACTTAAGGGAATTTGAAAAAAAAGGTATTTTCATTCTTTAATGGATTTAAGGAGATAATAGGTTTAGAATTTCCATGAATTTTGTATAACAATTGTGGTTTGCGTTTCGGTTGAGGAAATTAATTTGCGATTTAATAAATTGCTTGAAAAACTTTACTTTAAGTAATAACTATGGGAGGCTTTATTTGGTTAAAAGCAATGTGCTTTTTGAAACGCCAAAATTGAACGTAAGCAGCTCTTGAAGTTTTTGTTTCTTTCAGTCTGTTCAAGGCGATATTTTTGGACTTGAAGGCTTTGCAAGCAAGGGAATTTTATTGTATTCTCTTGAAATAATTGTTACATTAGACGCTACAGAAGGCAGTTGGAAAGAGCAATTTTTTCTCATGATTTATGTGTTGGTTGTAAGAGTGTTTCTCTTGAGAACCCTCAAACCTTTTGCATTTTCTTTTTTTAAAGCTGGGCCTGGGGTATACTCACCGGTTCCAGGGCTCTTTTCCAAAGAAGCAATGAAAACTTTTTATAAATGTTGATTTAAATTTAAATTTATTATTCAACCCTTAAACATTTGCTTGCATTGGTAACAATACAATAGTCCATATTTCAAAATAACGGCTTACAAACTAGATGCGACTGAGAATAGCTGCCGTGGACTATTATCACAGACTGAGAAAGCAGTCGTACACTTTAATCACAAACTGAGAACAGCAGCCGTACACTATTTTAAGCTTCTATATCTATGTCAATGTCAATTCTGGACAAGCCACTTTGCCAAAACTTATTGAGAGTCTTTTTCAGGTACTTTACCTGTATATTATTTACACGCGAAAGAACTCTGTTTGCAATAAATTTATATTGCTCCTTTAAGTATTTTTGTACGGAAACAAACTGTGAATTATAATTTTATAAATTCAAATCCATATATATGAAGACAAAATGATAGCAGCGCTCTTTATGGATGTATGCAATGAATGCGTATCATTACATGTTTTTTTGCTTACTTTAATAGCCAAGAGGCGTTTATTACTATCTTTTCCAGATGGCAGCACACTCTTTGTTCTTCCATATGTACCCAACTTCTTTCTGGTAATTTTCCATCGAAGTAGGTGATGGGTATCAATTTTAAGAATTGTACTTCATTGAAACTAGTTTTCAACCTCTTTTACCTTTGCTCACTCTATAAACATAAGTTCTTTTGTCACATTAAGATCCTAGACGATCTTCATGTCTAAAAACGTTTGACAATTGGAAAAGAACATTGCATCCTATTACCCTAAGGTTTGGTTAGGTTATAGGGCTTACAGTTGATGGTGTTACCATCACACTTAGATCAATACAAATCCATTGTGATACCCGCGAGTATTGCGACTGAAGCTTATATAAAAATCAATGCTTTCAGTTAATCAAGCCATTTAGAGGCATTGACAAAGTTCAGAATGTTAGTACCTGGAGTAGTAAGTCTAAGTTCCCGAAGAAATAATTGCCGAGCAATTTCTTCCTTTGGTGGGAGAGTGCGGGCAGTGACATAGAAAGTGCGAAGTGTCTTCATGCTCCTCCTCGTCACCGCATCCCCTACATAGATCATCTGAACTGATTCTCATCTTTTTCTCATGATATCCCAATAGATTATGCCCGGTAATTATGCTTACAAGAGATCGAAGTGATCTCTTGTAGTGCCGCAGGTGTCAAAAAGGTTCCACCTTTCATCAGCATCAACAGTTGTTCTATTTGAGATTTCGTGCTTTAAATAACAGGTAGAGGTGCTGGTTTTTTTAGCTTGGCTAACGTCAAGCGTTGATCCTAATCTTGCTAATTCATCGGCTTTCTCGTTGCCTGGTATATCGTTGTGGCCTGGGAACCAGCAGAGTCTAATGTTATGCTGTGTGCCAAGAACTTTTAGCTCTTCGCGGGAGCATGAAACAAGTTTTAATTACCTCTGTTGCAGTAACCACTTTTATTGCCGCTTGGCTATCAATGTAAAAGATTTAACAGCCCGTGGTATTGTCATCATCCAGCACCTCCACTTGGAAGACACTACTGTAGTATGGAAGCCTAAGCGATGTGGTTAACTTGAGAGATTCAGAATAAAAGCCTGCCCCTACACCAGTATTCATCTTAGAGCCATCGGTATAGATAGCTATTGACGACTCACTGGAGTATGTTATTTTATCTATCCATTCCTCTCTGCTTAGGATGGCAGCCTTGAATGGTTTATAAAAATCTAGTTCGGGTATTTTATAGCCTGTTGTAGTACTATGACCCATGACTTTATGAAGGATCTCAGCATGTCCTATAGAACTGTTTTTCCAGACTTTAGTCTGACTAAGTCTCAAGGCACTTTTAGCGGCAGATTCTTGAACAAAGAGGCCGAGGGGTATTAAATCGAGAATAACTTCTAGTGCCGTAGTTGGAGTGGATCTCATTGGCGCAGTGTCATAAGTCCGTAGGTCATAAGTCCGTAAAGGACTTTTAACCCACTTAAGTGAGTCAAAAGTTCATAAATCGATTATGAACTTATAACCCACGTAAATGAGCCAAAAGTCCGCAATAAAAAGAGCCATAAGGTCTTAAACAAACAAATTTAAGATTGAATGAAACAAATTTATTTTATTTTTTTTTATGGAAAAACTGAAAACAGAAAAATTTGTTTCTATCATAATACAAAATTGAATTTGAATAATTAATTAATAATTCAGAAAAACACCTTCGCGCTCTTTGTCACTATATGTCTTGAAAAGGGGCACAGAATTTCGTTTTTGAAATGATTTGCTGTTTCAACTATACTTGTGAAACATTCATCACATAGCTAAATATGGTTACACGGCATAAGAATTGTATTACGCTGGTTATTGAAGCAGACTCCACCAAGCATAGCGTTTTCAGAACTGCTGTTTAGAGCACCATCGTCATCTTCATTCTCCTCTTCGCTCAATTCCTCCATTACATCTAAGTCAATATGGTGCATGCTCTAAGTCTATGTGACTTAAAGGAAACTCTTCTCCATGAAAACGTTCTACTGAACTTTGGTGTTCGGTGAGAGTAGGGCATTCTACAAGCACGCTGTACTTGAACCCAGTTTCATCTTATTGCATCTTTTTGTCACCATAAATAACTGAGCTGTTTCTATAGCATCAACAGCTCCATCAGAAAGACATTTTTGTATTATGATGGGATGTTCAGCATCATCTGGATGCAGACGTAAGTACTATTTTTGCAATACTAAACCTTAACTCAGTCTCACATGTTTTATTTCAAAAATATATTTCGAACCAAAAAATGAAACAGGTACAGTAATTGCTAGCGAGCGAAGTGAGCGGAAAAAATTTTGCCCAAAAGAGAATGAATTTGGGGTGTGAAAATAAAAAAATTCGCGCGAATTTTTTTATTTTCACACCCCAAATTCATTCTCTTTTGGGCAAAATTTTTTCCGCTGATTTCGCTCCCAACCAAACCAAAGCGATTTTAAATGTTCCAGTTTTCAGATCGTCATAATGCTCAGACGAAAGTGAAAAAAGATACTCAAAACGAATCATTGCAATGCAGCATGTGCTTTCCAGACACAAGCGTGCACTACAAAGGTGCGTGGTGGTTTCTTTTAAAAATTAAAGGAAACGGCAGCAGTTTTGAAAAATGAATTGCAGTATTCTATATACAAATATATTAATATGGACATTTATTCACTTAATTAACCTATTTAAAAATAATATGTTGATATTGGCTTTAGAAAAAGCTTTAAAAGTATTATTCGCAAACTCAGGTCGCAGCCATATGAACGGACCTTTAGGGAATTAATTTTTTTTCCGCACGCACCAAAAAACAAACCCAGTTTCAGAAAAACTCGAATGAAGTGACGCTTACAAGTCAGAGCTATCAAGGCAGATATGTTTTCATTGAGCATATTAAAACCATGGTCTTGATTACTATTTGCCGATGTAAGATTTAAAAGAGAGTACTTATTATTGAAGGTCACAGCTAGTAGGTAAGTGAAAGGAACGCAACAAATAACAATTTTCGGAAGCATTCGCTTCTCAGGGAGAATGACTCCAAAAAACCGTAACCTTTGGGTCAGAATTTCGTAGGAAATTTTGATGGACTTTTGACTCACTTAGGTGGGTTATAAGTTCATAATCGATTTATGAAGTTTTGACCCACCTGAGTGGGTCAAAAGTCCTTTACGGACTTATGACCTACGGACTTATGACACTGCGCCGATCTCATTGCCCCTGTAATGCCTGTCCACGCAAGTCTTTGAACTTTTGTCCAAGTTTTGAAGTTCGGGCTCTTTTCTAAAGCTTTCCACCAAACCAAATTACCAAAGGTTTCAACAGGTTTACCCGAAAATTTTGTTGCAGGAGTACAAGGCAATCGACGCCTTTTTATATCTTTCTTTCGAGTTCAAACACCAGTTTAATTTTTTCTACAAGATCACGCATGATCATGATCAGAGATTTTAAGAGGACAGCCTTCAATTGAAGGTACTTTAAAATCGGGTATTTTGCGTTTGTAAGTAAAAAGCACTAGTTCTGTTTTAGCTGGATTGACTGTCAGCCCACAGTTTCTAGTCATTTTACTTACCAAGGAGAGGGCATATTCAGTCTATTCACTGATAGTGGGTAGGAACTTGCCAGTCACTAGTAATGCAGCGTAGGCTATTTTTTTCACTCCACTTGATTTCAATTAAGAGAGTATGCCGTTCATGACAAGAACCCAGAGAACTCCACCCTTAAATCGGAACATCTTTGGGACTTAAGTGAGTCGTACCAGTCGGTATATACTTTTGGAGGATCTTGTATTTGAGTTAACTCTCCGGTCGCATCCAGTAGAATCCCATAAAAGTGGAATAATTGATGTTATCTTGAAGACTCCCTCGCTTTCAACAACTCCTGGTTGCTGGCTTTACACTACTCAACTTTGATATCATCTGTTCAAAACGGAAAAAGCCCCAAACTCTTGAAATTACAAGCACAAATAATTTGTTTGTTACGTATACGCCCGAGTGATTCTTAAAACTATATTTTTTATATTGGGGATTCACGAGCATTGTAAAAAAAAAGGAAGAGCATGTAGGTTTTGTTGAGACAAGATAAAATCGCATAGGTCCTGGCCTAGTTTTAAGACAAAAAACAAAAAAACTCTATTCAAGAATGTCTTGTCGTTTTCGAGGAATTTAGAAAAAAAAAACAAATTACGTTGCTTGACATTTATGTCAACTAATTTATGACACAAAAACCTTTCTTTTTTAATCTGTGTTTTATGACGACACCAGGTAAATTTATTGGATTTCCCCTGGCTTAATTTTTTTGTTTTATTGAAAACGTCTTAAAACTTGCCTTGTTCATTATGTCTGGGCCCGATGAGTTCTATCTAGACCTTGGGCTCTTCCTATTGTGATATTTTCAGCGTACCTAGAGCTTTTCGGCTTCATGATATTGACCATTAGCTAGACCTTAACAGAAGTGCATGTCCGCTAACTCGAGAGTATGGAGCTTGATTGTAATTTTTTTTTTCCTTTAAAACAAATTTTGGTTTTATTGTCTCAAGGCCCTAACAGCTTGGATCCATCGTCGGCTGGCGGCCCCATGAATAATGAAAGAATATGTACATACACTTTATAAAAATGAGATGGCTATTTTATAGCTTTACTATGTACCGAAAAATACCATCAAACATAAGGACACATTTTGAGTGAGATTGACTCTTTTATAAACTAATTATCATCACTGACACTTAAATTGAATTTCCGACAAGAATCTGCACCTTCCATCAGTATTCGTTCTTCTCTCCATTGCTATTTCCACAAAACGCCAAACATCGTCTTAGTATCAAAATTGCTTTTAAACCCTCCGGAAATGGGTGTGACTATATATATTCATACTCTTTGATAGCTTGCCATAAAATAAAATTCACTCGTCCCCATGAAATCTTGCAAAAACTAAAAATCAAGCACCTGGGAAATGGACAGGACACTGACACTTTGTTGTTTGTGTTGTTTCTTTTTTTAAAGCAACTCTTTCTTTTTTATTTGAATAACTAACTGACACCGAAATATTTCCATCAACTCATCCTCACCCTCGATGAAATCTGCCAAAACTAGCAAACAACAAAAAAATAAAAAGATTGTATTCAACTGAATGACGGTTCAGTCCCCCGTAAAAAAAAGGATAAATAGAAAAAAACTGTATCCTTTACCCTAGCATCATCTATTAGAGCGTCTCGCTCCCACTCTGTCTGTCCATTCAGTGACCTGTATATTTTTAATTGGCATAAAGTCGTCGGTTCCATCTCCGGCTGTGTAATTGAATGTAGATTTTCATTTCTATTTTTTGTCAAGAGATGACGCAAAGGTTCATTGTCCCCCAATGCTGAACGTTCGTCCTTTTAAATTAGATTTGTATTTCGGATTGTTTTGGTATTGATTTCAATTTTTTTTGTGATTTGAAAAATCTGTGTGAGAAGCATGTTGATTTTCCTGACCTTAATCATAAATAACTTGTTAGCCCACTCCGAGCTCTCATGGCTCGTGCACTACCTCTGGGATTAAAAAAGATATTTTCTATTAAAAAAACGTTGATTGCTTTCAAACTCATTTAATCTATCTTCTCGAATGAATACTCAAAAAAGGAATCTGCCTACCGTGATCGCACCGCAAACTAATCAAAGCCAAAACCGTTCACAAATGTTTGCATAAACTCGGTGACCTTTCTCAAAAAAAAAAAAAAACAAACACCAGTAGGACTTTTTGCTTGCGGAAACCTGGGTTTTTAATTTATTCGCAGAACAACAAAATGTATCTATAGAAATGTATTTGCACGCCAACAACACACCACCAAATCTCCCCCACTTAAAGTTGCACGAAAAACAAAAAAATGACAAAATAAAACAAATGTCTTGCACCTCTGTCCCAACAAAAACGAAAAAAGAAGATTTATCAATTTAATGTATTTTTTATGTTTAACACCATTTTTCAATCGTTCTCATTTTATTGTGTGTGTCTTTTGTATATCCCAGGTAAAGAAGAAGAACGTCAAATGTTTCAACAGATGCAAGCGATGGCTCAAAAACAGGTATTTCATGAAAATGCTTTTTCTAATTTATTCATTTTGACATTTTCGGTCTCTCCTTTGCATTTTTTGCTTTAAAAAAATTTAAAATTAAATTTAATAAAAAGAAAAATTCAATTCGAAAGAAAATTCAGGATAATTTTAGAAATAAATCTAGTTAACATTTTTTTATATAGAAAAAAGTTATATAAAATTAAAAAACAAACTTGAGAAAAAAAATTATTGTAAAGTGCTTTTTATAATTTCTATTTTGTGCGTAAATTTTGTTTCTGTGTGTGTATCTTTAACTTTCTCTTAAAAATGTATCCTTCACAGTTTTCTTTAATCCTTTTTATTCAGGTTTTGTTTGATTTTCATTTCGTTTGGTGTTCCAGTTATTTTGTTCTAAATTATTTATATTGTAATTAATTATTAATTTAGCCTTTATCATTCTCCCGTTGTGCGCTTAACTAAACAAACAAAAAAATTGATAAAAAAAAACTACAAAAACTCTGACAAAATTGCCATTTAGTGGCTTGCTTCTTTTTGGGTCTGTTTGCGCTTTAAAGGATGCGATGCTTGGCTGACACACAAAACAATAGAAATAATCACAAAAAAACATCTACACACTATACTCTACTCTGCTCTGTCTCTCTATCTCTCTGCTATATATAGCCATTTTAATATGTATCTATATCTATATCTTTAAACGTAGATGAAATTGCTTAGATATGGTTCGTGCACACACTATGAATGTACATATACAACCTACATAAGAAACTGTATCAAAATAAGAACAAAACTCTGGGATAAATAAAACAACAACAAAAAACACTTACTCATACTCTCATGTACCTTTTACTCTGTCTCTCTATTCTTTGTATACTCTACCTATATATATATTCTCTTTTAAAAGATTGACAACAATGCCATCTATCGGTCATCACATGGACATCTCGCTTGAATATAAAAAAAAAATACATAAATATTAATATCTATTCAAAAAAAAAGAAAATAAACTGAATGATGGATGATTTTTGTGTGGCTTATTTTTAAAAATAGTGTTGACTACTCTCTATCTATCTATCTATCTGGTTTAACCGATAAATAACCTAAACTATGACATGTGTGTATTTAAATTTTTATTTTGAATCAATTTAATTTGTATTTTATTCAAAACACTGCAAAAAAAATCTAGTTCACCCTCACTTTTTTATATAAGAAAAATACTTATAACAAAAAAATCAATTTAAAAATATTATTTGCATAAAAATATTGTTTATTCGTCAGAATATATTTTTTTGTTTTATTTCTTGGTGTTTTATATTTTTTTTGTGTAGTAAAAATCACTGTTAGAAAAAATACTTATAATAATTTTTATAGAGAATAATATTATACACACTTTTTACACTACAAAAATACACTTTTGCGTTTTACTCTTACTTTTAAGAAAGTAAGGTCCATTTACACTAAGATAAGAGATTACATTAACTATCATGACATCATTATAAACCTTTAAACAAAACTTGTCTGCTGGTTGTTCGGAGATAAATTGAGTGCTTGTTTTGTTGCTTCTAGATCACCAAATATTGTAAATATGGAGATTAATCTTGCTACAGTCTTTATACATTAGTTTTACATTAAGTTTTAAATCAACAAATGATGTTAACATTTTTGTTGCGTATACGCCCGAGTGTACTTCATCTGGAAACATAATACTTGACTTGTTTAAGATGAGAAAAAAGTAAATATCTTATAGGATGAATTGAGAAAATAGCGAAAAACAATTTTGAGGGGGTCTTACTAGCCCCTTTCTCAGTGAAGGGCAATTTTTGAAAAAAAAAAAATTAAATTGCAAAGATATATAGAACCCAACTCCAAAAAAGCGTTTATGTTTACTAGAAGATAGCTACGTTAAAATAGACATAACAATCATAATTTTTGTCATTTTGAATGTCAATATGTGGAACTCACTCGCGAATGTTTTTGTTCATTGCTGTTTCAACAGCCCTAGACAGAATTTAAATCCAAGAAAAGTGCGTATGAACTAGCTATAAATTTACGAATTTAGTCATCACTTTTGTCCCCCGTGTTTTGCATTCAAAACAAGTCTTTGCATTTGAATATGTAACTTAACTGCAACTCAATAAATAGATTTTCAAAAAGCACTATTTCCAACGGTTGTTGCTATGACAGGCAAAAATTCACATGTTCCTTCAAAAAGATTAATTATTACGATTACGACGCACCGGTTAAACAACGTGAATTTTTAATATTTCAACTAAAAAGACTTAAAACCCAAAATCTTCTTTTTATGTCCATAGATCAAGTACCAATTGCGGGTTCAAGATGATATACTTTTAAAATAAATTAGACAAAAAAACAGAGAACTAAAGAAACACCCCTATTTGAACCCTTGAATTTTGTTCAAATTAGATCAGTTAATTGACTGAGGCATCAAGAAATGGGCACACTCAAATTTTTGATAAAAGTGTTTTCTTTGAATTGAACTTTCCACAGCGGTGTCGTCCAAGCCAACCATGTAGGTTTAAGCGAACTGATCCGAGTATCTCTGGTAGCGATGAAGAACAATTACTTACCTACTTACTTAAGGTGGAACTACAGTCTGTTGCAGATTTGGGCCTCAATCAACAGTCTCCTCCAGCCAGCTCGGTCCCCAGCTAGCTGTGTCCAGTTTTGCACTCCAAGTTGATTGAGTTCCTCTTCCACTTGTGTTCGCCACCTGAGACAGTTAGTCGCAAGAGTTATTCTTCGTCTGATCTCGGTGCTGGTGTTATTGCCCGTGTTAATAGGCTGATTCCTCTGTAGTTGGCGCAGTTTTAAGGATCTCCCTTTTTCAATTGAAGAACGATAAACACTCATATAAAGCATTTAACGGGCTGACAACACATCAATCCATATATGCTAGTTCTAAGTTCCGATTTGTCTCACTCGAGCTACCGTCCTGTCTTAAAAATCTCAAGAAACTTATAATTCAAACGAAACAAAGCGGCAAAAAAAAAACAAAAAAAATAATAATACATACTCAATAAGCATTTAAAAGCGAAATAAATAATTTTGTTACGTATACGCCCGAGTGTACGTCAGTTAGGAGATTTAAGTTTGCTTTGGATAAAATGCTACAAAATGACCTGAATTTGAAAATTGGACTTCAATCAAGTGGATTACTGTCTTCGGCCTAATTGAATTATGTGCCAGTCACCCTGGTAGGTCGAAAATCATAATTCAAAATCAGTACCTACTTCTATGCACCTTTAAGGAGTCATTCATTTTTCGGTTTCAAAAGTAAAGCTAATTAAAAGACACACAACGGTACATTTTCAATGATAATTTTATTTCATTTTAAAGTTTGGACTTTAATATCGCCGCCTCGGGAGTTTTCGCAGCATACGATTCCTTAAACCACTTTTTCACACATATCGGCGGTATCTCGGCCAAAACTTGAGTAATGTTGGTAAGAGTATCCTTATCCGTAGCCCCACAGAAAACAGTCTTACAGTGTCAAATCACATGATCTTGGTGGACAAAAGACGTCGCCAAAACGTGAAATTACGCGACTAGGAAGCTTTTCATGCAATAAAGCCATTATTGGTCGTGTTGTGTGGCTTGCCCCGTCTTGAAGGAATCACATATCACCCTTAGCTTTTTTTATTCGTTCCCAGACTCACATCCCTCCTCTTCGGATGTTTAGCTGCAACGGCCAAATTAGAAAAGCTCATTAAAATCTGACCTTAACAGCATTGTACAATGGGGAATAAAAAATCGGGTAGAGTTTAATGCTTCGAAAACTCAATGCTGTCTTGTATCGTCGAAGCGAGATATACACCCCTTGCCACTATTCATGAGTGGCACTTGCATCAATGAGACCGAACATCTTTAGATTCTCGGTATGTGCATCACTGACCACCTTTTGTGGAACGAGCACATTTGCGATGTCGCCAAAAATGCCGGAAGATGTTTGGGTTTCTTAAGACGGTGCAAGAAATTCTTTTCCCCGCCTGATCTCGATTCTTCGATCACTTGTGGATTTTTTAGGCCAAACATACTGCAATTTGGTTTGTTTACATACCAACCGAGTGCGAAATGTTCTTCATCGCTAAAGAAAATGTAGAAATATCGGTGTTTATTGTCTACAGTTCCAATAACTGTTGTTCGATCTTTTAGCGATTTATTTTCGTAAATTAGAAATATTTAACTAGTATTATGACACTTCAGATGTAAGTTAAGCTTAACATGTTTCAAATGAGAGCGCTTCCAATTTGAAACCACGTAATTCCATCGTTCATTTATAGCACTAAAAAATAATAGTAAAAATGTTACGTATACGCCCAAGGGTACGTTTGTGAAGACTGTTAAGTTTTCTGTGCACAAAATGATACAAATATCGCTTTAAAGCGGAGGGATGCAAGTTTCAACCACTTTCAATAATTTTCAATCAAGTCAACATGAGGTTTTGACTATGTTTTGTCCAAAATTGTGCAAACCATCAGTCTTCGGTTAAAGAGTATGTTATGCCAATCAGCCTTAAAAGCCGAAAATCATAATAAAAATCCTTAAGTACCTTTATGCTTATGAATATTAGTTTCTAAGTTGCAAGTCAAATTTGACTTTTCTTAAAACCAAACAACCAAAACGTCTATTGGGATCGATTCAGGTTGAAATGTTTTGCTTTCATTAAAGCTGTAATTCGCCAGACAAATACCTCAACTCATGTTGAATCATGTTCTTTGAACAGCAACTCACAAAATAAAAAGACAACAAATATTTCGACTTTAACCAATTAACCACTTTCAGCATTAAAGATGAAATCTTAAAGCCTTAGGTTGTACTTTCTCTATTTCAAATATTTCCTGCAAAACAATTTAAAACACGCAAAAAAGTAAAGATCTTCGTTTAGAAAGAGTCCCACGCAATTCCGGGACTATAAATTAATTTTACTTCCTAAAGAATTTCTCTCTTAACAAAAAACAAAAAGAAAGAAAAAATTATCTACGCTTGATTGAAGACTGTAAGTCATGAAGAAAGATATCATCTAGGACACTCTCTATATCTCTTTTCTACAGAAAGTCATCTTATTTGCCTAAAACTCAATTCAAAAACTTTCAAAAATGTTTCTCGTTCGAAGGTACTCCCACGAATTATTAACATGTCCTTTTTTTCTTGTTTAAGAAAATATTCGCAAAAGTTTAACTACCGTGTCCTCGTAGGATTTCTAGCAAAATCAAATTTAGGTACCGAATTTGACCTTTAAATTTGTCATTCAATTTAAAACAGTAACTTAGTTTGATAGTCAAAAAAGGGTTCTGTTTACTGTTTTGTTAAGAAATTTGTTGAATTTTGACTGAAAACAAAACTTTGAATGTCATCCAGAATGAATCAGGACGAACATAATAATAGGGCCGAGCCAATTAGTTGTTGAAACTATAAAAAGTTGTGAAGGTAGAACAAAGTTAGTTTATAAATTTAGAAAAACAAACTTCAATTCTCAAAATAGTTCAACCAGTACCGTCAAATTAGCAGAACAAAAAAAAGGCCATATCATCAAATTGAAAAAAACATTTTGCCCCCACTGTATCCAATACACACACACACAACCTCCATCATGCAAAAACACAACAATCACAAACAAAAACTAAAAATGAGCAAGAAAAAAATTATATAGAACAACAATTGCAAAAGGGCGCCCACACGGTACGAAATTGCTGCCCATTATTCGCCGTTCACTTCCTCACATGCGTTTATAGTATCTTAACACAATCATAAATTTAAAACAAAAGCTCCCAAAAAGCTCTAATTTAAAAAGGCACAAAATCTACCATCCCCACAAAAAAATCACAAAACTTTTCCCCCAAATCGATGACGACAATGTGGAGGCCATCTCTTATATCCAGCGCCAGCCCCCAAAAAAGTTTCATTCAGCCTTCAACATGTTTTAAAAAAAAGCTTATAAAACTGCACTTCACATTAAAAAGCTCTTACTTTTTTTCGAAGGGAAAAAAGCTTTTAAGTGCAACTGAGACAAACATAAAATGCACCATTGGAAGAAACTGACCAACAGTATTTCGGCCCCCAATAAAAAAGCTTTCGAAAGCTCTCCTTGCACTTTTCCTTCACATACACATCTCAATCATTTATACACAAAATCGTATCGTCCTCGGATGTCTCTCTTTCTCACAATATTACAAAACAAAATATTACAACAAAACAACAACAACAAAAACAACGAGAAGAATATAAAAGCTCTCCAGCTTCAACGTCAAGAAACATAAAAAAAAAATATCAAAGACGAATGGAGACCAACAGAAAAAAAAAAACAACCCATCATCAACATCATCATCCACAATCATTCTCGGTGTCCTCGTTCGAACCGTTATGTGCAATTAGAGCCTCCAATATTAAACTCCTGCTGACACTGTGTATTTAGCTTAGTTTTTTAATAGAGAGTGTGTGTAAATGAAGCCCAGCAGAGAAGAGAACCTTCGTTTAAATTTTTTTCTGTCTTACTTGTCTCCTTGTACCTAAAAACACCAAGTACCTATAAATCTCGAAAATTACACAAGAGAGAAGATACAGAGGATATACCAGTTAGTAGTGCCTTCAGATCCTTATTGTGATTCGCAAAAACGGACGGAAAATTATATTATTTTGTATTTTTCTGGAAAATAAAATAAGGATTCCAGGATAGAAACTCTCTTAAGCTTGTGTGTTGTTATTTTCATCGTGTGCGTTGTGAAAAATCCTTGTTTTTTTGCGAAGAATAAAAATAATTGCATGCACCGTGGTGCGTGTCCCCTGTGTCGTACTCTCAGCACTTTTTATAAGCTACTCGTGTCGTCGCGTTGCCGTCGTATTCGTCGTTGTCGTTGTTGTAGCTTGCATAATTTAATTAATCAATATATTGTTTCCTGAGACGATATTTTGTTCGTCATTCTATCGTCATTGTCGTGGTCGTGGTCGTCGACGTTGTCTTTCGTTCTGACGGAGAATCGTCGTTGTCGTCGTCGTCGTGTTTCATTTCGTTGGGGGAAGACTTGAAAATCGATATCGCAAAAGTCGCGAAATTCAAGACAAACGACAAAAGAAATAAAACAAATTTTTGTACCTTCGAATATAGAAAAAATTAAGTCGAGCCCCAAAGTGTTTGCATATATATTTTCGAGTGGAGTGGAAAAAATCCTTTTTTCGTACCTTTTATTCCACTGTTTGTTTGCTTGTTTTCTGCTTTTCGCACTACCTTCGACAATAGAAAGCTAAAAGGAGCCTTCAGAGTTTTCTATCTGTGTGCGTGTCTGTGTGAGCTTGAATAGTTTTTTTTTCGTCTTACATTTCACTGCGTTTGGTATTCGATGCTCGTGCGGAGGTAGATGTGAACAAGTAAAACACGAAATTTCGTTGGTGAACAACTCCTTCGTCCTTCGTTTAGCGAAAGATAAAATTTAATACAACAAACTAAATTAACAAAAAAATCACCAAATAAATATATCCCGATAAAACCAAAGGATTAACTTTGTTGAATCGTATGGACAATGCATATGTATACTACAAGGTATTTACAAACAGCAGCAGCAACACAATCCACCCACTTTAACCATCAACTATACTTTCATCATCAACATCATCACATCGTCATTGCCACATCAAACATATACTTCCTTTAAGGCCCCCCTTCAGTTCAAAAAAAATACTCACCCATACAACGACATCATGCGATGAAACTATAAACTGAAATCATCCAGTTAAGGGGGCTAAGTGCGGAGCGAGAGATTGCAAATATAGCGGCAGCAGCAGCAGAAACATCAGCAAGCCTCCTCAATCCGTATGTGGGCCAACAAGGGCTCCATACCCCCCCTTGTCCCTCCTTCTATATCTCTGTATCTCAGGCGCCCTCCTTCGCTCGCTATGTACTTCTCATCCTTCCTGCTAAACGTGTCGTCCTCGTCGTCGCTCTCTAGTGCAACCTTGTAAAGATAGTTGTGTGGTGGGGCTTTCAAAAAAACATTTTTTTTTTTGTAAATTTGAGCTTGTGAAGTATTATTTGTTTTTAATTTACCACTCGTTTTGGCTTTTTCTGTAAAATTGAAATTAATTATTCTTTTTACAAAAATTTTATAGTTTTACTTGTGAGAGAATGGAAATTTGTTTGTAGCACAACAATAATTTTTTTTTGTGTTTTTGTTTGTTGGAGAAATTGATTTTGTTTGTTTCTTAGAATTCCCCTTTGTATCAACAAAAAAACAAAAAAAAATAAAGGCGAAAGAATTATTTATATTTAAAATGATATTTAAAAGAAAAAAAACATACATTATGTCACAAACAAAAATATCTTAATGTATGACACTTATTTCTTTGTAAGAAAAAAAGTATACCAAAAATTAAACAAGAAAAAACATTTTTTTTTTATTTTTTTTATGGACAAGAGATATTGAGGCTGCCAAATGTATATCTACATAAATCTTTACATTGAGATTTAGATGAAAGCTTAAAAAAAAGAAAAGAAGAAAAAACTGTGCATCCTTCCTTCCCGTTATCCTCCTTAAGTGTATCCATTTTTAGAGAGTCGAGTTTGAGGGATAAATTACAGATTCAATTGTCAGTTCTTTTGGAAGTCCTTGAACTTTTTTGTTATTGCTATTTTTTCATTTTCCATTTTTATTTCTGTTTGTGTGCGTTTTATTTGGTGATGAGTGGGTTGATTTTTCGGCGCCCATTCTGCCCAGCCACCCCCGCGTCATCATGTCTGGAGGGTTTATTCTTTTTTTTTGTTAGTGACATGTTGCAGAGGCATTTTATGTTGAGGCATAATTTTCTGTCTGAAAATTTATTTTATGGATAGATTGAGGATTTCTTTTTTGTATCTTTTACAAAAAAGATATAAGATTTTCTTGAATGTTCTTGACTCTTTGAAAAGAGAATCGATTTGCGGTGGTAGCTAGGCCTACGCCGACAGTTTGGTGCCTTTTACTGAGTCTTGCACAGATATTAAGGGATTATTAGTGCAAGTCGAAGAACGTGGGTTGGTTGAAAGACAATAATTCTATGTTTAACGTGTTTTGTTCTTTTTTCAACATTTTTTAATCTTTGTTTTGACGAGGAGTATCAATTTTCATGTGCGGAGTATTAGCAGAGCAAGCAACTCATATTAAATTTATTGATTTTAGGATAAGGAAGTGATTTCTCAACTATGAATAGGTCGTTTTTTTTATTGGTTTTGGTTAGCGTGTGTTGTTGCCCTATTGAAAATTGAGTTTAATTAGTTTCAGAAGTTGAATAGAACTTGATGAACTGTGAAAGAAGCATTTTTAGGAGCCTTTTGTTGTATGTTGTTCTTTCTTTCTTGTAATTTGTGATTGGGAAGAAGGTCGATATGGCAAATTTGTAGGCCAAGTTAGTTGAAGTATTTGAAAGGAGACAGGAAGAAAATTAATGAATGCTACTTGGGACTTTGCAATTGAATAGATCTCTAGTTGAGATGGCAAGGAAAAGTTGGTCTTTACTCCTCTGAAGTAAATAATTATGATTAAGCTATAATTGTTTCAATACAACCAATTCATCAGTTTTAATATCAGGAGTTCAGAGTTCGTAAGAGAATTCTTGTTGCATTAATTTTACAACCGATTGTAACATTTTGGGACCGATGATATATTTATCGATCGATTTTTTAAATTGACGTATTGCACAAAGTAGGTCTTTTTTCAGTGTCCTAAATTGGATATGTCAATTACTTGTCAATACATTAATTTTCTTGTTCATTTTATTTAATGACAAATTGCTATTGGACAAGTAATCGTTGCTTCGTAATCGTACATTAAATTGATGATCTGAATTTTTAATGGTTAAATGCCATAATTAGTATTGAATTTTGAACGAAAAATGCAAGTGAATAGCTTTGGAGAATTTCGCTCTAATTAACTTATGTGGGATAAGGCACGGACGGCAACACTGGACGAACTCACATGATCGACAGCATTAAACACACAACAAAACAACAAGAACTACATGGGAAGAGAAAACAGCGCCCCAGTAACGTAAAAGTAATTTTACAACCTGATTCTCCCCCTTGTGACGAATCACAAGTCATAAGCCCTTGTGACTATTTCTTGTGAGGATTGTTGTGATTCGATAACATTTGTCGGATTCTCCCATAATCCTCACAAGAAAAGTCGCAACGAAACTCACCACAGACAATGTGAATATGGAAATGCGTTGCCAGAATGGATTCTTTGTAACTGCAATATGTGTTTAAACGCAACATATGAGGCGATTTCGTGAATATTGGCAACGCAAACAGAGATTTTGTATGGGGGTTGCTTTTGTTATTGTAGTGTAATTTCAAAGGCGATGAGCAATGATCGTTACCAGTTGTGAACAAAGAAAAAGAATTAAGAAAAAAGAAAAAGAGCGTATGTCTCTTCTATTTCTTTCCTTTGTTTTCACTATATTCATTCATACTCATAAATCTGAATGTAAAATCTCAAATAATTTTCTAGTTATGACCTGCTCTGAAGGAGATTGTGACTCTCACAAGTTGTGACTTTGGGGGAGAATACGGAAAAGTCACAAAATCAATTTCACCTCTTCTTATGACTTGTGAGGTATCAGTAATGATGGGTAGAATCGGGCTGTTATTCTTTGAAATGAGTCATGTAGTACGGTCGTTCACTAATTTTATTAAGTTTATTTCATTGTTCAAAAAAAGTCATAATTAATTCTTTAGTTAAATATCGCCTTTAACTTGTGGGAACTGAGCCATTTACTATACTTATTAAAGTTCTCAGAACTTTTAAATCCATTTAGGATATTTAAGACGGCTTCCATTTCATCTATGCCGCATAGTATATACGGTTATCAAAACACAGCACAATTGCTGCCAGCATTATCAAGCAACAATGGATACACATTAATGAGTGTAATGCAGAAGCACTGTTAATATGTGGACTTTTATTGTTTACAGTGATTCACACTGCCAATTGGTCCCAAAAAGGTTGAAATCGAGGGACAAATCGTGCTTTATCTTTGATTTTTCTCCGGCCTTAACAGGCCGAGGACTCTATCCCAACTTAATTGTGTCTTGACTCTTACTTATAAACTTAAGGTATTGGGCCTCAATCAACAGTCTCGGTCCTTAGCAAGCTGTTTCCAGTTTTGCACTCGAACTCTTAGTTGATTGAGGTCATCTTCCGTCTGAGTCGCGATATCCCTCTCCTTCTACATCCCTCGGGAATAGTGTCGAAGGCTTTCCGGGCCGGAGCATTGGTGTCCATCACTTTAGATGACCGAGCCATCTGAGTCTCTGAACCTTGAATCTTCTAGCTTGGTCCATGTCGTTGTACAACCCGTAAATTTCGCTGTTGTATCATCTTCTACATTCCCCATCAATGCACACGGGGCTAAAGATGACCCGAAGAACTTTCCTTTCGAAACAGCTCAAGGCACATTCATTCAATCTTGTCAAGGTCCATGCTTCTGCACCATACAGCTGGACTGGATGATGAGGGTGTTATATAAGGAAACAGCGATTAGCTGTTCTTCGTCTGATCTCGGCGCTGGTGTTATTGCCCGTGTTAATAGCGGAGCCTAGGTAGACAAACTCCTCTACTACCTCGAAGTTGTATGCGTCTATTGTGACGTTCTGTCCGAACCGACACGTGACGGTGTGGGTGTCCTTCCTTGAAGACAGCTAAACCGCTAAATCTAATGTTGTCGCTTCTGTCAAAATTCTCACAAAGGCGCCATTGACATCACGCTGTGTTCTGATGTTAAAGTGCATCGCCTTGTCTGAATTATTTTTTGACATCGAAAGATTCCGTAAGCTCATTGCCAACCTTGATGGAGCAGCGTTAGTTCTCCATCGTCATTTTGCACAAGCGAACAAGCTTAGCCGGGATGCCAAAACTAGACATAGCTTTATAGAGTTCGTCTCTGTAGATGCTGTCATACGCGGCCTTAAAATCGATAAAACGGTGGTCGATCCGTCGCAAATTGAAAATTTAGTCGATGGTCGACTTTCCTGCTCAGAAGCCACATTGATAAGAACCAATCAGATTGTTGACGAAAGGCTTCAGACGTTCACATATTACAGCAGAGAGGATCTTGTAGGCGATGTTAAGTAGGCTGATTCCTCTGTTGTTGGCGCAGTTTAGAGGATCGGGCCGAGGACTATATCTCAACGTAATTGTGTCATAACCTACCAGTGGCGAGGCGTGACTAATTTCTAAAGGTAAGTCGGAGAAAAATGAGCGACTAGAAAAAATCCAGTCATTTTAGTAATATAAAACCCTAATCTGCGGAAAAATTCCTAGTGGACTAGATTTTTGTATACACCTTTATTACGGCGCTATTATGAAGATGTGAAAAATCGACATTGATATCGTGCCGTTATGGTGTTCAAAAAGTCGCGAAGTTCAGTTGTTCGTGAATATTTCGCAACCTATTTCCCGGAGGGCGATAAAAGTCAAGGATAAATTGTTCGTCTATGCCTGAGTCATATTTCTCTAAAATTAACGGTTTTCGGAGTAGAGGGACTAGAACGCACTCACATTTGGTCTATTGTTTTTTTCTATTCTGCAGATGAAACCTTAACTGACTGGAATAAGATAAATAAAAGAATATCAGAAATTTACTTAATTTTTTTTTACGGACAAAGTGTTTTTTTAAGTAATATTCTTTTTACAAGTAGCTGAGAAAAAAGTTTGAACATTCAAGCCCATTTTGTTATACCTCAAGTCATTTCATATTTAAGTTTCAATGACCTTAACTTGAAAAGAAACCTTTCTGGATGATGCAAATGCAAAATGCAATGTTTTGAATAAATAAAAATGAATAAAAACACTTTTTATCTTCAATTAATAATTTTTTTGTTCACACTTTTATTTATACACTTTGCACTGCAATCTGCTTGTAAACTGTTTTTAGAACAAAATGAAAATCTCATTTGCCTAGTTCATTTTGGCTAGTTGTGCCACTAAACTGCAATTACAGTAACTTTGTGACAAAAAATATTCCACTACGAAATTTTCTAAGTGGCAACCCCTACTTCTTAACCTTCATCCTCAGAGAATGAAGGAAAATGTCCAATAAGTCCATAAGACACGGGTTACGTTTGGCTTTTTTCCTATACAGAATGAATGAATTTTTGTTTACAAAATGAATAACAAGTGTAGTGCGTGAACGTACTGCTTTGCTTTGCTTAGACTCAACGTCGACCTGACATGCGCAAAGCGCAATACGTATTTCTCCATTTCCAACACACTTGTTTGTTTTTGCACAGGCAAGTGAATTTTCAGATACATACAGATTCATCGATGAAAGTCGATGAACATCGGGTTACTTCTATGCTTAAGAAAGCGTTGGTTGAATAAAGAGGCACACGCGTAGCGAGAAGTAGAAGCGGAAACGGGAAAGAAAACAAATTTGTTCTATTCAGCGTAAAAATAATAACCCGGCTTACTTTTAGAAGAAAATACATGTTGATTGAATTATAAAGTAATGTCGCAAGCGTTGCTGTTGTATGATTTGCTTATATACATAGCTGGGCATTAACGGGCATTTTTTCGTTAATCCGTTAATCGTTAATTAACGAAGTTAACATTCCCATTAACGGATTAACTTTTCAGTTAACTTCAAAAAAATGTTAACGATCGTTACATCTTCCAAAGTCCGTTAATCGTTAATCGAACACAAATACCATACAGATAAACATTCAAATTAGATTATTGTAGTCGGGGATGCGACCGTAAGATTACCTACCTCATCAGCAGATGAAAATCTAGCCACGATCTAATGGTAAATGACATGAAATTTTCAAAACCAGTGGTCGGACAGACTTTTCCTGGGCCTTTTGGTGGCTAAATTGCACTTCCGGTTGCGTTTTTTGGTGTCAGCTTATACCATGGGGAAATTGGAAAAAGTTAGTAGAAGTCAATAGACATTTCGTCGAAGATACCAAATCATATGGTCGGACAGAAATAACCCGGGCCTTTCCCTTTGTCCGCCCATCTTAAAAACGGTATTTTTGGTGTCGTCCTACCTCATCGGGTGAGTGGGCAAATGGGGTATCAAATGAAAGCTTAGAATGTCTACATTAAGAATCTACTGGTCGTCAGTCAAAGGACGTAGAGAGTGTAAGTGGCGGAGGCAGCAACGCGAGTAACAACGACGATGATGAGGATGACTTTTTCAACTCTGTTACTCAATCTTCAGAAAAACCTAAGAACAACAAATCATTAAGAAGCAAAGTTCAAAGTCTCGTAAAAACGTGGCTAGATTTGAAGTCAAAAGACTCGTTAAATGAAGCGGCATTCGGGGAACAAGTATTGACAAATCTGTTTCTCCAATACAATACCGCCATACTCTTAAGCGCTGCTGTTGAACATCTCCTCTCCACGGGCAAGGATATACTTCAGCCGAAAAGAGCCTCGCTTTCTGACGAGAATTTCAACATGCTATTGTTCATGAAGGGGAACAATCACATTCATATACATGACTGAATAAATTGTTGTTTCAACACTTAAACTCTTATAAAATATAATTTACTATATTTAAAACAAAAATTTACTTGTCTTTTCTCGTTTCCAACTTCCAATTTTTATTATAAAATAAAATTTTTATGGCGTGTTAACGGATTAACGATTAACGTTAACTTGCGTTAATTTTTCTTAAATTTAACGTTTTAACTGTTAACGAAGTTAAATTTTTAATTAACGGATTAGCGATTAACGAAGTTAACTTTTTGATTAACGGTGCCCAGCTATGCTTATATACATGTTGCATGAAGTTTGTTTGTTGATATTGAGATTTACAAAAGGTAAGTCGATAGGAATAGACTTATATGGTGCCTTCGCCACTGTAACCTACCAACACTGTGTCATTGTAGACTCCTAGGCATGCATATAATTTGTATTTGCCGAGCTTTCTCTCCGAGTATTAATGTTTCTTCTGCCGACACTGGACGGCCTGAGTAATACCTCAGCTCGAAAGTAAAAAGCATCAGAATTCATCACTTCCAAAATTAATTCTTCATTGCAACGAAACAGCTGAGTAATAGCTTGGTTTTGACTGGAGAGAGGTTATTCAATTATTTTTTGACAGGTTTTGATTTTCAGATGTACTTGTGGAAGTCATTTTTGTTAAGACAATGCTTCCAAGATATGAGAAATTCTCTACTTGATCTGATGGGTAGAGACAACGGGCAGAACCCGGTTATAAATGCAACAAAGAAGACTAATAAAAGAGTACGTAAGGACTGACTTTTATTTTCCCATTGCCGTTAAGAAACTAAGAAATCCCGAGAAGAATGAAGCAATTCTGAGGCAATCCAATGCTATTCAAATGCAAATTTCAAGTTGAAAAAAAAAATATTGAACCAAAAATTCCAAACTTTCAAAATTAATAAATATTGATATTGGTTTTATGTCTCCAAGTCTCCATTCCCGTCACGTAAATATCTTCTCTATATTTTCATACAAAAAATGAACATCTTGATGTTTTGTACTCTCTAAAAAGAAAAGAAAAAAAAATACAAACAAACAACAAAAAAGGCAGAAACACATTAAACGTGACCTAAGAGTTGTTAAAATCTCGTTACAAAACACAATTTTCTCCAAAGATTATCCTAAGCCAACATGCTCGTGCAGGATTTTGTTTTTTGTTATTGTTTCCATCAATATTTGTGTATAAAGCTCGCACCTACCAAAAAAATTATAACAACATACGTGACGAAAAAAAAATCTAGCACTTATAAAAACATTAGTCCTTTAGACTCCAATGTACACATGTCCTTATCTCGCTCTCTTTATTATAAATTTGAGGAGAAGAAAAAGAAAACCGCAGTGCAGGTAATTTGCTCAAAAACATCCATTAACAGGACCTTCACATGAAGAAGCTTTTTTCGCATTATTTTTGATTAATTCAACAAAAAAAGAAAAAAAAAAGCAACAAAAATTAAAACTAAAAACAACTATTTCTCAAACTGTCCTCCCTAGATAAGTCCTTTTTGCCATTTCTTCTGTAGAACAAAGGCTACGGAACGGTTCATCGCCTGATGATGTGAGATAGTATCTCGATTTATTTCAAACCCTAAATGAGGTCATCCTACAAGACATATCTACATAAGTATGTGTATCCTTCTCTCTTATTTGGATAAACAAATTTTTGGCAAAACATCAGTGAAAATGGATTGGCATACCATAAAAACCCGATAGACAGTATATTCTTGAAATTTCAGACAAATTTATAAATAACTTCAATACCAAGTGATCAATAGCAGTTGTAGTTGTTTTTCGTATTGGAAATTCCCTTTTTTTATCCTTTTTGAGGAGGACTAACGAAACATACACGAATTGTATATTTAAGTGGGTTAACATTTTACCCAAAGTAAAGTGTCAGTTAGTGAATCTGAATATTTATCATATCTGGCCTGTTACGATCTGTGACAGGCCCAATTTCAGGATGTACGAGTATTCCACCATTGTCTGACATAAAGAGTACCTACTATCTATCTTAATGTTATCGTCCTCAGTCTATAATAATGTTTGCATGTTAAGACTCAATTTACACTCGGGAATGTATACTTGGAATTATTTTGTTTTGCGCTGCGGTTTCATTGTTTCACTGGAAATTGAGCAAGTAACGAAAAAAAAGTAGGCACTCCCAATGGGCTACATATAAGGACTACTATTAGGTGAATGTAATGTACTCGTCAGAATTTTTGTCGTTGTTCTTTTGGTATAGGAATAATTTAAAGGAATGCACTTTGCACAATGTGACACTGTCACTGAGGGTGTCATTATAACATGTAGCAACTCCCACAAGACTATCAGGAATGTAGTAGAAGACTGCTATTTACCAGCAAAATCATAGAGGAATGTGCTTTTTCATGAATTAATTCATGAGTTCGTTAAGGTGATTAAAAAGTTGTTTATCGTCGTGAAGTAGGAGTGTTGGAAACATTTAATTGAAAATAACAACATCGTCAACACTGTCATAAAGCAAGGACAGACATTTTTAATTACTTTACTTTGCATTTTGTAATTATTGTTTCATGCGAGTTATTTGAGCTTGGAAAATGCAGACAGACCCATTTGGTGCCTTATAGAAAGTAGGCCACTGAAAGTAAGGTAACGCACGTACGCTTTGATCAGGTCCACTTCTTTTTGTATGGGCCACTTAAGGAGCGATATCCTTTTTGGCTTGAACTCGAAGATCTTACGAATTTAATCCTTACTGTCCATTAGTTCCAACTCACTTAGTGATCTTAGTCGTTGATCTTCAAGTTTTCTTAAGTTTGTTACTTTACCTACCTAACCGGCTCCCAATCCAGCCAAATTTTCGTCTTTTCTCGGCCTTCTGGACTACATCCACATCTTGGTACAGCTCGTACTAGTCGCGGCTGAACCTTCTTCTCCAGTCGCCAGCCATTCGCATACGGGACCGAAAATCCGTCGAAGAATTTTTCTTTCGAAAGTGTCCAGTATCATTTCCCCTTGTTTACTTATCGTCCAGCAATCAGCGCCGTAGAGTAGGACTGGTTAAATCAAAGTTTTGTATAGCAGACACTCTGTCTTTTGAGTGAGGAGTTTCGAACCGAGTTGTTTTGGCAAACCGCAGTGGCAGCGGTTCGCTAGGGTAATTCATCGTGGCTATCCACAAAAGTGTCGTTTGTTGGATTGGTGTTTGTTCCAAGGTAGGTCAACTCCTTAACTACCTCGAAATTGCTGCGACCAACAGTGACGTTTTGTCCTAGGCGGTGCACAAAATGTTCTTTTGTTTGTTGAAAGCATGTACTTTGTTTTTTCCTCATTCCTTTCAAGACCAACGAGTTTCGCCTGCTCTTCAATTACCGTGAAGGCCTCAAGCAAAGCTCTCTTGGATCGACCGATGATGTCTATCTCGTCCGCATAGCCTAGGAGCTGCGTGGATTTGTTGAAGAAAGTGTTTTCCGTGCTCACACCTGCCTTGCGCACTATCTGCTCCAGGACTATGTTGAAGAAATCACATGACAGCGCATCTCCTTGTCTAAATCCTGCGCATGTTAGAAACAACTCGGATTAGCTGTTACCCATTTGCACACTGCACTCCGTATTGTTTAGCGTAATGCGACACAGCTGGATCAGTTTGTTCGGGATCCCAAATTCAGACATCGTAATCATAAGCTCTTGGCAGTGGACACTATCATAAGCAGCTTTGAAGTTGATGAAAAGATGAAGGATTTCGACTTGAAATTAATTGGTCTCTTCCAGAATTTGCATCAGTGTGAATACTTGGTCTATCGTTGTCCTGCCTGGCCTAAGGCCACACTGTTGTTGACGGTTTTTGTGTTGCAGAAAGGTTTAAGACGCTCACACAGTATGCAACATTAAGCAGGGATATGCCTCGGTAATTTTTGCAGGATTCATAGTGCGTTGTCGTCCCGGGTCTGGTTGCCATATGACGGGGGTGATTATCCGAGGCTCTGCCCGTCTCTCTCATAACGTTCAAAGTTTTGTACTGTGGAGGGGTTGTTAGCCCCTTGCAGTAACCTCCAAATTTGTAGGGCCGTTGCTTAAGTGCTTCTGTTTCTCCGTTTGCACTCGCGCTTAAGAGTTTTCCAAAACAATTGAATATGTCAAATCACAGTAGTTGCAAACAACTGGCATGTAAAGTTTGTGTTCACGAAGAAATGTCATTAAGAATTAAGGTAAACTCACAGTAGTGTTCACATTACACGTATTCCGCGAACACGACAAAAGTTCATAAATTTGTTGTTAAATTTAAACCCCCTTAATAAAGAATTAACGTACTTGAATTTCGAGTGCTGGGTTGACTAGTGTAAATAAACCCATTTACCAAGTCAATATTACTAAGCCTTTAAAAAAAAGGCGAAAAAAGGATCACAATGGATTTAATGTTCGAACTTTTAACCAAGAGAACCTTGTACAAGAAGGAATAAGTTCGAAGAATTATACGCAATACTTGTTTTATTGACCCCCACAGAGAATATATCTTTTTCAGGGGCTTCTTTAATTATTATCGACTCAATTTAAACCCAGAAACATTTTGTTTTTGCCTTGTTGAGGGCCCAACAGCCAATGCATAGGGGATTATACTAAAGGGACTATTATTTTCTGTTATCTCTGTATTTAGTATCAGTAACCATGTACATCTTGTTCCTCTAACTCTTTTCAGAAGTAAACAAGTTGTGATGCTTTTTTTCTCTTTCTTCTTCTTGTCCATAGGGATTTTTATCTCTAAATGTATCTATTCTATATTTTGTGCAGGAATACGACCTCTATAAAGACTAATAGAAAAACCGAACAAACATAAGCTTCAAGCTGTTTCATCCTCACTGATTGTACAGTGTGTCTATGTACACATCGTGGGAGCCCTTCTACTTTCATTAATTTTTGTTGATATTAAATTAGACAGCTTGGCTTTGTATGGGCAGCCAAAAAAAAAGAGAGGAAAAAACATGACCTTAATCGACATTTAAGAGGGAATATTTGCAATAAAAATTAGTTGCGACACAGCCTCATGAAAATTGTGATGCTTGTTTTCTAAGGCTGAGGTATGCTCAGTCTGTCCAAGGTGTTCTCGATTAAGCACCTAACGTGCGTCGAGTTAAAGATCCAAACCAAATAACAGAACCAACCTTCACTATTCGTTTAGGTTAGGTGAGGTTAGGTTGGAGCGGCTGTCTAGATGTTATTGACTCACTTAGACCTCAAGGGTCCATTGTGATACCACATGAGGTTACTCATGGGAGAGTAATGAACTTAAACAAACCATTTTGTACTTTTAATGAAGTTAGAGAGACATTTTGTGTCGTTTTTCGTTTAACAGCTTTTTTTTTTAAATAATATCTTAGGTCTAACAGAGTTTTATACTAGTTTATTTTACAAAAAATTTAGCTTACAATACTTATAATACCACAGCGACGCCACAATGAGTTACTGCCTGCCTCTAGACTCAGTATCTGGATAGCGCAGCGGCTCCTCGTAGATGAATCGTCGGATTGTATGACTGTCAGTTTTACCACTGAATAAACGATGCCTTTTGCCCTGTCTTTGATACGCACGGAAAGTGTGGGTCAAAGAATAAACCGAGTCCAGTCAAAATCAGACTCCTGTTCACAACAAAGGCTGTGAAATAAACGGACGAGCTTGCACTCCTGTTCGAGTATTTCCCAGAGGGGAAGAATACACAAACGGTCGAGTCAAAACTCCTGTCAGCGAGCAAAATCCACTGAATAATCGTTGGCTTTCGCCCTGTCTTTGATACACTCGAAAGGAGTGGATCAAAAAATAAACTGAGTCTAGTCAAAAGCAGGCTCCTGTTCACAACAAAAGTTGTGAAATAAACGGTCGAGCAGTTGCCTCTGTTCGTTTACTTTTCCAAAAGGAACGAGTAAGTGAAATAAACGGTCGAGTCGAAACTCCTGTCAGCGAGCAGCAAAACTCCACTGAATAAACGTTTGGCTTATGCCTTGTCTTTGATACACTCAGAAGGAGTGGATCGGAGAGAAGGCCCGGTCGGTTGAGAATATATTTTGAAGAAATATACTCCCAAGGCAAAATATAAATCGGCAGCTGTAAAAAGAAGTGCCTTCCCGGAAAAATTTATAATAGGATGCTAGCTAGAGTAAACTTCTCTAACGTTCACTCTACCGAAGCGGAGCAACACTTCGTCTTGTAGATATTTCTGTCGATTTTGAGTGTGAATCGTATCACACCCAAATGACTATCACGTGTTGTCGCTTGCTATTGTTGTATTAGGCCTCGGCCACGCAGTAAGCGGGCGAGCGGCTGAGCGGAAAAAAAAATATAAAACATATGAAATCACATAGAAGCGGCCACGTTATGAGCGAGCGGCGAAACAAAATCCTGAGCGGCTAAGCGGGGCCGCTCAGCAACCAAACCTGTTTTAATTTTTAGTAATGTTCTGAGCGGCAAGTATTGAATCTTAACGAAAAAATATATGAAAAACTCGGAAAACTCATTGGTTTACAAAGGGAAACTGGAAAATTTGTGATGGGGATCTGGAAAGCAAGAAAAAGTAAACAAAAAATTGGAAAAATGGAAAATTTTAAATGCAAAAAAAAAATGGGCTAAACAAAAATCTCAAAAACACTCTTTCATATGAAATGCATTAGTTGTGGTAAAATGAGTGGCAAAATGGAAAACTCCAGAAGAGCAAGAAAATCCCAAGTCAAATTTTGAATGGGTTTTAAACAATGGAAAAATAGAGAATTCGTGATTTTGGTAATTTTTTTTTTGAAACACAACGGGGCGTATACTTACCATTTTGTTTTGTTTTTTTGATATCGCTTATTTGTTTAAAGACGGATCCATACATACGAATTAACAAAAAAACAATGCAAACGATAGAGGAAGAGGGTTATCGATTATCGATTGGGGCAGTACGAAGTCTGCAGGGTCAGCTAGTGTAACAATAAATGTACATACCTTAAAGTTAAAGCCAATCTCTGCTCTGGAGAAATAGCAATTCTTTGTTTTATTAATCTAGGACGCACTTTTTCAAGCAGCAAATCAAAAGATTCGATAGACATACGTAGATATTGCCAGAATCTATCTGGAAATTTTCGTAGATTCAAAAATAAATGACTAAATTCTCCAAACTCCGATCTTAATTGGTTAATCGGATGAACACCAAATCGTCTTCTTTTTTTTATACGTTTAAGTAATTTGTCCACATACAAACGATTTTCCGACAGTAAAATACGGCGAACTGTTCTTGACAACGGCATTTTAACTACTAATCGCTCAAAAGCAGTCGCTCAGTGCCTGGCCATACGTCGCTTAGAGCTGCCGCTCAGCCGCTAGCCGCTCAGCCGCTTAGCCGCTCGCCCGCTTACTGCGTGGCCGAGGCCTTAGATTTCATGATTTCATGTTGTTGCTTCCTTTTGTTGTATTCGGTGGTTTTCGGTTGTTGGTTCTCTTTGTTTACTTGGTTATTTCCAGGGGAGGATCTTTGTAGGTTATTTTTTAAGAGGGCGGTTGGCTTTTTTATGCTTTTTTTAGTTATTTTCGCTGGTCGCTCGTGAATTTTGTTTAGCAAAATAAATAAGCTGTAACGCTTCGTTACAAAATGATGAGAATGTTCTGAATTTTTAGAGTTGTTACTTGCTGTTCACAGTAGGAAAAAGTCAAGGGTGCCAATCAGCATTTTTTAGCAAATAAAATTTAGTTGAAAAATATAAATGTGTAGATTTGTTGACAAAACACGGTAATAGAGCTAGCCCTTATGTTTGCTTATTTTATTTATATTTTTGTTTAAGTTTAAGGCTTAGGTGTACATAGCTAGTTGGTTTTAAGCTTTCTGTTTTATTTTTCTGTTTAACAAAAACTGTTTACTTTTCAAAAACAAAACAAACAATAACAATCGCAGCTTCAACCCATCTCTTGTCCTTCTAACAAATATATATTTTTTTCTAAGAACAAAAAAGAAACATGTTTCAAGTAAATAAAAAGAAAAGAACAACTTAGATTGCCTATAACACATTATTTAACAATTTTACTTACCTTTATAAAACCATAAATAATTAACGTAGTTACTGCATCAATCATTCCCCCCTCAAAAAAAGATTCTAGCTTCCTTCATTTCTTTTACAAGAAAAAATTGATTTTTTATCATTTTCTGAATTTTGTTTATTTTATTTTGCCTCCCCCTATCCTCATGAATTATTCTATAGCTACCAAACAATTTTTTGCACTTTAAAATAAAATTACACTTCTCCAATCAAAAAGTAATATTGTGTAATATTGTGCTTTGAAAAAATTATAACAAAAATTACTATATACCAAAGAAATAAATATAAAAAAAATATATATATAAAAATTTAAATAATTCTTTTGTCATCATAATTAAAAAAAAAAATTGCCAAATGATTGAGATTTTTCACGAAACTTATCGATGGTAATGGCTCCTAATATTGGCTATTTAAAAACTTTGAAAATAAACAAAACGTTTCTTATATTATTTGAAAAAATTATAAAATGAGTTTTGAACTTGCTCAGTTTAAAAGAAATATTTTACTAAACAAACAAAATTTTTTTTAAGCTAAATAACTTTTTTAAAAACTAAAAAAAAAATATACAAAAGTAAAGAATTCATTTCAACTTCCGGTGAATGATGAAAAAAAAAACATTGTCAATTTTGCTACTAAGTTTTGAATAAAAAACATTTTTTTAAATGAATTTTACTTATACCTTATTACTTTTTGGTTTTGTAAATATTTAAATAAAAAAAAACGTTACTTATACAAAAATTACAACATTCTTTTTAATTCAACAAATAACTACTCTATGCCGTATTTGTTTCTATCCATATTTTTATATACAGGGTGATTCACGAGCGTTGTGCCAAAAAGCTAGAGCGTGTAGGTTGAGTTGAGGCAAGAAAAAAATCGTATGGGAGGGGGGGGCCTATTCCCCCCCGTTTAGCCGGGAGGGGCAATTTTCTGAAAAATTGACTTATTTTGTAAAAAAAAATATTAAAAATCAACGGCTTAGTTTACAACACCGTGCTATACCTTTCTGAAAAGCTAAAAACTTTTTCTTTCACTTTGTTTTTAAAATAAATTGTTTTAACGAATAGTTTTAAAAAAATAAATTTTCAAACTCAAAATTTTCAAAAAAAAAGCCAAAAAAAAATTTTTGAACTAATTTTTTTCAAAATTTTATGTAATTAAGTACTAATTTTGTTTTCAAATTTCAATGTATTTGTTAATTTTTAGTCGAAAACAGAAAACCGGATGCAAAAATGTCTTTTCGTTTTTGAGAAATTAAAAAAAAACCAAAACCACTTTTTTCTAAGAAAATCTCTGTTTTTATTTTTACATATCTGGACTTTTAGTATAATTTACTAGTTTAATTTATAAATTTAATTTTTTGTAATTGGAGTTTTATGAGGACTCAATAAAGTAGAAAAGTATTGGATTTTCCCTGGATTAATCATTTTGTTCATTGAAAACGTCTGCCATTGACCTTTCACTTCTAGCTCTCCGTGCTCTCGTCGGCGGATTCTTGAAAACATGCTACGACTTGGGCGCCATCTATTGGGATATCTTTCAGCGTAGAGTCTTTCGGCTTCCCGATCTCCACAACAAGTTCAACCGTAGCAGAAGTTCCTGTCCGCTAACTCTTCTCGAACATATGAGTTTGTTATTGTTATGTGTTGATGAATTAATATTTTAATTGTAAATGGTTGTTAAGTAAATATGCGATGCCTTTTATTAACCTTTAGGTTGTTAATTGTTTTTTCATTCAAGAAAAATTGAGGTTTAATTATCTTAAGCCCCCAGCAGGTAGAACCCTTCGCCGGCGAGTGGCCGCGGCCCCAGGTATAGTAAGAAAAAATTGCAGGTCAGTTTTCAGACGTTATCAATGAATAAAATGGTTAATCCATTGAAAATCCAATACTTTTCTACTTTATTAAGTCGTCATAAAACTCCAATTACAAAAAATTAAATTTGTAAATTAAACTAATAAATTAAACTAAAAGTCCAGATAGGTAAAAATAAAAACAAAGATTTTCTTAGAAAAAAGTGGTTTTGGTTTTTTTTTAATTTCTCAAAAACGAAAAGACATTTTTGCATCCGGTTTTCTGTTTTCGACTAAAAATTAACAAATACATTGAAATTTAAAAACAAAATTAGTACTTAATTACATAAAATTTTGAAAAAAATTAGTTCAAAATTTTTTTTTTGGCTTCTTTTTTGAAAATTTTGAGTTTGAAAATTTATTTTTTTAAAACTATTCGTTAAAACAATTTATTTTAAAAACAAAGTGAAAGAAGAAGTTTTTAGCTTTTCAGAAAGGTATAGCACGGTGTTGTAAACTAAGCCGTTGATTTTTAATAATTTTTTTTACAAAATAAGTCAATTTTTCAGAAAATTGCCCCTCCCGGCTAAACGGGGGGGAATAGACCCCCCCCTCCCATACGATTTTTTTCTTGCCTCAACTCAACCTACACGCTCTAGCTTTTTGGCACAACGCTCGTGAATCACCCTGTATATGCATTTCATGTTTTCGAGTTACATTTGTTTTTGGTTTTGTTTTATTTTCTCAATGAAAAATTCCGAAAATATAAATCGACTGACACACCAATCAAAATTCAAACAAAAGTTTATTTTTCTTAAAAAAGCGAAAAAACACTAAAACAAATATCCATAACTCAAGCTCTGTATAACCTTTCTTCTTTAAAAATATGCTTAAACCAAATTTTGTTTTCATTTCAATCTTATACTTTTCATTATTCAAAAAAACACCCAATTGATGAAAAAACCAGAACAAAATTAAACATTTTCGTTAAGTTTCTTTTCTCTATCTCTTCTTTCTTATCTATCGCTACAATTTTAAGTCAAAGAATATCAACCTTTGCACATTTAAACACCACAAACAACAAACAAACCCAACCCATATTTTCGAACAAACAAAAAAAGTTGTATCTCTCTTTGTCTCGAAAACCACACACTTCCCTCCAAAATTTTCACACAAACAGTCATTCTCACACTCAAAAAGCCAAAAATTCCAACAAAAAAAATAAAATATACTATTTTACCCACATCAAAGCATCATGTTTGCTGAACGAATGCGAAGATTGAGAATCTATGTTTGTAAGAGACATAAAGACATCATTATTTGATTGTGCATTTTTAAAAATTTTTGAAAAAAGAATTTACAAAATGAAAAATAAAAAAATAACATTCATACATGAGAAATGTCGTTGTAACCCGATGAAGCAGTTTTTTTAACTACTTAAGAAGCAAAATTATGTTATTTTTATAAACAAACTAAAAATTAAACGAAAAATTTTGACAGCAAATGAAAGCGATTTTTAAAAAATTTAATGAAAAAAAAAATAAATTGTTTGGTTAAACTTAAAAAACTTTAAAAATAAAATAAAAAAGTAAAATGTATAAAAAACTTTAAATATAATTTTTTTACATAAAAATAATAAACTTAAAAAACAAAATGAAAAATGAAATTATGGGGCCAATAGTCCGTAAGTGTTCGGGCAAAATCTACTTTGGTGATGTTTATTAAAAAAAAAAAGAAAAAAAACTATAAATAGTGCAAGCGATGTTAATTTTTGTTGGTTACCTTAAAAATATATATAAACAAAAATATACTAAAAAAAAGCATATATGAGTAGATAAATAAAAAAAAATAGAAACGGAGCGCCTTTTTGAACCGCAAAGAAACCCAATTTTTGAATCGTAAATTTCAGATGTATAATTTCAACAATCCAGCTGGAAGCCCTCCACTGCCCGATATACTTGGCCAATACTATTGCCCATCACCGCTAGACATGTATGGTACCTCGCCCCCAACGGGCCTTTCATATGATCCCGTCACCGGAGCATCGATCAGTTGTTTTGGGCCATGTGGTGCAACATCGCCGCCAATGGCACGTCGCAGACGTTACAGTATTGGTGGCATACCATCGGCCACAACAATGAATGAATTCTATAATTACTCGTCGGCACACAATCAATCGCAAACAAATATTGCCAATTTATTGAATGAGGCAAATAAATCAATATCACGCTCCTCGCAGATACTCAATTTAAATCCGCAACGAATGAGCTGCCCATATGGCCGACCAGTGTCTAGCTATCCGCAACTGAACCTCGGCGAGACGTCTCCATTTTTAAATGACAACCTAATGCAAATGTCAACGAGCTTCTCGTCACAACCGAATATGTACTTCCAATATGACAAGCCATCAGCTGGTGTTGCTGGCGCTTATCAACAACAACAACAGCAGCAGTCGCAATATTCAAGACTTAGGCCAGCGGTGTCCTCGACACAGCTGAACTATCCTATTTACAATATGACTAGTAATAGCTACCAACAGCAAGTTCCACAACATTTGACACAAAGCTCATACCAAACATTACAGCAGCCCACAGCAACAACACCATACCAAACTGGGGGTTCGCTTCTAAATCAACAACGCAATCAAATGCATTCGTTTCACGCCTCAAATCCCGCACTCTCCCAATATCATCAAAACCATCTCCATCAATATCCGTATCCATTGTCATCATCCTATCACCAGCAGCAAAATCCGCTGCTTCATCAGCTCTATCCGCAACAGCAACAGCAATATGGCACCGGAGCAGGCGCAAATGCTCAAAGTGCCCTTCATCAACAAGTTCATCAACAAATGCTGCCACAACATCATCCATATCATATTCAGCAACAGTTGCAACATTTGAATAGTAGCACTGGTATCAGTGGAGCCGGTGGTGGCATCGGTCTTGTTAGCAGTGGTGTTGTCAGCAGTGGCGGCGGCATTGGTGGTGGTGCATCGGCATTCGATCACATGCATCCATCGCAACACCATCATCTTCATCATCCTCAATCATCCACATTGTATCATGTTCCGCCATACTCGAAACTAGATTTAGATTACAATAAACCACCTGAGAATAAAAGACAAGTAAGTTTTAAATTTGACGTAGATACGCTTTCGATAGATTCTTAAAATTAAAAATTGCAAAAAAAAACTGAAAAAAGCATTCAATTTATATAATTTATATATTTAACAAGAAAATAGCAAAGAAAACGAAACAAAAACAGTTATTTCTAATGCACAATCTATATGGGGTCGGTCGTCTCCTGCATAGCAAATTTAGTTACAGTCATTTTTCTTGATTTTTAAGAAGATTACTCTGGGGATAAATCGAATGGAAATCGAGTAAAGTCAAACACCTTTGAATAAAGCAAATTCTATCCGCACATTAAAAAGGCTGAAATACTCTCTAAAAATTCCTCGTTCGAAACAGACGATAAATCTCTCTGATCTAGTTTGATTGATTTTGAATGATGTTAAGAAGAATATGAACGCTTAAGTCAATATTTTAATCTGTATCAATCTGCCATTGACTCACTGTAAATGTCAATGTCAAAACAATGTAACTGCCAATAAGGTAGTTCGACCATCAAAGCGATCAAAAATGTTTCGATAATGTAGATTTCGTACCATGACCAATTTTTGTTTCCACCTCAAGGGAGGAGATTATACAATGACAGTTAAAATCTAAGACTTGTTCAATAGTTGTTTAACACTGTCAACAAAAGTAAGGTTATATTTTCTATATGATTTGGTGATGTTCCTTTTCTTTAATATATTCGAACAGTTTGAAAATTCCAGTAGATTTCGCGCAGATTTTGGGCAACGTCCGTCGTGCTAATCTGTCAGTTGTCAATCAAAGAAAATGAGTAGCTCGTGGAAACCGCTGTACAATTGCATTTAATGACATATCGTCTTTGCATTTAAAATTAAACAGTAAAGTTATGCTTGAAACATATTCATTGTGGAAATTCTGGCAAGTTACTTGCACTTATTTGTAAGTCCAGGGTACGATGGAAACGAATCCAAAATTGTTTTGACGTTTGTTCCGTCAATTTATATTTTCACTTCTAGCACAAGCATCTTACTGGGGGCGTTCAGTTTGGTTTTGGATAGCCTATCTTAGATGGCCTATCCAACTCTTTTTTTCATTTTGTACAAACACGTGTACAGAAATCAGCGAGTTTCAATGGCTGTTCTTTCAGATAGCCACATATACCAGAAATTGTTTGACAGCTTTGGGTTTGTTTGGTTTGAGCCTCTGCTATCCGGATAGCCTATCCAAGTCAAAGTGAACGTGCCCACTGTCATTTGCTATCGACATTTACATTATAAGATCTCCAAGAAATTTTCAAACGATCATTAATTTTAAAGAATTTGTTTTCCAAAAGGCAAAACGAATCCAGTGCATTTTATAAATTTTAATATTCTCCAACGGAAACTTCCATCTCGCTCTTCCATTCCATTTTTTTTTCAGACGTCTAAAGTCTGAAAACCGCCTATTAACACCCAGACGGAAACATGGTCTTGCACATTTTTTTCAAAAACAAATGTTTCCTCATAAAAATTAGCATGACATTCGATTTTTCGAAACGTTAGGTTATGTTCAAACAAGCCGAGACTAAAATAGTGAAAGCATTCAACGATCGCTACTATTTTTTGTAGAATTGTTGAAGCAAGATTTGACAGTTGATTTAACATTGCCACATTGACATTTATCAACTTAAAAACATCAGTAAAACAATAACAAACATCAATAATGCGTAACGTAACGTACGTTGATGTCAAAAATCTATAACGACAAACAAAAACTTGAAAACTGAACGTTTTCATTTACATGTCAAAATTTTTTGTGTTCAAAGAATTAGGAAATTTTCGGAACACTCTGAGAAAATGAAGAAACATAGACTTTTTTGACACAACAGTGTCTGTTCTAAATAAACACGAAAAACTCCTTAAGAAATGAAGAGAAACTCATTAGACGTCAAAATGAGTCGAACTGGGTCTTTAAGTGTCAGTACCATAGTAGTTTTTTGGTTATTAAAAATCATGAAGATTCAGTCAAGCTTCCTGATCCCAAAAGTCACCCCAAAGTTAAAAGCTCTTGTTGCGACTTACTGACGCCAGTATTGCATCACTCACAATTTTCTGAATGACATGAACTCTGTTCTCTCTTAATATTGCTGCTGCAAACCGGGTGTGACCGCAGCCTAATGAGCTTCCGCAGTCAGCTTAGTATCTTCTGAGGTCCTCTGTCAACTATTTGTCGTTTATTCCCCCATTGTTACATAGGGAAGGAGTTTGATTCAAACACTTTTTGGGCCGGAACACTATTGCTCAGTCGCGGCGGATCGTTTTCAATTCGACCTTTCAAATTCGACTCGCCTCGTTTTTCCTTATTAACGAATTCGCGGCGGAGAGAAAATATTCCTTCCAATATTCCCGTGATTGGGTACTTTTGATTTGACTATTTCTTCTAATATTCCAGTTAATAATGATAAACACTCTTTCGCCTGTGAAGCCGCCAAAAAAAAAATCTGTCGGATTTCAACTCGCCAGCAAACATTATGACATTTCAAATTCGCCTTCGAATTCGTTAATTGGTCGAATTAAAAACGAAGAAGGCGAAAACGAAAGCAATAATTGAAAAACGTCAAACTCGCTGGCAAAACGATTCGCCGCGAATCCCATAATCAGGCCCCAGCTGTCTGAATCTTGAACCTTAAAAGCCTCATTTCCGTTCGAAGCAAACAAAATCGGTCGCTTATGGAAGTAAATGGTATCGGTATTCAGTATCCACGATATTGTG
The DNA here is from genome assembly GCA_943590905.1 of Sphaerophoria taeniata. Classification (NCBI taxonomy): domain Eukaryota; kingdom Metazoa; phylum Arthropoda; class Insecta; order Diptera; family Syrphidae; genus Sphaerophoria; species Sphaerophoria taeniata. Next base: position 10,953,371 of record OX016540.1, on the reverse strand, counting down.
ACATCGATAAGGATCGAAGTAATCAGCTTAATGTTTTCGACACTCAAATAAATGATCGAAATAAGGCTCCAATCACTTCTGTCTACCCAAACTAAAAAAAAAAAAAAAAAATCCTGACCCAAATTAATTTTCTCGAAACCTTGAAAACAACGAAACAGTCCGTATTGAGCATTTATATATTCGTAAATCATTCAAAAGCCAACCAAACTAGCAAAAAAAAAAATAACAAAGAACTTAACCTCTTTGCAACCATCATTATTTTTATTTCTACAAAAATAAATGGCATGGTGATGTTTTTTCTGCTCATTCGTAGTTGCCAAAATGTTTTCTTGTTTTTTTTTTATTTTTATTTTAATCTATTTTTTCTATTTTTTATTATTCAAACTTAAGTTAGATATAAGAGTTAGTTCGTTTTAGAGACAAACAAAATTGAAAAACCAAAAGAGATTTTGTTGTAGGGCGTATACGTAACCTATGCGAGACAATTATAAAAAGAAACTGAAGATGTTTACATCTGTAGGCGGTGTTTTTATTGTAAAATACGAGTACACATATGAAAAAAAATCACAAAACGACCGACGACGACCGTTTGTCTACTTGTGTAACAAATAGTTATGATATCAGGAAATGATGCCTCCAAAACCTTTCTACGACCCACCCCCTCTCCCACAAAAACCTCCTCCTCCCACCAAAAACTCACTCATACACATTCATAGATTAAGAACAGAAAAAAAAACAAAAGAAGAAAACAAATTTTCCGAGGGATAATGAATAAAAAGAATACTTCCCCAAAGCGCACTCATGCTTCTTTCCTTCTTACTTCCTTTCGTCTTGTCTTTGTTTTATGATATGATTTCATCTTTTTTCCTCCGTTTGAAAATATCTGTATACACAGTATGGATGGATACATAAAGGAAGAAAACAACCGAGACCGAGTCTATTTTGGAGGTAGAAAGGATTCTAGATGAGAAGAAATTACTCACCTCTTTCGTGGTGGGGATTGTTGAAGGTTTTATTGTTTTTTATTATTTTAAGATTTTCTTACGACAAAAGAAGTCTTCGGATTAAGGCAGCGAGTGTATTTTGAATACTTTGAGATGTTCGATCAATTTATTTAAACAAAACTTGAGCCCTTAAAAGACCTGGACTTGTTTGCAAGGCATTCTCGATTTCGTATGCCTATTTCCAGAACTGAGTTAATGTTAATTGTGTTCATTCGATTAACAAAAAAGGAAACTCTTATAGAATCTATCTTTATTGAGTTGTTGAAAACTTGAAATGAACATTTTTATGTCCTGTGACCAGTCTTGACATCAATTTTAATGGGGGTTGTTATTTTTTATGTGGCTTGCGTCATGATATCCATTTTGAAGGAGAAAACAAAAAGTTAGCTATTTATGAATCGAAACTTTTAGGAAAGTGTTTAGTCAACTCAATGGGATAGAAAATAGAATTATGTAAAATAGAGAAAGGAGATTATGGAATATGTAAGCAGTTAGAAACTGTCGTTATCGATAATGTGTGTAATCGAAAACTGAAAGGCGTTTGTCTTTTTTATACTCAGATTTTCGAAAATTCTCTGAATGTTGTCTAAACACTCTGAAGACTAATGTGACAAAACTGACAGGTCTGATTCTGAAAAGAAGAGAATTCTTCCTTAGGGATATCATTCATTCATTCATTCGAAATTGCTTTTCGAAATTCTTTTGAGGCCGTGTTGAAATACGTCAAATAACGTTCGACATGAATATGTCCACTTAGCAAAAAAACGCCATTCCGTTGATCACATTGGTTATAAGGCAGTTTAAACACTCTTTTTATGTTGCCCAGTCGATTCTAAAATCTTCAAGAAATTCTTAAACGATTATTAATTTTAAAGAATGTTTTTTCCAAAATTCAAAACGAATCCGGTGCATTTTATAAATTTTAATATTCTCCAGCAGGTGGCCATGACTCAGAGGATAGAGTAGTTAATTGCTAAGCTGAACGCTACGGGTTCATGCCCCAGCTTCGTCAGCATTCTTTTACTACAAAAATCGCCAGCTTATCTGAGGCCACCTGTGCGATAACAGGTCCGTTCGTTTACTCCCTAAAACTGCCCAAAACTGCCATATTCTCCCACTTTTTCGTTCTTTTACTGCCACTTATTGTAAAATCTGTCACTTTTGAAGGAGAAAAATATTTCCCCTATCTGCCAATTTTAGCCACAAAAATTTCTTGTGGCAGTTTGTTTGTAAGTTCTGTCAAACCATAAGAAGTACATTGAATTTTGTTGAAGTTTGACATAATTTTGTGCATTTGGCAGATTTTTGGTGTGAAGTGTTCTTTTATTTTAGGGGTGAATCACAAAATTTCGAGGAGTGGGGATGATTTTTGACAGTTTTTACACAAACTGCCCAAAAAGTAAAAGAACGGATCTAACATGGGACAATACAAATCTAAGTCTCCTCTTCTGAGCCACGTAGGTTTCTGTTATCTATCTCTCTGTCTGTCTATCTGTCTCTCTCTGTTGTACTAATGTCTTATTCTGTGCCAGCCAATGGCCTCAGTCGCCAGTGCTGCTATGTGGCTGTAGTTCGTTACATTCATGTGCGAAGTACAATCTTTGTATATGGAATTTATAGTATTTTCAGCCTCGAGAATTTTTGGTTGCAGAGTCGTCCCGTCTTGGCGCTGTCAGTTTTTCTATATACAAGATTTTAGTTCTGTATCGCGTTCCGGACGTCGCTGTCGTCGATTCACGAGGCTGCAACTAAATTCCATATACAAAGGTACAATGTCAATATTCTCCAACGAAAACTTCCATCTCACTCTTCCATTCCAATTTTATTCAAAGACTGAAAACCGCCTATTCACACCTATACGAAAACATGGACTTGCACATTTTTTTTTTTTTTCAAAAACAAAAGTTTCCTCATATAAATTAGCATGAAATTCGGTTTCTCGAATTGCTAGAGACCAAAATAGTGAAAGCATTCAACGATCGGTATTATTGTTTTGTAGAATTGTTGAAGCAAGATATGACAGTTGACGTTTGCATTGCCACATTGACATTTATCAACTTAAACACATCAGTAAAACAACAGCAAACATATATAAAGCTGTCCTTTAAAAAAGCTCCCTAAGGAAGAGCGTAACGTAACGTTACGCATATGCCCACGTTGATAGCGCTTTGATAACTAACTGTCAACACTGCGTTTCCATATTTAATGATATAGCAATGGCGTTATTAATTTAAAATAATTTAATTTTAATTAAAATCAGAAGGGAATTCTAGAACTGTCACTTTTGCCCAATTGAACGCATTCAGAATGCTTTTCTCAACTTTCAGATTGCCAATTAAAAATGCCATAAGGCGTGTTTATTGAAAACTGTCATTATAATCTAAAAGGCAACAACAAAAGCAAAATTTTTTCTCGACCGTTAACCAAAATAAGAGACAGAAAAACAAAGACTGACAGTTCGAACACTATTATGATTAAAAACGAAAAAAATCATCAAATAAAGAAATAAAGAGAGAAAGGATGTCTAGTTAGACTTTTCTTTTTCTTGTCATACGTGCGATATTTGCTTCAGAGAAGTTATTTTTCTGAACGCACTGTCTTATCTAACAAGCGTGTTACCAACGTATGGAATATTTTGTAACAGACCTCAGATCTGTCAAAGTAGCACCATTTTGAAGCTCCAATCACACTAAGTAACGCAAAGAAAGGTTGGCAGTTAGAGGGAAAGAACACCTTTTGATGAGTTGTCATAATGCTAGCATACGGAACAGTTGTAATAAAAAATCTGCTCGTTTTTTTTTTTGCGGGGGGAAAATTTCAAACAAGCACCCTTTAAAATTTCCTACCCTCTCGATCGAATTTTCAAGTAAACAAACAGGCCCATAATGTCACTTTCGAGAAACATCATTTGATAAACAGCGTTGCCATATTTATGCTCTCCGTTCCAAAAGTCGGTTTTTCGTGCAAATTTCTTTTTGAAAAAAAGTACGAAGTGCAAGCATTTAATTACTCTAGTATTTTGGAAAAAAGAATTGAAGTTTTGTTACAACACATTACTATAATTTCATCTTGTTGTTTTAAAAATCAAAACGCCTGCATAAGTATTCTACAGTATCCTCTAAACCTATCCTTCTTCTCAGTACATTTTAGCTGTTTCTTCTTCCTATCCCTTTTCGTAATATCTAGTTATATGTGTATTAAGACTTAACAATTTTATCTTTGAAAAGTTTCATCATTTTATTTTGTTATATAAAATTAAACAACCAATTGGCTGATACTTCAAAATTCAACAAACTAAAACATACAATTTTGGTCTTTCTTTCTTGTGTTTTTTCTTATATTTCCCACAAAATATAGTTTTTCAAAGCAGGATATCGAATATCCCGATACATGGGACCCTTATTTATATGAAGGCCTGCCAACTAAATACAAAAAATAAATTAAAAACACTTTCCAAGGTTGTGTCTATTTCAACGTTAAATCTAGAAAAAATATATTTAAACAAAATTTATCGTTAACTCTTTAAGAATCTCCCTCTTTACTCATTAGTTGTTGTTTAATGTCTAGACTATAAACTTTCATTTAGTTAAGGAAAAATTCTTGAGCATTTTTTGAAAAATTAGTAGCTAAACAAAAGTAGTTTGATTAAATTAAAAATTTAAAATTAAAATTAAAACCAAAAGAAAATTTTTCAAAATTAACAATCATGATAAACTAAAAGAATGTGATGTATAGGGTGTATCTGCAAGTTACAATCAAATTGACAAAAAAAATTAAATAATTATTAAATACAATTTATTCCGCTGTATATTTTGCTTTATGTAGAGTTTTTGATCCTTAGAAAAATATATTATAAACAAAAAAAGGATAAACATCATCATGCTTTGCCAAACAACTATTATCCACGGTATAGTTTAGATTGACTTTTATTTTATTTAATTAACTCTTACACCCCAATGCAGAAAAGTTGGAAAAAAAACGTAAACAAAAATTAAAACGACAAAAAAAAACACCAGTAGTTTAGTCAATGTACGATAAAAAGCTAATAATTAAAACAATTCTATATAATTAAAATTATTCTTCTATATAAACTATAAAAATTAATCCAAAATATAAAAAAAAAAATTAAAGTAGGTAGAGTTGATGCCTCTTTTTTCTCTCGCTCTCTATTTTCTCTCGCGTGCGTAAATAATAACTGAGATAACGACTCAAACAAATACAAAAAAAACACACTCACTACAGTTGCTTATAACTTAGGGAAGAGCCATAAACTACTCTCAAATCAACACCATTGCCATCAAAATACATAACTCACCCTATGAAAGAATAAAAATCTTCCTCTGCAATTTAACTAATAAACAAAAAGTATTTATATAACAGCCACGCAACCATGACACCATGAACAATTTAGAAAAAAATATCACAAGAGAAATCATAAACGAATAGAATTTTTGAAACGAAGAAATGAAATAAACGTCAATTAAAGAAGATTGTAACCATAAAAAAGAAAAAAAGATATATATATACATAAACAAAATATATTTAAACGAAATATATAGTCATAGGTTGAATTTGCCTTTAAAAATATATATTTAACAAAAAATGCATGCAATTCCATAAAAATTGTATATTACTCTAGACAGATGCAAACAAAAAATAAATATATATATGAAATTTTGACAGGACGTGTTCACAAACTATAGCTCTCTCTTTCATTCTCTGAAGAATGAGTCAAAGTTTAAACCCAAAAAAAAAAAAAATATTATGAAATAAAAAGTCTGTGTTAGCTCAATATTACGTTTAAAAATAAATAAATAATTTTAAATTTATTGAATTTCTCAAGTTTTTAACGTTTTAAACAAATTTTAGCCCTTAGTCAAATTTTCCAATGACAAAAACCAAAAATCTACTTTAACTTTTAAAGAAGAAAAAGTTTTATTATTAAATAATAAAATTAACAAATTTGTCCGAGACGAATCAAAAACAAAAAATATATAAAATATATTTCTCAATGGACAAACGGAAACTTTAATGCATTTCTTTATTTTTAGCCGTGACTGTTCTATTTTCTATAAGTGTTTAACAGTCTTCGATTAAAAACAAACAAATTTAACAAATATTTGAAAATAAAAAAGAAAATGCTAAAATCTTATTTAATAAGTTAAATTTTAAGAAAAAGAAATTTAACAACAAAAAATATATATATTCGCATTTTTCAGTCTGATCGATTTATTATTAAATTTTTAATTATGTAAAAAAATTAATAAGAAATATATATATATAACTATGTATACTGTTAAGCTTCTTATACATATATATATATATATACAAATATATATATATAAACTATATAACTTAGATTAACATGAAAAAAATAACAAATTCTTTTAAATGATTAATAAACTTATTTTGCATTATTCAAAAAAACAACAACAAGCAAACGTATATTTTTGTATAATTATTTTTTGTTATGTATATTTGCAACATAATGTCAAATCAGATTTTTTCCGTGTATGTGTTGGTGTGTCTGTGTCGATATTGTGCACGTGTGCGTTTTGTCTGTGATGTCATTCATACATATTTTGTTTTTTGTGTTATTCTATTGTGTGTACGTGTGTGTTTCACAACAACCAAAAAAAGAAAAAAAACAATACAAACCAATTCATCTACATTGTCATTGTTAATGGAATAGGAAAGGTGTGCCTCCTCTATATTGAAGGCATAATCGGCAGAACGTGAGGGATTATACATTTGTTCAAATTACATCTACTGAAAACACCCGACAACATTAACAACAACAAACAGCTATTCAGAAAACACACACAGCATCGTCACGACATTCTCACGTTTTTGACATCATACCCTACATCAATTGGCATCGTTTTCATTAGTAAAGTCGTCATTTTTAGTTTTTCATTATTTTTCTTTTTGTTTTTTTAATTTACTTTCCCAATTTTTTTGTTCTTGTGAAAAGCTAGGGTAATTGGTTGAAGGGCTTTTTACTTTCTCAACGGTAATTTTTCTAGTAGGTACAAAGTAATAAACACAACAACACGTTTTTCACTCTTTCTCCATCACAGAGGTTAAAGAGTGAATTTTTTTTTCATTTGTGCAATAAAGGATTTTTTTTCTTTCTTAAAGATTTTTTTGGAACTACTCGTACAAATATATATATTTTTTTCTTATTCTAGTTTCAATAAACTGGAGCTTAGTTCTTCATTTTTTTTCTCTGTGTACCACAGTTTGAGCTTTTTAACTTTTATTTTTTTTATATTTTTGTTTTATACTTAAATAACCAAATAAAAAGGGGTCAAGTATGGCGAGAATAGCATTGCATTGCTCTGATGATGTACAATTCATACGGATGTATGTTTGTTCCGAAATGAGTATCTCGGTCTTGGCTTTTGGCCTACATAAACGATAAACAAAAAAATGAAAAAAAAAACAAGGAGGTAGAACGATTTTCTTTCTCTTATTGAAGATTTATTGTTAAAGTTTAATTGCTTATTTGGGAAATTAAAATTTCAATATTTAAGAATTTAAATTTTAATCATAGAAATAAATAAGCAAACTTTTGATTAAAATTTCGGTATTTTGAAGGTTTGATGTTATTTTAAGTCTTTTTGGGTTATTGTACGTTCAAGGTAAAACACATAATGACCGCCTTTTTTCACTTCCCTCCGTTCTTCTGTCAAAGGCAGTTTGACACTGACAGTTCTTGGTAACGTGAAAAACATACAAGAGTAAAGTAATTTTTTCATTGATTTTCAAAGTTTTAAAGCTATGAAGACTCAATTTTCTTACAACTGTCAACACTAATAGTAAACTGTTATCAGAAAAAGAACCACATTTAGAAAATCACCATCTGTCAGCTGGAAGTAAATTAGTTCTGTTTGTGCACCATACACATACTGCGACTGAATTAATGAACACGTTCATTTATAAAAGCATTGCCAGCTGTTAAAAAAAAATGGTAACATTAATGATTGGAAAGGTTTTGATTTCGGCATTGCTGGTTCTAGAGAAATCACTAATCAATCTAATAAGCCTCATGCTTAAAAGCAGGACAATGGGCCTGCACACACGGGATGAATAATTTTTGGACTGAAACAGGTTTTAGTCTTTAGTCCAAGCACACACCAGATGATTTCCGACTGGGGGAAGATATATACATACGTAGACCGCTTTTATATGTGTGAGTATTTATACCGTACCAAAACTGTCAGCTTTTGTATATGTGTTAGTATATGTGTTCGTTCATCAATCAAATTTCGGGTTGAAAATTTCATTCCGTTTCATACCGCACACTCCGCTTCCCTTGGCCACTAAACTGATTTTAGTCCGGATAAATTAGTCTCGTGTGTGCAAGCCCAATAACTGCCAGCATGAGGAGTTTTACAACCACCAGATCGGTAAATCGAGGTATCTCCCTTTTGCCTCTTTTATGGAACATGATAGTAAACGACCTCCTAACATCAATGGATGCAGAGAGTTTCAAGGTGATTGCCTATGCTGACGACGTTGCAATATCAGTATCTGGGAAACACCCCCAAGTTCTCTCGGAACTCCTACAAAATGCCTTAAACAGGCTAACCAATTGGGCTAAGCATCTTGGACGTCAATCCACATAAAACAGAACTAGTTTTCTTTATGAGAAGGTACAAAATTCCTCAAATAAGCCCACCCACGATTAAAGGAATACCCCTAAGCTTTTCCGACCAAGCCAAATATTTGGGCTTCATTTTAGACAAAAAACTGAATTGAAAGGCAAATATTGATGAAAGAGTAAAAAAGGCTACTGTAGCACTTTTTACTTGTAAAAACCAAAGGGGACTTCTCTCCAAAAATAACCCACTGGATATACACTTCGGTAATCAAAACGATACTCATTTATGGAGCTGTCGTTTGGTGGACCGCTCTGGGCAAGATGGTTAATTTGAATAAACTCATTAAAGTCCAGCGGTCAGCAGGTATGTGTATCGCGGAAGGACTTCGCTCAAGACCAACAGCAGCCATGGAGGAACTTCTAAACCTGACACCTCTTGACATCTTCTCCAAAATGGTAGCAGCCAACTCATGCGTGAGACTTAGAGCCACCTCCCAATGGATTGGTAAAAACACTAGTCATACTACTATCTTAGACAATTTCAGATCTATCCCAGATCGCTAAGACTATACCACTCCAGAAATGGTATTCGATAATAACATCCATTTTTCAATCCCTTCAAGATCTTCATGGGAAGAAGAAAGGCCTCTGGAAGAAAACACGATACACTTCTATACAGACCGACTATGGCGTTAGAAGTGGCATCTACTCGAAACAACTGAATCTCAGTCTATCTATGTAGTGTGTTCCATGCAGAAGTAATGGCGATAAGAGAAGCACTATCCTGGCTCAAAGAAAACGTTATATCTTGCAAGGATATTCGACGTATTTTCTCGGACAGCCAAGCCGCTCTCAAATCTCTCGCGTCTGTCTCCACAAACTCTCTAATAGTCCACGACTGTTGATCATCTCTGAATGAGATGACGGAACGGTTAACATTCACCTCATTTGGGTGCCGGGCCACAGAGACATCCCGGGAAATCGCAAAGCCGATGAGCTCGCCAAAAACGGAACACTTCTGCCCTCTGTTTGACAAAGAAATAATATAGGAACGCCACTTTCTACATGCAAATATCTTCTCAAACAACCCACTCTAGAATCAATAAATGCTAGATGGTCACAGTTTACCACCTGCCTAGCAACCAAACAAATACAGCCAAGCATAGACCTGAAACGGTCAAAAGGCTTGATTTCCCTGAGCAGACAAAGTATACAGTCCAACACCTTCAATGTACATGTCCGGCAATCTCCAATATAAGGAATAAATATCTCGGTAATCCCTTCTTCGACGATCGACACAAGATGTCTCTCTAACTTCATTAAAAGCACAAAATGGTTTGTTCAAATTCATTACTCTCTCTTGAGTAACTTCTTTAGTGGTATCACAATGGACCCTTTAGATCTAAGTGCCTCCATAACAACTATACAGCCACTCTAACCTAACCTAACCTTGCTGGCTCTAACTGACAGACTTCGCATCTGTGGTATCACCTGTCATAATGACAGTGATGACGATGATGCTTCGACGCTATTACAATTTGATAAAAACAGTTATTTAATTTCTTGAATAATAGGAACAAAGAACATTATTGTTAGTTAAATTAATATCCAGAGAAGTGCATTGCAAACATTCAGTCATTATTTGAAAAAAAAGACAGAAAGTCCCCACATTTTAGAATAATTTTGATAATTTATCGTTAATATTAAATTTCTAAGATTTAAATAAAAAATGTAACTGTTACGTTATTATTAAACTATTATTAAATTTAGTTGGTTTTAGGCATGTTTACTAAAAAAAAAAAAAAATTATTATAAATAATATCAACGTCAATGTCAAAACGATATTTAAAAGAAAAGAAAAATATTCCATTAACAAAAAACAAAAGTTCTACTAGAAATCTTCTTGTGTCTGATATTTTGTTTCATGAGAAAGAAAAACTGTATTGAAAATTGGACTCGCTTTTCTTGATGATATTTTTCTCTATCCGTTTCCGTTCAAAAAAGTGCATGGAGTTTTGTCAAATATACTTTGAATTTCCCTTCTGTAAACCCTCTCTTATTTTTATTTAATTCCACAGAAACCATCTTATACCACACACAGAAAACATGGTTTTAAATAAAAAACAAATAAATAAATTGAAAATAAATTAACATAGTTATTTTACAAAAAAACATGGTTACAACAACACTAAATATTTAGGAACATCGTCAAACAAACAACAACAAAAACAATAAAAATAGTTACTTTCTTAGCTTTGCAATACTTTCACTACTTAAATTTATTATTATTATCTTCCTATTTCTTATATAAACATTTTTTAGTTTTTTAAATAAAAAAAAATTCAAAAAATGTCTTTTATTCACACATGATACATGTTTCTCTGCATTTCTTTCATAACGTTTTTTGTCGAATCAAAAATTAACAAAAAATATCCTTTCCATCGGAAAACTAAACCAAAATCAAATGAACAACAACAAAAAAATTGTCTTTGATTAACCCTCGTTCACACAATTCCCAATTCCCACTTGTATTTGTTATTTAGTTGGACGAATTCCGTCTTGAAATACAAAGAAGGGATCAAGAGATTATGGCGATGGCCGCCAAGATGAAAACGCTCGAAGAACAACATCAGGTGAGAGTAATTCCTAAGTGCATGACTCAAATTTTTTCTTGGTAAAATTCAAAAATTAACAGGACTATCAGCGTCATATAGCGGTATTGAAGGAATCACTATGCGCTAAGGAGGAACACTACAATATGCTGCAAACGGATGTTGAAGAGATGCGAGCGCGACTGGAGGAGAAAAATCGCCTGATCGAAAAGAAAACACAGGGAACCTTGCAAACAGTACAGGAACGCAATCGTCTGACGAGTGAGCTATCTGAATTGAAGGACCACATGGATATTAAGGACAGAAAAATCAATGTTCTTCAAAGAAAGGTAAGATATCTCTTGTATATTGTTTGTTATCCGGCTCGGAGGACCATTTTTTGTTTCTTAAAGATTGAAAACCTGGAAGATCTGCTTAAAGAAAAAGACAACCAAGTCGATATGGCTCGTGCCCGTTTAGCAGCAATGCAAGCCCATCACAGTAGCTCCGAAGGCGCCCTAACTAGCCTCGAAGAAGCCATCGGTGATAAAGAAAAACAAATGGCACTGCTTCGTGAACAAAGAGATCGCGCCGAAGCTGACAAACAAGAGGAACGTGAGCTACACGAACGTGAAGTTGCCGATTATAAGATTAAACTACGTGCCGCTGAAAGTGAATGTGAAAAACTAAATACCCGCCTGGATCGAGCCCTATCCGAAAAGGAACGTCTCGAAATCAAATTGGAAGCATCACAAAGTGAATTGGGCAAATCAAAGGTTGAACTGGAAAAGGCAACAAGTGAAGTGGGGCGCAGTTGTGCCGATTGGGAAGCAACTAAACAGCGAATTGCCCGCCTCGAATTGGAAAACGAACGGCTGAAACACGATTTAGAACGTTCCCAGGTACTAGTGTATTTTTACAGAGGGATATTAAGACTTAGACCAAAAACCCTTTCTTTTAGAGTGTTGTATGTGTGTGTATAAAATATAAACTAACATATACCTACAAATTTACCTCAGTACATGTACATATGTTAATGTATGTATGTTACTATGTGTAAACGCTTTTTATATATTCAAAATATTATACTCACGCTTTTAGATGAATGGTTTGTATCACAAAATATTTTTAACCTTTTTTTATATAATTTGTATTATTGTTGTTTTTACCGTTAAGAGAAAATAGTAAACACTCTCGAAATCAAAATGTCACTTTAAAAAATGAGATTCCTTATAATTTTCTTACATCTGGCAACATTAAAAGTGACAGCTGACAGCTTTTACTTGAACATTTTTCAAGTTGTGTTCAAGGCGTTGTTTACATTTCATTAGAAAATGGTTTTCTGCTACGGCAAATGTTTACCTGCCGGAAGATTATGACTAGCTTTTTCCGAATATAGAAAACAAATCTTTATAACTTAAATGCTTCATAAATTTGGTCGTTAAGCAGTTGTTAATGTTGTAAGGAACAGCGTGTACTATCACTCAACCTTGAGGGATACTGTTTTCATTTCTTTACGTTACGTGTTACGTTAAAATTCATATGCTCTTTGCATAGTCTTCAATGTTTGACAATATGAATATTAATCCCCTTTTCAGACTTATAATTACTGTTCCAAATTCCTAAGCTTATATACTCTATTGCTCATGCTTAAATGTCATTTCCGTAATCAACCACTGTTCATCCAAACTCCCGCCTAACAAAACAAATTTATCAATTTAAATCTGATCACCAATACTAATTCACCTAAATTTCTTTCCGTCAGACAACTTTCGGCCGATCCACCTTAAATACATCACAAGAGCTTGATCGCGCCCAAGAACGTGCCGATAAAGCAGCTGCTGAATTACGACGTACACAAGCTGAATTACGAGTCACTCAGGTTTGTACTTTTAAAACTCGTTCATGTTCATTTTTTACTAAGTTTAACGATAATATTTACACTTATAATGACCGATCGTAGTTGGCTTTTTAGGTTTAGTTTTGAATTAAAAAAGAATGTGTTGATGGTCACACTAAATGTGATCAAAAATGCTAAATCTAAATGTGAATCAAATTTAAAATTAAAACAAAAACAAAAAGACACATAACAAACACTTTTATACAATTCACAGTAAGTTGTTGAAGAGATCATCTTTGATAGTAGTAACTATTTGGCAACGCTAAGTCATTCTGAACTGTCAAAAACATTCAATGTCAACGTCATTCCAAAAGTGTTGTGTTCAGCGCTGACGAACAATACACGATGCATTTTTAAATTTGATTACATTATGCATTTTGATGTGTAGTGCCATTATCCTGTTAGACATAATTCATTTCACTTTTGACAGCTGGAGCTTTTCTAGTATTGTATTGCTTAAAACACCATCCTCAAATAAAAAAGGGAGTTTGTGTGATGAAATAGTTGTCTCTGAATGAAAATGGTGAGGTAGTGTTCAGCTGTCAAGATGACACATTCTGATCGTCAGTCGTGTTCAGACAAAAAACAGTGAGAATGCATTCTTTTTTCCAATTCTAATTCTAGCAAAGCAAAGGAGAATGGTACAAACTAAAAACACATCATCCAGTGGTTACTTCAAAAGCTTGTATACACACTTGACAGATATAATTAAATACTCTCACCATCTAGTTGCAAGCAGCGAAAGCCAATTTTTTTTTTTTTTACATGAGTGCGTATTGAAGAAAACTGGCTATCTCTGCTTGTAACTAGTTGGCGACAGTCAAAACTGCCATCTTGATTACACCTGTCAAACGTTTCAATACCATTACGTAGACGTCAATAACAAATTACAATTCGATGCTTGTACTAGGAGTGAAAATACAATGCCAGGCTTACTTATTTACTTAAGGTGGCGCTGTTGTCCGGTAGGGATTTGGGCCTCAATCAACAGTCTCCGCCAGCCAGCTCAGTCCCTAGCTAGCTGTCTCCAGTTTTGCACTCCAAGTTGATTGAGGTCCTCTTCCACTTGTGTGCGCCACCTCTCCTTCTACGTCCCTCGGGAATAGTGTCGAACTCTTTCCGGGCTGGAGCATTGGTGTCCATCCGCTCTTAATGACCGAGCCATCTGAGTCTCTGGACCTTGACCCTTCTGGCTTGGTCCACGTCGTTGTACAACCCGTAAAGTTCGCTGTTGTATCTCTTTCTCCTTTCCCCATCATGCACACCGGGCCAAAGATGACCCGAAGAACTTTCCTCTCGAAACAGCCTAAGGCACATCCATCCGATTTTGTCAAGGTCCATGCTTCTGCACCATACAGCAGGACTGGGATGCTGACGGTGTTATATATTTTTACCTAAGTTACTCGAGAGATGGCTTTTCCACTCGATTGTTATTCTTCGTCTGATTTCGGCAATGGTGTTATTGCCTGTGTTAATATTAATAGCTGAGCCTAGATAGAGAAACTGCTCTACTACTTCGAAGTTGTATACGTGGAGTTTCGCACGAACGATGTTAAGGACATCAAAAGATTCCGTAAGCTCGTTGCCAACCTTGATGGCGCAGCGTGAGTTCTACATCGTCATTTTGTACAAGCCAACGAGCTTGGCAGGGATTCCAAAACTAGACATAGCTTTATACAGTTCATCTCTGTAGATACTGTCATACGCGGCCTTAAAATCGATGAAGAGGTGGTGGCTATCGATTTGGAGTTCATAGGAAACTTTGACTTTCCTAGACTGAAGCCACATTGATAAGGACCAATCAGATTGTTGACGAAAGGTTTCAGACGTTCACGTTCACGTTCACGGCAGAGAGGATCTTATAGGCGATGTAAAGTAGACTGATTCCTCTCTAGTTGGTGCAGTTTAGAGGATCTCCCTTTTTCAGGATCAGTCAAACAATGCTGAGGTTGCATTCATCGGGCATGCATCCTTCCGACCATATCTTACAGATGATTTGGTGCATGCTCGTACTTAGATCTTCGCCTTCTGCTTCGAGCAGCTCGGCTCCTAGACCATCTGCTCCAGCAGCTTTGTTGGATTTTAAGCTGTGATATTGCCGTTTTCACTTCTTCTAGGTCGGGCTTACGGAATTGTTGACTATCATCGTGTACGATGGAAGGCTCCTGCCTTACGGCGGTATTTTATTCATCGCCGCCGTTATACAATCTACAGAAGTGGTTTTTCCAAATTCAATGGAAGATGATTGCGATTTTACTATGATGTTCCCTTGTTTATCTCTGCAGGTTCTTGCTCGATGACCTTGAGCCAGCTGTTTTACTTTCCGGTAGAACCTTTGTACTTCATTCTTGCTGTTGGTTCTCTCAACATCCTCCATCTGACGCTTCTCATGCTCCCTCTTTTTCTCCTGAGAAGTCGGCGTTCCTCTCCTTTTGCTCGTAGAGCTCACGAGCAGCTCTTGTCCTCCTATGCAGCGCCGTTTTGTATGCCTCCTGTTTGGCTGCATGCGCCTGCTTACATTTTTCGTCAAACCAGGGGTTTCGCTTTGGTGGCTGGCAAATTAGAGGCGGCATCTCTAATTGCCTTCTGGCAATGTTGCCACTAGTCCTCGATACTTGATGTAGGCTACCGCCTAGGACTCCTTAAGAGGTAACTCTATCAGAGAAATATCTGGCGATCTCTTGCGATTGTAGCCGTCCGACATCCAATTTTCTTGCAGCATTTCCTTGTTTTGGCCTTCGTTGGGATATTCGTAGCACTACCTTGGCTACGACGAGGTAGTGGACCGAGTCGATGGTGGCTCCTCGGAACGTTCGAACATCTAGAATGCTTGACAAGTGCCTTCCGTCCATCGCAATGTGATCAATCTGGTTTACGGAAGATCTCCATGTTCCTTTACAACAAGCTTTAAACCCTTCATTCTTAAACTTGCAATTACACTTGAATCTGATGACAAGGTACACAAACACGTTTTTAACTGTCAAACAGAATAAATAACTGTCAGCATGACATTCTTGTCACATTTGGTCAATCGCATCAATACAAGTCTTCCAACGAATTGAAACTGTCACTTTGACATTTGACAAAAGCGTGATCAATATTACTGTCAAATGATATTTCTTTAACAACTTTCTGCAACATTTTTGTTTAAACCTGAATACATATTAGCAAATATTTTGTTTTCCGCTTTTAACAGTTGGTTAGATTTTTCTGATATTTTAATAAAAGTCTCTTTTTATCTTCAAAATAACAACAATTTTTAACTGACGCGCTGACATTAATTTTTATAGGGCGAAACAGAACAACGTTTTGTGAGTAATTGTTTCCAAAAAAAACACAAAAAAAAATCCAGTTTAACAATCCTACATTCGTTTTGTTTTCTTTTTTTTACTTACAAAAATTTTGGTTTTTCTTTTTGGATTAACTCACTTTGTTACTAACATTTCAATGACATTTCGTTTGACATTTCATAAACAAAATTATGAAAGCCGTTCTTAAACTTAAAGAGCATAAGCAGCTTTGTACGTAAAGCTGTCAACGGCAATGTTGGCCAAAATTTTTGCTGTTTAAAAAGAAAAAAAAGCAAACCAATTTAGGTGCAAGTGCAATTGTTCTTCAATTTTTGCTGCTAAAATGCATCACCCGTGTTCTTTCAAAAAAAAAAAAAAAAATCAGATAATCAAAATTGACATCAAACACATCTTTCGAAATCACTCACTTAACCTGGATGCTGCCATTTGAAAGGCTTTGAATACAACATCAAAATGGCTGCATCCAAAATATCAAAACACACCACAAACAAAGCTATGCACATGTTTTGGCTTAATTTTTGTTAATTTTTGTCTTCAGTTGAAAATAACGTTAAATTGTTTTATTCACTTCTGATTCCACTAAATCATGGACAGGAATATTCAGCTCGAAAAAAATAAACGCTATAATTGATGTCATGTTTCATTGAATTATTGTAAAATGGTAGTTTTCTTTTGGCTAAAAAAATTAACTCATGTTGGCAATGTAGTTCTCACAATTTTGCTAAGATTTGTTTTTCAACCAAACGTTTTTCCATAAAAGAAGTTCTGTCAAATTCCAAATCCAAACTAAGAATTGCTCTGTTTTCTGCGAACTATTTCAGTCGGATGCGGAACGAGCTCGCGAAGAAGCAACTGCCCTGCAAGAGAAACTCGAAAAGAGTCAGGGCGAAGTGTATCGACTTAAGGCGAAACTGGAAAATGCTCAAGGCGAACAGGAAAGCTTCCGACAAGAACTCGAAAAGGTACAGGCTAGTGTTGGACGTATTCATGCGGAAAGAGATAAGGTAGGTTTTGACAGTGGTAAGGTAGTGCTGGTTATTCAAATGTGACTTCCTGTATAGGCATTTGCGGAAGTTGACAAAGTGAAAGAAGAACTGGAACGGACCCAAGCGACACTCGGCAAAGCACAATTACAACAGGAAAAACTACAAAACTCACTGGACAAAGCTCAAAACGAAGTCGATCACCTGCAAGAGAGACTGGACAAGGGAACTGCCGAAAATCGTCGTCTAGTCCTCGAAAAAGAGAAACTCACCTTCGAATACGATGACATGCAATCACAATTGGATAAGGCTCTTGGTCAAGCTGCACGTATGCAGAAGGAACGAGAGCTTTTGGCCCTCGACATGGAACGTATCAAGGAAAAAATGGACAAGACACAAGTACTGTTATTAATGTTGTTATTGTTGTTGTGTTGTGTGTTATACAAACAAAAACTTAAATTATATAGATATCACTTGCTCGTATACAGAAAGAGAGGGACGCTTTGTCCGATGAGCTGGAGACGATCAAAGAGCGTGGAGAGACAGCCCAAACGCTCTTAATGAAGGCGCAGCGCGAAAAAGAGGCAATGCAAACGGATGTCGATGTACTGAAAGAGAGATACGAGAAATCTCATATTGTGCAGCAGAAACTTCAGGTAAGATAAGGTAGTTTGATAATTTTAGTAGATTTGGAACTAATCAAAATCGCGACACCAGATGGAGCGCGATGATGCCGTGACAGAAGTTGAAATTCTCAAAGAGAAGCTTGACAAGGCATTGTATGCCAGTCAGAAGCTGATCGATGAGAAGGATACCTCCAACAAAGAGTTCGAGAAGATGCTTGAGAAATATGACAGAGCACAAAACGAGATTTACCGACTGCAGTCGAGATGTGATACTGCAGAGGCTGATCGGGCCCGATTAGAAGTCGAGGCCGAACGTTCGGGACTAGGTGCTTCGAAGGCCCGTGAAGACCTCCGCAAACTGCAAGAAGAGAGCACTCGTCTACAAGAGGCTTGTGATAGGGCAGCTCTACAGTTGAGTCGATCAAAAGAATCCGAAGAGAATGCTCGCGCTGAACTCGAACACAATCGTGAACGATTCGATAAGATTCAAACAGATCTTCGAAGAGCACAAGCTGAAAAGGAACATCTCAGCAGTGAATTGGAGAGGCTCAATTACGAACTCGAGAGAGCACACAATAGCCAGACCAAGGCGAGTACCTCGCTCGAAGCTGTCAAAGAGGAAGTCACCCACTACGTTACCGAACTCGAAAAGATGCGAGAACGTTACGAAAAGAGTCAGGCCGAAGTGCGAAGACTCAACGACACAGATACATACGGTCGGGAGACAAGACGTCTCAAAGAGGAAAATGAAAGACTCCGCGAGAAGCTCGACAAAACACTTATGGAGTTGGAAACTATCCGAGGTAAATCACAGTATGACTCCGAGTCCTTTGAGAAATACAAAGACAAGTTCGAGGCTCGTGAACTTGAAATTCAAAATATCGAATCGAAATTGCACGAAACCACATTGCAATTGGAACTGTCCAAAGGCGAAGTGGCGAAATTGCTGTCAAACCAGGAGAAGCAACGAAGCGAACTGGAACGCGCACACATTGAACGAGAGAAGGCCCGAGACAAGCATGAGAAGTTACTCAAAGAAGTCGAACGATTGCGACTACAACAACAATCTGCAGCACTCAGTCCGAGCACTAGTACTAGTAATCCAGCGGAGAGACAAGAAATCGATCGCCTGCGAGATCGTCTCGAGAAGGCGCTACAATCGAGAGATGCCACCGAACTTGAAGCCGGTCGCCTTGCCAAGGAACTGGAAAAAGCACAAATGCATTTAGCTAAGCAACAAGAAACTAACGAGTCAACAAAGATTGAGTTCGAGCGGATGTCAGCTGAACTTAGTCGAATGCACGAACGTCTTGAAAAGGCCGAGGCCGAAAAAGAATCGTTGAGACAATCAGGAAAGGGACCTTCACAAACGAATGGCCAACTAGAAAAGGTTCTGCAAAAACTCGAGGCCGATAATAAACAGATGATCACCGAGAGGGATCAATTGGTTCAACAGCTCGAAAAGAGTCAGGAGATGCTGATGAACTTCCAGAAGGAACTGAATAGATGCGAGCAAGATTTGCAGGCGCAACGAGAGGAGAATCGCAAACTGCGCAACGGACATCCACCATCGGCCGGTGGTAATGGACAAGAGGTGCAACAGCTCAGAACCGAATGCCAGCAGCTTAAACAGAGGCTAGAAGCGGCGGAGAAGGCTCTGCAGGCTGCTGGAGCTGCAGCTGCGGCAGCAGGAGGTAATCCTGCTGAGATTGAGAAGATGCGTAAGTTTATCGAGCAGGAGAAGACTAGGGCGGATAATGCCGAAAAGGCAGCCAGCGAGATGGCTAAACGTATACAGGTGAGGATTTTTTCTCTTTCAGCCCAAAAGTGCTGCCAAACTGACAGAATTATGTTTTCAGATGATGGATAAGACACTGCAGCAACAACACCAACAAATGCAGCACATGCAGAAGCAGTTAGCACAAGCACAAGCGACACCAGCACCTGGCGGAGCTGGCGCACCAGATAGCAAGGAACAAGAGAAGCTCAAAGCCGACCTACAAGCCGCGTGCCTTGAACGCGATCGATTCCAACAACAACTGGAAATGTTGGTACAGGAATTGGAGAAGAGTCAAGTAAGCTTAACCCTTCACCAAATATGTGGTTCATTAACTTAATTTTGTCTTTTTTAGCTCAATTTGAATGAAGCAAACAAACAATTACAAGCCGCACAACAACAAGGAGCTAACAAGGGACCAGCCGATGAGGCTCAACGAAAACAGTTCGAGGCTCAATCCAAACAACTCGAAGAAGTACGCAAACAAATCGATAATCAAGCGAAAGCAATCGAAGGCGAACGAAAGATCATCGAAGAGCAGCGAAAATCAATCGAAGCGAAAAGAAAAGACATCGAAGAGAAGGAAAAGAAAATGGTCGATTTCGATGTTCAATTGCGAAGGCGAAAAGAGCAAATGGATCAGCTGGAGCGATCGCTGCAGCAACAAGGTGGCAGTGCAGCCGTTGCGGGCGAGATGAACAAGAAACTCATGGATACGCAACGACAATTAGAAGCGTATGTCAATTTTTATTATTTTGACAGCTTATACGTCAACAAAAATCTTACAGTGTTGCCAGACCTGTTAAAAAAATTAATTCCTAATTATATTTTTTTTATTAACTAGCGTGGTGAAAGAACTGCATCACACTAAGGAAGAGTCAAAGAAATCAACAGCTGAAACCGAAAGACTCTTGCAGCTCGTGCAAATGTCCCAAGAAGAACAGAATTCAAAGGAGAAAACGATAATGGACCTTCAACAGTAAAATCTTTAATTCTTCACAAACCGAAACCTGTCTTATTATATTTCTTTCAGGGCCCTCAAGAATGCTCAAGCCAAACTCAAACAAGCACAAACTCAACAACAGCAGGCAGATGTAAGAAATTCGATAATTGATTAATCCATTTATCAACAAAATTGATATTCTTTTCAGGCTGGACCCGCCGGCTTTCTCAAGAGCTTCTTCTAAATTAACCATTGGACTGTCTCGTGTTAGCGATTTACAACAAGTAGCGTATAACATCTTTGTTGTGGTGAATGCAATGCAATTGAGTGATAATTGCTATTGAGCTTGGAAAAAAGTGAGTCACCAGGGTAAAATGCGAACATATTTACAAAATAGACAACGTTGGGCGCCATTTCTTAGCCCTTGACTTTTTAATGAAACATGGCAATTCTATCACCTTTAGATGTACTTAATTTACTTGTAATGTGTTTTCATTAACATTTTCCTCAGTTAAAGCAAAGCACATGAAATAAAATATTAGGAAGCGTTGGGCGCCATTTTTTTTTTCAAAGAAATTTTGTGTTAACTGGACTGAGGGTCCCAACGCCCGTTGATGATGACACTCCAGTCGTAAGATCTCTCGCGAAAGCTAACCTTTTTGCTAGGCAGTTCGCCTCCAACTCTTCGCTGCCAAAGAGTGTCATAACTCCCCCACTTCTTGAGCGCGTCAATGATTCCATGGGACAAATCTTCTTTCGCACACGTGCTGTGGGAAGTGTCCTTAAAGATCTCAACAAACATAAATCCGCTGATCCGGATGGTATCCCCGCTATTATTCTAAAGAGCTTTTCTATCAATCCTATTCTTCTGGACTCGATCCGAGTAGTTGGAAAAAGCATTTGTCCAGCCGATTCCAAAAAAAGGTGAATCTTCTTCTCCCTGCAATTGTCGTCCGATTGCACTTACGCCCCTTCTTTCTAAGGTCACGGAAACGCTGATATACTATCAGCTTTAGAAATATCTTGAAGACCAAAAGATTCTCAATGACCGGAGTACAGCTTTCAGGTCCACTGGTTATCTGATGGTGTATCTCACCGAACAATGAAACAAATTGTTACATAGTTTTGGAGAAAGTAAGATTGTTGCAGTTGACATTTCAACGGCATTTGATAAAGTCTGGCATCTTGTTCTTTTATCGGGCTTTCAGTATTCATGAGTCCCACTTTCGTTAACTTAGAAACTTTCTTTCGAACCGTTCAATAAAAGTTGTACTTGACTCTGGACGGGATTCAAGTCCGAAACCCACAACTTAAATGGTTGTGCTCCCCAGGGCTCCGTTTTGTATCCGACACTCTTTCTCTTGTTCATAAATGATCTTTTGTCTGTAACTTCTAATCCAATAAACTGTTTCGCTGACGATCATAGTACCCTTAGCTTTTCTTATTTGTTCCCAAACTCACATCCCTCCTCTTCGGATGTGGAACTGCAACGGAAAAATATGATTAGCTTATTAAACTATGACTTACACAGCATTGTACAATGGGGAATAAAAAACCGTGTAGAGTTTAATGCTTCGAAAACCCAATGCTGTCTTGTATCGCGTTAAGATGCCACTGTCCATGAGCACTTTCATCAATGAGACCGAACATCTCAAGATTCGCGGTACGTGCATAAATGAGCACCTCTTGTGGAATGAGCACATATGGTATGTCATCAAAAATGCCGCAAGTTGTTTGGGTTTCTTAAGCCATTGCAAGAAATTCTTCTCCCCATCTGATCTTGCTATTATTTATAAGACCTATATCCGTCCAAAGCTTGACTTTAACTCCAATCTCTGGACTGGTGCTCCAGCTACGTACTTAAGCCTCTTGAATGATATTCAAAAAAGAGCCCTATGAATGATCGGTCTATCACAGACATCACTGCATCATTCCCTTCGTTAGATCTCTCTCTGTTTATGCTCTCTCTCTCTCTCTCTCTCTCTCTCGGTAAATGCTCTAGCGAAATAGCGAGTTGCATTCCTCCCCTCAAACAATTCGCCCGTAATACTCGCGCTTCTAGGAATGCCCATCAGTTTACCCTTGAGCCCAACTTCAGACGTACTTTCAAGTATAGAGAATCATTCTTTAGCCGTACTACGTGAATGGGGAACTCTCTTCCACACTCTGTATTTCCCAATCATTTCAATGTTCAAAAATTCAAGACCAATGTACACCGACACCTCCTTTCGAACACCTTCCTTTCTTTCTAATGCACTCACGTGTCTCTGTCATAATAAGGGTATTAAAAATCTCTGGAGTGAGTGTAAATTATAAAAAAAAAAACAGGTTTATTAACATTTGACTAAGTTAAAGCAACATTTTGCGTAATTTTTGCAACTTAAAAAATTGTGAACCGTTGGGCGCCATTTTTTTTTTCAAATAAAATGTTGTTTCGCTCTGTTAACTAAACTGCATTTAACAGGTTTAATGTGACTTTTTCTTTCCCCTAAATTGAGGGGCGGAAATTTTGTTTTCTCTGACTTAACATTGTAGTTCCCAACGCATTCATTTAAACTTGAAGATTATGAAAAATTAGGTAATATTAAGGAGAAGTAAGCTTTTAGTTGACTTGAACCAAAGAACGACCATTGTAATACCACATGAAGCTGTAAGAACCTTCCTTGTGAAACTATTTGGTAAAATGTCAATGTCGTTATGGCAGTGTTAATTAATATTTTCATATTAAAGATATGTAGCCTTCTATGGATTTTGTTTCTTAGATGACAAATATTCATACAAATTACTGACAGGAATATTCTTCTTTCTTCAAGCAAAAAGCCCCCATTTCATCTAAAATAAAAGTTTTTCGTTGGGCGCTATTTATCATTTTCATGTTATTTTTTTTTTTTTTTGCAAATTTTACGTATTTTTAGTTGAAAGCATTTAAACGTTTAGTGACCGTGTCTAAGTGGTTATGTGCGTTGGCTCCTAAGCATAACGTTGTGGGTTTCGAATCCTTCTCGTGTCCATAAAGTTTTTATTTCATCTTTCACGGGTACTGCCTCTTGCGAAGAACTGACAACACTTCCAAGAATATCATCTGTCATGAAAGAAGTGATTCTCAACTTGCCGTTCGAAATCGGCGTTAAATTGTTGATGAAAGTAAGCCACTTAGGCCTTGGCTCTTCAAGAGCTGTTGCGCCACTGTAAAGGGTCCGCTTAATAACTTTTTTTTATAAAAAACTATAAAAAAAACTACTGATATGAATATTTTCTCAAATTTCTTTTTTTATTTGAAAGTACAATCCTTCCGGTTAATAATGGAAAATAACTTCATTCAAATGGCTGCCTCGGCTGGCCATGCAGTAGTTTACACGGTCGGTCCAATTTTTAAGCACATTATCGACTGTGTTCAGCTGGCTTCACGAATATTGTTCTTCAAAGCGTCAATTGTCTCTGGCTTGTCGGCATAACACTTATCTTTTACGGCACCCCACAAATAATAGTCCAACGGTGTCAAATCGCAGCTCCGAGGT
Organism: Sphaerophoria taeniata; assembly: GCA_943590905.1. Classification (NCBI taxonomy): domain Eukaryota; kingdom Metazoa; phylum Arthropoda; class Insecta; order Diptera; family Syrphidae; genus Sphaerophoria; species Sphaerophoria taeniata. Next base: position 10,929,112 of record OX016540.1, on the reverse strand, counting down.
AGTCAAACGACATAAGCTGATGCGACTGATAATGCGATTTTAAAAAACAGGGCGTGAAACATCGAGTGTAGCTTCGGCTGTGTGGCACGCAGCGCCGCGCCGCCGCCGGCCGGGCCGTGGTTCTGTTGAAACTTAATGTTGCCAATATCCTCCTCTTCAATTTTTGTGAACAAAAATTCGTTCAACATGGCCCGACAACGATCGCCATTGACTGTAACGGCCACTCCTTGCTCATTTTCGAAGAAAAATGGCCTAATTATGCCTGTCTGGACCAAAATCCGTACCAAACAGTGACTTGTTTTGGGTGTATCGGTTTTTCAATGTATGCGTGCGGGTTTTCTGTGCCCCAAATGCGACAATTTTGCTTGTTTACATACCCACCAAGATCAAAATGAGCTTCATCTGAAAAGATGATTTTTTTTTGGCAAAATCGGCATCTTCTCTAAGTCGATCGCAGGCCCACTTAGCGAAGCGAAAACGCATTGGATGGCTTCAATCCCTGGACCAATTGATGGCGCTTCACGCACACTTTCTGCCACAGCAGCAATATTCCCGGGTGTACGCACTGCTTTTGGCTTTTCACGGTTTTTGGTTAATCGATGAGGATGCCAGTTTCTTTCACTTTTTTCACAAGATAACGAACATACGGAGCTGACGGTGCTTCTCTTCTTCCAAAATCCGTACGCAATTTTCTGCAACATTACCATGATTTTCAAAGTAATATCGCAATATTTCCCAGCGTTTTTCAAGCGTATGCACAACCATATTCGTTCAGCGCATAAAACTAATTATTATCTGTCATATCATATCAGACATGAGCTAAGTGTTACCATTCACTAAATAAGCACTAGTTGAAAAAACGTTAGGTGTCGGACCCTTTATTATTATTATTTAAACATTTGTGATTCAAAACTCTGGTTTATAAGCTTCAGGATTTCTCAACGATGTTGTCAATTATCATATTTGGAATTAAATTTTGTTTTTTTGAATTGGGTGCCATTTAATGTTTGTTGATAACTGACCAAAATAATGTGCATTGGGCGCTATTTACGTACCTCACTACACGCCTTTTCTTTTTGAAACAACTTTCTAATTATAACAACGTTTACTTTCCCCAGACTCTATTGCAACAACTACAAACAATTTAACTGAAATGAATGGACAAATAACTAAAAAAACGTTAAATAAAGATGTGCTGAATCTGTGTTCAAACAAACAACCAGGGATATATGAAAACCAAAAAAAAAAAACAAGAAACAAAAAATTATACTACACAAAAAAAAATCGGAAAAATGTTGTAAAATTTGCAAGAAAATGAAAATTCAATAAAGAAGGCAAACAAAAAAAAAGTTAGAACAATATTGAATACAAAATTTATTTAGACAAAAAACAGAATTAATTCAAACTATGTTAATAGTATAAATGGTATAAATATATATATATTGATCATAATATAAAAAAAAACAATTAATAGCTAAAAATAATTATCAAATTAAACTTTAATTATAATTAATAACAAAAAAGTCTAAATATATATATATACAAAAATATAAATATAAATAATATATAGTTAGCTCAGATAAAGGAAAATCGGTTAAATATAGTGTAAATATTATCATAAAGACAGTTACAAAATGAAATTAGTAAAATTTATATATATATTTAAATAAATAATAAAAACAAAAACATAATCACAATAAACTATTAACATTAATTTAATCCATTTAATTAAAATAATAATCTCTCAACAGCAACAACTACAAACAAACAAACAAAAAATCGTTACCTTCATGGCAAATTTTATTAAAAACAAAAATAAACTATTTATTTATCTCAATCTATTTATTATAATACAAGCAAAATATCACTTAACAAACTTATTCTAATATCGTTCTCCCTCTCTCTCTATCTCTCTCTGTGTCTTTTTCTCTTTAAACAAACAAACAAAATGTCTAGTTTAGATCAAAAAACACAACTCTTATTCTATCTGGTGCTTGAGTGTTTCTTCTTATTACTAAACTTAGTTTTAAAATTATTAAATTTAAAAATTATAAAAATACAAAAATGGAACTCGAGAACGAATAAGAAATGAAAGTTTTTTTCTTACTAATTTAATTTTTAAAAAACACTGCCATGTTTTGTTTAGTTTGTTTTTGTTTGTAAATTTGTTTTTGAGAACAAAAAAACACACTCTCTCTCTTAATGACTACAAAACAACAAAACTGTTACAAAACAATACAATATTGCAAGATCATATCATTTAGATTAATGAAGTAGGAAATGATGAAAAACAAATTAGCGTGTATATGATACTCTCTCTATCTCTCTCAGAAAGGAAAACTTAAGAATAGAAGTAAATAGCAAAAATACATTATAAATGTTAATTATGTATAAACCGCAAGTAAATAGCTAGAATGGAATACCAAATCACACACAAAATATTGTTTATGTTTCTTCAATCAGTCTCTTTAAACATTTTTTCTTTTTGACTCCAGGGAGAGATTATTTTGGATGACTAGGGAACGCACTCTCGTAGAGTTACCATATTTCTTTTTTTTTCTGCAAAAAAAAATAATCAATAAAGTATATAAAAAAAACATATTCGACCAATTGAATAAGATAAGGATTAAAATGTTTTTGCTGTTATTAATTTCGTTTTTTTAATTTTTGTTTTTTATTTAAGAAAAACAGCGATAAATACACATCACTTACATGTTAGCTACATTTCTGTAAATTCACTATAGTCAAATTAATAAACATATTTAATATAAACAAATTCATACAGATAATATCCTTAACTTTAATTTAATTTAAAAAAAAAATAAATACACAAACAAAAAACCTCTATGCTTGTTACATTTACAAAAGCAACTCAACTCAAAACTATTTTTAACAAACCAAAATCTATGCAACTGCCCAGCAACAAAAACAAAAAACACCCAACTCCACATGCTCCCAAACTGTAGGTGCACTGAGACTATACTTTCTACTTTTGTTTTTTGTTTTTTGCGGACTAACATTTCTATAAGTAAAAGAAGTAACTTTCCACCTTATACCAACATATAAATATATAAATATATCAACTACCGATTTTTAGATAAAATACAATTTAAATGAATATAAACAAATTGATATAAAAGAGTTTGGGAAGGACTGCTCCTTGTTTTGAAGTCACGCAAGTGACTTAGCCTTATTGTTTTTGCGTTACTCTCGCAGTCTCGGAGATGATTGGTAAAAAAATATGTTAGCAAATAGTAAAATTAGCAAAAACAAATCTCCTTAAACAAAAAATTATATGTTATTCAAAAATTAAAAAAGAAAGCAACCGTACATATATAAAAATTATATATTTATAAAAAAACAAAGCAATTGTATTGAAGTTACGAAGTTATTGAATTTATTGTTAGTTTAAATTTAAAGTTAAAATTAAAAAATAAACAATTTAACGAGTTTTTTGTTTGCTTTATAATTTGTTAATGTGTTTTGTTAATAAAAATACAATAAGCAACAGCAGATGTAAGATTTATTAATTTTTTTACCTCGATATTCATTGGTTAGTAAAAACAATAAAATAAACTAAAAAAATCAACTTCAAATATTTCAAATAAACTTGCATTAATATACAAATACAATGTATAATATTGTATATGTATATACACAAATATGTACATTTTTCTGTATGTATATCATTGAATATAATATTAAATTTCGGCTAATGTTCAAACAATATATATATAAAAAAACATGCAAATATATATATATAAATAAAATATACATTAATATTATAGAAATAAAAAAAAAACAAAATAAATAACAGTAATATTTATATCGTAAAATTAAAGTAAACAAAAAGAAAAAAAGAACGTAAAATAATAATAATATTATACTACTACAATTAATATTCTTATTATTAATAATAATTTTCAAATTTTAAAAAACCAAAAAAATAAATAAAATGAATTTAAAAAAAAATATACAAAAAATTAATAATTATCGTTACCGTTATTATGTGCAAAACAAAAAAGTAATTAAAAATACAAAAAAACAATGCAAAATTATTATTGATAATGACTTTATTATAAAAGATTGAAAAATAAAATAAAAAATAATATTATTATTATTGTATAGTTTAAAAGATAAAAACTCTAAAAAAAAACAGTTTTCCTTTTTCCCTTTATATCAAATTTTCGGTTAGTTTTTTTATTTGTTATATAAATTCAAAAGTATTATTAAAAAATAATAAAAAAAAAAACAAAAAAGAGAAACCTTGAAGAATGTTCTGTACATTCAAACCAAAAAGCAAAAAAACAACAACAACAAAAAGAAAAATTAAAAAAGGTGTATTATTCGAAATGTTTATATATAAATGTCAACAATGTCATTATAAAAAAAATGTTCTTCAAAACTGCCTACAAATAAATTTATTTAAAATGATATACTGAAGTGGAGTTATTGTTTTTATTGAAAAAAAAATCTGACATATAAGATTTATGCTTGTTTTTTTTTTTTTTAATTTCTCACGCATATTTTAATCGCACTGGGCCTCAATCTTGGCATCTAGGGTCATCTATAATCTTCATCAAATCATCTTCGCTTGTCATATTCATCTGCCAATTTAGTGCTGAATGCAATCTTTTCAAATAATGCTTTCTTGAATAACTAAACTGGGAGAGAAGACTGACAAACTACCAAAATTGTTTTGTAATTTGAATGGAAACAAGAACAAATCTTGCGTTTCAAATGCCTTACCTACTTAGCCCATCCTTCATTCAGGTTAAATGTCACTTGATTACTCTTAAAATGCTCATTTGTCATTCTTTCATTTTTTCACGTAACCTTCTTCCTAAACGTCAAAGAGTTGATTATCAAAAATTTTGTATCGTTTTTGATTATAGAAAACCATTTTGTTCACCATATTAGGTTTCTTAAGACGATATAAGAAATTTTTTCCCCTTCTGATCTGGCTATTATTAACAAAACTTACATACGTCCAAAGCTTGAGTACAACTCTTACGTCTGGGCTGGTGCTCCAGTTACGTACTTAAGTCTTCTGGACAGTATTCAAAGAAGAGCATTCAAAATGATTGGTGGCAACACCATCGTTGAGTCATTTACGTCTCTAGAACATCGGCGTAATGTTTCATGCATCACCCTATTTTACCGATACTTCAACGGTTTATGCTCAAGTGAAATAGCCAGTTACATTCCTTCTCTTAAACAACTCGCCCGTAATACTCGCGCTTCTAGGAATACCCATCAGTTTACCCTCGAGCACAACTTCGGTCGTACCCTCAAGTATAGAGAATCGTTCCTTAGCCGTACTAGGCGAATGTGGAACTCCCTTTCACACTCTGTCTTTCCAAATCATTACAGTGTCCAGGAATTTAAGACCAATATACAACGGCACCTCCTTTCCAACCCCTTTCCTCCTTCCTAAAGCAATTACTGTGCATAATAAGGGCATAAAAAAACCCCTTGAGTGTGTGCCAATTATAAAAAAAAAAAATTTGCATTTCTTGTTAACTATTTTGACTTACGCATTGACTAAGAAGTACAGGAAACTACATGTACAGTGTACGTGAGTGAAACAACAAATTTTTTGCCTTTGCTGTCAAACTTTGCCTGCGCAGTCATTTTGCTGAGCTGTAATTGGTCCAATGTCCATAGAATTTCTTGGTTTTTAGTTTCATCTGTCAAAAAACAAAAACTCGAGTTCAGGGGCGCATTTATTTTTGTTGGCGCTACACAATTTCTTGTGCTTTTTAAGACTTGATCAAGTTGTTCATAGAATGGGCTTTCGAATACGACCCGAAAAAGCACAATAAATATGATGAATTAAGTATGAAAAATGAAAAAAATGTTACGAAGAATAAGATAAAAAAAACAATAAAATCGTGCATGTACACCTTGAGCGTTAAAACACCATGTTATCTAAAAAAGAATTGATATCGAAAAATAAAATTGATGCACAATCGATATAATCTTGATTCAATCAAATTTCGCTTGGCGCCCCTGAGATTAACCATTCAACTGCAGACCAGCCCTGTTGTAAAGCGTTTGTGTTTGTGAAACTCACACTACTTAGAAAAATGCTGCACTTCTTTTTCATAAGACCCCTTCCTGTACTTCTTGTTTCGTTTTGACATTTGAAATTTATCTTAACCCCGATACAGACTGGGAATGAAATCTTTTCTAAGGCCTGGGTGTGGGGTTTGAACCAAAAATTAAATCAAACAATTAATATAGAATAAATCTTTATTCAATAAACCGAAATTGGATGACAAACTTTAGATGTGTAGCTGAGCGCGTGGTCTGGTCGAATGACAGATTGTTTTATGGCTAGAAATTACAGCCAAATTAATAAACATAGACTACCGAAGGACTACCTTTTAGGGCCAGTTGTACAAACGTGGTTCATCCTCGGATCAACGTTTGAGCTCGGTTCAACTCAAAATGACTGTTGTACAATCGAGGTTTAGGTCTTAACCGACTGTTGAACCACGATCAGAAGTTACCCACCGATTTTGGGGGGTAAGCTGTGGTTCAGCCAAGGATCAGGTAATTTTTAGTCCGAAAAATGTTGCTATCTCACTTTAATCTGAAAATTTTTGACAGTTCGGTCAAATTTAACACACAATGATTTATTTAAAAGTAAAGTCCTATTATTACTTTAAGTCACAGTATCATGGTTATTTCCTCAAATGAGACAGAGGTGATCTTAAATTCAAGGTATGGAATGCAATGTTTGTGGGGAAGACTTGAAGAGTTTTGCTGAAGTCTGTCTGTCAACCCGCGAACCTTTTTGGAGGTGAGTCATAAATTTTTATGGAGTAAAATATGCTTTACAACACGAACGGAGTTAGCGAGCTCTTCTACAATTACGCTAAGTACCCAAAGATAATTATTTAACACTATTCAATTTATTATTATTAAAATTGCTGACTTTGGATTGTTCCCGCTACACTAATGTTTTTATGGTTTATTTTTAATAAGTTTGAAAATTTATATTAATAATTGCAAAATGTGTGAGAAACGTCTTCACTCAATGATCACCATACAACTTAATGTTAAAAGTGATTCTTTATTCTATTTGATTTGACAACTGACGGTGACATTAGGTATATATATACTTAAATTTTCATGTAAATAGACCTGAACTGCGGTTCAGCTGACTCTCTTCTGATCCACAACTGTACAACCCATTCAAAGTTGAACCTGGTTCAAGAGTTAACTCGAGTTCAGCTGATCCGTGGGTAATTTAAATAATTGGTCAAATCGTTATTGATTCAAATCATTTTCCTTTTCATCTTTTCGAATTTTGTACCCTTTTTGCATCAACGTAGTCCGAAAAAAGTAACGACTCATGAGCATAGAGATAATACAATAGAGCACGGAAGATAGCCTGAAAAGTGTCACATCGGACAAGAGAGAAAAAAGATTAACGAGTTTTCTCGTTCTCTCTCTGAGGTCCTTTGTAAGACAACAAGAATTTTGATTTTGAATTAACCTTTATTTTTTGTACTCTGTCCATCCACCTTACAGCTAATCAGCGCGAAGCTCAGAGAGAGAAATGGAGAACCTGTTGATCTTTTTTCTCCCTTGTCCCGATGTGACAATCCCACTTTTACGAAGTGCTACCTTTCCCGTGCTCTATTATATTATATCTATGCTCATGAGTTGTAATAGCATTCAAACTGAAATTGTTACAAAAAAAGAAATAAAATGGCAAAAGAATAGAGTTCTATAGCTTTGTTCAGCGAGAAAAAAGACAGCACAGTACAGCACAGCACAGCACAGTACAGCACAGTTGCATGAGAAATGTCAGAACAGTTTGGAACAGTTTAGAACACAAAATGTGTTCTACCTAAAGAGATGGAACAGAAAATCCTGTCCTAAACTGTTCCAAACTGTTCTAGACAGAGTCAATGAACACCAAAGCAGAACAGTTTGGAACAGCAAATGTGTCAATGAACAGCAAAAAGCTGTACTTTTCTGTTCCAAACTGTGCCAAAGTGTGCAGAACAGTGTCGCTGAACATACCTTATATAAAATAAAATGTGTTTGCGCCTTAAATTTTTTGAAATCTACTTAAATCATTTCACAATGGTGTTTTATTGCTTCGATGTTCGATGGAATATTTTAGCAACGACAGGGGGTCGATTCCCGATCTGTGAAAATGTGAAATGATAAGTTTTTTCACACTTTCACAATAAATTCGATTCTGGATCTGTGAAAAAATCAAAACAAACTTCAAAACTCTTCAAAAAAAGTTTTGAAGTTTGTTTTGATTTTTTTCAGGCAGAATTTATCATTTAGTACTTTTTAGTACAAACAAGTTAGAGAATCACATGAATTGAATTTATGAAAACAAAAAATTAAATTTCTGTGAAAACTAAAATGATAAATTGTTTATCATTTCACATTTTCACAGATCGGGAATCGACCCCCAGCTTGTCCAACAGACTGTTCAGTTTTATGCTATGTTTGCAACAGACACGAGAAAGTCTCAGTTTTACTCCAAAATCTGTTTTCTCCACCAAAATTACAGGTGCAAAATTCAGGTGATTGGTCTCCAACTATCAAACCTTTTACATGATTGGGAAAACATTAAAAATGAGTGATTTCGAAGAAATTTGGTGATATAACTGCAACTCAGTTAATCTTAAGGTAGAAACGTGAATGCGTTTATGTATGCTATTAGGAAATAAGAAGTGTGAATAATTAAAATACAAAAATATAAGGCTGTCATTATCGTCAGCAGAGCTATAATTTTTCTTACTGACCAGCAATCAAATTGATAAAACTTGCCTTCAATTTGTTTGCCAGCAGTACGGAGTTTGTCATGTAACCTGGGCCTTGAAGCATTGTTGAGTGTAATTTCTTAAAGAACAATCAAATTATTTGAATGGGATGAATGGTGCAAAAATTTAGGCCGTGTGCGAATTCAGTTAAAAATGGGTTAAAAATTGACGTTTGGTTAAATTTTGACACTTCGCATTATTTGACTAGCTGCTGAGCAGGTTAAAAAATGACATTAGTGGTTAAAAATTCATCCATTTTTATTTTTTAACCACAATTCATCCAATTCGCACACGGCCTTAATTTTAAAAATAAAATTCATTATCATCCCTTGTGTGTCCAACTTAAATGACCTTCATTTACAATAGCAAAATTCGTATCCATAATTCGAAGTCAGCCATTATTATCGAAAATTCGATAAAACAGAGAAAAGAACATGGCCGCTCTTTCTCCAAGAGAAACGTCAGCTCAGCTTTGATTAGCTTTTTTTTCTGATTACCAACTTTGCTCTCGGGATAAAGAAAAAACCTCTTCTCCGACTTCCACAAGAACAAAAAGTGATTTTTCTATTTGTTATTTATTAAATTTCATAATAAATTTTATACAAATCAAATCAATAAAGTGAATAAAACAATAAACATCCAACAAACGAGTCCATTTTAGCTCACAAACAACAAAATTAGAAGAAAACACCACCAACAATATAATGGACCATAAAAAATCACCAGTGCGACGACAAAAACGACAATCGAAGGCGATCGAAGATAATTTCTGGGATTGCAGTGTTTGTACCTACAAGAACACAGCTGAAGCATTCAAATGCCGAATGTGTGACGTTCGTAAAGGTTAGTGATCCCATCGAATCAATCGACGAATTCTATTTTTTTCATGTTTTTGTTCTTTTGCTACCAAGAAAAACGAAAAACAATTAAAAAAGTCTATTTTTGTGATTGAAACAAAGAAAGTTCTGACCAGAAGCAACGCGCATTAGAGAGAAAAAAAGAAGAAAAACCCAAGAAGTGAATAAAGAATGTAATCTGTCCTCGTTCCCAATAGAAAGAAAAAAAAACACCGAAAAGCAAAATGCAAAATGACTGCCTATGTGCCTACTCGTCATAGTCGTAGTCGTCTTCGTCGTCGGTTGTTCATTGCCCAACCCAACCCACCTCCACCTCCTCGGTGATGTTTGCTCGCTCCGAGAGCAAACGAAAGAGCGTGTGCCAATTTATTTGTTTTTAGTTTCATCTTCTTCGTGCTGTGGGATTTGGGTCTCGAATCTGCGTGTTGTAGGTGGAATTGCAAGAATCCGTAGAATTTCTGTTCGTTACTGTTGTTGCTATTTGTTTTTGTTATTCGGTTGCAATTGTTCTCGGTAATCTAGGACAAACCACTTGATACTACTTATGACTTGTAATACTTTTCTCTCCAACAAGACAAAAACAAAATCAAATCCGAATGCCGAAGAGCTGAACTACGTTGTTGGTTCACTTTGAATGAAGCATAATGTTTGGGTGGAAGGAAAACAAGTCGAGCTTCAACTTATTAAACAGAAATATACTAGCCACACCGTCTGTATGAATCCGGCATTGACTAAAGTCATAATTATTTATCCCTCCTAAGTGCTCTAGCTCTTGACTTCGCGTACATCCCTCCATTGACAAAAAGGCTAAGTAAAGTGGGGTTTACCTTTATTCCTTGTCCGCAGGCTTGACGAAACGGTTCCAGTTTATTGCCGCATGACTATCGTTTATGGGCTGCGCATGTTTTCATGTATAATCATTGATTCCTGCTTGGAAGATCCTCTATTGGGTTTGATTCGCTTATGTATTCAGGAGTCATCTTTAGCTGCTGCTCTGGTAGTATAGCTTTTCTATCTCTTATGTAAAAAAAAACAAAAAAAATCTGGAAACGTTTGGGGGACAGCTCCGTGATTTTGTCACAAGGTTTCTGCAAATCAGCGCACAGTTCTTGGACTTACTCCCACGAGGAAGTAGTTAGTTATTTGCTGCTTCATTTATTTTGCGCAGCACAGCAGCCTTGCATCGGGTACGGTCCCTCGCATGCAATCTGCAGTCGCTAAAACCATGCGCTCTGGCATCCGTTGTCACTTGGTCCTTGTACCGGAGGTTCGGTATTCCTTGTCGTCTCGAACTTGAGAGCTGCGATGAGAAGACTTTTGGCTGGAGCGGGTTCGTCCATTCGCCGAGTGGCCGAGCCAATGTAGTCGCCATTTCTTGGCTTTCCGGACTACATCCACATCTTGGTACAGCTCTTACATTTTGCTGTTGAACCTTCTTCTCCATTTGCCATCGTCGCATGCGAGACCTAAAATACGTCGAAGTGCTTTTTTACTTATCGTCCAGCACTCGGCCTCCTAGAGTAGGACTGTTAAAATCAAAGTCTTGTATAGTCTCTCGAGTGAGGAGTTTTGAATCCAATTGTCTGGCCACCTCGAATTAGCAGCAGTTCACTCGGGTAATTCTTCGACGGATCTCCGTCGTTTGTGGGATTGACGTTTGTTCCAAGGTAGTTGAACTCCTTAAGTACCTCGAAATTGCTGCTACCAACAGTGACGTTTTGTCCTAGGCGATGCACAGATGTTCTTTTGCTTGTTGAAAGCATGTATATGTACTTTGTTTTGTCCTCATTCACTTCAAGGCCAACGAGTTTTGCCTGTTTTCCAATCGCTGTGAAGGCCTCAAGCACAGCTCTCTTGTATCGACCGATGATGTCTATCTCGTCCACATAGCCTAGGAGCTGCGTGGATTTGTGGAAGATAGTGTTTTCCAGGCTTACACCTGCCTTTTGAACTATCTGTTCCAGGACTATGTTGAATAAATCACATGACAACGCATCTCCTTGTTTAAGCCCTGCACATGTTTGGAATAACTCGGATGAGCTGTTACCCATTTGCACACTGCACTGCGTATTGTTTAGCATCATGCGGCACAGCTGGATCAGTTTGTTCGGGATCCCGAATTCAGACATCGCCATCATAAGCTCTTGGCAGTGGATGCTATCAGAAGCAGCTTTGAAGTCGATGAAAAGATGGTGGGTTTCGACTTGAAATTCGTTGGTCTTTTCCCGGATCTGCCTCAGTGTGAGTATTTGGTCTATCGTTGTTCTGACTGGCCTAAAGCCACACTGGTATGTGCCGATTAATGTGTTGCAGAACGGTTTAGGACGCTCACACAGTACGTTGGATAGGATTTTGTATGCAACATTAAGAAGGGATATGCCTCGGTAGTTTTTGCATGACATAGAAACGCCTTTTTGTAGATGGAGTTTATCAACCAGTCAGTGGACATGCATTCTTGCTCCCACACTTTGTTGATGACCTGGTGCATTCGGTTCATCAAAACACCTCCTCCATATTCAAAGAGTTCCTCAGGTATGCCATCCGACCCGGCGGACTTGTTATTTTTTAGCTTTTTGGTGGCTCTTTCTACCTCTTCTGTGCTGGAGGCGGGGACTGGGTCTTCATTGACTGGTCTTGCTTCTCTTTCGTCATTGGCTCGCTCGGCATTATGCGCATTCGGCATCTGTTGGAAGTGCTCCTTGAAAACATCTACAATTCCCTGTGCTTCGGTGACTAGGCTTCCTTCACTGTTTCGGAGAGCCTGTGTCCCGGTTCTGAAAGCTAATTGGTTCGACCTTTTAAAGAAACGTCGGGTGTTGTTCTTGGCCCGAGTCTCTTTTCTACCTTCGCAGGGTCTTTTTCTCATTTCTCCTTTTTGTTCGGTACTCTTCACTTGTTTTCCGTTGCAGCATCTGCAAACGAGCATTTTCCGTCTCTCTTTTCAATAACTCGCATTCATCATCATACCACGGGTTGGTGGCTGGTAACCTATGGTGGTCTCGGCTACATTTTTTTATTATTTCGCGATATTGGTTCCACAAGGTGTTGACATCTGTTTCTGTGGTATTTGGGTGGACGACGGAGAGTCACTCATTCAGGCGCTCACTGTAGTTTCTACATTCTCCGGACTGCAACCGATGTTGAACTTCTTTCTTTGGACCGCACCTGTTTTTTTGTTATTTGATAATCGAGCTCTTAGCTTAGCCACTGCTAAAAAGTGTTCAGAGTCGACATTTGCTCCCCGGAAAGTGCGCACGTTCAAGATGGTGGATGCCTGCCTTGCGCCGATTAGCACATGGTCGATTTGGTTGGTGGTTCGATCATCTGGAGATCGCCAGGTTGCTGTGTAGATCTTTCGTCTTGGAAAACTAGTGCTACTTATCACTGTATTACGAGCTGCAGCAAAGTCGATTAGTCGGAAGCCGTTATCTGTTGTAACTTCGTGGAGACTGTGCTTTCCAACTAATCTGCCAAAGATGTCTTCCTTCCCGATTTTTGCACTAAAGTCTCCGAGTACGATTTTGACGTCGTACTCTGGACGGGCTCCGTAGGCTCTATCCAGGAGATCGTAAAAATCCTCCTTGCTAGACTCCTCAGCATCATCGGTAGTGTGAAGTGTGGCCTTGATGCGGACTACAGCTACGAGCACTAATTGGCTTGAAATCCATGACTTTCGATCTAAGCCGATTTCCCACGACGAATCCGCAACCAAATATGTGCATGTCAGCTGTAATAAATGTTACAATTTGTCCTTTTTATTGTCTCTGATCCTATCCATCGTATTTCCTGGATCGCAGTAATGTCTGCCTTATACTGCGAGAGGACAGATTCAAATTTCTGAGTTGCACCTGGAGTGTAGAGTGTTTTAACATTCCAGGTACAAACTCTAATGCGTAGTCCGTTGTCGTTCCGGGTCTGGTAACCATAAGAGGCACTAACCTCCAACTTTGTGAGGGCCGTTGTTTAAGTGCTTCTGTTTCTCCGTTTTGCACTCGCGTGTAGGTAACCACTTGGAGGTTAAGTAAGCACTTGGTGTGTGGGAAAAGATACAGCATATGCGCCCAGATCCTACAACACCCAACAGATGAGCTGTTACCCTTTTTCATTCTGCACAGTGTATTGCTTAGCGTCATGCGGCACAGATCTCTGCCTTAAGTTCAACTGAACCTCAGCACCAATTGCGAACATCGTAATGTGGATTCTCGGTCAATTTCTTTCTGGTTGACTGTTCTTGGGCTGGCTAACGGCTTGTTCTAGTGTAATGATGGCTTACAAAGGAACCTTAATGCTTACTCAAACCATTCCGTTGATAAAATTCAAACAGTTCACCCTTTTACTGCAGAAGCGAAGGTGTTATAGAGTTTACTCTGGTTCTTGGACACTTTCCTGGCGAAATTCCCGATTCACAATAAACAAATTGTCTGGCTTCGGACTTGGCACAACTAACAAAACATTTTTTCTTTTGCTTACTTACAACGTCAAGACCTGCTGATTTTTCTTACTAAACAAAAAAAAATCTAATTTCAGGCTCAAAAAAATCCAAACAAAACTCACAACCACACCAACACACACACAAAAGTCTTGATATTATATTTTATTATCTGCATTTTCAGTATTAAACTCATTCGGCCTTCTTGCAGGCACATCAACACGCAAACCACGTCTCAATTCAGCTCTCGTTGCCCAACAAGCTGCCACATTACCCGGTGCATCTGGGGCCATGCCAAATGGCACTAAATCAGCTTCCACATCATCCAAATCGTCCGGTCACGATAGGAATAAAAATAAAAAATATCCAGCCCGATTGAAAAACGTCGATCGTTCAACAGCACAAACACGTGAAGTTACCGTTAATTCCGTCACTGTGTTCATTACCGAATACAAGCCCAAATCTCTAGCCACTCGCCGTGAATCCAGCGAACAGAGTTTCAGTGAAAGCAACGATTCTCGTAGTTAAATAGGTTAAACGTGAAACAAACAAAAACAAATTTAAACATGCAAGACCCTGAAAACACACACATGAATATTTATGCAAAAAACTTTGTGCACGCTTAGACAGGAGCTACACAAGCAAAGCTATATACATAAGTGTATATAAGAGTATTGAAATAATCAAGAGAATAGTTTAATTTTAAAAAAATGGAATTTCTTGTGAATAGTAAAACAGAAAATTTAGGAAAGGACGTTTGACGAGGATTGGTTTAGTTTGTTCTCACTGCCTCGGAAAATACACAATTTTTGTTCATTTTTTCTAAATTCTCTCTTAAGTACTACAGCACACACACACACACACACAATTTTTCTCTCACAAAACGAAAACACATGTAAAGAATAATCTTATTTGTTTGTATATTTTTTATTTTATTTTATATATTTTGTTCTAAAGGGTTTTTCAGTAAGGGCGGGTAGATGTGATTCGAAGCCCAGTCGGCGAACAAACGGCGTTGTCTATGGTCATGAAGTTTGACCTCCTGGGTCAGTTGGATCTTTTACCGGTGTAGTCCCAAGTCCCGACGCAAAATTCGCCAAAGTTGTAGTCTGATGTAGTGCGAATATTGTATGCACTGCACTTTCCTACAAATTCCAATCCCACGGGTAAATAATCTGTTGGTCATCGGAAACCATACGAACAAACAGTGCTGCTGAAATAGCACATTCCGATCGTCCACGAGTAACTTATTCGCCCATCATTGGAAACCACGGCATAGCCGCATAAGGAAAATTAAAGATAGATAAAATAAAGAGTGGATAACATTCGCACTACACTGCGAAAGGCCGAGATCTTGGCGAAGAATAGACTGCCTCGGGTTCTGCTGTACACTTTCACGGATCTTGCGTTCCTTAAACGTACGGCTGATTGCTTACTGAACCGGTCGTTTCAAATTTGGCCACCAAACGTTGAAGAGTCGCCTGTGAAGGGCCACCACGCGTAAAATGGGGGCAATGCGCGCCGAACGCCGAAGGTTTAATAAAGCGAAGAAATCTCAAAAAATAAAAGTACAAACGATGTGACAAAATGTGCATGGCAATTTAAAGAACTCAAAAATTGTAAATTTTTTCCGCGCCTACTACGATTTTACACTAATAAACACAAACTTGTGTGTCCAACAATTTCGAAAATTCAAAAATTGTTTTTTTTTTCGGCGCCTACTACGATGCTCGATTTAAGAAACAAATTTTTCGGCTTCGGCCAAAACTTCGGCCTATTTTATACCGATAACCTTCGGTCGGACACTAATGTCACCAAAACAAAATGGCCGCCAGGGGGCGCCAAAATCTACCCGCACCAATTGAAAAACCCTTTATAAAACGTGTGATAAAAATTTGAATAGTATTTATGGAAAAACAAAGTAAACAAAAAGCGAAATGGTAGAATTGTAAGGAATTTAAGGACAAAAAGTAAAGAAATAATTTTATGATTTTTAAAATCTAGGAGTAGGTTCTCTGCCAAACGATAAATATTTTTTTTTTCTTCAATTGATTGATCTCGAAACTTTACGAGGAGAACATTGCATTTTCTCGAACTCGAGGGGAAACCATATCAAAAGCAAAAAAGAGTCTGCAAAAGCAAGAACTCCTCGACACGCAACGGCAGAGTGATTGTAAATAACGTGTTTGTAAATTTTCAGAGTGCGCGCTAAATAAGATGTAAAATTAAGAAAAAAAATTTATTCAACTTTCTTAAGACAAAATTCAAAATTCAAAAATGTTCAATGTTTTGTATGTTTGTCATTTTTTTTCTATACAAAAAACAAACTTTTATTCGTGTTCTTTTAATTTTTAATTCTTTTGTTTGTGTTTCTTCTTAAAAATGCACACAAAACAAACCAAAAAATAACAAAAGTACCAATAACCTTTCAACCAATTTTTAACAAAAACCCACAGAACAGGCTTTCAGTTACAGTTTTTGCTACCAACCAACCACAAGCACATCTCCAAAACCACGTCTCACATGAAATAGTGTATTTTTAACAAAGACTGATATATTATTACTGTAATTATTATTAATTATTATAATTAGTTGTATTTTTTTAAAAAACAATCTTAAATAAGAAATAAAATATGTAAAATTCAACATAAGACATGAAGAAATGCCGCCGGTCGATGTTGGAAGTTTGTAACAATTTAGAAATACTGAGTTTTTGAAGGATGATTTTGGATTATGATGAAAAAAGGCATGAAAGCATTTAAATTCACTGATATTTTGAGGTGAGAAGATGAAGAAGTTTCCTATTTTATTTGTAAAATATTTTATTTTTATGTTTTTAACTTTTGTTTGATTAAGTCACATAAACTGCGAAGAGAAAAAGATAAGAGTTATGAGATTTCGTTTGCTTGATAGAAGGTATTGCTATTGAGATTGTGCCATTGGGTCTTGAAGCGGCGGGGTGATGCGTATCTACACGGTCTGCTTTAATCAAACTGTATGTACATACAAAAATGTATATCTTTTATCTCGCCATCGTAATGAGGACAAGAGAAGGACAACCTCCAATTGCTTCGTCGGCTTTATTGCGTCATTGATTGAGTTTCCAACTAGAAATATGATTATGGTTTTGGGGTCGTGTAAATTATACCAACCGTGACAATCGTGCTCGGCCAACAGCTAGGTTGCTCAATGTCAAGTTGGTAGGGCCTCCACAGCAACATTGTCTTTTTTGCATAGAACCTTGGTTTTTCTGGCAAGATCAGTATCGCCATTCGGATTTTGTGAATTCTTTTTCGCGTCTCGTAGTGGAATAAAGTAGTGAAGTGCCCGTGGCGTAGTGGTTATATGCGTTGGCTGTTACGCGTGAGTTCGAATCCTACTCCTGCCCATAAAGTTTTTATTATTTAGGAAACCTGGTTTTTTAACATGGAACGCAGCCAGTAGTGTAGTGCCCGTGGCGTAGTGGTTATGGGCTTTGGCTGTTACGCAGAACGTGTGGGTTCGAATCCTACTCACGTCCATAAAGTTTAATTCATTTTTCACGGGTACTGCCTCTTGCGGAGAACTGACAACACTTCCAAGAGTATCAATCTCATGAAAAAAGTGCTTCTCAACTTTTCCGTTCGGAATCGGCGTTAAATTGTAGGTCCGCTCAGTTCTTCACACGCATAAGAGAATTGTTGAATAGTATAAGCCACTCAGGCCTTGGCTCTTCTAGCCAAGTCCGTGTCTCTGAATCATACAAAGTTGCCAAAGACTTAGAAGTTTAT
Organism: Sphaerophoria taeniata; assembly: GCA_943590905.1. NCBI lineage: Eukaryota > Metazoa > Arthropoda > Insecta > Diptera > Syrphidae > Sphaerophoria > Sphaerophoria taeniata. The sequence continues at coordinate 10,911,255 of OX016540.1, read as the reverse complement.
TAACGATTGTCAGTAGTGCTTCTGGCCTCTTTTTCTGAGATCTGTCGATCACTGATAGATTTTTCTGGACTTAAGTCGCGCTGATGGGGACCAGCTTACGAACAAATTCAAACGTTCAAAAAATACCCATCTTTCCTTACCTAACTCGGTAATGGAGACTCATTTTTTTTTTCAATTTCGTAGGCAGACTAAAAGTACTCGGTTGTCAGACGGGATCCAGCATATTGTACTGTTGTGCCTTTCAGAAGGATTTCCATTCTATAGTAGCATGCTCGTAGGTTACAGAACTTTTCTGACAACCTTTGAGAATGATTGGAAGCTGGCAACCCCAGTTCTTCTGGGCGCTATGGATGTACTCTGAGATGGCGGATAGAATGAACCGGTCTACCCGCTCAATAGTATTTGCTTGTGGCGAGTAATCAGCAGTTCAACGTGTGTTATCCTGATATCCATAGCTTTTCCGAACTCGCGGCTGATGAATTGTTTCCCGCTGTCAGGGAGTAGGGTTTCTGGAACGCCAAACATACAGAACACCTGTTCGCAGAGGAACTTCAGCACTATATCCGGTGTTGCCCTACGAATTGCCTTTATCAGCATGAACTTCGTCAGTATGAGTGTTCCCGTCTCGCGAGCGGGGTTAAAGTCCCAAGAAGTCGATATACAACATCTGGAAGAGTCTATCAGCTATGAATGTCTTAAGTTGGCGTTCGGAGCTTCCGATTTCTTGCAGATGTCGCACTTGATAAAAAAAGGCCTTTACTGGCGCGGCCATGTTTGGTCAGAAGAAGCGTTGTTGCAGTCCGTACAGAGTCTTCGCGATGCCACCATGCAAGGCCTTAGTTGGTCGATGAGCCAAAGAGATGAAGCGTTCAGTAAGCGGTTGTAGAACCCAAAGCTTCCAAACAAGGTCGTCCTCGACACGATTCCCATTATAATACGAACAAAACTATTGAACTGCCATAACAGTAACAAAGCACTCCGCTCGATCACACTGTTGTTGTACTGGGCCGTGTTGAGCTTCTTAGAGTGTTGGTAAATTGGTCGTTCACAACCACTCTCGTCAACCTAACTCCAAGAACTCACTCCATACGACAATCATCTAGCCGGTAGCCAGCAGGGAGTAACGTGTGAGTCCTATGTTATTACAACGAGGTCGTTAGCTGTACAATTAGTTGTAAGCTGTTAGGAGTACGCATTTCAAAACTGGCTTATCTGGCAATATCCGTGTTCATTCTGTCCAATTGTAGAAATAACTAATAACTATTTTCAATTTATTCCATAATTTCTTATCGACTTCTCTTCGCAAGCAGTGTACATTCGCAATACGTTTTAAAACAATTTTTATTATTAATTCCAATCTGTTTCCTCCTTTTTTGTTTAATGATTTTTTATTCTAAAACATTGACAACGAATATAAAAGAATAAATAGAACTTGTTCACCAAAAAACAAAAACAAAAGCGGTGTTAATTTTTCTTTTTCAAAAGAATACACCAAAAGCCAACAACAATCGGAGAAGAAATGATTCTTCTTTCTGGTTAAAGAAGTTTTAATTTTTTTTTTTTTTTTGTTCATTAAGTTTGATAAACAAATATTTTTTTTTTGTAATAGAAATTTATACCCAGCTTTTTATTGATAATCGATTTGTAGTTTTGTAAAAACTAGTTAAGTTAGAAAAAAAGATAAAAATAAAAAAACAAATAAACAATTTTAACATTTATTCATTAATCAATAAAAACAATTAAAATAAATACATAAAATAATATTAAAATAAAACGTTTGTAAAATTCTATATATTTACTAGATGCTAAAGAAATGCATTCAATTTATGTACATTTAATGTAAAGTTTGACAGTTGATAACATTCAACTGTCACCAATAAAAAAATTAACTTAAAAAAAAATTACAGAAGAAGGTCAATGAAATAAAATATTATATATATACTAGCTGACCCGACAGACTACGTACTGCCTCAACCGATATAAAAAAGACCTAGACTTATGTAGCCTGCTACCATGCCACCCGCTAACCTCTCCCCGCTTCGCCACTACCGTTTACCCGCTACCCCAGTTACCCTGTTACTCGCTACCCGCTTAACCGGTAATCCCTACCAACTACCCACTATCCTCTACACGCTATCCCGTGATACCCAGCTACCCTGTTATCCGCTACCCCAATTCCCGTTACCCATTACTTCTACACGCTACACTTGCCCCGCTACCGACTATCTCGTTTCCCCACTTTCAGTACCCTATCCCTAAGCATTTGGTGCTAAAAAAGTAAAAGTTTGTAATTAACAAATAAAAATAGGGGTTGATCGTATAAGGTTGAAAATTATGAGTAATATAATTTTTTTTATTCTAAGTTGATCATAGAGGGATGAAAATTTAGGGTTGTATGTACCTTAGTATGAAGTATCATATAAAAATAAAAACAAAAAATTTGTTCCAAAAAAATAGTAAAAAATTTAAGGGTGGACCATTTTGAAATTTTCCAGTTTTCCATTTGAAAACCAATGCACCTACAATCACATGCAATTTTCCCTTTGAAAGCCAATAAGTTTTCCGAGTTTTTCATAAAGAACTTTCTGTTTTCCTTTTGAAAACCCATTTTTTCCAAATTTTCCAGTTTTCCATTTGAAAACCAATGCACCTACAATCAAATGCAATTTTCCTTTTGAAAACCAATAAGTTTTCCGAGTTTTTCATAAAGAACTTTCTGTTTTCCATTCGAAAACCCGTTTTGAATTCAAAAACCCACATTGAAATTTTCCATTTGAAAATCAATGCACCGGTGGACCACCCTTAACATTTAGGGCGATGAAAAATAGATGTTGTCCGATTCTCCACCCTAGCCGATATACTCGCAAAGATTCACGAAAATCGTTCGAGCCGTTTCGGAGGAGTTCAATTACGCACCCCGTGACAGGAGAATTTTATATATTAGATTATATTTAAAGTGTAAAATGTGTTTTAATTACAGAGGGAAATTTCCATAAAAACACTGCAACTTTCAAAACAAACTTGGCAGCACTCTTTTTTGTGGGTCCAAAATGATCTGTCAAAGCAGCTAAATCATTTGTGTTTGTAATGTTCCTGAAATAAAATTAAGAAGTGAAATTCAAAGGCGGAAATTCGTATAAAAACAGTCCAATTAGAAGTGTTTATTTCATAAAGTTGTTTCAATTTTTTTTATTGAAAGTGGTAGGATATCATTTTGCGTGGCTTTAGCAGGTTTTTTTTATTACAGAATCTCATAATGCCAAGTCGTCAACACTAGAGGCACTATCTTCCAGAAGTCTGTGCAACTACTCGCGTACGCTGATGAAATTGAAATCATTGGGGGAACGCAGCGTGATGTCAACAGTGCTTTTGCGAGTATACAGACAAAGGCTGAAAAAATGGGTTAAGCGGTCAATGAGGGTAAAACAATACATGCGGTCATGAAGAAAGGATATCCAACACCGACGTCTTGGACAAAACGTCACGATATACGCATATAGTTTCGAGGTAGTTAAGGACTTTGTATACTTTGGCTCTGCTGTCAACATGGACTATGACATCAGCGCCGAGATCAGAAGGAGAATAACTCTTGCTAATCGCTGATTCCTCGGGCTAAGAAAGCAATTGAGTAATAAAGCCCTCTCTCGATCAACTAAAGTGACACTCTATAAGACCCTCACCATCGCCGTCCAGAAGCATGGATTCGTCAAAAACGGATGAGAATATTCTAAGCCGTTTGGAGAAAAAAGTTCTACGGAAGATCTATGGTCCTGTGTGCATAAACGGTGAATGGAGGAGAAAATTTAACCACTAACTTTACAGGCTGTACAGCGACACTGACCTAGCTAAAAGAGTGAAGGTCCAAAGACAGATGGCTTGGTCACGTGGACACCAATGCTCCGGCCCGTAAAGTCTTCGAATCCACCCCAGAGGTATGACCCAATAGAGGATGACCAAGGCTCACGTGGGGCGCGCAAGTTGAAGATGACCTCAACCAACTCGGTGTGCGTAACCGAGCTGGCTGTAAAGTAAGTAAGTAAAGTAAGAATAATGCCAAGTGGAAGAATTTAAAGTGTGGAAGAAAGGTCATAAATCACTGCATACAAAGATTGTGACCTTTCCAAACGCAAAATCGCCAGAAAAATTGAGAGATTCAATACAGTAATTCACAACTTTTTAAGGTTCAGTGAAAGTTTTGGAAAAATGGTGAGCCAAGTGACAACACCTCAAGTTCGAATGATATCGCGTGAAGCAATCAGAAACAAACTGTTTGCTTCACAAATTAAACCCAAACTTGAATTGCCTGTTTCTTGAACACAGCTAAGAATTCATAGTGAATTGGGGGTAGTACCTTAGACACGGATCCATACATATTCAGCAGTAGTTTCAAAGTTAAGATTTCTGGAGCCTTGAAAGACTAAAGGACGTTCTGTTGACCCAATGAAATCAAAGTATCACACGACTTCGCGCTTCTCGTTTCAGCTAAGCTTTTGTTCGGGCAGATCTATGACAAACCAAATATTAACCAAAACGTTTTAAGTGGAATCTGGTCCACTTCAAAACCGCATATGACTACAGTATTCATAGCCAACGGCTTTAAGCCGTTGTCCTGGAGCAGATTCACCCAAATCCTTGTTCAAGCTTACGACAGTTCCCACTCAAAAAAGGCTTCGCTTGAGGCAACCACAGGAATTTACAAAGAGTCGAGTTTCATTGGACAAAATTACAGATCTATGTCATCGCCAAGCAAAGCAGCATTGTTCACTCTGTCCACCGCAGCAGCAATCTTGATGAAGTTATAGCATTCACGTGCCTCGGCGCAAATAAAATCGTTCAAACGCCACCTAGGCGGAAGTCCAGCGATTAATTACTGAATCAACTGGTACTCCGAATCGGTTCGAAACTCTTCTCAAATAGAGCAGACCAATTAATAATATTGCTACTGCGCACTTTTGAAAGGTTCGATAGTGTAACGAAGTTAAAAATTCAGAACGAAAGCAAAACAACAACACACAAAATAGCGCCAAAATAAAACAACAACCAACAACTACAGCCATCAATAGAAGCATAAAACTAAAATAAAAACAACAACAAACACACAGCCAAAGTATACAAACAACAACCGCCCGCCGTCAACAGCAGAGTACAAAAGTAAACAACAACAAACACATGAACAACGAAAACAGACAAGCAGCAACACAGAAGTCACATGGTCGCATGTGCAACTGCATGATTGGTACTTTTCCGTCTTCTTTCAATTCACTCCTACTTGTTACTCGAAATATATAAGGTAGGAGTGATATCGACCATGAAAATCAGAATTCATTTGGTCTTCGACCGTCAAGGTGGTCTGTACAATAAATATTTTTTATTCAGGGTATTCCTGAATCCTGAGGCATGCTTTTGGTTGACGCCATAAGAAGCCTCGAATAAAGTTTTGCTTCGGCCTTATATCGCCCTGACTAGGAATTAAATCCCAATTTTTCGTCACGGCTAGGGAAATTATCCCATTGCTTTTGTTATCGCTTCGACTAGGGATTGAATCCCATATACTGTTGAGGCTAGCGGAATACCCCACCGAAGGCTCGCCTAGACTAGGGATTAAATCCCATCTTTCCGTCAAGGCTAGGTAAGTTATCCCATTGTAGTATTAGTAGTATTATTGTTCCGACTAGGGAATGAATCCCATACACTTTCGGAAGTCCCATTCACTGTCGGAACTCGGGATATTATCCCACCGTCAAATTTCTAGAACTAGGGATTGAATCCCATCGGCCGCCGTTTGATCTGGGAATCCGCCGTTTATAATCTTTCTTACTTCAATAAATAAATTTGAATCGAATCTTTCTTTAAAAACCGAGTTTTATTTTGTTCTTTCCTCGGAGAAACCTGGACACACTGACCTACCTCAGCTAAGAAAAACAAAAGAACGTCACAATAGATAGGTAGTCGGTCCCGTATACGAGGAAGTGAATGGAAACGAACATTCGACTGCAAAGGATATTGTCTAGACAGCCTAAACGACGATAATATTGAAAGGATAGATACTACGGCTTCAGGGAAGAAAATCTTTATGTCCCAGCCCCTAGCTTCAAGATGACCAGAACCAGAAAGACCAGGGGCTTTCGTTAGCCTAAGAACTTCCATTTTCGGTCATCAATTCATTTGACTATCAAAATGTCTCTGACTCTTTCAAAACGTTATTAAGTAGAAAGGATCTATCTCCTCCGAAGAAAAGAACAACGTTAGCTACTTCATTTAATTTGACAAGAAAGTTGCACTCTACCAACAGCATAGAGATCAAGTTAACAAAAAATCTATACAAGGAGCATCTTAGATGGAAAATCCTTTTGATATAGATTTTATCAAAGGCACAAAAGTCATTGAAAGTCCTTGTGGTTCCGCATTACCAGAAAACCCTTTAAAAAATAAATAAACACAAAATAGAGACATATACCTACCTACACCATCTTTCATTCTACCTGTACATTAAAGATAATTTGGCATGGACGTTTTTTGTTCTCATTAAAGTGAATTTTTCTTTGAGAAGAAGCCAAAAGTCTGCAAATTATTCCAAGGCATCATATTTATCAACGGAAAAAAAATAATAATAATAATTTGAGTAGGTAGATTCAGAGGAAATAATAAGAACGAAGCGTTTGTCTTGAAAAAAGAAGGAAAGGAAACCAGAGAGTTCATAGGGCGGATGGAGGAAGGCTTCATTTATGTTTTTGGTTGGGGAGTTGGGGTTAAAATTGCAGCGAAAAATGGGGAGTGCAAATTTAACATAGAGCATCGAGAACGGGTTTAAGAGGCTGAAAGAGAACCATCTATAAATCCTTAGTCCATATTTGTAACGTCTGCTTGGAAAGCCATTCGACGAAGCAGATTTTACTTATCAATTCTAAAAACTTGTCAATTTTTGAGTCATAAAGACCTAGCCTCTTACTACACCTTATTCTCAAAAAATACTGCTTAACAAGAGATTTTCGACTTATTTTGACTCAAAGCCAGTTCTAATAATCCTCTACCCAAGCCTACCCTTTGCTTCTTCAAAAGTAAAATACACAAATGAAGTGAAACAAAAAGCCAATACTGAACCGATAAAGAAGTACAGAAGGAAACACAAAAAAAACAGAACTTCCATCCCTTCCATTGAGAGCCATAAAAAAGTGCTAATTTTATAGGAGATTTTCCACAGTTTTAGTCAAAAGCAAAAGCTTTTTATTGATTGACAATTCGGCTTTCGTTTAGCAAACGATAAAATGTTGATCCAACCGATTTCAATGGATTAAGGGATACGTCATATCTAAAGGACCTTTGCATAGTTGTTCTGTTTTAAAATGCGTTGAAATGTTGATGACCCGAAATAGTGACGAATATTTTTGGTACAAAATGGTCTGGAAGCTCATAAATTTGAATACTCATATGGACGAATGACTATGCAGAAAATGTTAAAAAGTGTCATTGTTGGAAACGTGGAAAAGGTTCCCGATGGGTTAATATTCTCGAATTTACGAAAATTTTGTAGCCTTGCCGAAGCAGAACATAGTGTTCCACAAAAGCCATGGTACACTTGGCAGCTCCTATAGGTTTTTCAATAACTTAACTGTGCAACGGCAAATAGTTTAATTGATTTTCTTATGCCAGTAAGCCTTGTTATTTACGCGAAACAATTGTTTGATGTAGGACTTTTAAATATTCTGAGTAATTTTTGGTGGAAAAAGACATGAAAATGCGAGGAAATGGATTTATTGTAGAAAGAAAGGCGCTTGATCATTGATCTTCATAAAAATTAGAACAAAATTTACTCCAAAGTATGATTAATTATTTCTAGAAACCGTTGCGCCATTTTAAACGTTGTCAAGCGCTTTAAAAACGAATATGTACACGTGTCGTAAACAGCCGCCTAGTGGCCGTCCATTAAAGCTTACTTCTCGGGATAAAACAAAAAACAAGCACCTTGGTAGCCCAAGATCCATTTAGAAGTGCAAGAAAGATAAGTGGAGAACTTGAAAAGTACAATGAAAAAATAGTTCATTCTGAAACTGTGCGATGTGCCATCGATGAAGCTTGGCTTAGGTCTCGTTTACCTATAGCTAGAAGGAATCTATTAATCAGTGAGGTTAAAAGAAAATGGAGGATTCCTTTGCGAAACAGAACGTAAATGAGACGCCTGACTACTGGCACAAGGTAATTTTTTTAGACGAATCGAAGTACAATATATGTACGTTGTTTGAACAACGATAGCAACTTAGAGGTGCTTCCACCAATGGCTTTTTCCGTCAATTTCTTCGTTTGGCTGGAGTTATAGCTATTGCACGGGTGCCAAGCCAATCATCAGGCTCCTTTATTAGTGGTGCTGCCTAGTTATTTTTCATAGATATTAATCGAAAAACCTTTTGAGTTCACTTTGGGATTTGAACCTAGACCAGCTAGTTGTGAAGCCAATGCACTACGCACTGCGCTAACAACTCCACTGATTTTTGGTTTCCCATTGCAACTTTTATTGTTTATCATTTGCAATGATAAGCGCATTTTTACTCCTCAAAGTATGCTATCTTGTTCCGCTTTCATTTTTTCTGATTTCCTATCTTTGTGTCACAACAATTCGTTGCGTACACCAAGGGTCAGATTATTGAAAGATAACTAGGCAGCACCACTAATAAAGGAGTCTGATGATCGGCTTGGCACCCGTGAAATAGCTATAACTCCAGCCAAACAAAGAAATTGACGGAAAAAGCCATTGGTGGAAGCACCTCTAAGTTGATATCGTTGTTCAAACAACATAAATGAAATTAACGGACGCAGCCTAACTGCAGTGTTAAATAACACAAAAACAAAAAAGAAGTACAATATATTTGCCTCAGATGGTCGCGTTAAATGGTGGCGAAAGTGAGAGGACGCCTTAAATCCGAAAAAAAACATTTAAGATAATGAAACACGGTGGGTGGAGATGTAATGGTATGGGGCTATACGGCTGCATCTGGGGCCGGAAATCTTGTTTTAATAGAAACTAAAATGAACCAACATATTAACTTTAATATTCTCAAGGAGAATGTAAAGGATAGTGCGAGAAAATTGGGTCTTTTAATTAATTACTACTTTCAAAGTGCGTATGTGACTAATTAACAACACTCCCCACCTATAAGTGAACCTTCCCCTAAGTCTAGGATTGAACCCGATTGAGATTTTGTAAGAAAAAATTCGAGCTAGCGCCATTCGCGAGGAGATGCAGACAATCATAGAATATCAGAAACCTAGTCAATTCAATGAAAAACAGACTGAAAACAGTTATATAAATAATTTATCCAAATAAATAAAATAAAAATCTTCTAATTTTTTTCAGATTTTTATCTATACCTACCCCTTATACTGGCCCTGTATCGAAGTGAAATTGTAATACTAGGGACTTTGCGGCTGATTTTTTTATTATTCCTGTAATCTCCGTTTCGGCTTTACCGATTTTGTTAAAATTTTGCACAATTATACTTAACATTATCCTTAGTGATATTGCATTCCAAGATATTATTTAAAATATATTCTTCAATAACAAAAAAATCGGAAAAGACATCAATTTTTGTAGTACCTTTTGGGTTTATAACACTTTTCTAGACTTCTCAAAAACGGCTCAACTAATTTTTCGGAAATTTTGTCAACACGTTTATATGCAATGTCTTAATAATGTTGCATACCAAAACATTTCATAAGTGTTTTAATTTCCCTGATTTTTTTTACAATGAAATGTGTGGATCCATAAATTTTATGTAATTTAATTTTTTTGTTCGAGTTGGCTTTTATGTGATCCGAATCGCCAACTTGGTTTGTCAACTTGGTTCGCCAAATCGGAAATTTAATGGCTCTAAAGACAGATAAGATACGAATCTAAGTCGCCAGAGTCGTTCTAAATTTTACCAGATTGCCCCGAAAAATCAATCTAGAAAACACTTAAAAAATTGAATTGAATTTCTTAATCCGTCAAAATCTTTGCCATCCGCTGATGAAGTTTGACAGTTAATGGCTCAATAAAGAGATAAGATACGAATCTAGGTCGCCAGAGGGATATTTTGTTCTTATTGCCCCAAAAACCCTTTTAGAAAACACATGAAGTTTTTTGTTACAAAAATTGCAATAAAAAATACTTACAAAGTATTGACAACTTTGAATTTAATTTGTGAACGCATCCTTTCACTAATCATCGAACTGTCATTTTCAAATTTATTCAATAAACTCAACATTTTCGTCATGCTATAATACTATGCACGAAAAAGCAAAGTTTGCAAAGTATAAAGGCGATGACCCATAGAAGCCATCAATCCGTTAGCATTGACTTTTTCAACTGACAGTTCATTAAAATACATGTGTTCTTATGGAACGCGTTGTATCATTATTAGAATTACACGCATACTCTTGCAGCTAACCTGCTTTTTATCTTAGGCAAATGTCATTTTGACAGCAAGCTTTCCCATCTTGTTATAACTGATCAGTGGTTTTGTAGTTAAGTTGCACACCAAATGAAACTGTCAAAGTATTCTGTGAGACAGTTCCATCCGGCAAATACGTTGAACGCAACAATATACGCTGACGCAATTAGATTGATTCTGAAATTCGGGCTCGGTGACCGCAACATTAGCATTAACATTAAGGCTAAAGCACACCAAATCAGACGAGACGTATTTTTGTCTTAAGACAAAAATTCGTGTCGGATTCTAATTTCTAACCCACACCGAGGACGACAAAGACAAAATGTCTTGTCTTTGTCCGCTTCGGTGTGTTGCTCCTATACAACCTATATACAACTGACACGTTTTTTTTGCCGATTTCTGTTTGTTTGTCTTGTTCTCTTTGGTGTGTGTTAACAACCATAAGACGGTGTGTACTTTTAGGCTTTGACATTTTGTCCCGGACTTTTTGTCTTCTTTGGTGTGTTTTGCTCCTATACAAACCCATGTATTTACTGCAACCGACGAGCGGACAAGACTTTTTATCGTGTCGTGTCTTTTTCGGTGTGTTTTGCCTCATAAGAGCAATGTCGAAAGACAAAAAGACGTCTTGTCTGATTTGGTGTGTTTTTAGCCCAACTTCAATTTTACTTGTACTTTTCGCTCTTGTAGATAGGCTCTGATAGGCAATAACAAGTAGCAACGTCAACGAATGCAAACATTTGAGTCTATGTACATATTCGTTGTGTGATGTTGCAGCTTTGCGGTGTCAGTGAGAGGGTTTATCGAAGTGTCAAAAATATCGCTGCAGTTCAGGCTTTCATAGAAAACGATCCAAATCAGTCAATTCGACGGCGTTGTAAAGAATTGGTTGATCCAAATTGGAAGATATTGACTAGATAGTGACACAAGCCACACAGAACACCTTAAAATCGATTCATTGAAGAGTAGGTAATTTTTTTGATGAGTGTGTTATCTCAAGAAATGCGCCAGTCGATTGGCCGTTTTTTTTCGTGTGATTAACGTTAAATGCATCTAGGCTATTTTCCTTGGGACTACATTTCGTTTTTGGTTTATGCCAACAAGCCGAAACGACACGATGATGTTGGAGCGCACATTGAGCGCTGTTACGGCCGAAATGTATGGTCGAGTCATCAAAACTTGGTTCAACCTTTGCCATATGAACTAAGTCGAGTTCTATTTATAATGTTTTGGAAGTACTTCAAGCTGATAATAAAGTCTTAAAGTTAATTTATTAAAGAAAACAAGTTGTCAAGCCCTCCTAAATAATATTAGCTTAGGAGACTTCAGAGATTTTGAAACGAGCGCAACATCATTCCCGACATGCAGTTTGGATTCCGCAAAGGCCACTCCACTCTACATCTTTTACTGAAATTCCAGACCGATGTCACCTCTGCTCCGTGTTTTAAGTATCCCTCACGCACTTAATAAAACATTATTTTCTTTTCTTTCTTCCAGGAAATTCTCCGTGGAAGCTGAAACAAAGAAGTCAACAACAAGGAACATTTTGGCTGGAGTGGCCCAGGGTTCGAAGCTCGGACCTTTTCTCTACAGACTTCCACCAGGTTACATTTTGCAGATGACTCTCTCACATACACCTCATCCATCTCACCCACCTCAGCAATCCGGAATTTTGAAGTCCACAAATGCAGACTCTTCGAGTACTACACAAAATGGGGAATAAGGATAAATCGCTAAATCGGAGTTGGTATGTTTCAGGAGACCAGTCTTCAACGGCCGCCGCTGCTGTAGTACGGCGGCAGCATGCAGGAACCTTATCCTGAAGTTTCCAAATGGATCCACTATCAAAGCTAAAAGGAACGCCAAATACCTGGGAGATCCCTTTAAAAACCCAGCTGAAGAATTCAACTCAATGTCGGCTGACTGCTAAACGAATGTCAAATGCAGTATCGGCACGATGCGGTTTATTTTGTAGAACTATCGGCAAACTGGTAGCCTGTCTATAGGTACATTTACCAAAAATGCGTATTGTCCCTCACTATAAGAACAAGTACCCCTAACCTTAAATTCAATAAGCTTGCTTCAGTCCCCTGAGAGTTGAAAGTTCCTCTGATTCGAAGAGGGTTGACTTGTTATGACTCTACAATATTTATGATGAACAGAAATTCTCACCTCATCGTAAGTGTGACTTCCTTGAAAAATACAAAACAAAGAACGTCAGAAGCATTGACGCTGAAAACCCATTGTGCTACCTTCCAACATCCCTGAGTGACTCTCATTGTTCATTGTGTTTCACCCTTTTCATATTTTCTGATTTTGTGTGTTTTCGGTTTAAATAATGATGGGGCATGCGAAAGCCGCTCCTAATTTGAAAGCTAATATTCTCAAGAACTTGACATTCATTTGCCTGCACCCGGTTGAGCAGAGACTAAGGCAAACTCAACAACAGTCTGCAAGCACCTCCTTTAAAAGTTGCTAAAAATTTAAATTCGTCAATAAAGCCCCAATATATGTACTGAACTTTAAACCCGAATAGTTCCATCACTAAAAGAGTAAAAGCCAATTTTATTTATAAATTTTGTTGAAAATAAACTCTCCAATTCATTATTTACATCCAAAAACTCCCAATGACCACAATTCTAATTTATCTAATGAAAGGTTCAATTGATGTTACGTGCGGTAAAGGCACTATTCATCCAAATTCAATTGATATTATTTTTATACCCCCATCAGCCCCTCCAGCTAGCTATATTCATTTACAAAGCATCACCAGAGAGTTTAACACAGCAAGCTCTCATGTGATAATATGTGCTCGTCTCTAGCTCTACCCAAAGTGCATAGATGAAGTTCATTTTCGAAAATATGATGAGACCTACAAAATGTGTTAAATTCTATATCTAAAAACAATCTTTTTCAGAACCTATCTATGTACACAAGTCGAGAGTAGATGTGTACATAGAAAAAGTGCAAAGTCTGCTTAAACATGCAAACGAATTCTCGAGCTTAAAAACATTTAAATAACAAAATTACAACAGAGTTATGCGGGGAGGCAGAGGCAGGCTTTTTCATTTACAAACGCCCCCAACTCACCATGCATCAAGTCCTTTTGCAAGCCTAGAAGAGCCTCGCATACTAGCTCTATGCCAATGCCTAATCACAAATATAACAGGCTTTAAGATAAAGTATGAAACCCGTGCCTCATATCATACTCCTTAGATATGTATAGAGAATTTTCATTTGCACACTCTGCATATAGATGTGTTTGTAGCATGCGTTAATCTAAGCATGTGCTTCCTCTATATTTCGACACACAGTCAGCACAACTGCCAGCAGCACCAGCGAGAGAAAACGAACTTTAAAGTACGAAAATACGAAATTTACCATTTCAGAGCTATAACAACCCTTGTGCTTGCACAGGGCATGGCAAACACATCGAAATTCGCCCAGGAAGCCTTCCGGCCCCCCAAAATCATAACCCTTTTTGCCCTTACCCGCACTCCCACTGCCACCCTCTAAACATCAGCCGCGCCACCATCATCCGCGTGTTCCATTGCTGCCACCCTATACCACTAACACCAACAACAGCCCTTCGAAAAAGCGCCACCACCCAACCTGTTTATCTTAAATTCGCATCTAACCCATTGCACGGTCAGTCATCAGGGCCTCGGAAGACTGAGTTGAGGCACAAGAAAGAGAATCACAATCAACATGAGGATGAGTTCTTCTTTGCTATATAATGTTAAATTTGCAAGGGGGTGTAAGTCCGCATATCGTCGTCATCGTCGTCGTCGTAAAAGTCGTTCAGTCGCCCGCCTCGTCGCCGCACCGCACCGCCACCATGTCATCGTCATCGCAATCGTCGTTGTCGTTTTAAAGGGGGATTGGAAATTCAATGACTATACATCCCCTTTAAAATTTTCTATGTTAGTTCGCGATAAGGCTTTAAGTTTTTCCTCTTTAAAGAACCCGACCATCCCTTGCGTGCGGCACACCCCTTCGTGTCTATATTTCTGCTTGTTGGATTCTCGTTTCTCGTCCTCGGATCTCCGATCTCCGTCAGCTATAAGGAGAGAACTTTATATGCAGCTTTCTCCGAATATAACATCGTCGTAGTCGTCGTCGTTGAAAACTTTGAAATCGTAGACCGGGCAAAAAAAGGGTGCAAGGCGCTAGATATAAAACTGATGGGGTCGGGGATGGCATAGAATACAATATACACAGGATACATACCTACAAACCGATAAGGCTATAGCTGTATATCGGTATATATGTAGCAAGCAAGCTTATAATGTCGTGCCGATATAGAATTTTCGTTTTCCCTTGTTTGTGTAATATTGGTGGAGGAATGGAATTCTAAGCGGGCCAAGGAGTGGCGGGCGGATTGGTATTGTGCTCGTCTGGAATCTTGTGATGTGCTGTGTTTCCTCTTCTTCTTCTTTGCTCCCTTTTCTTTGTCCATATATTCATTATGTCATGGCTATAGCCATAACTAAAATCGTCGACGTCGTTCAGTTTAGTTCAGTACTTGGATTCTACTGCCTTTTTCTAGCCATGGTTGCCAGGTTGGTTGTTTTTTTGTTCTGTTATATTTTGTTTGCGATGTCGAGATTTTCATTTGACACGTCATTACAATGGTAAAGAAGTTGTAAAAGTAGGTTGCAAACGTCTTCTGTCTTATCTCGTCTAATTCTACGTAAGATCATAGCCTGAGGCACTACAACTGCATGCTACCACCGGATACCTCGCACGCACTCTTTTTCCTGATTCCCTTGAACTCGGGGGTCGACCAAATTTAGTCGTAGGTAGGTTGATTGGATTTCATCAAATTCTTGTACAGCTCGTTTTGGGCTGAATGTTTTTCCCAACTCGAGTTCCCCGCTTTTAGAATTGGCACGGGTAAATTTTGGAGCCCCCTGGCTGCAATTTTGTTTTGGTGACATCTGTCAAATCTTTTGTTTATAATCAAAATGAGTGTTCGTTAACCCAAACGTTGCGCGCATTGCGCCAATTTTACGGTAGACGTGGTGGCCCTTCACATTCGACCGGTTAAGTAAACAATCAGCTAACACCAGTACGTTCAAGGAATGCAAGATCGGCCGATAACATCACCGCGGTCCGTGAAAGTGTACAACAGAACCCGAGGATGTCTTTTCCTCGCCGTGCACAAGAACTCGGCCTTTCGCAGACTTCAACTTGGCGAATTTTGCGTCGGGACTTGGGCCCACACCCGTACAAGATCCAACTGACCTAGGAGCTCAAAGTTGACCATAGACAACGCTGTTTGTTCGCTGACTGGGCTTTGAATTTGGAAGAGAACCCCAATTTTGGCCGAAAAATAATTTTTTGTGACGAGGCGCATTTTGTTAGCAAGCAAAACTGCCGTATGTGGGACGACACCAACCCACGCGAGGTTCACTAGTTGATATTACCGTTTGGTGTGGATTTTGGGCCGGCGGCGTAATTGGTCCGTACTTTTTTGAAATTGACGTTAGTGAGGCGGTCACCGTCAACAGCGAGCGCTACATAACTATGATAACTAATTTCTTATGGCCAAAATTGAACCATATGGACCTAGACTACATGTGGTTCCAGCAGGATGGCACGGCACTACGTACCACACAGCAAACGCTACGATTGACATTTTTCATGAACTATTTGAGGGTAAGGATATCTCTCGCAGGAGTGATGTGAATTCGCCACTCATGTGATTTGACCCCGCTAGACTTTTTCCTGTGGGGTTTTTTCAAGTCGCTGGTCTATGCAAATAAACCACAATCGACCGATGCATTAAAGGTGAACATAACACAAGCCATCGCTCAAATTCAGCCGGATCTATGCGGAAGAGTCATTGAAAATTGGACCACTCGGATCTGAGCCGCGGTAAGAAGCGGAGGCGGGCATTTTAATGATGTCATATTGTACTCTTAATGGCATACATGCGCCTTTCAAATAAAGAAATTATTTTCTTAATACCTCACACACAGCTTGTTTTATTCCATTTCAACATCTACCCAACTTTATTGAAAAACCCTTTATGTCCGTCTTCAAAAGTTCCTTATGGACTAACATTTGAAGACGTACAGTAGGACTTTAAAAAAAAGAAAATTGTGTAAAAAGCATTTTTCCTGGATTTAGAACACTTTTGTTTGGAAAATTCCCACGCTCTGACGGCCTCAAACCTGCTAACATTTTCTTTAGATAAGCATTCTGCAAACCGCTTGATGTGTAGCTTAAGCCCCAAATCTTAAACACCCGAAAATAATGAGAGAGTTGAGAAAATATGTGTTTGATAATTACCACATTGTGACGTCACAGAAAATTTAAAAAAAAAAACGGTTTTAACTTAATTATTTTTAGAAGTTTATCTCTTCTTTAATTTGGATAGTAAGTCCGACAATCCTTTTGACCTTATAAATATTTTCAATTTTCCGAATTTAACCAAGTGGGCAACCATACATCGAATAGCTATTCTATCGTTTTCACAAGCACAAGGCGAATGGCTTTAAGAAACACCAACGTACGCACATACATTCATTAAATTTATATGTGGACTCCGGAAGGCCGAAAGGAGCACAAGAAGCAGAGGAGGACGTATAAGACTTTGGGGAAGAGTCGTGCTTCCCAAAGTTTTTGGTGTTTGGGAACGAGCAAGAGGTTAGTTACGACAACGAGGACGAGGACGAGATAAAGGACGACGACGACGAGAGCGGTATACGACATAACCGGGCAGGGACTTCTTCTCGCAAGGCAAGGCAAAATTATTTCTGTACTCTTGGCCATAGTACAACAACAACAAGAACAACGACGTATTCTCGAAGCAGCACATTCGTTCGGTTCGCCTTGGCATAGCATCGAGCATCCCCTGCTCCAATTTCCAGACCGACCTGAAGCTCGAGCCTTTTTGGTTCGGTTTGCTTTTTTTGTTGTGTATATGGTGGTTTGGATGAATGTGCTGCAGCAGTACACTGCTAAGCTGTGAGTTCGGTCTTCTTCGGTTTGGTTTGGTTTGGTTTTGGGTTCAGTTCGACCCGCTCGCCATCGCCACCATCATCATCGCCGCTACCACTACATTTTGGGTTGAGTTTGGAATTTTCATTCAGTTTTTTTTTTATTCGTTCGTTCGTTCGTCCTGCTCCTTCGTTCGTTCCTTTTTTGCCTGAAATAAATATAATTTTTTTCTGTTCGTTTTTATCTTTAAAGAGAAAAGTAAGATGAAAAGAAGTTGGCGTATATAAATTTTAGAAAATTTTTAAGCTTTAAAAAGGGGATGTTTGAAAAATTTCGTTTCTTGCGAACAGAGAGCACAGCGCACACAGTGTAACCAACAGCACAGCACCGAGCATCATCAGCAGCAGCAGCAAGTTAAATCAGAATCAGAAATTGCCGTTGAGCAGGGGGTGGAGATTGAAGAAACAAGCGGGGGGATAGCTGCTGGCGCTTGTTTGTTTTTTCTTCTTGTAGATACGTAACCGTTATGTGTTACGTATCTATAGGAGAGTAGGAATATTGTTGAATGTTTTGTAATTAGAAAAAATGGCAATTTGTTTCAGTCAGTGTTTCTTTTTTTTTTGGTTTTTTGTTTTTTGTCTTGCTGCTTCTTCCTTCATTTTTATTTATTTGTTTTTCAAGCTCGAAATCGAAATATGAAAATTTTACAGAAATTAAAAACAGGGGGAGGGTAGTTATGGCCTTCACAAAATTGAAAATTAAAGAACCCCTACAAGTTCTGACGAATGAATTTTCATAATCTTGTATATGGAACAGAAAACACCTGTGCTTCCATGTGCGTTGCGTTTCCGGTTGGTCTGACGTTGAGCCTTTGCTTTGGTCAATATTTGGATTGTTGTTGTCGCCCTCTTTGTACTCGTATAGTTGGACAAACAAACTATGTTATTGTCTCCAGGTAAGCACACACAGCACAGCGAGTACAGCAAACACACTTTACACACCCCAACACATACGACAACGTCACACAGAGCTTTGTGTATTGTTTATAATATGCAAAAAGGCAAACGGCTATAAGGCAAAACCCCTTAAGCACTTGACCCTTCGGTCAGAGAGTTCCTCATTTTTATTTTGGCTAAAAATCAAACTTGAAAACTTCAAAGTCAAACAAATCTATATGCGAATCGAGGTTGATGGCGATGAGAGTGTAGAATTTCCTTTCCCACAGCACGGAGCCAGTAAAAAAGAAACGAAGACGACAACGACGATGACGATGTATCGTACATGAGTCAGAGTCAGAGTTTAGGTTCATAAGGAAAAGTTTTTAAAATGTGTTCTGTGAGATTCATCAAGAAAAGTTTTATTTGTGCTGACAGAGATGAAAGACACCAACATACGAACATATACAGAGATGGACACAAAAATATTTGGAAAGAAGATTCACAAAATTTTTGAACTTTAAGGTTGGAATTTTTATACATTTTTTTTTGTAATTTAAGAAATACCTTTTCATGTGCCATTCATCATCAGGAATCAAGGAGTAGTTTATATGCTGTCCAGAATGTGGATCCTGGAGGTTGCAGGAACTTTAATTCCTTATATTGGGCCATTGAGACCATATTGAAGTGAATCATGCTTTGTGGATGGCATTTCTTTAAGTAAGTAATAAGCAGAGGTCTTCGATTTGCCTTTGGTATTCATCTGACCCTTTGTGCTTGGGGGTTTTGAGTTTTGCCATCAACAAATTGCTCGTGTTTTCGACTTAAATTTTGAATTTGAAAATGAGGACACAGAAAAGTGGCGCCCAACAGAACACTGCAGCGTCTTGAACAACAATGCTTTGGACAAAATAGAAATTAGAACCAAGCAATTGCATTAGTGGAGATCATCTTGGTAGAAGGATACAATGGAGAAATCTCCTGTCTCTTAAACAGAAAAATTGTCGAAAGAAGCAAAAGGAGTGAAGTAAGCTAGTTCCTAATGCAGTTGACACCAAAATTTGATTACTATCTTCAAAGAACCCTTTTTCTAATGAAAAACGTTGAATTAAACGTCGAACAGTTTCACAAAAGCAGATGTGAATTTTTTGTTCTGTCTTTTTTGTTGTTGTGGAAGATTGGATCGTATAAATTGTTTTCACATTCTCCTTTCACACATTGTTTTCTGTTTTTCGATTCATTGGCCATAAGTAGGCGATTTTATTTGGGGACAAGACTAATAAAAATTACGATCCAAATGATGTGTGTTATGTCGGAGTAGTCGTTTCAGGATCTTAAAGATTTTTTTATGGAATTCGATTGTGTCGATAGCAATTGGAAAATTTAAATTATTTCAATTTTTGTATGTTGAATTGAGTCCTGTTTTCAGTTTACTTCAGTACTTGAGTTCTTTTCTACTGTTTTTCTAGCCTGGCAACCATGGCTTGGTGATTTTGTATATCTTTGTAACGACTTGACGAGATTTTGATTCAAACGTCATATTACAGCAATGAAAAAGTAGGTTATGCGACTGTCTCCTTGCCTGTCCGCCCAGCTCTACATCGGAGACACTACAGATTCATACTACCACAGGTTGTGATGTTCCTTGCTATCAAAGGCGGGAGTATCCTCAGGGGATCCAGGGTCTACTAAGGTAGGAACAGTTAACCTTAGTTCGGTCCAATAGAAAGAAAAATTTTATTTAACTTTTGTTCAAAATCAATAGTTTCATTTGCGATATCAGACTAGGTTGACTGGAGTTCTTCCTGGTGATGACTTTAGGGTTTCTCCGAGTGTATCATCGAAGGTTTCTCCGGCTTTCAACAGCGATTATCCGGTGTATCAACAAGGGTTTCCTCGGCTTATCAACGGAGTTTTTTCCGGCTTTCAACGGCGGCTAACTGATGTTTCAACGGACAGGACCGGGACTTATAGTTTGACCGATTGATCGGCTTCCGTATCTTAGAAGGTATGGAATGTTACCACTATTCAAGCTGATTTTGTCGTCGACGACGGTTCGCTCCCTTTTATGCATATTTCTTACAAAAAGTGGGTGTGAATAATATTCGGTCAAGTTGAAAAATTTCATAATTTGTGCTATTTGGCAATTTTTAATGTATGCAGCTACGCATTATTACAGGGTTCCTAGCAAGCGCTCTCTTACCTAATTGTCTAGAAATCGGAGTTTGAGCCAAGTCGTTGGTTGACTGGACTGCAACTAAAATCCGATACAACTCGCGGCTATGTCTTTTGCTGTACTAAAAAATCTCCCGTTACTATTGGTCTTCAAATTTCAAAATAACTCGAATGACGAAAAATAAAATTTCGATCACTTGAATTCGAATGACCGGAAATCGAATGTTGATGATGAGAACTTGAATGACGTTAGCGACAACTGGAATGACGATGTAGAGAACCCGAATGAATATAACTCGAATGACCATGACGAGAACTCGAATGACAAGAACTGGAATGACGATGCTGAAAACTCGAATGAAAATAACTCGAATGACGATGACGAGAACACAAAATAAAAGAACTTGAACGATGATTACGAAAACTCGAATGACGATGACGAGAACTCGAATGACAAGAACTGGAATGACGATGACGAGAACTCGAATGACATTTTTTCGAATGATGGTGCCGAGAACTCGAATTAAAGAACTCGAACATCCATGACGAGATCTCGAATGAAAATAACTCAAATGACGATGACGTGAACTCGAACGACAATGACGAGAATTCGAATTAAAAGAACTCGAATGACAACTACGAGAATTCGAATGAAAAGAACTCGAATGACAATTACGAGAATTCGAATGAAAAGAAGTCGAATGACGATGACGTGAACTCGAATGACAATGACGAGAATTCGAATGAAAAGGACTCGAAATAATCGATTTATTGAAATCATTATGTCCATCACTAGTTGACTGGAGACGCTTGTTGGATGAGATCCTGACCGGACCTAGACAGTTGCGCCACCTTAAGGAAGTAAGATGGTAACGTAAAATATAGATAACAACGTCTCATACATTAAATACCATTGAGCACTTTGAATGACTAACAGAAGCTTAAGAAAATTAACATCTTGGTAATGCATCAAATCGGGTGAGTACCAGCCTCTAAAAGAGCTGGCCAACAATTTCTTCTTCAAAGCTATTAAAACCCTCCTCATTCCTCAAAACCCTTAAGCTGCAAGTAAGCAAGTTCATCGCTCTGGGAGAAACTAACCAAGAAACTGGAAGAAAATGACCAAGTACCTAGTTTCAGGTTGGACCATGTCTTACGTGTTTTACATTCAAATATGTTCTTGGGAACAAATAGTTCACATTAATTATTCAATTTCAACAGCTAATTGAATTAGCTTTTAAAATATAACTTGTACAATCTGTGTTCTTCAAAGTGACTATAAAACAACTAAAACACATTTCCACGTTTCTTTTACTCTGCTGGCTCTGTTGTTTTACATTTTTGCTTACATTCATCGTACCTTTGAGGAATAAAAAAGCAAAACAATATCAAAAGTATTGTCACGTCGCATTGTCGTCGCTTGAAAGTGTAATGTTGAACTGTCAAAAAAGTTAGATTTCTTTTTTATTCCTGGCAACTCGTCTTTTGATTTGATTTTCAAAACTTTTAAGTTGAATGTGTCAAAAAACAAACTGAGCTTTTTGCTTGTATACAATCAGAACAGGTGAAGAATAATTTAACTTTTTTGTTTGTTTTTGTATTTCATAATTCTTTTGGTTGATGATTCAATAAAAGAAACATTTCGGGCTTTCTTTTTTTTTTTTGAAAGAAAATCTTACAAGTGTCAATTCAACAAATGTCAACATCTTTTTTCATAAAAGAACGCATTCATCGGTATCAGATTAACTTGTAATGAGCATGATGGGCTTTTGATTTAATCCTGATAAGATTTATACAGAAGCGAGAGGGTTCATTAAGGAGTTGATGGGATTGTGAGATTAATTCTTTCCATAATCGGGGTGGATTCTTTTAAGTCATTTCAGAAAAATGTTTGAGAATGAGCAGTTCTATGAGCTTTGTTTATGAGTTACCAACACCAAAGCAACTTAAGATAAAAGTCAGCTGCAAACACCAACTTTAAAAGACAGCATTTTTTACTTAAGAATAGTTTGTTTTACGAAACCTGAATTATTCTTTTGAATTGAGGTTATGAAACGCTAATGACATTTTTCACATGATTCAGTAGTCGATTCGGATCACATCTGTGATGCTTTTTTACTCAAGGTTGAGGTAGGCTCGTGGGTGTAATCTCTAGCAAAAGACTAGAGACTGAACGGTAGAAGGTCTCCGGAGATAGCGGTCTCTGTTGCCGATGCACTTAGAGGAAGTGGATCGAGGAAATAAACATATAGAACTCTAAGTGCTACTTTTTGTCCCCAACGAAAACTATCGATGGCTCCTGTCAGCGGCGCTCTAAGAAGAAGGGCAGCCACAGAATAATTGGTAAGCATCGGTCCTCTATAGCAAAAGACCAGAGAATGAACGATGAGCGGCCTTGGCTCAGAGAATAGTGCAGTTGATTGCTAAGCCAAACATTGCGGGTTCAAGCCCCAGCTTCGGCATGTGTCTGTAGTTCGTATCATTCATGTGCGAAGTACTGTAATGTCAATGTCATGTCTTTGAAGAAGAATAACCATGAAACTATCTGTCGGAATCGGCCAAGAAATCAATGATAAAAATCAAGGTGAATACAATTGGAAGAAGTGAATTCCGGATATACAAAAGAAAATACAAGGGTTTCTCCAAAAGGTTCTGTTTTAGAAGCTGTTGACCGTACAATATGTACAGCACTTGATGGCGTTTCTTAATTCTAGTAGACTGGATTTGTACTGAGAAACGGAGAAGTAAAAAACCTGATTTTACCCCGAAAGTTTATTTCCCGTTAAGAATTTGTATGTAATGACACAATGTGAATTGTAAGGAAGCGAATAAAATCAATAAATTAATTTCTCAACTAAACGGACGGTTCGGCTGATGAACTTTTAACGAGTTTTGGTTAGTGGAGATCGAGTACTTGTAATACTTCATAACAACCTTTTGAAGTCTATCAGAAAACAGTAGCCATCGCCTTTGCAGCATAAGAAATGGTATGAGTGACACTTTAACTACTTTAGCAACTGCTCGAAAGAGGATTGACTACTTTACCCAATTATCTTCTAAGTCCAAAGATGTCGTTGTCTGGCGGCTCCCAGATACACAAAGTCATTATATCAAATCAAATTTTTCTATGCTGAAGTTTGTTCTTATACGTCGATTTTTGGTGTCCTTGCTTACTGGAAGTTTTAACTTGGTTTTTCTCTAGACCCATTTTTTTGGTCTTCGTCAAAAGGCTAAAAAAAAAACTGCACTGACATCGATTTGACATGGTTTCGCACAATTTTCTCAAGAATGATGTTGAAGAAATCGCATTACAGCGCACCGCCTTATCTTAAACCTTTTTTGGCATCAACTGTCTGGGTTTTCCATTGTCGTTTTGCATAGACTGTTCCATATACCTAGTTGGTCTCCATAGACGCTGTCGTACGCGGTCTCAAAATCGATCATTTTGAAGCTCCCGGTTTTTTCTAAGATCTGTCATAGAGTGAATATTTGATCGATAATAATTATTGACTGCAGATGTTCGAACCAGCGTAAAACAGAGAACCTACTGTAGGCAACATCTTGTAGGCGATGTTTAGGAGATTCATGCCTCCGTAGTTGGTGCAATTCAGGGGAACTCCTCTTTGTTGTATACGCTACCATCAGGGTTCAGATAATGAGGGAACCTATAATTGTATGCCGATTCCGAACGACTTATTTCGCATGAGACAATACCCATAAAAATTAAAAGAACGTGTCAACTTTCTCTTTAGGCAAATCAATGGAAAAAATGTCAAAAACTGACATATTTGCTCGTGAATTCTTCAAAAAGAACTTTTTTAATTTTATTTTTATTTATTCAATTACGTTAAATACTAACGCTATTAGGTTTACAAACAAAACTTATATTTAAAAAAAAATATATAAATATATTCTATACATTAAAATATACTTTAACATTAATAATAATATTAATATGACACATAAAGCTAAGAATTATTTAAATAGTGAGAGAAAAAATGTATTTTGAAGCTATCTGATTTGATATTTTGAGATATGCTTATTAACTGGTTAATTGGACTGTTAGAACCATAGTTTGATCGGCTAAGATTTGCTCAAATTGGCACTCGATTTCTGAAGTAATTTCGGCTTACATTAAAGTGGAATCGACACAAAACTGATGGAGATGAAATGGATCCATTCAGAATTCCAACAATAAAGCAGAATTGTAAATACTTACGGTGACTAGTTAGCGATGGAAGACCTATAAGTTGTTTACAACCGTATTCAAGGACTGATCTGACAAACGATACATACAGAGTTTTAAGGACATAAGGATCTCGGAATTCCCTGCCAAATCTTTTTATAAGGCCTAGTGTCTTATTAGCTTTTTCACAATGTGGTTGAAATGGTCAGTAAAAGACAGTTTTGAGTCCAAAATGATACCTAAGTCTGAGAAGTGAGTCAATTTTGGTTTTGAAGAATTTAACCTATAGTTATAGTCAAGAATACTGTGTTTACGTGTAAAACTCATCGTTTTACACTTATCAATGTTTAACAATAAACGATTTGTATTGCACCATTCCCATAGACGAAGTAGGTAATCTTGTAATAGTTCGCAGTCCGTTAAGGAATTAATTTTTCGAAATATTTTCACGTCATCAGCGTATATTAACGTCATAGAATTTCTTAAGATAGATGGGAGATCATTTATAAACAGAACAAATAACAATGGACCAAGGTGGCTACCCAGGGGTACACCAGAATTGACAATAAACGGATTGGAATAGTTATTTTTGAACACAACACAATAATCTGCCCTATCGATGTATTTTTCGGAGCGGACAATTTTCCGCAACGCAAATATGGTCGGGGGTTAAATTTGTATTGGAGCTAAATGTCATCGGACAAATATATGGCAACGCATTATTTGACTGGCGATGTTTTACAATTTTTTTAATTGAGATGTGCAAAAGAAATAAGGTTATCGATTAAGACATGTAATTTCTCATATATGTGTTATTTATTGAATTGAATATTGAAATTAATGAACTTCAGTGCCGTTAAGGTTTTTTTTACTTTCTTACACCAATGCAACTTAATAATAAGCAATAAAACACACGATAACATTGACTATACATTTCGATTAAAGATATTTAAAATCGATAAGTCTTAAGAGGACTATCACTAATTTGTAATGTCAAATTAGCTTTTGTTTTTCAAAAGCTGAATTTAATTTTCTTATTTCAAAAATACAAAACAAATTGTGCTTGCTCTTGCTGGCAGCTAACTTATGCTGGACCTAAATATGACATGCCCTCCGTGGCCACTGAAATGGTTGGTTATCAATACCAACGATTGTACGAGCATGGATCGACAGGAATTTACGAAAGCAATTCAAGGTAAGTCTTGGATTTTTTTGGACTCCATAAAATAGAAAATTTCTGCTTTATTTAGACGTAAATCGTATTGTCCAGCAGCCTCTGCAATCGAAATTACAAGTTTTCAAAATATCGAGGACAATTCCATACTTTGCCTAACTGGCAAGGAACGGTTCAAAGGAGCAACCATCGAAATGCAGCAGATTGAATTTCCAGCATATACGAATTTATGGCCAAATTTTCAAAATGGTGTAGCGGCTGGTTTAAGAATCTCTCCCACCGAAATGGATGTGGATTCAACTTGGATTGTTTAAACGAATAGGCCCCGACCGAAGTGACAGCCGACCATGCTGGTTTCTTGAGGGCTGAGAAGCCAGTGCCAGTGGTTCATTTGTTAAGTGTTCAAAAAAGTAGAATAAAAAAGTGATTTTAAAGATACCGTAGGCATTTTACTTTATTACGTTTCTATTGCTTTTTTTCTCTATTTAACAACTTGTGTCTATTGGTGAATATTCATTCATTTTGTGAAGTAATCACTTTCTCTGATGTCTTTCGGATGTTCGCCTTCAACAATTTGAAACAACCGCAAGAATTTTTTGATATCGCGAACAAATCTCATTTTTACTTGCGACATATAGAATATATGGCAAGTATTGAATTCGTAAAAAAAAAAAAAATTGAGATGATGATGAGATATGACATTACGATGATAGAGAAGTCGAAAAAAGTGGGTCCGGCGATTCCGTCCGTTTATCTGTCGGGAAGTTTACAGGCACCTACAGCCTTAACCACTGGTCTGATTGACTTCAAACTTAAAAATTAGAGGTTTGAGCAAAAACTCATATCCCAGTTTTTTTCATTTTTTTTAAGATCAAAATTTAGGGTAGCCACCATACGATTTTTATGGCAAAAAACCAAAACTTTTAATTTTCTCCAAAACGGCTCCTACGATTTTTTTTAAACTTCCTCGAATCTTATTTTTTTAAACACCCATGTATTTTATGTAAAAAAAAAAATTTTGTATTGCTCGAAAACGGTACCTCCCATAGAACCGTTTTTTGTTATTAGATTTTCTCGAAAAATAAAAGTCTGATCAGCGTAATTTTTTTTTTTGAAAGTACGCATATATTGCTCAAAAAATATTTTGTATTCAAAAAATTTTCAAATTTTTTTTGGATTTTTAAAAAATATTTTTAAACTTTTTTTTCAAAATTGTGTATCTTGAAAACGGATCAATATTAAAAATCGAAACTTACTTATAAAATGTATATTTACATATTCTTGAATACTGCATACCCAAATTAATTTTAAGACATTTTCGAAAAATTTTATATATAAAAAATTAATTTAAAAAAAAACGGCTCCGACGATTTTCAAAAAAAAATTCAATAAATCAAGAATAAGGTTTGAATTTGTTTGGCATTTAAATTTTTGGAATTAAATGTGTTTACGAGGTACATTTTCAAATTTTAATTTTTTTTTTAAATTTGAAAAATCAACATAAAATTTGGAATACAGGAGCAAGTTCGTACGACCGAGTCGTGCACATTTTTTCTATGAGATAACCATTAGCGCATCGACTTACTTCTTCTTTTGACATCCGCACACTTTCAAGAATTAACACAAAATGATGTTCGCCAATTATATGTCTGACGTGTACGGAATAACGCAAACGAGCATGTTCGACAAAAAATTCCGCAAACAATTTTCGGCGGACAAATCGGAAACCAAACTGTCAAAAATTAAGGAAAATAAAGCTAGTCATCGCATCACATTGTAACTCATCATACTGCGTTACTTCATGTCGGAAAAAATTCCGAATTGTAAGTCGAAAGAATACCTCGAAGCAAAACTTGTCCGAAACGTACGAAATCGGACAAAATTCCGCTCCAAAAAATACCTCGATAGGGCAGAATATCTGTTTGTTAGGTAAGAAGATATCCATGCTATTAGTTTACCATTTAGTGCAATTTTTTCTAATTTCCCTAAAAGTACTTTATGGCTAAGTTTGTCAAATGTTTTGCTAAAGTCTGTAAATACACAGTCAACTTGTTGTTTATTTTCGAAAGTGTCAATACAATATGTTGTAAATTCGAGTAGATTTGTAACGGTCGATTTTTTTTTCACAAAACCATGTTGATTGTCACAAAAAACAGAAGAACATCACAAACAATGGCTTCAAACAATTTTGGTATAACAGACAGCTTAGCTATAGGACGATAGTTGCATATAAGATGCTTGGGACCCTTCTTATACGTTGGTTTTAGAAATGCATATTTCCATAAGAGTAGAAAATGGGAACAATTAAATGATTGGTTAAACAGAATACACAATGGGTACGAAAGATATTAAACGCACTTTTTTAGCATAAATGAAGGCAGTCCGTCAGGGCCTGGACTAAGGCTTTCGTCAAGTTTTAGAATTTTGTCTTGTATAGTAGATTCAGAGATTGTTAGATTTATCTGAGCCAAGTGAGGAAACTGAGAAGTATTTGTTAAATCTATTGAGCTGTGATTTGTAGAAAAGGAATCTTCATACGCACTTTTAAAAAAATTAGCAAACATATTCGAAAGTTCTAGAGGATCATGGCTTGTTTCGTCTGTATATGTCATGTTTGGAGGGTACCCGTCAAATTTTCGCTTACAGTCAAAATATTTCCAAAAATTTCGTGAATTCGTCTTAAGTTCCCGTTCAGTATTTGCAACAAACTCGTTATAAAGACAATTTGAATAGTTAACAAATTGAAAAGTACTTTCTTACAAAACTTGATGAAAATCTAATAGCAACTATAGGTCGAGGCTTCCTTTCCAGTGAAACACATCCATTCAGTCTGTTATTGGTTATTTTGCATTTCAATGCCCTTTGTGAGTATTATCTTCATCCTTCAATCAAAATTGCGGCCCATATCCCCTTTGAATTATAACTTGAAAAGAGATAAGAACACACCAAACGCATTTGGCAGGCTCTAAATTCAAAGCCTTATCGGAATTTCGCAAAAACAAAGTTCCAACGTTTGCTCTTTTATACAAATACGTTTGAACTTCTATTCTAATTAATGGAAGTACTTTGAGCTTTCAGCCTACACACTTCACAGCCATTATGTGTTTTTTTTTAATTACAGTACAAAAAACTACCAAATGCATTGAACATTTAATTGCGACTAAAAAACAAAAAAACAAGATAAAATAATTGCTTATCGTCATTGAACCTAACGCCGCCGAACGCATCGACTTAACATAAATTTATCTAAATAATGTATTTTGTATTTAAATGTAACGGCCAAAAGCCATTCAAAAATATCTAATAACCCTAATGGCTCTGTGCGTTCGGTACACAAAGTAGATATACTCTCGTGCGCTCGTTATTTTGTTAGATAAAATGGAAAACCTCTCTGGTCGTAGTTTTCCAAAGTTTTCCCCGGTTGACCTGGCATCCACATCCGTATCCGCACTATACGCTGCGCTGCTGCTGCTGGCCACTACTCTCCCACACTCCAACATCATCACCTTACCACACACACACACACACAGCCACATCGGCTTTTCAAAAACATCACATCCAGTCGAAACGAAAAAAAAAAATTCATTTTTGTGCAAGTTTTAAATTTTTTAAAATTATATTTAAAAATATACACATGCATGCATACATTTATTTTCTCGTGTATTTTATTATAATAAAGAATAGATGTGTATTGTGGATGCATCCATACACATCTACATCTGGGCTAGCGCAAGGATATATATTTTTTTGTGATTTTCCTTTTTTTTTAATAGCAAAAACGCAGCGAAAAAAAAATAAAATAAATAAAATGGAAAATAAATACAAAAGTTACCTCCCTTAAATAGGTATACAGTATTTTGCTCATTGAGCTTAGCATATACTATTATTTATAATAAAATATATGTACGTAGGTAGGTGCCTAAATAAATATGTACGCGTGAATGTGTTCATATTGATTTTGGTATTGAAGTTGACGATAACTGAGCTCCGAACACTCGGATGTCCCATCTATGTATGTATCTGTACATAAGAATGGACCATAAGGAATATTCGTTGTTGCTAATGGTTGGCGTTTTTCGATGGCATTTTCTTTGGAGAGTTTGAGGGAGCGGCGGTGGTATGGACAGCAAATTTGTTAAATTCAACTCATCGTCAACTGTTTAAAATTAAATTTTGCTGCATTTCATTTTCCAAAGGATATACGAGTAGACGAGAATCATCATCATCGTATTGACTGTAGGTATATCCTTTGTGCACTTTAAGGTTGTAGAGCTGGGTGTGGTGCAGCCTTAAAGTTTCTTGCTAATTGAAATATGACAGGACAGGTCCTTTAAGAAAATTACTCTGCATTTATATCTATAGTCAAGGAAAACTTAAAATAACACGAGACTTAGTCGGTCATATATACACCAACGACTGTAATGCATCCATATCGAGATACATATATAAATTTGAAAACGTGTTCTGGAAAGATAATAATAATTTTCATTATGTGGTTATGTAAATGAAAACCCAAAGTTTTCGTACATATGTGGTGTTGGTGTGCCTGGTGCATGCAATCCTTCTGGTCGTTATAGATTAGAGTTTGAGATGTATGTTTGTGCATTGGGCGAATGCGAATCGATATCTAGGTTCCGCAATTATTCCATTTCCCAAGACAAGGTGATATATGGAAAATAACTCCTGACATGCAAATGAGAAGATATTCAAAATTTGCATTCACTAAAGACTTTTTTTTCCTGTAGGTAAGTAATTAATTCAAGGAGATATTACATTTCAAAAAACCCTTTGCAGGCAACTGAACAATTCCCCAATGGTATAATGTGTTAGCCCCCCCACCTACTTTGTCATAATGTTCCAAAGAGACACTCACCCTAACTCAAATTCAGCGAGTATACTTGAAGGAGCGAAATCCCAACGGACGAAATATCAACGAATGCTTGTACCAATTTCGCTAAACATTAAAATGGAATTAAATAACCAAGGAGACAGGAAACATGTTTTTTTAACTTCTAAGTCCCCAAACACTGATTCATCATTTCATATTTCGAGTGTGTGTAAAAAAAAAATCTAAAGCAGAAATTCCAAAGAAGCATATATGAGAGTAAAGAGGGTTAGCCTGTTTACAGACCTTAAGGCCGCCTACAACAGCATAGACAGCTTAGAACTGTACTAAGATATGGCAAAGTTCGGCATTCCAAGTAAACAGATTACCGACCAACATTACCCGAATAACTATCCATAGCTGTCAATATTTTCAATGGACTACGAAAAGGCGATAGGCAAGCCTGCGTCATCAACAATCTGGCGTTGGAGGAAGCATTCAATATGGAAGAAGACATACTATAGGGGCTGCTCAAACCCAACAGAGCCTTCTTTAGTCTTTCAAGACATAAACTTACATTCACGCAGGCGCAAACACCTCACGAATGGCACAAATTCAAATATGCTTAAAAAAAAGTACGTATACGCCGTAGTGAATCAAGTTCTTAAAAAGCATATTTACGTAAAATTGAAGTGCAGCAATCTTGGTTTAGCACAGCAAAATATGGTATTGTAAAGAAGTTAAACATTTTTTCCGCTCCGCCGCGCCACCGCCGGCCGCCCGCCACCGCCAACGATTCCTCTACACAGCAAGCATCGAACATAAGAAAAAAAGAAGAAAAACAGAGAGACAAAACAACAACACAGAGTGATTGCTACCAGCACCATCAGCAAGTAATAGATACACACATTTATTTGTACGCAGAAGCAGCGTTAATACGTGAGTTTTTAATGTTTGCCTCTCTCAATTCACACCGTCTTTTGGAACCAAAATTACCAAGTAGAGGTGGAAATTGAGAGACAAATGGTGCTTTTTCTTTTACTGTGTGTCGAGTGCAGGAGTGGATTTAGCAAGCAACACATTTGACAGCGGGGTGCTTTGGTGATTGCATAAGCAAGGATCAAAAATCTAATTCTCTGTACCTTAACTGGTCGGGGACTGTCTTTCCCAATCCTGATTGTACCTTAACGGTCCGGTAATTCCGTGCCACTTAGGTATAATGATATATACTTACTATTGTAGGCTTCTTTGGTAGGTAGGTATAGGTAGAATTGGCTGTCCTAATTGCTTGTAAGACACAACTAGCGCTGAGTCTGAGTGCGCCGCCGTTTCGATATCATACCTACCACATGAGATTAAACAATGATTTGAGAATGGGTTAGGAAGGATTTATGTTCCGCACGTACAATCGTATACTTAATGTATGGGTGTCTCAGTAAGAGTGTCTTTTTTCATTTTAATATAAAATCAAGTATCTTATAACAGAGTTCTGATATTATAATTGTATTGTAAAGAAGACATGTTCTGATAAGTATGGAATCAAATTTCCGGCAAACGACCCCCCAGCGCCGATGACAGGCCATTACTCTCTTCATGAAATTTTCCATGACTTTTTTACAGAGATGTGGCTGTATCTCAACAATGACACGTTGGATATCCAACTTGAGCTCAGGAAATGTTTCAGGTTTATTCGCATAAATCCGAGATTTCACTAAACCCCAACGAAAAAAATCGCACGGCGTTAAATCGCACGATCTTGGTGACCAGTTGACATCAGAATTTCTTGAGATAATGTTTTCTGGAAATCGTTACTGCAATAAGTCGATTGTTTCATGTGCGGTGTGGCAGGTTGCGCCGTCCTACTGAAACCACCTGTTGTCCTGATTGATGTCGTGCAGTTGAGGCCACAAGAAGTCCGTTATTACATTCCTGTAACGAATGCCGTTTACAGTCACTGTCAAATTGATGTTTTCGGGTTTTCGACAACACTCTCGTATACAGCAGCAATTTTTTCAAGAGACCGACCAGTACGTTGACGCAAAGGATTCTTACCATCCATAATTGACCCAGTTTCTTCAAATTTTTTGACCACTCTTCGAATGGTTGACATATAAGTTACACTCTCTCGACTGAAAATTTGGTGAAGTTTGCGAAGCGTAACTTTCCCATTTTTGTAATGAGTTTTTACCATTACAACGTGTTGTTCTTTCAAAAAGTGCTCTATTTTTAGTAATCGGAACAAACAGAGGTGACAACTGTCAAATTTCAGAGTCGCCACTTGCATGGCAAAAAAAATATTCCAATTTTAAAAAGAGCGCTCTTACTGAGACACCCGATAGTATTATTCTCCTACACTATGGCCTATTAACTCATAGAGAGGTCCTCAATACCTTTGAAGAACTATCTACCTAAGTGAAGTGCTCTTTTCCTAGCTAAGGCCGGAATGGTACAGAAAGTGTGAGACTGTTTCTTTTTCATCCTGGTCCTCACAGCTACGTCAGAAATTGTTATATGGTATACCCAATTTTGCCACATGTTCCCTATAGCCCAGTGTCCTGTGCACGTTGCAACAATCCTGGATATTTCAGCCCCGCTTTGGAAATTAATTGATTCATTTAGGTTTGTAATAGGTGGGCCAGATTTTCCTAGGTGTAACGCAACTGGTTAAGCTATTCCACCTTTAGTTTCTGATGTGAATAATGTCATGGATATTGTCCTTCACAACTCCACGAGAAGCAATGAGTTGTGAAGGGGGCTGATCCTTGCCTAGCAAGCTTGTCTGCGTTTGCCTTCTCATACTCTCATAGTCCCTATGGCCTGGTATCCACAGTAGAGTAACACTCAGGTCTAGTTCCTTGAGGGCCTGATGATAAGGGATGATAAGGCTAAATCAATGGTTTTAATAGCTCCCTGACTATTTGTTAGTATAGCTTCATTTTGGTTCTGTTGTATATTTCTAAGGGCTATACAAGCTTCCTTTATCGCTAACAGTTTTGCCTGGAATATACTGGCATCCTCGGGAAGTCTTTAGCATTTTGAAATCTTAAGAGATTCACAGAAGACACCTGCACCAACACTACCGCTTTCCATCTTTGAACTATCCGTGGAAATAGTCGTGTCGAAGTCTCTATCGTCACATTGCCCACAGTCGGTTCTTGACGGGAGCAAGACTCTACTTCTTTGAAGTGTTTAAGGTAGGGTAGGGATGCAGTACTCGGTAGTTGTAGAAAGAATTTCTGATGTTATCAGGCTTGTTTGATTGCAGTGGCCGAAGGATTTGGTTTTTCCAACAGCCTATTTCCTTGAGTCTCAAGATACTGCAGGATACCTGATATTTAATTAAGAGGTCAATCGGAAGAAGGTCCAGGACGTCCAGGATTAAGAGCATCTGTTGGACAGGACCTAATTTCCCCTGATATCCCTACACAAGCATTTCTCTGCACCTCTGTAAGCTTGTTTACGATGTAAGATTTGCTGAGAGTGGGCCACCAAAAAATGGGTCCGTGAACAATAATCGGTCTTATAACCGCTGTGTATGTCCACTTGATCATGGAAGCCCCACTTTTTGCCGAAGGTTTTGTTTCAGGCGTAAATGGCAACGCATGCGTCTCACCCGTTCTTTAATGTTGATCTTCCAGTTTAATTTGATGTCTAGTATTACGAGGCCCTTATGCAAATATTGTCAATTTTGGTATTGCATATGTTTCTTCGAGTGACCCTGGAGTCTATACCTCAGCTGGAAAGTGAAAAAGCATCATTCTAAGTCTAAAAATAGTACAAAGGTGGGATATTTCACGGTCAATTCAGCCAATTAACCAAAGAAAATACAGTTTTTCGTCCGCTGTTTGGCCCGTAGCGCCACCGCTATGTTGTTAATACCACCGAGTTAATCAGCTTGAATTTCAGAAAGAAAATAGTCAGTGTCAATATTTCAGGACCTTTTAACCTAACCGTTCGGAATTGGCCTAAAATGACCCCTTTTTTCTTTGTCTCGAAGGCCGTAAGAACACTGGCTTACTTACTTACTTAAGGTGGCGCTACAGTCCGGTGTGGACTTGGGCCTCAACCAACAGTCTCCGCCAGCTAGCTCGGTCCCTAGCTAGCTGTCTCCAGTTTTGCACTCCAAGTTGGTTGAGGTGCTCTTCCATTTGTGTGCGACATCTGAGACGTGGTCTTCCTCTCCTTCTACGTTCTTCGGGAATACACTAAGAAGCAACAACAGGCCTCGGAAGAACACTGGCTATTTCGATAAAAACTCAAAAGACACTGGACTTTCTTGGTCATTTTCAAGAAGGTTGACGAACAAAGCTACTGATTCTGACTCATTGGCTTTCATACAACAGTTTTGAGTACCTTTCGTGACTTGAGATAAGAAATTCATTTTCAATTTGACATATTGCTCGAATGCACGTTTTCTATAACAAGCACCCGATATCACTCTCGTTAGCAATTCCCAAAGAGCCATATCCCCGCCATCCCCATATATCCTGCATTATCTTTCAAAGATATGGCTTAGAAACTTTGTATGATATTTTTTAATTACTGTATATTATCTTCAATTTCATCCTTCCTCTATACAGAATACACACACACTCACAGACAAAGACGCCTAGAACTTCATAACTAACCATAGTAACAGGAAAAAGCTAAAGCTAAATAAAAAGTCTTATCATCGCCAAGAGTTGGATTCAAAAACGATTGTTTGCAACGCAACAAAAGGGCACGGCAACGTATAACAATGGATAATGTGAGGAGAAAAAAACTAGGATATGAGACCGGCGACCGCAAATTTATTACAAAATGTCTGTTGTTAGTGGTGTCATTAAAAATGTAAGTACACGACGGCACGGTGCGCACGGTATGTTGACTGGGGGTTACGTATTTTTTAAGTCTGTTTTGAGGATATGACAGTCTTAACACGTACATTACCAATATGAGAATAAAGAGGAACAATAGCCGGATGCGCATGATGGCATTGTCATTAAAAAAGAGTGCTCTTAGTGATGGCTTTGCATTTGTCAGTTTTCTAATAAATCAGGGTATATAGGATTCAATATGTGGAAACGCTCAAAAAGTCGCTGATTTTTAAGTTTCAAAAAAGAACATAGTGGTTTTTCACAGCATGGTCGAACCGCCAATAGCTGTCAGGACGGGATATTTGGATAACAATGCATCCAAAAGCTTATGAAAACTCTGTCTAAGGTTAGCGACTGAATAGACGTTCAAGAAAAGTGCACGGTGTCAAAAACCAAACCAGTACCCCTTCAATGGCCAGGAGATGAGAGTACCGAACGTCACTTTTAGCACCTAGATAATTACCCAAGGGAACAGCTGCTATTTTAGTTCGGTCACACTATTCGTTCCCTGAAATGTTCGTTTCTTGTTCAGAACTTCAAAAACAGAATTTCAAACTTCAACATTTTCGACTTACAGCCAATTCCCGGTTTAAAAATTTTTGTTCCTCTTTCCATCCTTCCAACTTCCAATTTTTTTCAATTTCCAATATTCCGTTTTCGCTTTATACATTCCCACTTCTAAATGAATGTTACCTCCGTCCGAAAAAGATGCGATGCTCAGATCGTTTTCTAAATGATTTAAACTTCAATTTCAATTTTTCGCTCTCGAAATTTTGATCTCGGATTTCCAGTTTTTCTTGTTCGAATTCCAGTTGTTAAAAGAAAGCCTTTTAAATGCATGTTACTTCCGTCCTAGAAAAGATCTGATACCGTGCCTTAAGCAGTAATACTTGAATTTCCAGTTTTTGATTTTCGAATTCCAGTTGTCGTGTTCGAATTCCAGTTTAGATTCTAAAAGTTATTCTATTTAAATCACAGACCTTTAATAGAATGTTACTTCCGTCCGAAAAAATCGGAGTATCGTGCCTTAGGGAGTTATACTTGAGTTTCCAGTTTTCGTTTACCAAATTTTGGTTTTTAAATCCTAGTTGTTCGTGTTCGAATTCCAGTTGTCCTAGAAAAAAGGCATTTTAATAGAATTTTACTTCCGTCCGAAAAATTATCTGAGTATCGCGCCATGGGGAGTTATACTTGAATTTCCAGTTTTCAATGTCCAAATTTCGGTTTTCGAATTCCAGTTGTCGGTGTTCGAATTCCAGTTCTAAATACTAGAAAGAAAGGTATTTTAATAAAATGTTACTTCCGTCCGAAAAAAGATATGAGTATCGCGCCTTAAGGAGTTATTCTTGAATTTCCAGTTTTCGATGTCCAAATTTCGGTTTTCGAATTCCAGTTGTTAGTGTTCGAATTCCAGTTCTAAATACTAGAAAAAAGTAATTTTAATAGAAAGTTACTTCCGTCTGAAAAGTGATCTGAGTATCGCGCCTTAAGGTGTTATACTTGAACTTTCGATGTTCAAATTTCGATTTTTGAATTTTAGTTGTTCGTGTTTGAAATCCAGTTATTAATACTAGAGAAAAGGCATATTAATGGAATGTTACTTCCGTCCGAAAAACGTTCTGAGTATCGTCCCTTAAAGACTTATAGTTGAATTTCCAGTTTTCGATGTCCAAAATTCGGTTTTCGAATACCAGTTGTAAGTGTTCAAATTCCAGTTCTAAATACTAGAAAAAAGTCATTATAATAAAATGTTACTTCCGTCCGAAAAAAGATCTGAATTTCGCGCCTTAATGAGTTAAGCTTCAATTTCCAGGATTCTTTTGCCAATTTTGGTTTTTGAAAATCCAGATTTAAATAGTAGAAGTAATTCTATTTAAATTAATGTTACTTCCGTCCGAAAACATTACTGAGTATTACGCCTAGAGAAGTTAAATTCAGTTTCCAGTTTTCTATTTCCGAATTACAGTTATTCGTGTTCGATTTCCAGTCTAGAAGAAATCCTATTTAAATTCACACTTCAAAAAGATTGTTACTTCCGTCTGAAAAAAGGCCTGGGTATCGCGCCTAAATGAGTTAAACTTCAATAGCTCAAATACATTCAGGTATTTTTCTCATTTATCCAAGTTTCATATTTGTTT
Source organism: Sphaerophoria taeniata (assembly GCA_943590905.1). Lineage (NCBI taxonomy): Eukaryota > Metazoa > Arthropoda > Insecta > Diptera > Syrphidae > Sphaerophoria > Sphaerophoria taeniata. The sequence continues at coordinate 10,873,594 of OX016540.1, read as the reverse complement.
CAACCTTTTCGAAATGACACCTTTCTAGATCAAAAGTGTTAAGTGTATTCTTCAAACTTCTTTGCTCCGCAAACTTTTCAAGACTCCATTTTAACTTTTTTCGCTTTTTTCGAATAAGTATAGTTCTTAAAGTTTAAGTCACAAACATTTCAGTTCAAAGAGAATGTCTTAAAGAAAGAAAAAAAAAACTTAATATTCAAACTTCGGTGTCGAAACCTCTCTTATTGCTCTTCTATACCATCACAACCCAACACACCATTTGAAGACGACAGAAATTACCCCTGAATGTCCATCAATTTCACCTAAACTTTGATGATTAATTCCACTTCCCACAACCTCGGCCATATTCGCCCTATCCGAGATGCAAAACCTGAACATTTAAGATTCGTTTCGCATCGACCACTCGACTCTCCATCAAGCTCTTATCAACCGTTGTTTCTCCTTTTTACTCCCGCATAAGCCCGTTACTGCTGCTGCCAGAAAACCATCAAGTATAAGGAATGTAGATTCCAAGGAAGCAGCAGCACTAGATGCCATTCCATCTGTCCAAGATGATGAAAACTTTTCATACCCCCTTGGGCTCTATATCTGCAAAAGTAGGTACCTAACCTACCTACTCTCCGAACTGCCAACTGCCAACTGCCAACCAACCTACACTCCTTTTTGGATATGATGTGATGGCCCCAGTAGCAGCCTCTGATGGTCTCAGCCTGGCCATACTTCCTACATCCACATCATATTATACTTACCTACTTTTGAATTCACAGTTAAAGCCAAATGAAAAACCCCTCATGCTCTTGTGCGCTCGTGTTCGGGGCCGTACGAGGAGCAGTGAATACAACATTTTTGTTTTCTTTTTTTTGATCCCTCGATACCTTGTGTCTTGTATATGTGACATCTTGGACACATGAACCAACATTATGTTATTCCTTCTGGGCATTGCTGGGGGGAATTCTTCGTCTTCGCTTCGTTCTTGCTTAAGAGTCTCGCAGCAGCGTAAAAGGACTACCAAACCATTTCTTGTAAAAGCAACAGACACAGAAACCGAAACACAGCACAGAGCATCCCCCAAAGGACGGAAAAGGAAATCTTGGTCACGTAATAATGTGTTTGCATTGTGCGTTTAGGGATCAGGTGCTTTCTACGACTTATTGACGAGCATATTCCCCGTTCCGAACGTCTATTAGATAATAGTAACCATCAGCTGACGCGGAAAGCGTACGGATGACGGTCAGCAGCAACAACGTCTTCCCGGTGCGTGGTTTTCCGGTCGGTCGTCCAGTCTTATCTCCGCGCTTCGTCGAACGACCTGCTGCAGGATAACGTGCTCCATTTGCCTTTGTGTGTGTTTGCTTTTTGTTCATTGTTCTAAAACAAAAAACGAACAGAAAAAAAAACAACCTCATCAGCAAAATGAAAACCCACATATCGATCTCTCCGGGATGACCCGAAGGATGAAGGATTTCAGGTCGAGCGGGCGGGCAGCGGCGAGCACTCAACGTTATGAAGATGATGGTCGCGCGGTGGGTTTTCGGTTATAATATCTCCAATGGGATGCGTGGGCAAAAATTGCATGTGCGTGTAGCAGCGCTGCGTTCACCGCCATCATTTTATTTTATTCGTTCGCTTCTCTCTCTGTCTTTTTTGTTGTTCGCAGCGGGTTTTTTGTTTCGTTTTTTTGCATTTCAAGTAGTTTTTTGTGCGATTTTTCGGTTTTTCCACGCACCAATATTGATGCGTTGCATTTTTAGCACGCACACACACCTTGCAAAAAAGAAAGACAAAAAAAGGAAACAAGAAAAAAAAGTTTATATACAAAAATGATGACCACACTCTCCGCCGCTGCTGACGGCGCTCGTTGCACACGAAATATAAGCAAAATGCGTGTGCGTGTGACTTTTGGGGATGCGATGCTTGGATACACTCCGAATCTGGATCCGACTAAATGCACGCATTTATGTGTATCTATGCTATCGCTATGCGTATGCCTAGGCATACTCCCAATCCCGACCCCGTTGCAGCAGCTCTAGGTTGTCGATATAAATTTTAAGCAGGAACTGACCGAGCAAAGGAGATGGATGGAGTTTGAGGAGGGCAAGATATGTGTGGCGCTGCTGCTGCTGCTGATTATGTTCAACACTGCATCTCTATGTCTATATCGACAAGAGTATGAGTCGTGTGTGTGTACCTATGCACATTGCACACACAATGCACACATAATTATTTTAGCTGCATTATGGAGACGAGGACGACGAAAGGACGTATGGCATGCGAACGTCGACGACGTCGACGACGGACAAACGAACTATGCAGGCGAGGCCGGACCGGGTAAGATGTCAGACGATATAGCCGGGCGAATAGCAAACACTGAGTATAGAACTGCAGTTGCAACAGCAGCAGCAGCAGCAGCTATATCGTATGTGCAATGTGCGGATGTTTGAGAACATCTACCTAAAAATTTAAGCAGATAAAGCAGCAGGCAACACCATCATCAGCTAGCCATCCAACCAGCCAGCCAGCCAGCCAGTCAAACAGCCAAACAGCCATCCAGCCAGAGCCAGCTCAACCAGAGTTAAAGCCAGTGCACACAAAGCCTGTGACATAGAAGTAGAGATGGTGAGATACGACGTCGACGACGAACGTCGACGACGAGTAGGAAGCTCTACATATAAATGTAGTCTTGGGTAGGGGTATGAATGGTATCACACAGAGCAACCAGCGAGCCAGAGCGACCATCAAGCGTATAGCTATAGAATTTCCGAGTCTATAAATGTGTATGAATACACATGGGTCCAGGGGTGAATTTAGCTTTAAGATGTCATCAAATGGAAGTGGCGCCCTTGTGTTAAAGTTCTGGTGAAGGTCGAATGAAAAGGGGCACATGGCTCTCAGTGAAAGGACTTAATCCCCAAATTATGACCTTACATCCCAAAACTGTTAAACAAGAAGTTTAAATCTGAGAATTTTGGAGTTTGTTACAGAACAAAAAGTAACCCAGACATGTCCGAAGGCCAAAAATCTGCTTAATCCCCAAAATTAGATCTGTTCAGGCCTTAAATCCCCAAATTTCGATAACATCCCAAAAGTGTTGAAAAAGAAATTTAAATCTGTCAGATTTGAGGTTTGTTACTAAACAAAAATGCAACCAAGACGAGTTCTGAGACCAAAAATCTGCTTAATCCCCAAAATAAGATCTGTTCAGGCCTTAAATCCCCAAATTTCGATGACATCCCAAAGATGGAGAGATTCCCCATAGCGGGATTAAACATTTTTCATGCCAATGCCATAAAAATATCGATGCCAATGTAAATTTTGTACATCCCAAAAGTCAAAAACCCCAAGTGCATACATCCCCGATAGCTCCAAACTCCGAAATTGAAAGAACGATTTCGGAGCTTAAGCTATTTCGTTGGGATTAAAAAGTTCTGTTCAAAGGGTTTTGGTCTTTTTTGAGTTTTTGAGCATCAAAGAGTTCGCAATGACACAAAATCCCCGTTTAAGTATTCAAAAAGTTCAACTCTTATGACAAGCCAACATGTACTACACCATGCGAAAAACAGTTTTCTAGGCAAATTCTTCAACAGTTCGTCTTCAAGAACCCATAAACTACTTTAAGTCCCCCGAAAAGTACAAAGAAGACAACAACAACAACAAAAAGAAAAAAAACACCATAAAAAAATATACGCCTTCATAACCCACAGAAATGTCAAAACGACCCTGCACATGGCAACTCTCATACTCACACGCTCACTCACTCACCACTGGTATACTTGCTATACCAGTGTGACATATAGACAACGGTACACTCGGACCATCAATTCAACATTGCCGAATGGAAGGCGTTCGCCGTACTCACATTCAAAATTGCTGTCTCGAATGTACTGAATGCGCACCAAAAAGTTCCGATTTTATCCCATGGTAGTGCTCTGTGGACGACATAATCGAAACTTTATGGCACGATCTGTATCCCCGTTCCAAGTGCCCAAAAAGTATGCGAAGCACATTAATGCTGCTTTAAGTTTGACATATCTCGGCACTTCATGGAGCGTCGCTCCATCAGGTTTTCGATTAATTGTGAAGGATATTTTCATACGATGGAAACTGGCTCCTTTATGGGGCGATATCGCCCCAAAAAGTGCCCAGTTTTAGCTCAATTGTTGTGTTGCAGTGATGAATGTGCTGCTTTATGGCACGTCCGGCACCAAAAAGTACCCAGTATCTGGTGAATACAACCTTTGGTTTGACGATTTTGAAACTTGATGGAAATGTATCTCAGAGCAGTGTAAAATGTATTTTTCGATATGGAGTGGTATGAGTGCTAGTCAACATAGATACACTGTCAGTGTGCGTTTGTTGTCTAAGCCGGAGGGGAAATTCAGCTGGCTCTCTGTCTTTCTCTCCGTCTCTGTCGCTTTCTCATGGCCCTGCTTTTGAAGCTGTCATTCTTGTTATTCTGTCGCCTTCAATGAATGTCGATGGAAAAGAGAGTATTCAGCGCTAAGAATCCTGCTTGAAAAGACTACTATCGAAGATGGTTGCGAGAGAGAGGGAGAGAGGGCAGTGGCAACCCTCTTCTATCCTTGCCCCGCCAGTCACTTCGATAGTTTCATATAAAAAAGGAATGTTCAAACAATTGTAAACAAACTGAAGTTTTTTTTCTTTAGTTCAAGTTTTGCATTTTTTGTGCTGTCATTTCACAGAGGAAAAAATAAAACAAAAAAAAAAGTAAAGAATGAAGAGAGATGATGTAGGGTTGCCTCTGGCATGTTTTCCGATGAAAGGCGATAGGCTAAATGTGTTGGTTGTGTATTGATAAGAAACATGTGTAGGGAAATGTTGTTTTGGCCTTACCGAAATGTGATTTTCGACAATGTTTTACATTTGCAGGTTTTCTTTTTTCATCTTTAATGTGTTTTTCCTGCTTTGCTGGGGCTCCTCAGACAAGCTAATGCCAATCGGCAAGAGTCTTTCCTACAAGTCTAATGGTGCAGTTACGTAATCGGATCGATCGTAATCAGACAATTTGCACTGAGAAACCATTTTTGCGGCGAAAAAAACATTGAATTTACCTGTCAACTTGTATAAGGCTTCCATAAAGCTTTCTTTAACAAAGTAATTGCGTTAGTCCTTGCTTTCAAGAACAAGGAATATTCTGAAAAAGCTAGATTGTCATTTTTAGAGCAAAATAGCATGGTTCTACTCAAAAAATTAATACTTAGTTTCGTTAAGGCTTTCAAACCTTAAGTTATACTTCTATAAGCCTTCGTAATAGTTTTGTTGTTTAAACGCAGAGGACATGCGTTCTTATTATCTCTGAATTCAAGCAAATTCAAGAAATGACAACGTATAGCTTCCATACAACTTCTATTAGGCTTGCATAAGATAACTCAAAAAGCAGAGATAATACATATGAAGTGAACAAATCGGAGGTTTGTAACTTAACAAAAAAGCAACCAAAACGTGTCTTAAGGTCGAAAATCTGCTTAATCCCCAAAATCAGCTATGATTAGTCCTTAAAACCCCAAATTCCGATCACATCCCGAAAACGAAATGATTTTACATCGTGGGATTAAACATATTTCATGTCAATTTTGTAAAAATACTGATGCCAATATAAATTTGGTTACATCCCAAACGTCAAAACCCTACCGTCTTCATCGCCAAGAGCAACAAACTTCTGAAGTCCTGAATTTAGGCTATTTCGTTGGGGATTTAAAGTTCTGATCAAAGCAAATTCAAATTCAAGCAAATGACATCGTATAGCTTCCATATAACTTCTATAAGGCTTGCATAAGATACCTAACTCAGAAAGCTGACGTAATGAAGTGAACAGAGACATAAGAGACAGACAGAAATACATCCACATTTGCCTTTTTGCTACTTGCTTAATGCTTTCCTTATGCAAAGCCTAAGGAAGTTAGATAGCTTACAGAATTTCTAACCGTCTAAAGTGGTGTTTTTAAAAGAAAATAGACCTTTCTTAGATTCTTTTTTTTAATTTACTAACACTCTACAAAGATACATACGTTTTCTTAAGTAAAAAGAGCTTCGGTAAAGCCTCTATAATTTTTGAAATCGTAAGTTACGGTCCTAGAACACTTTTTCGATGTAATCAAATCAAATATTTTATTTTAGACTAAAATTGAGGAAGTTTAATGGAAGCCCTTTCCAATCATTAGCTTCCTTTTAAAAGCTTTACCGAAGTTTCAGTTGCTTCAGTCCAAACTATAATCCTTTCTATCTCACTTGTATCAAATTCTCAGTTAAGGAGCCAAAACTGGCTTCGGTAAGGCTTACTTAGAACTTCGTTAAAGCTTGCATAAAACATCGATAAGGCTTTAACAAGCTCTCAACAGAAGGAATAAAAATGAAGCGAAAGAATTAAGGTGGTATCGAAGTTCAATTCAAAGCGTCACTGGGGCAGCCCTGGCCGAGAGTAGGAGTAGAGTAGAATATACTTAAAATCAACTCTCTCTCCATTTCCATTTCGTGTGCTTTTGCTTACCCCTTTCCCATACAAAACAAAACCTCCATCTTCGGCTGGCTGAGCTCTAAAAAAAAAAAAACAGTTGGCTATGGAGCGATGCGATGCGATGTCATCGTGGGCTTATTCATTTCATGTTTGAATATGGAATTCCTAGTGAAACGATGCCCTTGTATTATTATGGAGCTAAAACAGGCAAAGGCAAACAACAGCAACAAAGTCTATACCTTTTGCACAAAGTACCTTCCCTGCCTCTACCGCAACTAACCAAACGAACGAACCATCCAACCAACCAGCCAGTCAGTCATCCATCCAGCTAGCAGCCCAGCTAGTTATACGGCGATGTACCTATATCTAAGTATAGAAACATCCAGCGAAAGCCAAATGAAGGCCAACCGCCGATTATGGTTAAAGAATGTGGAGCGATCCTTTCAATTGCAAATGTGTGTGATTATGACAATGACAATTCTGCATAGAGCACCAGCCAAAGCAGTTTGTTACACTATGGGAAGACACCCTCGCTCATAGCCCTCCTAAATGATGATAAAGATGCTTCCTTTTTTCATTTTCATCTGTTTTTTTTTTTTTTTTATGCAGTAACGACGGCGGCGGCGGCAACGCTTAAGCTACCCACTTTAGTTGGGTAACACCAGTCATCTTTTTTAGCGGAAATCCCGCTTGAACACCTTAAACCCAGCAACTGATTTAAGATCGCAGGATGTGTCTGATCAGGACGACTTCCTGTGTGCGCGAGGTAGATTTTTATGCAGGGGGAACCAGCCAGAAGCGTGAGGTTTCATCGTTATTTTATCTTTTAGGTTTGTTGTTGTTTCAATTTTTTTAATTTAAAATAAACTTGGAGCAAGACAAAAGATGGTTATGCAATGTTACTGTGCAGTGAGCAAAGTGCATTTTTGTTGTAAAAGTCGATAGAGTAGGTAGGTAGGTTAGGTGTGATGTGAAGTCGCTGGGGTTATGTAGAAATCATACATATTCATATTACGGACAATCATGTGAGTTAATTCAGATTAGAAATAAACTTGAGATTAAGTTGAATCTAAACAAAAAACAACAACAGCGACGATGAAGAACAAAAGTGATTTAAATGGAGTGGGGGAATATTGGAGGTTATCATCAGTTTCGTTACTATATTCGCATCGCCATCGCGTCGGTCGTAGTGTAAAGATACGAGTATCTATCTATTTGTAGCTAAACAAAAGCTCATTTGAATCAAGAAATTTAAGTTTCTAACTTACATCACATGTGCGCTGCAGCGAGCGTTTAGATATTTTTATGGGTTTTGCTTAAGAATTTTAGATTTGGGGGGAGAAACCCGCATTTTTCTTCTTTACTTTGTTACAACGCAATAAAAAAAAACTTTCGAATATTTACTCAAGTAGAAAAAAAAAAAGTCTTATCAAACCAGTTTTGATAAGGGAGAGTTTCCTCATGGGTTTAATTGATAAGGCCCTGGAGTGCGTAGTGGCAACATTTGTTTGGAAAATATTGTCAGCCGGAAATTTATGGCAGGCAGGTAGGAATGATATTTAGAAAATTGGGAGTTGCTCTTTGTGTTGTTGTTAAGTTCACATTTTCATGAAAAGGAGTATTTTTTCCTATACGAACTCGGTTTAAGCAAAACCTCCAGAAATGCTGATTCCAGTTTTCTTCAAATCCTTCAAGTACTTAACACTAAGGTTCATTTGGCAAGCGTTCAGCTTCTGTGAAAAGAAGTAAATTGATAGTTGGCCACCGTCGTCAGATTTCTGGAACAAAACAGCTCCTATTCCCGAATTGGACGCGTCACATTGAACGTAAAAAGGTTTAGATATTAAAATCGGGGTGTGTGAGAACCGGGGCCGAAGTCAGAGTTTTCTTGAGGGCTTCGAAGGCTACACGCGCTTCCTCTGTCATTACGAATTTCGTTTTGGACTTCCTAAGTGTGTCGGTCAAAGTTGCTGTCAAGGTTGAAAAATCTTTGACGAATCACTGAGGATGAAGTTTCGTTTGTATACTTCTTGTCCAGGAAGATATTTCACGTTTATGGAACGGAAGTTATAAACTTTCGCTGACTTTTTGTATGTTGTCTTTTAATTTGTCACGTATGACTTGCAGTCTGGCTTGTAGTGGAAGTGTGGATATTTCTCCATCCGCTAAATTGCCAAGTTTCTTCGCGAGTTCTTAGCTGCCCCCATGCATCATCATGTTCATTCCGAACAAAGCATGGTATGGGGGCGTGCCTATCGCAGTATGAACCGAACTTCTCAGAGCCGCAGCTATCTCGATTAGGTGATTAACCCAATCACGCTGATCGGTTTGAAGATATGAGCGAATGGCTGATAGCAAGGTTCTGTTGACTCGCTCCGAGGCATTTGACGGTGGAGCATAATCAGCGGTTTTGAAGTACCTTATACCGTATGTCAACATCAGCGATTGGAACTCTTTCGACAGAAATTGCTTGAACTCCGAAAGTATTAAACACATCATCCCACAGGAAACGGACGGCACTGGAAGCGTTTGCAGCTCGCAAAGGCTTCAAAAACACAAACTTGGACAAGTGGTCGAGTACTACAAAGACATATGCGTTACCATTCTTAGAACGCGGATACGGGCCGATAAAATCGACGCGACGTATAACTTCTGAAACGGTCTATCAGTCGAGTAATTGCTAGTTATAGGAGGACGTGACACAACATTTGACGTCTTGGACTGTTTAAAGACTGGACTGGCGGACTTGGGTGGTCATATTTGGCCAATAGAAAAACTGTCTTATTCTGTGTAACGTCTTTGCTATGCCACCATGAGACGATTGTGGAGGGTCATGAACTTTGGTAATTATGTCTGGGGTAAGGTTCGAAGGAACCCATAAACACCATTGATGTTCGTTTAGAACTTCACTGTCAGTTGTCAGGAAACATCTTTTGTATATAAAATCGGTTCAATCTTTAAGTCTGGTAGCTCCTCTTGATAAAGTTGAACGGTCTTTACGCACTCGACATATTCATGGGACTTGAATTCTTCGGAGTCTAGATCAGTCAATGGAGCCACTTGCTCCAACGAAACCGCGTCTAAGTGTGCCCGATAAAGCGTGTCTGGCACGACGTTCAGTGAACCTTTCCGGTGCTAGCCGACCACGCAGGTCCTTCATGGTCATAAGCCGTTTCAGGCAAGAGTGATCGGTATCGTGAAGTTCATACCTTCAACATAGGGCCTGAATCGTTTCACTGCCATCACTGCCGCCATACATTCCTTCTCGGTCACAGTCACACTATAGTTCTTTTTTTTATATTACTTTTATTTTTCAAAGCCAACAAAGGCTTAATCCTAATTTTCTCTTTCCTGGATCCAAACACATGACTGAGATGGATGGTATGTATGAAGCAAATGTCACCGCCAAGCTTGTGTCATTGAGCAGCAGCTATGGGAATTCCTACCAGGTGAATGGTATTGCATACTGCTTCATGCTGCTTCAACTTCAGATTATGAAACTGAGTTACAAGAAATAACTTACTAACTTATTATTACCACGTATTTCTGTACTTAAGTAAGTACTTGAAGTACCTTAAACCAGAGCTGCAAGATTTCAAGTATTATCACCAGAATCTGTGTCTGTTTCCGCCTGGGTCTTGTGTGTCGGCACTCTGGGACTTGATAAAGTAAATTTCAAGTTTGTTGGCACTTATGAGTACATACCTCATAAATGTTTAAGTACCTTAAAATACTAGGAAAGGTTTTTAAGAACCAGAGTGATAGGATTTAAATTCTTCAATAGCTATGGTATCTAATGTAACTGGTACTTGAAAACATAAGTATTGTTACTTGTCGGCGAGTACATACATATAGCTAATCAAGAGGCATACAAAGAGGCGCTACAAGGAGGAAATCGAGCAGCCCGCCAGCTCTATGAACAGAACAGAAGAGATGAGCTCCGACTTCACGAAAATCGCTGCTTGAGTTTGAGTATAGTAAAGTTATCTCTCAAGCAACTAAGGTCTCACTCTATAAAACCCTGTGAAGTTCTCAACTCCCAAAGATGAGAAAAATACTGCTACTTAAACTTTTTACTTAATGGAAGTTTCAATACTTCAAAGTACTAGTAGCAATAAAACTGCAAGTGTTCAGACTGGTACTTTAAAGTTACTGGTGTTTTTACTCAAGTACTTCAAAAGCACTCAACAACCATAAGACTTGAGAAATACCGATGAAGAACTGCTTCAAGTAAGACTACTAATACTCTCAAGTACCAGATATTACAAGTACTTTTCAATGATAATGGATGCTCAAAAAAAAAAAAAAATAGAGTGGCGCGACAGCTCTTGAAGAGCAAAGGCCTAAGTGACTTACTCTCATTAACAATTCTCTGAGTGCGTGTGAAGAATTGAGAGGACCTACAATTTAACGTCGATTACGAACGGCAAAGTTGAGAAGCACTTTTTCTTGACAGATTGATACTCTTGAAAGTTTTGTCAGTTCTTCGCAAGACGCAGTAGCCGTGAAAGATGAAATAAAACTATGGGCACGAGTATGACTCGAACCCACGACGTTCTGTTTAGCAGCCAACGCACCTAACCACTAAGCCATGGACTCTACGATGTGCAATTAACGAAACAAAAATTGCCGCCCAACGGCAATCCAGCATAACAATATTAGCTATTTGATGCTTAAATATGAGTTATCATAAGAAAATGTCACAATTTTGTGGACTATTCTTGCAAATGATGTGACAGAGCGCCACTTGCTTTCTTCCAAATCTCAATATTAAATTTTTCTTGATGAAAGAGAAAAATTGAAGCGAAGTCGTTCTTAGATACGCTTGTCCCATGCCAGTGTTGTTATACCTACACGGTCGTATAGCGGAACAGATAGCGTTTCTGATGCCTAATGGGCTTTTTCTAGGATCCCACATTGTTTAAGCTGAGTATTTCAACGTTGACCAAGTTATTTTGACTCGAGCTAGTTAAAAAAAGAAGAGAAACTTGATATATAAAAAATGGCGCCCAACGAACTCATCACTCAAAATGCCATTCAAGACGACTGCAATCATTTTAAATGTCCTTCTGACTCTCTAAATCAGGTTGTTCTCCGAAAACACTTAAGCAAAACACTTTTAAATTCCAAAAAATCAACCCAAACTCTGCAAAGACGAGAAATATAGACATGAGTTCGTTTCTTGTCTGTCTTTTAGTATTTAGCATCTTTATCCCAACACTCCTCCACCTATATACGAGAGTTCCTAATGCCAATCACAGATGACTTTAATGTTCAAAGAAAACACACTCGCACTCAAAAAATCAAAAAAAAAAGTAACGTGTTTGGCAAATCCTCTAGACTTCTTCAATCTTCACACATGGACTTCTCATCAAGAAACTTGAAACTTATGAACACTCTAAGCCGAAGAGAGAGCATAATATTACTTTTTTCTTGTGATTGTGAGTCTTCCATACAGCCACCGACTGACTCTGTTCAAAAGTGTTTTCTGCCAAAATTTGCATTTTTTGCTTTCTACGAAAACGATGAACAAAAAACAACAAAACTCAACCGACAATTTCAGGATACTTTTGCAGCAGCACCCACTCTTTGAAGAGGTTTCGGTTTTTTTTTTTTTGATTTTTGGAAAAACGGCTCTCGACGCAGCAACAGCATTCTGGAACAGAAATAAAATATTTTTCTCATGTAGTAAGAAGTTATGCCTGCCCCTAGTGAACACATCCATTCTTCGCAGGAAGAACGAGGTACCTGTTACGAAAAAAGAGGAATTTTTAGTTTTTTTTTTTTTTGCTGCTCTCTCTCGGTTTTCTAAGCCTCAGGACCTGCCAGTCCTTCATCAAAGTTTTTTATTGTTTTCATCTTTGATTTTTTTGTTGCCTGCCTGCCTGCCCTTCATTCTTTATTTTCTCGACAGAAAAGAAATCTTCTTTAGGTTGGCTTCAAAAGGAATCAAGAAAGAGAGAAGACATTATAATAATACAGAAGAAAAGGTTCCCCCTTTCATAGAATGAACCGAGGGCAAAAAAAAAAAAATACACATCCTGCTGCACACATGCATTTTTGGTATTCAGAAGAAGAAAGATTCCTTTTTCTGATACCTACTCGATTCTCATTCTAAAAATCGGGACCGGGATAGGGATTGTGGGATTGAAATTTCGGGATTGGGATTTTGGTCCAACATTGAATACTACGAAGTAGGACAAAAGGATTCCCGCTGTTTTCTTCTACCTACCTTCGAATATAATAGCATCAGATCATGCACCATCATTAAATGGACGACGCGACGTTGCCGTCGTCGTCGGTTTTGTTGTTGTCGTTTCTTCTCATTTTACCCTATCCAACATCCGCACGTTTAAAGAACTTGCAGCTTCGCAACTTCGTCTTCTTTTTTATTTTTGAGGTTCGTTATCGATGGTAGAGAGCAACAACAAAATCTTGACTTGTTTTGGTTGAGTTTTTTTCTGTTGGAATCGGTTTTTCTTGGAAAAAGAGGAAATTTTGTGTGTTTTTTTGTTCGTTGTTTAATTTTTGTGGAATCTTTCGTTTTATGATGACGACCAACGAGCGACGACGGACTTTAGTGCATGCTGGTGATCCTTTACTTTCTGCTATCAGAAGGTATATCTCAGACATGGCCTGACTAGGTAAAATACGACCAGCAAGGCGGCTATCTGTGAGACTTTGGAATGGCGCCCAACGTTCCACAAAAAAACAAAAAAATGTAAATGACTAATTTGTCAAGTCCTAGTTAAGCTTTTACTAAAGTATCTTCTTTAACAGACATATTCGAGTCCTGTCCATTAAAACCCAACAGGATTTCTTTTCTTTTTTTTAATGGCACCTAACGTTAAAAATTTGGTTGTTGTCTAGGAGACTACTTGCTTACTTACTTACTTATGGTGGCGCTACAGTCCAGGTCGGACCAGGGCCTCACCCAACAAACATATCCAGCCAGCTCGGTCAATAGCTAGCTGTCTCCAGTTTCGCACGCCAAGTTGGTTCAGATCCTCTACCACCTAAGTGCTCCACATGAATCGCGGTCTTTCTCTTCTGTGACGTCCTTCCGGGTTGAATTCGAAGACTCTTCGAGCCGGAGCATTATTTTCCATTCGCTCAACATGACCCAACCATCTAAGTCACTGGACCTTAACTTTTCTGGCTAGGTCAATATCGCTGAACAGCTTGTACAGTTCTTGGTTGAATCTTTGTCTCCATTATCCGTTTATGCAGACAGGATCAAAAATCACTCGAAGAATTTTTCTTTCAAAGCAGCCCAGAGCGTTTTCATCGGATGTTGTCATGGTCCATGTCTCTGCACCATACATGAGGACCGGTATGATGAGGGTTTTGTAGAGTGTCACTTTAGTTGCTCGGGAGAGGACTTAACTACTCAATTGCCTTCTTAGTCCAAATAAGCAGGGATGGCAAGAGTTAATCTTCGTTTGATTTCAGCGCTGGTGTTGTTGTCTGAGTTCATAGACAATCCCAGGTAGACAAAGTCCCTAACTACCTCGAAGTTAAATCTGTCTATGTTGACGTTTGCTCCAAGACGTCGATGTTGGTAGTCCTTTCTTGTTGACAGCATAATATTGGTCTCGCTCTCGTTAACCGTTAGACCCATCTTCCTGGCCTCCGTATCCTAGTAGCTGGACGGACTTCTGAAAGATTGTGCCTCTGGTGTTGTTGACGTTGGAGCTTTGCACAATATTTTCAAGAATGATGTCGAAGAAATCGCATGACAACGCATCACCTTGTCTAAAAAGCGTCCGTTAGGTTTTTTCCGGCCATGATGGAACAGCGTGAGTTTTCCATTGTCATCTTACACAGACGGTTGAGTTTTTCTAGGATGCCAAAACTTGACATTGCTCTATATAATTGGTCTCTATAGACGCTGTCATACGCGGCCTTGAAATCGATGAAAAGGTGGTAGGTATCGATTTGAAGTTCCTGGGTCTTCTCCAAGATCTGCCGTAGGGGGAATATTTGATCGATGGTGGACTTTACGGGTCTGAAGCCACACTATAAGGACCTATTAGGTTGTTGACAAAGGGGTTCAAACGTTCACACAGCATGGCAGACAAGATCTTAAAGGCGATGTTAAGGAGACTTATACCTCTGTAGTTGGTTCAGTTCAGGGGAACTCCTTTTTGAGGATCAGGCATACGATGCTGAGGTTCCATTCATCGGGCATGCTTTCCTCCTACCAAATTTTGCAGATGAGCTGGTGCATGCTCCTAACCAAATCATCTCCAGCTGCTCTGTACAGTTCGAAGCCTAGCCCGTGTTCTCCAGCGGCTTTGTTCGACTTGAGTTTAGATATCGCTATCTTCACTTCGTCAATGTCGGGTGGGTAGAAATGTTGGCCTTCTGCACCCAAATTGAATGGTTCCTGTATTGCTGGCGGAGTTTTGCTCCATTATACAGCTTGGAAAAGTGATCTTTCCATATCCTTAGCACTGACTGCGGTTCTACTACGATATTCCCATGATGCTCTCTACGGGCTTCGGGTTGGGGTATAAAGCCCCTGGTGTTTTACCTTTTCTAAAACTTTAGAACCTCGTTCCTGCTGTGACATCCCTCTATCTCCTCGATCACACGCTTCTCATGCTCCCTTTTTTTCTTTCTGAGAAGTTTATGCTCCTCTCTCCTTTTCTGCTCGTAGTGCTCACGAGCTGCTCGTGTCCTCAGCGCCGCTTTGTATGCCTCTTGTTTAGCTGCATGTGCTCGCCGGCTTGTCAAACCAGGGGTTTCGTTGTGGTGGCCGTGTAAACCCTAGCACTTCCCAGGCGGCATCTCTGATGGCTGCTTGACAGTGTTGCCACTGGTTCTCTATATTTTGTGGTGGCAGCAACGGACTTCTGAGGACTAGCACGAAACATGAGGTTCAATATCATAAAAGAAAAAAAAATGGTACTCACCATTGGGTATAGTTAACCTCAAAGCCCCCTCAAAAAAAAAAAAAAAGTGGCGCCCAACAAATACCAAAATGAGTTTCCAACTTACAAAATGTGAATAAAACATCTCAGAAAAGAGGTAATACAACGAAAAATATTTTCTTGAACTTGGAATTAAAGGCAAGACGATCTTCTCGGCCTGAATTTTCACGAACAACCTCAAGATCGCCCCTGAACTCAATTTTTATCGACTTCTTGCCATCCACACAACAAAATCAAAGTGCAAAGCAAAGAGTACACAGATAACAGCAACAACAACCAACTTGTATTCGCTCACGTACATATATTTTTAGTTGTTAGTCAGCCCAGAGGTATTTGCTTTGCGTTTTAACTTACCTACATCCGTTCGTTCGTTCTTTCGTTTGTTACTTTCAAGCAACGGTCTTTATACGCATTATCATGTTTCGGTCGGATCAAAGGGTAAGTACAAAGTCTAAGCACTTTAGTGCACGTGAAAATGCATGAACAGAAAAAATGTTCTTCAGCACACAGACAGACAGACACATGATCCCTTGAAAAAAGAAGGTTTTATCGAAAATGATTTGTAATTTGCTTTAAGGGTGATCGCATCACAAATAGCCCATCCGAACAGAGTATGACTTGTTTAGCCGACAGATGATGATGAATTGAAAAATGTTAGCTTAGAGTAGTGCGGGAGTAGCGCAATATCAGACAATAACTTGATACCGTCAAGAATCGTGAGAATAAGACAAATTTTAAAGTGGGTAAAGGTGTCTCAAGTCTTAAGGCCTTTGGCGAATGAAATCGACAATCGCGGACATTGTTATGACCGATGAGTCAAGGTCTATAAATTCGAAATGACAACTTCCGTCGAAATTGGTTTAAAGGGGATTTTTATGAATGGTTCGCGGAATGACAACAAATTTATTGCGCAACGGAGAGGCTGTAAGCCAAGTAGAGTAAAAATGCTATCCCACTTCTGAATGTAATTTTGCATTTTCCTAGAAAATGTACCTACCTAGTCGCAGGAATTTTAAACTTTTGTTCGAAACCAAACGCCCTTCAAAAATTTCATCTTTTCAACTTCCCCTTTCCTCTCGGACAAATTATCACCAAAATCCCCCATTGCAATATAAATCGAGCGAAACGGAATAAATTTGTGTGTCCTACACATTCGGGGTGACGTGACATTTGGGAAACTACAAAAATAGGGAAATACCCATGTACGCGATTAACTGACTGATACAATACTGTTGATGAAGTTTCGTTTCATTTGGATACACCTGAGACAATTGTACTCGCCAGAACAATATGTCCACTGGCTGTCTTTAACAGGCAAATCGTCACGGTGCGTTCTTCCTTTGGCGAAC
Organism: Sphaerophoria taeniata; assembly: GCA_943590905.1. Classification (NCBI taxonomy): domain Eukaryota; kingdom Metazoa; phylum Arthropoda; class Insecta; order Diptera; family Syrphidae; genus Sphaerophoria; species Sphaerophoria taeniata. Next base: position 10,856,837 of record OX016540.1, on the reverse strand, counting down.
ATATTCGAGTGGAATCTCAATTAATTTCACATTTACAGGCTGATACGAGTGACTTTGTAGTGAAATTTTTCAGAAATGTTGAGAAGGGACAGGAAACATGTTGCTTATGACTTAAAAATTCGTAAGTATTTCCGGTTGTTGCATATTTTTTATATTTACTCTGTAATGCCTCAACTAAATGACTACATGAGTACCAATACTTTTAATGGACTCTAGAACTTTAGTTCAAAGTCAACACTAAAAGACTCATGAGTACCAATTGCAAAGTACTTGAATATTTAAGTAGCAGTACCAGAAGTACTTGAATATCCATCAACATTGAAGAGTACTTGTAGGTACTATCTGGTACTTGAAAGTATTAGTGGTCAAACTTGGAGGAGATTCTTCAATAAAAAATGCCAAGAACCGGTACTTTTTAAGTCTTTAAGTAAAGTACTCTAGAACTTGAGATCAACACTAAGAGACTCACAAGTAGATACCAATCCAATCCCAAAGTACTTCGATATATAAGTAGCAGTACCAGAAGTACTTGAGCATCCACAATAATTGAAAAGTACTTGTAATGTCCGGTACCTGAAAGTATTAGTAGTCAAATTTGGAGGCAGTTCTTCAATAAAAAACGCCAAGAACCGGTATTTCTCTGTCGGTACTCTAGATCTTGAGTTCAACACTAACAGACTTATAAGTACCAATCCAATCCCAAAGCACTTCGATATTTAAGTAGAAGTATTTGAGCATCCTGCCTGAGCCTGCAGCTGCCCGTAACTTAATGCTTAGGTGCGTTGACTGCTAAGCAGAACGTCGTGGGTTCGAATCCTACTCGCGCCCATAAAGTTTTTATTTCATCTTTCACGGGTACTGCCTCTTGCGAAGAATTGACAAAACTTCCAAGAGAATCAATGTGTCATGAAAAAGTGCTTTTCAACTTTGCTGTTCAGAATCGGCGTTAAATTGTAGGTCCCCTCAATTCTTCACACGCACTCAGAGAATTGTTGATGAGAGTAAGTCACTTAGGCCTTGGCTCTTCAAGAGCTGTAGCGCACATACATTATTCCAGAAGCCTTTTTTTTTGGTTGACATTTTTGTTCAATATTTGGCAGCTTAAAAAAAATATGATCCGCGTTGGGCGCCACTTAGTACATATAATGCGTACCAACCAAATGATTTCTTTTTTTTTGGCAGAGACGAAGCCAAACGCAGGACCGACTCTACGAATCGTGATTAAAAAGCAAAGAAAACTAGAAAAGGATAATAAGTGATTTTCGTCAACTCATACTGGGCGCCATTTTTTATTTCATTGATATTTTGACCAATCGCGAGGTTTGCAGCGACTATAAAATCAGTAAGCTGTGCATATTGATGAAATAGCGTAAGAGTGGGCGACGATGAAGTTAAAATTGATTATCCGTAGGGCGCTGACCCAGGTAATATGCTGAGTCTAGTCTCTTCCAAGTTAACTTAAGCCAGAGGCTGATAACAGTCCCTCCAGTAAAAAAACAAAACGGCCGGCCGAAAGCAAGTCTCGGATATAACAATATAAAAAAAAATACAAAAAAAAAGAAAGAGGCCTGGAACGGATCCCGGTTGTGGTGCAGATGAAGGAAGAAACAGGTCGGCGATAATGATGGTGATGACTTAAAGAGAAGTGTTCCTCAGTGAAAATAGAAAATGAGATCAATGAGTAACTAATCTCGTGTTGGGCGCCAATTCTAATAAATCTCGAATATAGTGAGAGAAGACATCAATGACCATTGCCTCTGTTGCTAAATTGATATAAGGAAAGTATTTGTAGATTCTGACTGTCGACAGTTATCTTACTTACTTATGGTGGCGCTACGGTCCAGGTCGGACCAGGGTCTCACCCCACAAACTTCTCCAGCCAGCTTGGTCACTAGCTAGCTGTCTCCAGTTTCGCATGCCAAGTTGGTTCAGGTCCTCTACCACCTGTGTGCTCTACCTGAGTCGCGGTCTTGCTCTTCTGCGACGTCCTTCCGGGTTGGATTGGAAGACTCTACGAGCCGGAGCATTATTTTCTATTCGCTCAACATGACCCAACTAGACATGAGTCGTTCCGGACATGTATAGTTCCAGGAACTATGTCCTCTCCCGGAGACATTTCCTTTCGTTCCGAAGTCTGAACCTAAATAGTTCCGGACATGGACATGAAAGAACTAAACATGTTCATAGTTCCGACTGGATATGGTATGAAAATGGAAAGAGATCGAACTAAACATGTTCGTTCATAGTTCCGACTGGATATGGTATGAAAGTGGAAAGAGAAAGAACAAAACACATGTTTGTTGAGCAGTTCATAGTTCCGACTGGATATGGATATGTATGATATGAAAGTGGAAAGAATCGCGCTCTTGTGCTTGTAGGTATACACTAACACTATTCACACACAAATGGAACGAATGAATGTGAAATACCAAACCAACCACCATTGTATTAGCATGTGTAGGTAGGTTGAAGATGGATTGAAGCGTGTTTGTATTGTTAATATGATCTAGAACGAAATGAACGTTGATCGGTCTGATGTCTGATATCTCTGTTAATACTCATAGTTCCGAAGGTTCGTAGTTCCTCGCGTATGACATAGTTCCTTTGGATCGGAGGCGGAACTATGAACATTAAAAGACAAAACTGGTTTGGATTCTAGTTTATTTCGTTCATGAAAGATGAAAATGAAAAATGATGTGCATTTTATTCGTATTGGTATTAGCAATTAAGCATGTGTAGTGTATCTTTGATTGTTTGTTATTGTTTTGTTGGTTTTTGTTTGTGGTTTGTGGATTGAAAGAAACCAACCAAGAAAACAACTCTGCCTTTCGCTTATTAGTTCATGTTACCATGTTCAAGTTCTTATGCATTTACAGAACCTTAACAGTTCCGCGGAACTAGTTCCAGGAACTAGTTCCGACTACCAAAAGAACCGTTCCATGTTCGTTCCGGTCATGGAACTGTTTTGCGCAACTCTAGACCCAACCATCTAAGTCGTTGGACCTTAACTTTTCTGGCTAGGTCAGTGTCGCTGTACAGCTCGTACGGTATAGGATGATGAGGGTTTTGTAGAATGACACTTTAGTTGCTCGGGAGAGGACTTTACTACTCAATTGCCTTCTAAGTCCAAAGAAGCAGCGATTGGCAAGAGTGATTCTTCGTTTGATTTCAGCGCTGGTGTTGTTGTCTGAGTTGATAGCGGGTCCCAAGTAGACAAAGTCCTTAACTACCTCGAAGTTAAATCTGTCTATGTTGACGTTTGCTCTAAGACGTCGATGTTGGTAGTCCTTTCTTGTTGACAGCATTAACTTGGTCTTGCCCTCGTTGACCGCTAGACCCATTTTCCTGGCCTCCGTCTCAAGGCTCACAAACAGACATCACGCTGTTTTCTTCCAATTATGTCAATGTCGTCTGCGTATCCTAGTAGCTGGACGGACTTTTGAAAGATTGTGCCTCTGGCATTTGTTATCATCCAAGTATTTTTTGTCAAGTGGTGCGTACAAAGAAAACCAAGTAGTAAACTTGAGCGCTCCACTCTACGATTCTACGTTGGGGGCCATTTTCTTAACTGAAACTTCATAATGTGTGCGGATTAGTTTTTGCCATTGTTCAACATTTTCGATTAGCGTTAGTGTTGTACCTTGCACTGCAGGTCTAAGAACTTAATTTATGAATGAGGTATAAGACCCCACATTGGGCGCCAATTTTGAGAACTCTGGAAACTTAATAACAGACGAGTGTCCCTTACATATTTCCATTGCAAAGGTGTTGTTTCTCACCTCTTTTCTGCTGTAAACTCTGTTTTGTTTTCAAAAACTTCTTGCCACATTTTGGCAGATTCGTAAAAGACTAAGGCCTCTCAAAACGCTTTGAAGTGTTTATTTGATGTCAAACCAGCAGTTAATTCTCCACTGCACAAGCATTGCGGTGTTACCACAACTCCCAATGGATATTCACTCTGCCACTGCAGTGAACCTCGAAACCATAAGGTTAGCTTTCAGCTTCATCCTTTGTGTCAAAACCGTTCCCTCAATTCAAATAAACACCACACTGCAATATGGTCACTTTTTTCAAGAACGCGTTTTATAATTAATTAATTTTAGAGTAATGCATTTCGTTCGTCCTTTATTCCCAGATGATACTTATCACTTGTCCAGTCTTTTCCGTCCTCAAATGCACCCTTTAAAATCACAAGAACGACCTCAACAGAGGTTTTATTTTACCCCGAGCGAGCGTCGCGTTGCCATAATCAAAGACTTGCTTTTAATATTGTCGTCTGGAAGATTAAAGCTTTCATCCGGGTCTTTCTTCAGCTTAAAACTTACCCTCTTGATGGTATTTTGCACGCTGGGAATTTGTTTTTCTGCTGTTTTTTCCGTGAGGTAACAAAATTGACCATTCTGTCTAATACCTCAGATTTAAATATTGACTTTGGAGACACATTTTTTATGCTTTGTGTTCCCTCTTTTTGTCGGTCGTATCCTTGTGTTTACCATTCTACTCAAGTCCTTCTGCGATTAATTGCCAATAGAGGCCATTACACACATAAAGAAACTCGCACCCCCATCGAGCCGCTTTATAACAATATCCTCCAATTCTCAAAGGTATTGAAAAAGTCTACCTCACCTCTATTCAAGCTGCCTTTGACGTGTTGTGTCGTTCAATGTCGCTGAGGACGACGTCGTCGTCGCTTATGTTTACTTGCTTTCTTTTGCCTGGCATTTTTTTTCCTCACTGTTTACCTACCCCCATTAAGTGTCTTTTTTGTGCCCCTTCTCCAACACCACACAGAACACAGAACACAGAACACAGCAGAAGGCAACGGTTTTTCACTTGAATTTATGCCTTGTACAAGTTATGTTCGTTCGTACAGGTGCAACCCTTGCTACGAAACGCTTGGCTCTCTGCTCTGGGATCTACGCAATGTGATATCGAATTCTTTTGGCTCTGCCTCCGCCAGCCGCCACCTTTGCCACCCTCTCCGTGTCGTCGGTCTTGGTGTGTTGTCAATGCGAAAGCGATGCCTTAAGGGAGAAAGCCATAGCTTCAATATTCACCCTTATTTTTGTTTTGTGTCCTTAGTCGTCGTCATTTCTCATATAAAGGTTGTGTGTGCCTTCGCCAGCTTTAAAGACGAAGTTTTGTACTTTATTCGATGTTACCCAGCAGCCCGAGCACCAACGTACCCCTTTTTTTCGTGTCGAATGTTGAATATTCGGTGCACGAGCTTGTGAGCCCTCTACGTCTTGTCTCGTTTCGTTTGGTTGGGTTTTCTTTTTTCTGTATTTTTCGTACCATATGGATAAATTGGAATTTAAAATTTATAACATTTCTTTAGTGATAAGAAAGAAAAAAGACGAAAAAACTTGATTCATAGAAGAACGCACGTGGATGGAAGAAGATACGAAAACGGCTCTACATGGATGTGGGATCGACGAGGACGACGACGACGATACGACGATGACGATGAAGGAACTTTATACAGAATTTAATTCAATAGAACTCTGCTTTTAGTTATGCAAAAGCGACTTAAAGGGGGACAAGCAGAGCGACAGGCAAAGCGAGCTAGCGAATAGATAAAGCAAGACAGACGACAGAGGGAGAGTGCGAGTTTGGCAAATGTCTGTTTTGTTGCTTTTTTTGCAGAATTTATGAACACTTCTTCGTGTAGCACAAAACGTCCTGAGTGTAGTATATTATTTGAATGTTAAATCATGAACCTTGTATTTATAGTTTAAATGGGGTGTTCGCAGTCTGGGTAACTGTCTGTCTCTTCGATATGGGATGCCTGTGTGTTTTCTGACAGCAAGAATTCTTCGATTTGTCTTTCATGATTTCAATTAAAAAAAGCAAGAAAAAAACCATGACATGGGCGAACATGAATCTTAGGAATTATGTATGACATGAAAGAAACAATTTGCGTACATGCTAAAATGGCGCCCAACGCAGTTTCAGTTTAAGTTTCGATTTGATGTGAAAAATCGTTTGTTTAATTCCTTCTTTTCAATTCGCCGGTTGAGTGCGCTGATTACAAATTTCAATTTCAAAAGAAGCAAAAACACATATGCATACGAATTGAACAATTGTAAAGTGGCGCCCAATGCAAGTCGACGATGGCGATGGATGGGTCGTTGAGACCAATTGAATTTTTAAGGCGATTTTACCCTTTTGATGCAATGATTTAACACACAGTGTGAGCATTATCGGACTAGAAAACTGACGATGGACTACTCGTACACCGTTGGAAATTAATTTGAAATTCTAACTGTCAGAACTAGGAGGGAAAACACAGCAGTTAATGCGTGTTCCACTTTCCGTGTGTGGAGCGGGTAAAGAAAGCATCTCATTGCCAGCTGGACGGACGAAAAAGGGTAAATTGCGATGTGCTGTGCATTTGGTGTGCCAAAAGGCGCGAGGTTGGTATATGAACTTTTCAAGGGGACGACTATATGCAGCATCCAATTTCATCAGGACACTGTTTATTCAATTTACTGGATGCCTTATTTTAATATTTATCAATTTAAATAATTAACAACAAGAGTAGATGTAGGATTGAGGTCTTTAAAAAAAACAGAAACTAGGTGCATGGGAATGGCGCCCAACAACTTGAGTTTGGAAAAAAAGTAATTAATTTCGAATCGAAGGGTCCTCGAGACAGATTTGAATTTGGTTCGTTTTTTTGTGCTCTGCTTCTAGTTTCAAGCGCTCATTGGGAGCTTTTGAAGTGATGCGATTTGAGGAGTGTGCATTTTGGCAAAGAGGTTAATTAATTTTTTGATGAACTTGTGCCAATCCAGTTATTTTTTTTTGGGGGGTAAGCGAATTTTAATAAGGTATGGAATTTCATGTAAAAACTAAGATTAGAAAAGGTGACATATGTTAAGGTTTTTTCAGCAACAATACTTACTTACTGCATACTCTGAGGGTGAATCTAGACACTGGTGCTGCACATGTGATTGAAAGAGAAGAAACCTTCCATTGTGTAGCTCTTGCTCTACAGAAGTAGTATAGATTTAACGTGAGCACCTAGCAATTAAGCCTTATCTCACGGTGGACCTATCCACACTGTCGGCGTGACAAATTCCAACCGAGGTCAGCTGAGTCACTAAACCTCTTCCTGATGATCCACCAGAATACAAAAGCACACCTCAACTTTCTAAAAAGAAAGATGCGAGTACCCTGCATCTAGATACACACCAGTACCAATTGAATTAGTGCCAGCTCTTATTCATCTTGGTTTGATTCTAGACTAACTATTCATGTAACACCACGGAAAACCCCACTCAACTTTCAGTCACCGAAAGAAGAGCCGTCAACCGTGATTTACGAATAGCAACTGAGACCAAACTCAGACAACCACAACCCCCGCGAAGGTCCATGCCACTAGTGAGGTGGCTAAACCTCACTACCCGCGGTTACCAACAGCCTGGGTGAGGGTATCACTTTTGTATACTTCACGTTATACTTATACACCGCTCACCCTCTGTCAGGTATGGGGGTGGAATCATGGATCTTGGCGATTTAGAAAGGAAACACGGTTTCCAAGTAAATATTGTGAGAATTTGAAGTGAACGTGCTGATCTACACCTTCTCGTGGGGCCTCCGAGAGGTTCTTGTCAATTTATTGGCTTGAACTTGCGAACGTAGACAGCTTTAGTCTAATGGAATTGGCGAATTGAAGCAGGAAGTATAATGAAGATGAATACGATCCTTAACAGATACTATGTTAACACACGTAGTAAGGAAGAAAATACGATTAATGAATACCGAATGTGGATAAACGCCAAGGAAGTTAGACAAAATGTTGGGTGTGTCCCTTGATTGGCTGGTCCATTCCTCCGATCAATGTGGATATACTTGACAGAGGGTGAGCAGTGTCCCTCGTCCGCCAGTAGGACAAAAGCAGCAAAAACAAAAAAGATGTCACGAAAACAAAATATGTATAACTAATTGTTATACAAAAATATATGTGACCACCCTCCACCCAGGGGCAATTGGGTACCGCGGGTAGTGAGCTTTAGCAACTCACTAGTGGGATGGACCTTCGCGGGGGTTGTGGTTGTCTGAGTTTGGCCTCAGCTACTGTTCGCAAAGCACGGTTAACGGCTCTTCCTATGTGACGGGGGGTTGAGCAGTTTTTCCGTGTCCGGACAACGGCTCTTCTTTCGCGTGACTGAAGGTTGAGTGCAGTTCCGTGTGTTGCCTGAATAGTAGTCTAGAATCAAACCAAGATGAATAAGAGCTGGCACTGATTCAATTGGTACTGGTGTGGATCTAGATGCAGGGTACCCGCTTCTTTCTTTTGAAAGTTGAGGTGTTCTTTTATATTCTGGTGGATCATCAGGAAGAGGTTTAGTGCCCTCTTAAAAGAAGCATAGTGACAATGCCAACTTCGGTTGGAAATTGCACGACGATAGTGTGGATAGTTCCACCGTCAGGTAAGACTTAGTTGTCAGGTACTGACGTTAAGCTCATTCATACTTCTCTGTCAGGTATATCCACATTGATCGAAGGGATGAACCAGTCAATCAAGGGACACACCCAACAGTTTGTCTAATTTAACGTTTAACCACAGTCGGTATTCGTTAATCGTAATTTCCTCCTTTATTATACTTTGGATATAGTATCTGTTTAAGATCGAATTGATCTTCATCATACGTCCTGCTTCAATCCGTTAATTCCATTAGACTTCGTCCGCAGGTTCATGCCAATAAATTGACAAGAACCTCTCAGAGGCACCGCTAAAAGGTGTAGGTCAGCGCGTTCACTTACTGGCGAATATGTACTCGGAAACATGTTTCCTTTCTAAATTGCCAGGTCCATGATTTCACCTCCTTCTTGCTCTACAACCAATAAAATTCACCTTATTGTGAAAATAAGACGGGTGACACGTGAGCATTGCATTGAAAAATTCGCCTTAAAACTTGAAAATAAATAGATTGGCGCGACAGCTCTTGAAGAGCCTAGGCCAATCAACAATTCTCCGAATGCGTGTGAAGAATTGAGGGGACCTTCAACTTAACACCGATTCCAAACGGCAGAGTTGAGAGGCACTTTTTCATGACAGATTGATACCCTTGGAAGATTTGTCAGTTCTTCGCAAGAGGCAGTGCCCGTGAAAGATGAAATAAAAACTTTATGGGCGCGAGTAGGACTTGAATCTCGAACCCACAACGTTCTGCTTAGCAGCCAACGCACCTTTCCAGAGTCTAAAGTCAGGCTAATCACTTTTTAACTCGTTGGAACACCATCAGAGATCAGACGTAACAAATCTACAAAAGACCTATGCTTCTGTTGTTGTTGCAATTCAGAAGGGCTAAATTTTTGAGGACCGGTGATACAATATCTCGATATCTTCAGTTTCTCAAGCTTGAGCAAGTCAAGTCCTCTTTTGTAATACCCTTTTCTACCTGTAACCCTGGGAAATACAGTGCTGAAGGTTCCTTTGTTCTGAGGCTGAGGTCAGCACTCCGGATTTTCCAGGGTTAGAAAAAAAGAGTATCTACCAGAAAGTTTGATATAAGTCAAGTTTTATTAACATTAATTAAATTGGTTTTATTAAAAATCGTAAATCTAGCAGATTAAGGTAAATTCTGCTGTTTTAGTCCGTCTGACGCTCCCCTTGGTATTCTGCTAAAAAAGCCGGCTCTGGTGGAATCCTGTACTGTCCTTAAATGGGTGGAAACGTGTGACTGCTGGTAACCAATGGAACAATTTCCGGGTACGGGTGTATAAACTCCTTACCACTGCTGGGAGGAAGCCAATGCATGGTTAGCATAAAGTCTCGGACGTATCCGGTAAATCACAGACGAATCCAGTAAATCACGGACGAATCCAGTAAATCACGGAAGAATCCGGTAAATCACGTTCGAATCCGGTCAATAAACAAGACGAATTCTGGCTGCGGGGTTAGTATACTATACCAACTCCGGGCGACACGTCTAATCACTTTGAATTCCTGGGTTCAACTGACTTTATCAGGGCTGCGGCTGGTCATCTATCAAACTGTGTTGCTAGCTGGTTGCTCGGCACTAGGTTGGCAACAGTTTGATGCTTGTTCGAGTGTGGTTAGCAACCGGTTTGGTTCTGTTTCGGTCTGGTTAGCAATTGGTTTGTTACTGCTTCTGTGTGGTTGGTAGCTAGTATTTTTTTTTAAAGATGTGTACTAGTCGGTGACTCAGCGGAGACTGATGTGAACTGGTCGGTGATCGTTCGGCAACTGATAATTATTTCAATTTGGGGGTTTTATTTATACCACGAACCGGATTTCCAGGGGCGGACTTTATAGAGTGCAAAAACAAATGTATGGCGGGAACTTGTAACGCGTCATTACACATTATCGGCATTTATCAGAAGCTTTTGGATCTCATGTGGATTGATTGACCTATAATGTGCGGAGTACAATGCGCAGGTGTTGTTGAACGGTATAATCGTCTATAGTAATTGGGCAAAGCAGACTCGACAAATTACAGCCTATTTGGCAGATATAGCTTCAACAAGGTGGCCACTTTCAACTGTCAAAGTTCAGAAGTCCCTTTTGGAAGTTTTTTTTTATAGTGGAAAGATCCAGGCATCTTTTTACCGATTCGCCGACCGATTCCTCATTCTAAGATTGATTTATTTTCATAAAATAAAGGAAGTTGTTGCTTTTCAAAAGTCTAAAATGCTTAACTTTGCACTTTTACTTCAATTTTACACTATTATGTTTAACTCAAGCATGAAAAGATCTACGTCGGGCGCCATTTCACTCTTGAAAAGTCTGTCAATACTTTTTGATACTTGTCAAAAGAGATCTAGCAATTCTGCGACCGAAACATGACAAAGTCCCGCAAACACTCATTTGCGAACATTGCAAAGTATGTTCGATACAAGTCCTTATCCTAAGCAAAGATTTCGAACTCAAGTTGGAATGTTCATTTTGCAATAATTGTTGTTGGTCGGTTCTCTGTTTGGTTTGGTTAGGTGGATTTCATCACTTGTACTCGCATAGTCCTCTATTTAGGCATAGGTAGGCCCAAAAGCAAACAATTGTTTACCCTTCCAAAATAGCCTCTCTGCTGCGAACGTGTTTTCGTACAAAAAAAACCCGAGAAGAATGAAAAGAACAAAATAAGAAAGATGGAAAAAATGCTGTTTTCTAAAGAAGCAAAACGAAGACCTCACACAGCTGCAGCACTATGTATTATTTTCAAACAAAAGATACAAAAGAAAAACGACTTATCCGAACTATACCAAAAGCAAGGTAGGTAGTATTATGTGAGCAGCATATAGGCTGGTTGTTAGGTAGCTATGTAGTGTCTGTCTCATGTCGAAAACCTTGCTTTTACCTACCTACATACATACACCACATACAGTATATGGACGTACATATGGATGTATGCCACCACAGAGTGTATTTAACATAACCCGGTGCTGGTGCTGACGCTGAGTGCTGATGGTGGATTGGATTCACGTTTCTTTACTCTTGAGTCTTGCCATTGGAACAAGATACACAAATTCAACATTTCCAAACGTTCGTTCGGTGTTCGGTTCGGGTTCGCAGTCTAAGCTACACGCAATGAGAAATTTTTGTTAAGAAAACGAAATATATGACGATGATGGGAGAATTTGAATTTTTGAATCTTCATATAGTGATTCGAATAGTTGTTTCAATATGAAGATAGATGCGAGTTGAGAGGCAACCAAAATGTTGAGGTTGAACGCTTGATAGCAGCTAGCAACGAGATGACGACAAGCTATTTTCTGAATTTTCGCTTGCAGCTCTTGGAATTGGAATTACTACTTCGTTGGTACCTAAATTTATATACGAAAATACGATGTGATCGAAGTACCTACTAGCTACTACATTACGTTTGCGTCTCGGCAGTATAGCTCTGGGATTTTTTCTTTCGTTTCTGCTTCTTCTTTTTTGGTTTTTGTGCGCTCCAGAGAATTTGTGTGCGTGTTTTGCTTACGATGCCTTCATGAATATATTGCCCATTTGCCACCCATAGTACCGAACGGAGTTAGCAAAATACAAAGTGTGCACAGGGACGGAGGAGTTAAGCTCTGGTTTTATAATCGTTTTAAGTTACAAGGCAGGCAGTGATTTGGTTTTGTGGATAGATAAGTATTTGTTCGGAATCCCTTATCCAATAAACGGGACTTCAGTGGGAATGAATAGATGGAAGGGGACTTTAAAATTGAGAGAAACTTTTCTAATAAAGCAAAATTATTAAGAACACATTTAAAATGATGTAACAGCCACCAATGAGTCTGAGATGCTATCCAGAGTCACTAAGAATATTCAGAGAGCCAAATGCAATATGAAAAATGTAGACAATTCTGTTAAACCTTCTCGCAAACAAGAAGAAGATTTCGGAAGATTCCTGAAAATCATTGGAAAATTCAATAAATCGTCTGCCGGCAAATATTTGGATATATCATTCGTTTCATGTCAACGGAAAAATGAGCAGGATCGACACATCCACGGATCTTGAAAAAAAAACTTAATGAATTGGTGGGCCCAGCTTTTAAACGAAGTAACCTGTTTTCTTTTTTTTCTCCTTCTTAACAGGTGGTATGAACTTGATGTCGACGGAATCATAACACTCTCATGTTCATTCATCAATCATCATCGTGTCGACCTGGACATTGAAGTTTATCCCTTCCTCTGCACCATAACCGGGATCCGGTCCATTCCTCCTTCAGTTCGGCAAGTTTCTCCATGTCTCCAGATTGTTGGCCAACGCCACCCAGTTCCACAACCTTCCACCACAAATTTGGTCTGCTGCGCTGTCTCCTATAATTCTCAGGGTCTCTCCTTTAAACATCACTAAACCAGTGAAGTCGGTCGAGTTATACTTTCTTGCAGTTTATAATCTTAAAATGAAGACTTCCTGTGATCTTTGTACTTCAAGCTTCAAGCTGTTATTCCTACTGTCATACGAAGCATCTATGTCTTGGCTGCCGTTAATCTACTATCGTACATAAGTCGGGAACTCAACAACTCCACAAAAAATTGTCTTGCTGTTTTTTGATAGCGCAGTGATCTGTTCTTAAGATCTATCCCGTTTAAGCTCTTCCATGTTATAGTTAACTTCGGGGTGAAAAAATCAAAAACTTATTTCTTTAGAAATACGGCCTAGTTGCAACTGGCTTGTCCTTAAATGGTTTGTTTACTCTCTCATGAGTAACTTCTTTAGTGGTATCACAATGTACCCTTGAGGTCTAAGTGAGTCAATAACATCTAGAATTCTAGACAGCCACTTCAACCTAACCTAACCTAGCAATTGGCTCTCTAAAGATCTGATGGTCTATCTCACTGAACAGTGAACTTAATACTCACACCGTACATCAGACAGAAAGGTCAAAAAGGGTGTAACGACAGTTTGATGAACCAGAACTGCCTTACCCTCTTCAACAATTCTTTAAGTTCGTATAAGGAATTAAGAGGGCCAACAATTTGTACGCTGAGTTGGGAAGCACATTACCATGGCAGTTCATATTCTTGGAGGCTGTCAATACTTTGCAGATGCAGTATCTATACCTACCCATGAAATATGAAATAAAGACTTTAAGACAAGAGTAGAAGAAAGTAGAAAAGCAAATCCCACCAAAAACATTCTGTTAAAAACTAGCCAAGTCTCAATGGAGCTGCTTGTTTATCTCTAAAAAGTAATGAAATCTAGGCAAAGTCGTGCCAAGTCTAAGGTTACTTACTGCGATGCCTTCATGAATAGGTATATTGCCCCCATTTGCCACCCATAGTAGCGAACGGAGTTAGGAAACTGCAAAGTGTGCACAGGGACTTGGCCGATCAGAGTTTTGTCTGTACTGGAAATAATTAAAACAATTGACTGGTTATGGAATCAAAGTTTTCCAAGTGGCAATTTTCAATAGGTAGCGGTTCTGGCGATAGATTTGTGTAATTGTGTCATGGAGCACCTGGTTTTATACCGTTTTGTACTCTTCAACGGCCAAGTCACACAACATTAACTACAATAATAAAGAAATCGCGTTATTTACGCCTAAGCCAGATCTTCGATTATCCTAGTTTTTATAGTTTTCCCTTTATGTGGCCATTAAACCCTAACTCTGTACCAAATTTCAGATCTTTGAGTTTATGGGAAGTACTAGTTCTATTTTGATGATCATGCGAGTGAGTGAGTGAGTGAGTGAGTGAGTGAGTGAGTGAGTGAGTGAGTGAGTGAGTGAGTGAGTGAGTGAGTGAGTGAGTGAGTGAGTGAGTGAGTGAGTGAGTGAGTGAGTGAGTGAGTGAGTGAGTGAGTGAGTGAGTGAGTGAGTGAGTGAGTGAGTGAGTGAGTGAGTGAGTGAGTGAGTGAGTGAGTGAGTGAGTGAGTGAGTGAGTGAGTGAGTGAGTGAGTGAGTGAGTGAGTGAGTGAGTGAGTGAGTGAGTGAGTGAGTGAGTGAGTGAGTGAGTGAGTGAGTGAGTGAGTGAGTGAGTGAGTGAGTGAGTGAGTGAGTGAGTGAGTGAGTGAGTGAGTGAGTGAGTGAGTGAGTGAGTGAGTGAGTGAGTGAGTGAGTGAGTGAGTGAGTGAGTGAGTGAGTGAGTGAGTGAGTGAGTGAGTGAGTGAGTGAGTGAGTGAGTGAGTGAGTGAGTGAGTGAGTGAGTGAGTGAGTGAGTGAGTGAGTGAGTGAGTGAGTGAGTGAGTGAGTGAGTGAGTGAGTGAGTGAGTGAGTGAGTGAGTGAGTGAGTGAGTGAGTGAGTGAGTGAGTGAGTGAGTGAGTGAGTGAGTGAGTGAGTGAGTGAGTGAGTGAGTGAGTGAGTGAGTGAGTGAGTGAGTGAGTGAGTGAGTGAGTGAGTGAGTGAGTGAGTGAGTGAGTGAGTGAGTGAGTGAGTGAGTGAGTGAGTGAGTGAGTGAGTGAGTGAGTGAGTGAGTGAGTGAGTGAGTGAGTGAGTGAGTGAGTGAGTGAGTGAGTGAGTGAGTGAGTGAGTGAGTGAGTGAGTGAGTGAGTGAGTGAGTGAGTGAGTGAGTGAGTGAGTGAGTGAGTGAGTGAGTGAGTGAGTGAGTGAGTGAGTGAGTGAGTGAGTGAGTGAGTGAGTGAGTGAGTGAGTGAGTGAGTGAGTGAGTGAGTGAGTGAGTGAGTGAGTGAGTGAGTGAGTGAGTGAGTGAGTGAGTGAGTGAGTGAGTGAGTGAGTGAGTGAGTGATTGTCTTAAATGCTTTCGCTTAACTTCGGAACTAAATGACCTACAGAATTGAATATTTAGATTTTAAGTAGGTATGTTATTATAGCTTACTGGATTACACTCTGCGTTTTGGTCTTATCCGGAGGTTCTCAAGTAGAGGCTTGAAAATACGGCGAAATGGTTCTAGTAATGGATTTGGAATATGCATCTTCTTGGTGTATTAAAGTCTAAGGCTTACAATATAAATCCTCCATTTTGCCTCTTCCGCTTTCATTTTTTGTTTTTTTGTCATTAATTGTTTCGCTGACAACAGTTCTCTAATATTCGCTCTCAGGCATTAATCTTCCTTCTGTAAATGTAGAACTACAACGTCATCTAGTCTTTCTTTCGAAGAACTCTGGACTTTCAGTGTAAGTACCCAATACCTACCTGTATTCTAATCTGTTCTATCATTTTCATTCTAAGAAACAAAATGCACCCCTTCCACCACCCAAAACTTGTAATTTTACAAGTCAACCCTGGCTAACAGACTGACTGACAAAATTCGTTTATATAAAAGTTCGCAATAATCTTACTTAATTTTTTTTAATTTTATGAAAAAGCATCATCATTGCATGCAACCTTTGAAAAACAAAAATCGACAAAAGCCGAAGCCCTACATTTTTAATTCACCCCTAATCCTCTCCTGAACAAACTGCATTCAGACAACAGATCGATATTCCAGTGCTTTTGTTGGCTCGGCTATAGCGATTCGTCGTTGTCGTCATCATCGGTCTCGGTCGTTGGTAAGTGTGTATGTAAGTTATTTCATTATATTCCACTTTTTCTTGTTTTCTAATTTTTTGTTTTGCTTTCTTATAATTTTAATTCTTTTTTTTTTTTGCTCCACACATCTTTTATGGATTTTGTTGCTGCCCTCCCTTTTGTGCTTTTGCTGAGACTTGCTGCTGTTTCTGGTTGTTGTTGGTCTCTCGGTCTCTTGTGGTTTTTTTTTCGTTTCGTTTTCATTCGTTTGAGTCGTTTCGCATTTCGTTCTATTTTAATGTTTTCGATGCATGCACTAAGCAAAGGCAAAGCACAACAAAACACGCGAACCAAACCAACCGAACGATACGAGTTTTTTTTTTACTCGTTTGTTCTTTATTTTATATTTTTTTTTTTTTAAGTTAACTTTAACTTGAAGTTGTGGAGCTAAAAAATTTCAAAGTACCGAAAACAACAACAAACTGAAAAACCTGTCTAAAGACTCGACTCGGTTTTGGTTCTACATTACTAGCTTCAAACGACCGACGACGACGACGAGCGAGGTAACCCAACAAACCACTTGGGCTTGGACTTGGACAGAGAAAAGATATACAACTGACTTTGTCGGTAAAGGGTTAAGAGAAAAAGGTGGAGCGGATGGATGGCGAGTCGATTCGGTAGAGTTGTTTGCTGCAGTGCGGTGCGGCAAGTTTGTTATGCCGTGCACCTCAGCAAAGCCAGCACCGACCGATGCAATCCATGACGACGATGACGATAAGGACGGTGTGGTATGCAAGGTGCTTCTTCCCCTAGGCATCAGACACCTGCATGCGATGGAGCGTTTTTTTTTCTTTCTCAATTTTGAAACGTATCCAGGCCATATTGTCGCTGTGAAGTAAAGTGAAATTCTAGGTCCTTGGAAGGCTATCAAATGACACGCAATATCCTCTATGCGAATAATTATTATATCGATCATGCCAGGTTGAGAGCAAACATTTGATCCTTGATGCAGTTTTATTTTTTTTTTCTGGTTTGTCATTTGGGTACATTTTGGAAGCCTATGAAGCGATCGAGTTGGGAAGCAACTGTTATGGGCACCTATGGGTCTTTGCAGATGCAGATGGTGCCAAATTGCAATGTGACAGCAGAGTTCTTGTATGCCAGATGATATGGTAGCAACATTTGGTACAACAAAGTTTAAGATTTGTGAAAATCTTGAAATTGATAAAATTTGCATTTTCGAGCCTGGATAACAGAAGAGGAGAGAAGACCCATGACGTAGTGAGTCTGAAGCCTGTTCTTTCCAGGGAAATATCGGTCTTGATTTTCGAATCGCAATAGATTGCAGGGACACTTCTCTGGCTTCGTAAAAATTGCGACAGTTTTTCTTGTTACGTAGCCGTAGCCGGGGTGAAAATAGGTCTCGTCAGAAATTATGAATTTTCGCTCAATATTGTTGTCCAATTCAAGGTGATATTTGTCCTAAGCCGGGAAGCCAGTTGAGATACGCAAACACGCTTTAAGAGCTGTATAGAGTGCTAGCCGCCAATCAACCGACGCACGACGAAAATGAAAGCTGAATTTCGTAATGAAATGTCAAAATCGTCGCGGGACAACGCAACGTTGAAAAAAGTTCAACGTCTTCGTGCGAAACCGTACAAAGTCAGCTGTCATTTTTGTCGGGCGACTGGCGATTGCATTCTGTTTAGCTCTTTAGCTTTTGCTTTGCCTGACGTTTACGAGTTCAGCCGTTACGTAACGTAATGGGACTCCAAACGGAAACTCTAGTTCAAATATGCTGAACATTTGCTTTGTCTGACAGCTTAACCGCTGTACAAAAAAAAAGATTAACAACGAAAACTTGTTTGTTTTTGGGTGTAGAAATTTCATTTAAAGCCAACTTGAAGCGGGTGGATCCTAACGCAGGCGAAGACGAAGCTTAAGCTCGTTTGTAGACATAGCATCTGGCATCCCAACTTGTGCACGCAACTTGCGTACATACAACAAGTGTAGGTACTTCTTTTGGTCAGAACTTTTTTTTTCAAAAAGAGCACTGTTTTGAAAACCTGGCACTGACGTTCAAGCGTAAGGCGACTCATTGTGCTTATGTCAGTATCGTAAGCTGTCAAGATTTCAAGCGGAAACCAGCTGTCACTGTCAAAACAACTTGTGATTTAAAAAGAAACCACAATGTTGCCACTTTACTTAAATAACACCTTCCTCAGCATTATCTACCTTAAACCTCGCACAAAAATTAACTTCTCCTCAAACGTAATGAAGCATTTAATTATTCTAAATTAGAAAACTAAATTTACACTTTAAGAGGCAATTTCTTATCCCTTGTACTCCTCGCTTTCCTCGAGAAGACCTGAAAAATTGGTTGCTTCACAGATATAAAGGACCTGTTGATGAGGCTAACTTAATCATTCAGTGCCCCAGTGAGTGTCTATGACTACTGCGTTTCAACACTTACTCAATTAATAGTTACCTTAAACTGAAAATTGCAAAATAAGTGAAAGTTGGTCAACAAAAGGATTTTTCGTTTGCAAAAAGAAACTGGATTACTGGAGTCTGAATTAATTTTCGAAGTTGTTGCTTGAGAACTAAAAACGAAAGGTAGAATCAACCTCATGTTCATCCCGGATCTATTGACTGATATTTAATTTTTAAAAATTCAAATAAACAACTGAAGCAACTGCTATTCATTCTTTCGAGTTGTTAATCAATTTCTACAAAATTTACATAAATAGTGAATCAGCATATTATTAACAATCAAACCTTTCGCTTTCTTAAGTCATCTTCACACATAACATCTGTAGTCATACCCATGAAGCTTGATTAAAAATTGTCTGCCTCCATTTCTTGGAAAAATTCCATTCCAATTCATGAGATACCTACATGACGTCACTACTTTTAAGTGAACCGAGTGGCAATCCCCATGAATGCTCATATGCATTTGACTTCTGATTATGATTTTTGCAGCTTTCAAATCGCTTACAAATTTCCGGAATTCAAAGAATTATCGTCCAACAATGATATTGACGCAATTATTGCAAATTTCTATTCTTTACTTATGAGTTGCATTGAAGAGGCAGTTCCTAAAAAGAAAACAACCCACTCTAACACTTTTAGCCATCCTTGGTATACTAAAGAGCTCAAAACACTTCGTAATAAGAGAAATAAGGCTTGGAAAAAATACCTCAAATCCATGACCTTAGAAAACCAAGTAGTTTATATTTAATTTTTTGAAGAATTTAAGAAACTGTCTTATGAACTTTATAGTGAGTATTTACTTGCTATGGGAAGCTCTCTGGCGTCTGACCCGAAAAGTTTTTGGAAATACATTAATTCTAAGAGGAAATGTGATGTTTATCCAATGAACTTTACTAGCAATAATGTAGCTCTCAACTTAACTTCTGAAATATGTGAAGAATTCGCAAATAATTTCAGCAAATCTTTCATCGATTCTCCGGCTGTTGTGGAGAAAGATTTTGTTCAATATTTACGTGGCAATCCACAAGTATCGTTTAATAACATCTCGGTAGAGACTGACGACATTATTACAATTCTTTCTAACCTAAAAGAAGATTTTTCGAGTGGTCCAGATGGTATTCCACCTATTGTTTTAAAAAATTGTAAGCACCTTCCCTCCGTAATATTTTCGAACTGTCTTTGAAATTAGGAAAATTTCCATCTATTTGGAAAAACGCTTATATTATACCAGTCTATAAGAAAGGAGATAAGGCCAATATCGCCAATTATAGACCAATATCAAAGCTTTCCTGCATCCCTAAGGTGTTTGAACAAGTTATTATGTGAAATCTTCTTGTTTTTATAAATCAATGTGTTCTTCCAAAGTGCGA
Source organism: Sphaerophoria taeniata (assembly GCA_943590905.1). Classification (NCBI taxonomy): domain Eukaryota; kingdom Metazoa; phylum Arthropoda; class Insecta; order Diptera; family Syrphidae; genus Sphaerophoria; species Sphaerophoria taeniata. The sequence goes on along the minus strand of OX016540.1, from coordinate 10,837,099 downwards.
ACGTGGTCAGGAAATAGATTGTGTCTAAACAGATTTTTCCAAAGCTTTCGACCAACTCTCTCACGCTATTATAAAATTCAAACTTAATGCATATGGCTTCCCTCCATTTTTCATCGCTTGGATTTCTTCATTTCTTGAGAATAGGTCTTATCAAGTAAAATTTAGGCATTTTATCTCTAAGTCATTTTTGGCTAATTCGGGAGTTCCTCAGGGTAGCCATCTAGGGCCTCTACTTTTTAATTTAGCTATAAACGATGCTCCGTTATGTGTACGTAGTAGTACAATTCTCATCTTCGCAGATGGTATGAAGATTTAGAAAAACATCTCTTCTAGTAATGATCATATTCTGCTAAAAGATGACATTAATAGTTTTGTATTGTGGTGTGAGAAAAATAGTTTAAATCTAAATCCAATGAAATGTCAAACAATGACCTTTTCAAGGAAGCGTGCACCGTCTTCATATGACTACGCTATCTCACAGCACATTCTAACCCAAATATCCAAATATCACCCGCGCCCTATATAATCGTTATGTTCGTCCTCACTTAGAATGCGCTTCCCAGGTTTGGTCACCTCATTACGATATTCATATTGAGAGGATAGAATCTGTCCAACGAAATTTTACTCGTTTTGCCCTCAAAGGTATCCTATGGAGTGATCCCTTAAATGTCCCCTCTTATGAAACCGTTTATTAACTCTCCAGATGGAAACATTGTCAAACAGACGAAAAAACAATGACATGGTATTCTTCCATTCCATCAAGTTATAACTGGTGTAACAGATGCATCGGAACTCCTTGGCGCTATATCTTTCAACCATCGAGGTGGCGGTTATAATCTTCGCAGGAAGGACATGGTACAAGAACCTAAACATCGTACCAACTATGGATTTAATGAGCCCTTGACACGAATGAGTAGGCTTTCAAACTGCAATTCAGACTTATTCGATTTAAATCTAAGCAAGACACAAAAATAATAACTTCCCACTTACAAAATTCTAATTATTTTGAATGAATAAATTCAGGTTAAGTTAAGGCTGTCAACAAGAAAGGACAAGCAACATCGACGTCTTGGAGCAAACGTCAGCATAGACAGATTTAACTTCGAGGTAGTTAAGGACTTTGTCTGCCTAGGATCCGCTATCAACTCAGACAACAACACCAGCGCTAAAATCAAACGAAGAATCACTCCTGCCAATCGCTGTTTTTTTGGACTTAGAAGGCAATTGAGTAGTAAAGTCCTCTCCCGAGCAACTAAAGTTGCTCATCCCGGTCCTAATGTATGGTGCAGATGAAAAAGCTTTGGTCTGCTTCGAGAGAAAAATTCTTCGATAATTTGGTCCTGTTTGCATAAATGGAGAAGATTCGATCAAGAACTGTACGAGCTGTTCATCGAAACTGACCTAGCCAGAAAAGTGAACGTCCAACGACTTAGAATGGAAAATAATGCTCCGGCCTAGAGTCTTTGGATCCAACCTGGAAGGACGTCGCAGAAGAGGAAGACCGCGACTCAGGTGGAGCACACAGGTGGTAGAGGACCTGAAGACTGAACCAACTTGGCTTGCGAAACGGGAGACAGCTAGCTAGGGACCGAGCTGACTGGAGACGTTTGTTGGGTGAGGCCCTGGTCCGACTTGGACTGTAGCGGCAAGTTGAAGAAGTTGCTTTGATTGGAGAAGAAGATATTAAGGTTATTTTGAAATGTATGCAGGTCACTGATGTCTCGCAAATACGAAGGTAGTGAGTTCCAGAGGCGACATGCAGCTACAAAGAATTGTTTTTCGGAGGTCAGGCAGGAAAAGCGTGGTAGTATTACATTTACAGAGCTATTCGACGTTGACATCCATATTTTTGCAAACAGATAGTCGGGTTGATGTAATTTTAAGATTTTAAAGAAGAGGATTAAAGTTCGAAACTTGATGAAATTATCAAAAGGCATTTTGAGGAGGCTCTGTTGCAGATGTGAGACATGGTCATACCTTCTTAGTCCGTAAATGTAGCGTATGGTGCTATTAAAGGCAACTCTTGATTTATTTTATTTATTACTAATGGAATCGCAGTTATAAGAAATTTCGCAACCGAAAGTAAGTATAGGTATCACCAGGGTCTTCTTTCTTGAGCAGTCCACAATTGTCTTAACGTCCCATAAGTCTTACCCACTAATGAATTAATATGGTCATTCCATGTCAAGGTTCTGTTAAATTCTACTCCGAGATTTCTAGCTGTGTTGACAAATTCTGGGGCAGTTCCGTTCAGAATTATGGAGGGCAAGTATGAGAGATCTAATTCTTTCTTAGAAATGACTAAGCATTTACATTTATTTGGGTTGAGAACTAGGTCACTGCACGAAGCCCAATTGTGTATCCTGCTTAGCTCTAGGTTAAGAATTGAAGCACAGTCTTCGATGGGACCTAAAGGACAACTTCGATAAATTTGGATGTCATCTGCATAAAAGTGCTTGGAGGCCCGAGTTATAATGTACGCGATTTCGTAAATGTTCAATGAGAATAAAAGTGGGGACAAAATTGATCCTTGAGGAACTCCTTGTTGTACAAGAAGAAACTCTGACAGATTGTTATTCATAGCGTCGGAAGATAAATTAAACCTCTCACGTAATTTATGCAGGAGAACGGAATGATTTACCATGTCAAATGCCTTAGAAAAATCTAAAAGGACTAAGAATTTTACGTCGTCTTTGTTAAACTCAACTCTTATGTCTTCAATTACCTTAAGAAGTGCGGTTGTGCCGCTATGGTGTGAACGAAAACCTGATTGGCTTTAAACTAAGAGGTTGTTGCGGGTAATAACGTCATTTTATTGTTTTTGCATTAAGAGTTCGCAGACTTTTAAAAGAACTGGAAGTATTGATATGGGCCTGAATTCATCACATAGCGAGTTTTTAGGAATGGGAATTATTTTGGCGTTTTTCCGCTGTATTGGAAAGCACCGAATTGACTACATATGTGAAATAGGGCAGAAGCAGTTTTAATATGGCCTTTAGAAAAAATGGGTTCAATTCATCAACTCCTACGGCATAGGATTTCACTGCAATAAAACTTTCTACCACGTCAACACAGGCAAAACTAGACTGTGAATCCGTGGTGGCGGCGTTGGGAAGTTGTTCGGAGGTTCGTATACTTCAGGGGCTGTCGTACAGGGTGTAGCTGCAAATTTGCGAGTAAGTTCATTAATGTTAAGATCCTAGTTTCCTTAGGTTATCCCACAGTTTGCGGCCTTCCGCGGCGAGTCAAAGGGCCCTGAAGGTGCAGGCCCTTCTTCAGGCAATTAAAAACGCGCTGCGTTCTATACAGATTAATCTGAAGCATTCGAAATGTGCCTCAGATAATCTAAAGGTCTTCCTGAGTCAGGAAGACTTGAACGTAGCGTTTATACAAGAACCTTGGGTGAATGGCCTTAGAGTTCGAGGCCTTCTTGATCACAAATACGACCTTTTATATAAAATCCCTAACATTGACCAAGGTAAGCCTAGCACCCCTGATCTGACAGTTGTCAGAACTGAAGGAAGAAATGCTGTCTTACTTCTGGCATCGGCTTACTGTGGCCACGACCGGCAGTCACCGCCGGAAGAGTTGGAGACCCTGGTAACCGCTGCCAAACACCAAAAGATAGGCCTCTTGATTGGGTGCGACGCCAACGCACGGCATTCTCTCTGGGGCAGCACGGTAATTAATGAACGAGGTGAGTCACTTTTTGATTTCATTATAAACAATAATTTAAATGTATGCAATAGAGGTAACACCCCCACTTTCATTTTTCCAAGCTCGGAAAACTTTGAAGGTTGGGAAGATGTACTCGATGTTACTCTATCAAATAACAATCTTCATTCTAGGGTGGAAAATTGGAGAGTCTCACTTGTGAACTCTTTTTCTGATTACAGGTGGATACTCTTCAGTATAAAAATTGAGTCTGAAATTCTTCCCCCCACAGAAATCCCAAAAAAACTGATTGGAAGAAATTCAGTCAAGTAATTAACACGAAACTGCGTAATGCACCGAGTCGGTGTCCAGAGTCGGTAAGCGATCTCGAGTCTAAAGTAAAGACTTTCGAGGCAGCTTTTGGCACGGCTTACAAAGTCTTGTGCCCTATTAAATACAGTCGTAAATCACTACCTATGTGGTGGAATGAAGAACTGTCTAGTCTCAGGAAAAAGACTAGAGTGATCTTTAATATTTGCCACAAACACAAATTTTACCAACCGTACAAAGACTGTCTAAGAGTTTATAAGCGAGCCATTGCCAATTCTAAGCAGCAAAGCTGGAGGGATTACAGCCACAAAATAGAAAACATACAAGAATCCACCAGGCTTAGTAAGATTCTATCGAAAGATCATTGATGTCCTTCCTTTCTTAAAAAGTCTGGCGATTCCTGGGCAGCCTCTCCTGCAGAATACCTAGAACTGCTGTTGGCGGTGCATTTCCGGGTTGTGAGAATAACAACCCTCAAACTCTTAATTCTAATGGCGCGTCGACGGCGGATATAGAACATATCGATACCTTGATAAACAAGGAAAATATTTCTTGGGCAATCAACACATTTTCCCCATACAAGTCTCCAGGCCTGGACGGCATAATGCCGATCATGCTTCAGAAAACGCAATTTCTGGCGATTCCTTGGCTGGAGATGATCTTAAAAGGATGTCTCTGTCTAAATCATGTTCCCGAGTCTTGGAGACATGTTAGAGTAGTTTTTATCCCGATGGTCGGCAGGCGAGGACATGAATCCGCGAAGGATTTTAGACCAATAAGCCTTACTTCCTTCGTGCTTAAGACAATGGAGCGCATTCTTGATTACCATATCAGAGGCATTTAAGATGTATGTCCTCTTGAGAGTTCTCAACACGCTTATCTTAAAGGCAAGTCTACGGAGACAGCCCTACATGAGGTAGTGCGTACAGTTGAAAAAACCATACATTACAAAGAATTTACTCTCGCTACCTTCTTAGACATAGAAGGAGCTTTTAACAACGTCTTAACAGAATCTACTACATCAGAAATTGTATTGTATCCATGCTCAGTGATAGAAGAATTCAAGCTACCCTAGGTAACACTTACTTGACCAGGCGCGTAAACAGGGGAACACCTCAGGGGGGTGTTCTGTCCCTCCTTCTTTGGCTTCTGGTCATGAACAAAATTCTTACTAAACTGGAAAGTTGTGGTGTGAAGGCCGTTGCTTACGCAGATGATTTGGTGATACTGGTATCAGGAAAGTTCACTTCCGTGATTAGTGAGATTACGGAGATGGCATTGCTAAAAGTAAGCAACTGGGCTACAAGCTGTGGCCTGGGTGTCAATAAAAGCAAAACTGAACTGATGCTCTTTACTACGAAAACAAAAGGACCACCCTTCACCCTCCCCCGCCTCAACGGTGAAACTCTTTCCTTGTCTTCCAGCGCTAGATATTTGGGAGTAATACTTGACACAAAGTTAAACTGGAAACTTAATATCGAAGAAAGGGCCAAGAAAGCCAGCATAGCTTTCTATGCCTGCAGTAAAACCTTTGGCAAAAAGTGGGGCTTGCAATCGAAGAGAATCTTGTGGACGTATACAGCCGTGGTCCGTCCAATATTGTCCTATGGTTCGATTGTTTGGTGGCCCGCGCTTAGTAAAGCCTACAATATAACTAAACTAAAAAAGGTTCAGAGAACAGCTAGTGTTGGCTCCACTGAAGCTTTGCGCTCATGTCCATCGGACGCCCTTAACGTTTTTCTTTACCTCTTACCAATAGACCTGCATATCAAATATCTAGTATCTTGCAGCGCGTTGAGACTTAGGGAATCGAATAGTTGGTATTCTAAGCCCTATGGTCATAGTAATATTACTAACCTCATCCCAGCGGACATCTTTTCGACAGAAACCGACTACTGCACCCCTACTGTGGACCTCAGTGCGGATTTTAAAGTTATCATCCCATCTCGAAATGAATGGGATGATGACTTAGTGACGAGAGGCTTCGACACAACTATTTTCACTGACGGCTCGAAGATGGAGTGTGGGGTCGGTGCAGGAATTTTCTCCGAGTCTTTAAATGTCCCCAGGTCTTTGCGACTTCCTGACTTTGCTAGTGTTTTTCAAGCTGAACTACTCGCGATCAAGGAAGCATGCAAGTTACTAAAACTAGATCCAAATCAAAACCGCAATACAGCTATTTTTTCGGACAGTCAGGCGGCTATTCAAGCGATTGGCTCGTCCACTTCATCCTCCAAATTAGTTCAACAATGCCGAAGTGAGTTAGCGGGCATGAACATTGGACTCAGGGTCACTCTCATCTGGATTCCGGGTCATAGAGGCTATGAGGGCAATGAACGTGCTGACGAGCTAGCTAGGCAAGGATCAGCCCTTCATAGCTCACTCGCGGAAAGAGTCAACATTACTCTTGGTGCTATGAAGGGCAAGATCTTCTCAATTTTCCTCGCTGAATCAAACCACAGGTGGAACAGCCTAACCAACTGTATCATATCTAGAAGGATATGGCCCACCTACAACAAATCCCGTACTAATAATCTCATTTGCAGACCCAGGCAAAACATAGCCAGGGTCGTTGCTACATGCACCGGACACTGGCCTGTTGGAGAACACGCATCTAAGCTGGGCATCCCCCACAATACTTTCTGTCGTAGTTGTGACCAGCGAGAAAAGGAAACTGTTCTTCACTTCTTATGCAAGTGTCCTGCCCTAGCCAAAGCGAGAGCCAAAACATTGGGAAAGTCCTTCTTCAACGATCTCAATGAGCTCTCAGAACTGGAGATCAAAGATTTGATCTCTTTTCTAAACGCAAAAATATGAGTGCGACCCATGGAGTCCACACGACTAACTTCCCATAGTAGAAAAATACGTAAAAACATTAGTTGTTTTGCAAAATATTCAGCGGATGCATCCCGTTGTAGTTGTACACGCACGTTGCTTCAAAGTCAAATTCCATAAAACTGATGATTTTATGAAAAACATTAAGTTTATTGAATAACAGTGGCGCCATCTGCCACTGCCGAGTTGATCGTACCATTTCGTGGACTCATTCACAACTACTTTGCACAGTAAAATACAGCCTACATATATTGCTCCTGAATATTGTAGTTTTCTATTATTGAAGCAATTTTTCTAATCGGATTAGTATTTCTGAAAATTAATATTTATACGGCAAAGCAGCGTTTGGTGGGTCAGCTAGTAATCAAATATAGTATATGATACTCCTGAATATTGTGTTTTTTTCCCCACTAACTATACCTGTGTGCAAAATAATAGCAGTGGTTCAACTATCTTTCCTTTAATGAAAAAAACAAGTTTCCCTTTGACTTATTAATTAATTTATTGGTTTTGAATTATTCCATACTTTATGTTTTAATATATGCAAAAAATTAAAAACAATATTTCAATAGCTTAGTTGATAAATATTACAAAATTAAGAAAATAAATTCAAAACGGCTGTGCATTAAAATAGCAGTGCTCCAGATAATGTCTTATAAGAACTTAAAAAAAAAACAATAATTCACTTAAATTTTCATTACGATTTAATATTTTTTGTGTGACCTTTATTTGCGAGGTCAGAAGCATAACGACGACAACGAAGAATTAACCAAACACATGCATCTTTCTTGTGGAATGCTTTCCCATGTTCTTTTCACTGCGCTCCACAATTCAGCAACATTTCTTTGTTTTTCCTTCGCAACACCTTCCTTAACATTCGCCCACAAGTTTTCGATGGGGTTTAGGTCCGGCGATTGCACAGGCTACTCAAGCACATCAATTTTGTTAGTCGCAAACCAATTTTTTGCTAACCTGCTGGTGTGTTTGGGGACATTATCCTGCTGAAACGTACAAGTTATTGGCATGTGCCATTCGGCATAAGGAAGGATGATACGTTCTGCAGGATATCAACATAAATTTTGGCGTCTATGATATCCTTTATCCAAAAGATAGGCCTTGTTTCGTAGGAGGAAAAACAACCTCAAACAATTATTTTAGCTCACAGGTCATTTCGTTCTTTGTGACTTTGAGTAACGGTTTTTTCAATGAAAACCAACGCCAATTAATCTGCAAGCTTTATGAATCTAATAACAATGACTAGTTAGACAAAGACTGTAATTTAAATTTTGTACAGGCAACGCACAAGAACGAGACGATTACGATTACCTATTACATATTTCTCAACTTTGGGAAGCACTGCTATTTTTTTGCACACAGGTGTATAAGATTTTTTGCACTATTATTGAAATTATTGCAGAAATTATCATAATTTTCATTATATTAGGGTTGTCTTAGATTTTTGATTGCCATTAAAAAACCGCTAAGCCGATTTCGCTCAAAACCTAACCAGCTCTTAACAACACAATGCCGCGTCGAATGAAATCAATTCGATGAGTGGTTCGCGAGATAATTGAGCTGAAAAACGTAACGCGTAACGAACACACATACACACACACAGACATCATCATAAAAACGCTTGATTCGGATTCTAGTGACCTCGAAACATCGAGAAATGCGAAAATTGGAGATTCACAAAATCGGCCCCATTACAATAACTTCCTCTGGGAAGTTAAAATCATTAATCATCTCTCGATAGCGCAATCCATTGACCGTAACTGTTGCTCCAGCCTCATTTTCGAAAAAGTAAGGTCCAATGACCCCGCGGGACCATAAACCGCACCAAACAATCACGCGTTGAGGATGGAGAGGCTTTTCAACAATAACTCCTGGGTTTTCCGAGCCCCAGATGCGACAGTTTTGCTTGTTGACGTAGCCTCCGAGGTGGAAATGGGCCTCATCAATCAAGATGATTTTTCGATGAAATTCCGGATCATTTTCATGCATTTCAAGGACCGAATCAGCAAAGACGACGACGACGTTGTTGATGATCAGCCGGCTTGAGTTCTTGTGTTAACTGAATTTTATAAGCCTTAAGACCCAAGTCTTTATGCAAAATACGGTGTAATGACGTTTGTGGAATGCCTTATTCCAAAGAACGACGAGGAATGGACAAATCTGGGTTTTCTTCATCACTTTGGGCTACAAGAGCATTATTCTCAGTTGTTCTTGAGCGACGTGCACGGGTTTTATTCTTCACATCACTAACTTGTCCCAACAGCTCGAATTTGTCCACCAATTTCTGTATTGCGGTCCGACAAGGTGCTTCACGACGACCCAAAAATGTTTTAGTTGTGCGAACCTTCTCTGCCAAATTTTCACCATTTTTATAGTGAATTTTAATAATTTCAATGCGTTGTTGAAGCGTGTATCGTTCCATTTTTATTAATGGCGTAGTTTCTACTTGTCAAATGCCAAAAAATGACAGCTTCAAAAGTGACAACTACCGAAATAGCGGGCTATTCAAAATAACACCTCATATTGGAAAACCCTTTTTTATAATAAAAATAACTCATTTTTTATAAGGTTGTCTTAGATTTTTGATTGCCATTTAAAAACCGTTAAGCGGATTTCACTCAAAATCTAATAAGCTCTTAACAACACAATACCGCGTCGAATGAGACCAATTTTATGACAATACGATGAGTGGTTCGCGAGATAATCGAGCTGAAAAAACGTAACGCACATACGAACACACATACACACACACACCGATGTCATCTTAAAAACGCTTGATTCGGACTCTAGTGACCTCAAAACATCGAGAAATGCGAAAATTGGAGATTCACAAAATCGGACCCATTACAATAACTTCCTATGGGAAGTTAACAAAGTGGATTTGAGGCGCACTCAAAACCCAGTATTATATACAGGGTGCGCCAGAGAAACTTACTTATTTGAAAGGTCAATAAAAAAAAAGTAATTCAGTTATTGTTTTAAATTTTTTTTTTATTTGAGAATACAATATCCCAATTTTTTTTTTATGCAGTCTTAAAAATGACATCGGATAAATGGCGACCCCCATTGCGCATACACTGATGAAGTCGATTTTTGAAATTCGTATCCACTCTTCGCAGCATATCAATCGGTATGTTGGCAATGGCGTCGCGAATGTTGTTCTTGAGGTGTGCTATGGTCCGTGGTCGATCGACATAAACCAGGGATTTCAAATAACCCCATAAAAAGAAATCGCATGGAGTCAAATCTGGGGAGCGTGCCGGCCATTGGAGATCGCCTCTGAGAGAGATGAGGCGGTCGGGGAAATGTTGTCGCAACAAATTCATTGAGTCTCGTGCTGTGTGTGCTGTGGCTCCATCTTGCTGAAACCACACGTTCCTAACGTTCATTTCTTCGAGTCTTGGAAGAAAAAATTCCTCGATCATGTTCCTGTAACGAGCTCCATTCACGGTAACTGCGCGTTCGTTCGACCGTTAGAAAAGAAGCTCTCAACTGCGAAGGCCCGCTGCTCTCTAGACCAGAGCATGATGGCAACTGACTGGAGGGAGAAACAAACTTGGGAACTTCCCCCTCCAGATGCGCCCCCTCTTGCCCCTCTACCCGCCCAACTCACCACGCGGGAATTTTTTCAAATAAGTAAGTTTCTCTGGCGCACCCTGTATAATCCCTCTTTTAACTTTATAGGTCAAAACGGCGCAACTCAGCGCTAATTGTGTCACCGAGCTAGACTGCTCATGGCCACCATTTCAACTACTACTTGCGACCTTCCGATTTGGCGTTTATATGTTTAGAGAAAAAATGTATCTTCGCACGTCTTATTTCTTTGACAACTTTATTTCGTAGTGACTTGTACGCTGTATGGAGTTCTTCTGCGCGAAATAGAACCCAGCGTCGATAAGCTAGATCTCGCTGGTTCATTAATTCTTTGATCCCACTTGTAAACCATGGTTTAACTTCACACTTTCTACTTTTCGTTCTTAAAGGAACATACTGATTCAAATTAGTAGTTAAAAATTCGACTTGTTCATCAGGCAAGTAAGTAAGTTAGTAAGAATAAATTTAGGTATATTCTGGTAACTGAAAATTAAATTAAATAAAAACAAAAACTCAGTTTCATTTTTAGCGCAATTTCGCCATTTAGAGGTTATCTTTAATTTTCTGTTTTTCTTTTTTTGTTTGTTTTTTTTTAATTTTTCTTTGTTTTTCCAACTTTCTTAAACTTTTCGTAGTTGTCGTGGTTTTACACTTAATGGTTTTTTAAAAATTTATTTAAGAACTATTTTAACATAATCCACCTATAATAATATATAGTTAATAACATAGTAAAAATATTTCTTTTAAAAAACTTGAATTTTTTTTATAAAAAAAATGTAAATTACAACAAAACAATCAAATACAAAAAATGAACATTGAATTATTTTATTTTTCTTGTTTGTTTTAATTTTTACAATGTTATACAAAAAATAATGTACAAGTGTAAACAAATTATAAATGTGATTTTTTTATTTAATTTTTTATAAACAATAATTATGAACCTAGAATTAAACATAAAACAACGCTTTAATTGATTATTCTTCATTTTTTTGTTCACAAATTTGTTTTTAACTAAGTTTGTTCTTTTTTTAAATTTTCTACAAGTGTTTTTTGTTTTTTCTTAAATTAGTGTTTACTTTTTTTGCTTTTTTTCTATAGTAAGTAATTTTTTTATTTATAATTATTTAGTTTCATAGTAATTAATTTTAATATATGTATCACAATAGAAAAGAACGTATATTTATGTTTTGTTTGTTGTTGTTGTTGTTTTATTTTGTGTTATCTCATCTTTGAATTCATGTTTGTTGTTAAGAAATAAGGTTTTGTTTTTTTTTTTTACTTTTTTTAACTTAAACTTTTGGTTTGTTTTTTATTTTACCGCGTGAAATGTTGTTTTTTCTTTTGTCAAGGCTGCCATTTGAAATCGTATACAAGCACGAGTTGAAATTGGGCTGAGTTATGTCATTCTAACTACCCACCACACTGCTTCTTCACTTTGTTGATCGTAAGAAACGTCAGTCCTCATTTGACAGTAAAGATAAATTTGAGATTTAAAAAATAACTGCGAATTTGATTACTTCACACTAGTGTCGTTTTCCATTGGTCTTTTTTTGACGTTTCTTCTTCTACCTCCAATGGAACGGGTAATGATGTATACAGAAACAGAAGCTACCCTCTGCCTAGGATCAGTGATACTCTTGACGCCATGGAAGGAGCGCAATGGTTCTCAACTTTGGACCTGAAAAGTGGATACTGGAAAGTAGAAATTCATCCTGAAGATAAAGAGAAGACAGCGTTCTCAACAGGAAACGGGTTGTGGCAGTTCAAAGTGATGCCTTTTGGACTATGCAATGCCCCAGCGGCTTTTGAGCGCCTAATGGAATGCGTCCTGCAAGGACTTACATGGAAATCTTGCCTGGTCTATTTGGATGAGGTCATAGTATACGGGAAAACATTTGACGAACACTGTACAAATCTGAGAGCTGTGTTTCAAAGACTTCGAGAATCAACCCTGAAAAGTGTTCGCTCTGCAAAACCGAAGTGAAATATCTGGGACATATCATCTCATCCCAAGTTAAAACGGATCCTGATAAGGTTTACACCGTGAAGAATTGGCCAACACCACAGGACAAATATCATTTTCGAAGCTTTCTAGGTCTAGCCACCTATTATAGGCGCTTTGTCAAGAATTTTACTGAGATCGCCAAGAGTCTACATTAGCTAACGGATAAGGGAAAGCAGTTTAAATGGTCAGGTGAGTGCGAGCGCAGCTTTCAAGAGCTCAAGCAACGCTTGTGTAATGCACCAGTGCTGACCTACCCGACTCCAGGAAAACCGTTCATCATTGTCGCTGATGCCAGCAATGTCGGGATTGGTACCGTACTATCACAAGTATACAGTATACATGATGGCGAAGAAAAGGTAATTGTCTATTACAGCAGGGTACTCTCGAAGTCAGAAAGAAACTATTGCGTGACCAGAAGAGAACTTCTTGCACTGATTTTGGCAACAAAGCACCTCCATATGTATCTCTATGGACAGAAGTTTCTTCTCCGAACTGACCATGGAGCACTGAACTGGCTTTTGAATTTTAAGAATCCAGATGTTCAAGTGGCGCGATGGATTGAGAGGCTGCAGACGTACGATTATGAAATTCAACATCGGAAGGGGATCAAATGCTGATGCGCTGTCTCAGAGACCATGCAAGCAAGATTGTAAGCATTGCAGACGTCAAGAAGAAAAGGAAGTGGTTACTGTCCAACGAACCAGAGCCGATCCCATTTATGGCTGGAGCAACGACGAGTCCAATGGAAAACGAAAAAGGTACGTAAGCTTTGGTAAAAGGCCCAGTTTGCACTTATAGCTGTCAGTTGAAGAAATAGCGAGAAACCAGTTTTTTGACACTTCCAAAACCTTAATTAATGATAAACTCAATTCAAATTCCATTGTATTCGTCTTTGAGTGAGTGTCAAAAAAGCAGCCCTGTCGCTTGACTGTTAAAATGAATCTCCCACCCCATCTGACATTCCTCGAGATTTATTTTTATAACAATGTTAGCTAACAATCTCAAAAACCTGATCAATAATTTTCTATTCATTCCCTAAAAAATTTCAACCTAAAAATAATTTCCAATCTCAAACTGTCTACACAGAGCGAATGAAAATTAGTTTTTATGGAAATTATCCCAGTTGCAACAAAACAACAAATGTAAAAACCTCTCTGCCTGTTTCCAACCAACCAAACAAAAAATAACGAAACAGAACACACACGAAGAGGTAACTCCGGTTTTCATGGGAAATTAACATCACGAGCACCTGAAGCGCGAAATTTCTTTTATGCATCGCAAATCAATTTGTCTGTGTTCCTTCCTATAAAAGAGAAACAGGGAACCGTACACACAAAAATATAAAACAACCGTAGACGGGTGTAGACTAGTTTGGTAGATTGCAACGTTTGGTGCAAAGAAACAAAAAAATTGCGTGAACGTCAATCAAGCGTGTACAACACTCTAGAGTAATCTTCGCCTTTATTATGCATATTCTCAAATTCCAAAGGGTAGAAACAGGATTTTATACTTTTTTCCATTTCTTTTATTTTCTAAAACCAAAATGGCATTTTTCTTGTTCGCCAAAATTAGCGAAAAGTTGAAAAGAACAGTTTTGCAAAGCAGTTTCTTTTGTTTTCTGGAATTCCATGGAAACCGAAAAAGGGTTAATTTGCCTGATAGGAACTGAAAATTCCATTCAGCTGCTAGAGAACAGTTTATCTTCTAGTTTTTAATTTTAATCAAAATTTCAAGATCAATCCCAGAGATCTCAATCTCAATTGGAGAGAAATGGCCCTCAAAATACGAGTAACTCTAGTACTGCAAAATCCAGCGAGTTTGACGGATGAATTGACATTTTCGGCCTCAAGACTCAAACGAACATCCGTCAAAATTGGTGGATTTGGTCATATCACGTAATGTCATTTTTCATTGTTTTTTTTTTTACGTTTCTTTTTCTAACTCCAATGGAACGGGTTGTGATGTATGTGTCATTCTACGGACGATTCTTTTTTCACAAAAAAAAAGTTCTGCTGTTCTCAGAAGTATTCCGTCTGTCAAACGGTTTCAGAAGACTCCTGGACTCTTCCGAATGCTTCTGGATGTCCAATGAAAAACGACATAAGTTAACTATTCTTTTTATTTTGTGAGCTGTCAAAATTTTGTGACATAGAAGAAAAAAAGGACTGCCTATCCCCAATTTCTCTCCAAAGGAAGGAACAAAACAATAAAAAAAGTAAAGCACCCTCTACAATCTACTACAATTTCTGCCCGTGAAACAAGGAATTCATTTTGACATCTCCTAAAGCATTCTGCGTAACTAGACCAAAGTGTAAGTTGCGAAAATAAAGTTCACCGCAATCAAATATAAGATCACTTTTCAGTTGACAGCTGTTTGACACCTTGTCAGACGGAAGCTCTTTTGCAAGAAGTGACAGTTGCGGAATAACTCATTTGACATCTGTTATCGCAACAAGTCAAACAAAGTTACTTTTAACATTCCAATGGACATAACTTTTCTTATATCACAAAGGAAGGCAAATTAAGAAACCGTAGTGCAAAAAGTAGTAGATTTTAAGATGAAGTGGAAACCCTCAAGAACGTTTTCGTACTTTTCTCCTTATTCTTTCAATATTTCTTATCTCCTTATGTCAGGTATCTATTTTGTTTGTTCTTTTTTGCTGTATAGCAGGTTTTCGACAACAGGGTTGCCACCTTTAAGATTAAAGATGACAGAAATTGTTAAGTTAATAATTTGTTTTATTCACGTCGTTGACATATAAGCTTCTACTTTAAATGCTTCTGATTAACAAGCGTTTACATGGGCACACCTTTCAGTGTTACTTTCTCTACACAGGGAATGTCACTTTGACAGCAAAACTCTCCACTGTGCTTCAGAGTTAACGTTACAGTTCAAAACCAAACGTGATCCCAAGAACTGTAAGTAGCAAAAAATCGATAAAAAAGTACCAAACATGGCAGCCCTGACAAGAACAGCGATACCGCTTTGTGAGACTTTATACCGTTAACAAAAAAAAAAAATCACCTAAGAACATTTTGTTTTAAAATTAGCAAAAAAAAAATTATTATATAATAAAGATATGGCAAATTGTCATATTATAAAATTAGTTTAAAATTTTATAAAAAAAAGCTATTACAGTGGACGATCATGGTGGTGATGAGGATGACGTTGAGTACAACTACTCGTATGATCCTGTAGTACTTTGGTGATGTCAACGATGACGACAATAACGATAACGATAACGACCCAAAACGCCTTTCGACTAACGCATCATCTTACAAGCCACAATCCGAGATTGAGTTTTGACAGTTTGGGCAGCTTCATAACCACGTCGAGGCCCTTCGATGACAGTTGTGTGCAGCCATACAAGTCGATGGTTTTCAAATTAACAAGATCATCGGCTAGCGATTGCAGACCCTTGTCCGTAATCCGACTGCATTGACCTATATTCAGATGTTCGAGTTCGTGCAGGGATTTGGCGATCTTCAGCATACCTTGATCGGTGATTTGGCACTGATTGAGACTCAGTGAACGCAGTTGGAAGAGACCTTGAGCGATGTGCGTGAGTGCCTGATCGCTGATCTTGTCGCAGAAACTGACATCGAGTGAGGCAATACAACTGCCGCCTTCGGTGAGGTAAGCCATACCAATGTCGGAGATATTATCGCAGGATCTTAGGTTAAGGTGTTGTAACTTGGGCATGCGGGCAAGATGTTTCAAACCACTGTCGGTGATCGAAACGCAGAAGCTCAAATTGATTCGTTTAAGTGACGTTAGACCTTGTGCTATGTGGCCGAGTGCTTCATCGCTCAGGCGTTGGCAATCTTGCAAACCGAGATATTCCAGTTCCAAATTGCCCTCGGCGGTTTCCTTACTCAGACCGGACAGGTGTCCAATGCCTTGATCGCTGATGTGCCAGCACGATCGTAGATTGAGGTTCTTTAGTTTTTTCAGACCCCACGCGATCAGGAGAAGACCAGTGTTTGTGATGTTACAACAACCTCCAAGTTCCAGTGTTTCCAGATTCTTTAGATGCTGGGCTATTCGTCCTAGACTAGTATCGGTGATCTGTTTGCAGAGCGAGAGATCCAGTTCCTTCAAATTGGGCAGATCCATGGAGAATGCGTGGCCCAAATTGATATCGGCAACGTTGTAACAACCACTCAAGTTCAGAGACACCATATTTGGTACACCTATGACCAGATCGCGCAGTGATCGACGCAGGGAGAGAATTTGGATTTTTTTGATGCCTCTTCGCACTAGAGATGCAAAGAGACTAGGACTAGAACGTTTGAGATGCAGCTTGGCCTGCACACCCTTCCAGACGCTCTTCGAGTACGCAGCATCTCGCCAATTCGTGCAAACTTGAGCCGCACGACCGCGATCCTTAACCGGAAGCCTCTGGAAGATCATCTCGAGAATTTCCGGATACAAATGACCGATGTGGGTGCCTTCGGGTGGAGGTGGCGATGCTGGTGTCGCAGGTCGTTGATGAGACTTCATGGCCGATCCGGTGGCATGTTGCAGGAAGATCGCAGGGGGCAAATGCGCATGATGGTGATGGTGATGATGACTAAGGGTCTGTAACTGAGGTCGATGCAGGGCGTACGGGGTGAAACGTAGCAGATGATGCGTCCTGTGGGGGGTCATACCGTGCAGTTCGGTCTGTTGGTATAGATGATCGTCCATAGTCCAACCGATATGCGTTGTTGTACCCCCACCACCGCCACCACTGGCTCCGCCGCCATGATAATTCGATAGAGCGGCTGCCGTTTGGAGCGATATCGTGGTCTGGTGGTATGGGAGGATTTCGGCGTTCGTAGTCATGTTCACTTTGTGTTTTCGAATTTTCCCGCTAGATAGCAGCACTTCACACACAACGGACACTCGAAATTTGTTTAACTTTTAGTTTATTTTATTTTTTTGGAATAACTTTTTACTTTTTTCTCATTTTCTTTTGCTTTCGACTTTTTATTTACTTTTCCCACTGTAATCACACTTTTTTATTTAAATTTAAAAATGCTCTTTAACTGTTAAGCTGTGATAACAACTGATTGAACAACAAGAAACGACACACAATTTTTTGGTATTTTCGTACACAACTGATACCGCTTGGGTTTTTTTTTTTTGTATGGATTGCCTTCGACAACAAACTAGCGAGATAGCGACACGATTGTGACTGACTTGACTAAAAATTCCGTTAGAACACCAAATTGCTCACGGTTTTCACAAAACGAACCGAACCATAGAGCGAGTTGAAACAGACTAATGTTGAAAATGTGCCGCACAAAAGAATTTGCCTGTTTGTTCGGTTTCGGTTGGTGGTGTGTGTGTGGTTGTGGTTCTTTCATTTCCAAGAATTGCTCTGTGATGTTAGTGAATTGCTGAATACTCTCTGGATTTCCCCTCCATGTGAATAAATATTCGTGTGGGTGCGAGAGAGGTATATCGATGCAAGAGGGTTTTTTCTTCTGTTGACTGACAGTGATGCCACTTTATGGTGCAATATTGTTAAATATTTTTTGTTGCATTAAGAACAGACAAGGGTTCTTGGAAGATTTATGAAACAAATGCACTGTGCATTGGCAGGTAGGGTTTCATTTCTTTTTGTCTATTCGATGAATAAAAGAAAGCAGAGGATCAGATCGGATTGTATCAGGTAGGTAGAGGTGATTAGAAAGACATTTTTACAAAGAAATGGGAAATAAATTTTGTTTTAAGTGAGAGGAAAGGCCGTACTTGATGTTGGAAAATTTCGGAAAATATTCATTTTCGATGAGAAAATAAATTATTAGAAAATAAATCAAAGTCTTAAGTTTTTTTCTTGGTAAATTACTGTCTGTGGTATCATAACGTCCCATAGTGTAAGCGTAAGGTTCTTGGAATAATGTAACTTAGATGAGCTGTTCGGCGTGATTTTATCTTGGTTGCGGCATGACCAACCCAACGATCGAACTTGATCATCAATGTTTTTGGTGTAAAGTCACTTTTTAGAGAAAATATGATTATCCATTGACAGTTCAATACGTTACGTTGGGTGAGCCCATATGCAAAACGAATTGAAATTTCAGACTTAAGTAAGCCTCATGTACTTAAATGACATCCCTGACTGAGGTACAAAATTGGCTTTGAAAACTCTTCTAACTCGAACTGTGGAAATTCAAAAATACGGTTCGTTTCTTTCTTAGAAAATGTGTCAAAAATATGTTTTATAAGTTTAACTTCATAAAAAAATAAACACGGGATTTAATATTTACTGTTATAAAGTTTATAGCTCAGAGTTGTGCCTTCAATGGAAACAAACAATATTCTGTCATGTTGGGACTTACCTGGCTCAAAATTCATAATTTAATTTTTCCAATTTTCTAAGAGGATCATAATTGAAATCCATTTTAGGATGTCATAAAAGAGATCCTTATGCTTCATAACCAGCGTCTGTTCGGAAAGTGCAGGTATCCTTTTCCTAAGGATTTAGTGTGGAATGGAATGTCCAAATCCACTAATAAAACTTAAATATTAGCAAAATATGTATTATCAATCCCAGATATAGAAAGACACATGTCAGGACTTCTTATTAATTCCAAGAAAACAGTGATTGATGTTGGAAACATCATTTTGTCTGACAACAAAAGACGATAGATCTGCAAAAGGACTCCTATGAAGTCGGAATCTGATTTCTGCGAAATTTTCCAAAAGAACTTGCTTTGATTGTTTGTAGGCACTCCGAAGCCGAATTCAGAAGTTAAAATAACTAGACTTGAGCTTATCCTGGAAGTAGGTCAAATCTATACATTTCAATGAGTTTCGAAATAACTATCAAACTTAGAAGCACTTCCTCCTTCTTTTTGACTGGTGACAATGTTACGTTGTTTTTCTCTTCTTTTTTTCAACTAAGCAGAATATTAAGATGACGCTGAAGTCCGATTAAGTGCAATTTTCCATGTCGCCTTCTGGTTTGCTTATCTGTTTGGCTTTGCACCTTAATGAAACCTTAATCTTAATTTCTAAGCCGATTATTGAGGCTTTCCTTTCCAATATCTTGTTTAATGCATCATGGGAATCAAAGGGGAAACGGTTTTTTCCTTTTTGAACTTAAAACAAAAAATGGAACTTTGCAAACGAAACCAAAAGCTTTACATTTTCGTTTAACCCTTAAATGACAAACAAATTTCGTTATAGCTGAATGTAAGCGGGGTAAATTAAGTTTTGTTTCTGCAGCAGATGTCCAAATGGTTCTCCTATCTGTCGATTCCTTAAAAATGATTATCAACCAACTAAATAACATTGCGATGTTAGTGAATTTTATTCAGATATTTTTAGAATTTGATGATGACACAATTTTTTACTCATTTCAATCTTTTTTTTTGCGACAAGAGTTGTGACGCAAGTTGCGAGGCAGCATTTAACCAGCTAAGTAACTTCCGCTTTTAAACTCAACGAACATACTCTTGACAGATTCAATTCAATCTTTTCTGGTGACAAAATTCAAAATTAAACTCGTGTTCTCGACAGCTACATCATGCAAGGAAGCGGCATAAAGGAAGTACCTACTCTTTTTGATTTATGCACCTGGGTCATTAAATAAAATGCTCAACGGTCATAACGGGTGTTTTTTTCTTCGAGGTATTGAACTTTAAATTGGCATTACTTTTCAAGATGGCGACCGATTTAACAGCTGTCAAGTGATTTATTCTCAGTTTGGTTTGGGAATTCATCATGAATAGACTCATGCCTGAACAACGCTTGCAAATTGTACAAATTTATTTCGAAAATAATGGTTCTGTGCGGAATACGTATCGCGCACTACGTCAATTTTATCGTCGACAAAACCGTCCATCAGAGCAGTAAATTCGATTACTCGCATCCCCAGAGACGCCGTACGGTGCGTACAGAAGAAGCTATTGCTACTCTAGAGCGTAGTATTGAGGAAGACCCGAATGAGTCCATCCACCATCGAGCACAGGAATTGGATCTGTGTCCATCTACTTTATGCAAGATTTTGATGTCCAGGAGCTGTGGTTCCAACAAGACGGCGCATGTCACACAGCTCGTGCCACAATCTATTTATTGAAAGACACGTTTGGTGACCGCCTAATTTCACGTTTTGGACTTGTGAATTGGCCTCCAAGATCTTGTGATTTAACACCGCTAGACTATTTTCTGTGGGGTTATGTAAAGTCATTGGTCTATGCGGATAAGCCACAAACGCTTGACCATTTGGAAGACAACATTCGCCTTGTTATTGCCGATATACGGCCAGGGCCACAAATGTTGGGAAAAGTAATCGAAAATTGAACGTCCAGATTGGACTACATCCGAGCCAGCCGTGGCAATCATATGCCAGAAATCATATTTAAAATGTAATGCCACAAGATTATCTTTCGAATAAATAAAAAATCATGTCAATCGAATATTCCACCATTGTTTTATGCAATTTAAAGTTTTATACATCTAAGAAAAAAAAACACCCTTTACATAACAAAGGCTAAAGGCACCAACAAATCTGTTGTCAAGTTTAGTATCAAAAGCAACAATTACAAAAAATCCCAAAGGGAATTATGGTAAACGTCACATTGTTACGAGAAGAAATTATTTTTTAATGAGATATTTTAACCCATGGATTAGCTCATATTCTATGGGTTAGTTAACCTGTGGAATAAGGAGTGGAAGGGCTACCTTCCTAAATTTTAAGAAAGTGGCACATAAAAGAGGATTTTCAGAAAAAAAGTGGAACCGCTAAAAAATATTCCGTATTAAATAAAAAATATGTGCACAACTGGGTCCTACGAACTTGCTCCTGTTCAAAACTAAAATTAACAAAAAACATTAAAAAATAAAAAAAATAAAAAAAAACAATAAAATTCATAACAAAATATTTAAACTAATATATGACCTCAAAAACACATTGTTTGGAAAAAATCGGTGCAATAACATTTCTTTAGAAATTGTTCATTTTACAAAAAAAAAATTCTTGGAGCGGTTTTTTTTAATTAACTTTTCATATAGGTATACAATTTCTCAGAATTGTCTTAAAATTAATTTGGGTACGCAGTATTCAAGAATATGTAAATATACATTTTATAATGGAATTTCGATTTTTAATATTGATCGTTTTCGAGATAGAGAATTTTGAAAAAAAGTTTAGAAATATTATTTTTTTATAAATACAAACAAAATTTTGTAATTTTTATGAATACAAAATATTATTAGGGCAACATATACGTACTTTCAAAAAAAATAAACGCTGATCGGACTTTTATTTTTCTAGAAAATCTTATAAAACTCATCATTGTTTTGAAAAAAAAAATCGAAGAAGTTTAAAAAAATCGTAAGAGTCCTTGTTGAGAAAATTGAAACTCTTCTTTTTTGATCTTACAAAAAAAAAAAAAAACACAAACGCGAAGTTGGAAAACTGTTAAGGCTGTAGGTGCATTATCCGACAGACAGACAGAAAGACGGACGGAATCGCCGAACCCACTTTTTTCGACTTCTCTATCATCGTAATGTCAAAATCTCAACTTTTCTTTTAATCTAAAACTACATTTGAAATGTATAAAATGAACATGTTTAGCTTTAAGGAATTTTGTCTATTGAGAAAAGTATTCAGCGCAAACAAACAATAAAAATAAGTGCAAATAAATGAAAGAGGAAAAAGTGGGAGGAAAAAATCAAAAAGAGGGATTTTTAGACAATTTATAAAAAGTGGTGGGCATGAAAAATAACTGCAAAAAAGAGGAAAAAGCCCACTTTAGTGGCGCAAAGGTAGCCCTGGGAATATGCGTTTTCGTATTAATATGTTTGTCAATCTTTATCTTTATCTTAAAATTTCAACGAATAGGAAGATTTAAACGATTTGGCATTTGTCTTTTTTACCTCTGAGCAGATCACAAAATTGTCAACGTATAGTTCTAAAGAAACAGACCTGGAGAACGAAATTTCATATTTTACTAATTAGTGTCTGTTTCATATAACTTTTTGTTTACCTGAAGTATGTGGTTATGTGCGTTGGCTGCAGAACGTTGTGGGTTCGGAACATACCCGTACCCATAGAATTTTTTTATTTCATCTTTCGGGTACTGCCTCTTGCGAAGAACTGACAAAACTTCCAAGAGTATCAACCTGTCATGAAAAAAGTGCTTCTCAACGGAATCACTGTTAAATTGTAGGTCCCCTCAATTCTTCACACGCACTCAGAGAATTGTTGATAAGAGTTAGCCACTTAGGCCTTGGCTCTTCAAGAGCTGTCACGCCATTCTATTGAAGTTAACGCGCGACTGTCTTGGTAATCCATTTTAATTTTGTGTTTGTTTTTGCCTGTAAAATCCGAAAAAAACTAGTAAGGTTGTCTTTACTCGCTATTCCCATGATTTGCTCGGTCATTTCATCCTGGGCCTGGGCAAATGGATTAAGCTCCGAGGATGAAATGTTTCAACTCTGATGGCTGAAACACAAACACACCTTAGGTTTGGCTTCGTCTGACGTTTAAGAGCTCAACCATAGGAATTCAATGGTGACGTGAAATAACGCCCAACGAAATAAGGCCCCACCTATGAGATAATAGGCTGTAGTGTAGGGAGATCAATACTTCTTTATATAGAGGATTGTGCGAAATATACATCCTTCCTAATCCATCCTTAAATCTTTTTTTTTTTTTTGAACCTCATGAGGTATGGTATCAAAACGGCGCACTCAGCGCTAATTGTGTCCTACACGGAAGTGGGACAGCCATTTCTACCTACCTACCTAAGGCCCCACCTTAAATGCGGCTTTATTTCCATGAAGAAATCGAAATAACACCCGACAGGCCTTATTTCAATTGCATTGTGGAAATAAGGCCACATTTTACATGGAAATAAGGCCGCATTTCCAGAAGATAAAAATAATGGCCGACTATTGTGGGTGATAAGTGCCGAATTTCATTTTGCGCCTACTAACCCACTATGCTGGTTCATTTGTCAGAAATCTTATTCAGGGTTTCCGACCTTCGCGATTAAAATAAGTTTATTACATTTTCAAGGTTTTTTCTGTGCATAAAACTGAAACATGCCGCATGCTTTAAGTCTATGTGACGTTAAGAAAACATTATCCAATGCAAACGTTCTTCTGCATTCCGGGATGTCAAAGTTCTGTGAGGGTACGGCATTCTACAAGCACACTATACTTGAAGCCAATTTCATCTTATTGCAACTATCTGTCAACTAAAGTAACCAAGCTGTTTCAATTACATTAAAAGCTACATCAGAAAGATGGATGGTCACAAGCGGAAAAAATTTTGCCCCAAAGAGAATCAATTTGGGGTGTCAAAATAAAAAAATTCGCGCGAATTTTTTTTATTTTCACACCCCAAATTGATTCTCTTTTGGGCAAAATTTTTTCCGCTCGCTCCGCTCGCAAATAAATCAAATCGATCTTGAATTTTTCGTATCGGCCTCATCTTCAGTCGAAATTCAAAAAGATGCTGAAAATGAATAGCGAATTGAAATTCTTGCAAAAATCTTTCTTTGCATTATAGGATGTGTAGTGGTTGCTTTTCCAAATAAAAGGAAACCTCAA
Organism: Sphaerophoria taeniata; assembly: GCA_943590905.1. Classification (NCBI taxonomy): domain Eukaryota; kingdom Metazoa; phylum Arthropoda; class Insecta; order Diptera; family Syrphidae; genus Sphaerophoria; species Sphaerophoria taeniata. Next base: position 10,813,112 of record OX016540.1, on the reverse strand, counting down.
CAGCTTTGAAAAATGAATTGCTCTGACCATTTTGTCGACGGCTAATGAAGAAACGTGGTCCTAATTATTTGTAAGATTTTCTTGTAGTGTAGTATACATGCAGGAATTAACGGCTTTTATTTATTTTTTTAGCATGAACATTCGTTGTTTCACTTTTTTTTTTATTTGGACTTTTGTCCCATTAAAAGTAAAACCTAATTGGGACTATTGACCCACCATAGTGGATTAATAAATCCTTAAATCGAAGTCGGCACTAAAATGACCCTCCATAGTAGATCAGAAGTTCCGAAAACAATTTTCGTGAATTCTGATCTCGGACCGAGTTTCCCTGCGCCAACTTTCTAATCAAAACAGAAAAACCGAAATAAGGCCCCACGGGCATTATTTCTAAGTTGCAATGGAAATAAGACCACAACCCTTGTAGGGGTCTTATTTCCATAAGAAATGGAAATAAAGCCCTATGGGGCCTTATTTCGTCGGGCGTTATTTCACGTCACCGAATTCAATGCATACTATCACAATGAAGCTTTGACCTCACGTTTCGAACGGATGCTCGTATTCCAATATTGTGAGCATTGTTTGCTTTTTCTGATAGGACAACAGAAGTAAAGAGCAGTGTAGACATTGGCTGATTTTAATCACCTATCGCATAATTTATCCGTGATACCCGTATCTGGCATATCAATTTGAACGAGATGGATACTATCCAGTTAGCTGCCAAAATGGCTATGAAATAAAAATAACAAATTAAACGCCCGAGAACAGAAAATTGCTTATGTTTCGATTCAATCGGCTAACTTCTTCCGAGCCAACTATATATATATATTATATAGCTCATGTTAATCAGCTGAACAGTCCGATACTCGAGGTATACCAAAAATTCTCAGATACCTATGGATTTTTTTTTCACCGGAAGTGGTTCATGTATTTCCTATTTTTTACTATGGCATACAAAAACAAAAAAATAATCCGATACCTTTCAGGAGATATGACTTTCAAAGAAAACTCTATGCGGATTCACCGTTCCATAGACGAAGACGAAACTTAAGTATGTTTGTGTTTCAGCCATTATACCTAAGGGAGAAAGAAATACACATTTTTTTAACATTTCGGTGATCTGCTCGGCGGTAAAAAAGAATAACACCAATTGTAAATTGAGCTGTACGTTGACATATGCAAGCCAATTTGATGCTTACACTTCCGTCCGAAAAAAATCGTGTTTCCAGCTGTCCTATCAATGTGTCGCTAATAAATCAATGTGACTTCAGTTTGTTTGTCAGGAGTTTTGGTAGACCAGTTTCTAAGTATAGAGCGTAATTAGGCGTATTTTGGGTTAGGATTCAGTTTAATTCCCAAGTATTTGACCTCTTTTGCTGTTTCGAGAGGATCACCATGGTATGTCCATTGTCTTTCAATGTGAACTCTGGTGAACTAATTTTTGATTCCTCATACAACACATTGAATTGATGGTAGACTTACCAACTGTGACTCTTCCAGGAAGATAATCAATTATGTCGTTTAAAGCAGTGCACTCAGAAGACAGCCTTGCCTTACGCCAGATTTTGAACAAAAGCTTAAGATCTTTCAACAAAAAATAATTATAGCGAAGAGTTGTCGGTCATACAACAAAGATAGCTAAATAAAATTGACAGGCAGGAGGCAGGATTCGAGATCTTATCCTCAAAACTAGGTTTGACGCAGTTGAGCAATTTTGTAACCTCATGTTACTTGAAACTTTAATCTCTTGGATTTTTTTTAACCTCCGTTAATTATTGTAAAGAAGACTTTGACGTAACATTTCGTTAGCGTCAAATGAAAAAAACCTAACTTAACATTTTTCCAAAAACGGCAAGATTTATCTTAATTTTTATTTGTTCAAGGTACAACAGACATTATAATGCTTAAACTCTTAATTCTATCTTAAAAACCAACTAACTATGTTATGTGTATGAAATGGGATTGCATCAATGAGTTAAGTCTATCAAAATAATACATTAACCTGTCGGTTCTCACGAACTCTTCCTCCTAACAATAAACTTTGATGATATTTTCTGAAAAGGTATCTCCACCAGCAGGACAACAATAATCGCCATCAATATCGATATGACAATCACCCCCATAAAGTCCATACTCGAACCGACTTCACTGAAATGTGTCGCTTGGGTTCTCGAAGCGAATACAATCACCACAACCACTGGGGCTATCATATAGATGCAGAAGCAGAACTTGTTCAAGAATCGACATGGTCGCGATGACATGAGGGTATTGAAATGACCCCCGAAGCCCCATTGGCACATGACAATCACACAACCGACACACAGGCCGAATATGAACTTTCCGAATGACATAATTGACGCAACCAGCCAAACTGGCGCCGAACGCCAGAAGCTCATGAAATTTGTGAAGACATAAATGCAGAAAGTCAGGGTCCAGAAAATGATTTTTCGCGACTTTTTCAATTTGATTCCTTGGTCCTTGTAGTGGAAGTAGATGTAGCCCATGAGAATGCCGGCAAAGTACGAGTTGACTCGAACCCAGGGTTTGACGTAAAGTTGTTCCAGGGTTCCAAAGATAACATCAATTCTTTAAGAAAAAATGTAAACATTGTCATGAATCTCATATTGAAAGGGGAACTCTGGAGGACTTACTGAAAAGTGATGCCCATGAAGTAGTTGCACAGGAAGCTTATGACCAAACTGAATATCAGGAGAATGATGAAGATTGACTTTCCCAGAGGTTCGTGTTTGGCGTAAATGATCAGAATTAGGGTGAACACAATAAAGAACTGCATTTCACAGCCCAAATACCAGGTCCATGATGAACAGATGTCCTTGAGGTCCAGGAAGTTGTTGATGAAGAGGATGTTGTACCACCAGTTCCTGCAAAATGAGTCGTTAAGTGGGCAAATTCAAGAAACTGGTTCAAGCTTACTGTTTGCAGTAGAGGCCATTGTATTGGTCCATTTTGAATGGCGAGAACATGTCCATGAAATCGTAAACGCAGTCGCTCAAGATCATTGTCACGATCATAATTGGCAGGAGTCTGAAAAATCAGGAATTTAAGATCATCGAAATTTTGGCGTTGACCGAAAACTCACCTCACATATCGATGTAGAACAGATTTGGCGAAGAATTTGGTATTTTCCCCAAACGAATTCTTCCTAATCGACTCTATGCTCTTTGTGTTCGATAGGAAATTGTATGACAGCAGGAACGAGCTGGAAAGACGTGGTTTCTAAGCACAGGGGGCACCTCTCTCTACTTTTTCGAACTCACCTGATCACAAAGAACACATCAACATAGAAACAGGACTGCAACACTGGTTGCAGGATCACAGTTTCCAACTTTGCAAATATCAGAGGAACATTGCTGATTGCGAACAGGGAGTAGAAATACACATGAAATAGTGTGACCCATAGACAGACGATCGTCCTCAATCCAGCGATAACTGGCAAGAAGCCTTTGGACCCCTCAAGTTGCATCATTCTCTTGTAATTGTCTCTCACATTGAAACACAGGAAGAATTCTTCAAATCGAGTCAATTCGGGTTTGGGACCCTTTTCGTCCTCATTGAGTGCCCGACGTTTGTGGATTTGTGTAATGATTTCGGCGATGATCATGCAAAATATTAGCGACGATAGAACTCCACTGGAAGGAAAAGGTAAAATTTCAAATTAGGTTTTTTGTATCGAGATCGAGTTGGACTATGAATTGATTGAATGAGGTTGCGTGTTTGACGATTGATGACTTATGTTCGTTTCTCGTGGCCAAATACTAACAAATACAGTAGGAATCCAGTTGTGAGGAGGATTTTCCATTCGAATTTCGGATCCTTGGCATCGATGACATTCATATCGATATTGAAACGTTGTTGTGGTTCGAATTTCTTCTTGGCGAAATAGTTTTCACTGAAGTAGAGTACCTCGTCGTGGGAGCAGCTCTTCGGGAGACAGAGGCCAGCGTGGATTTTGTGCTGAAAATGAAAGAAAAAAATAAGTTTTAAATTCTAACATTCAATCAAAAAGTATAAAGAAATCGATAATTTAGTGCAAGGTTGGTAGTCAGTTTTTTCAGTTGAAGAACATTAGTCATTCAAACCAGGACTAAATTGGAAGATATGGACGGAAGTTAATTTCAACAGGAACTGCCATTGCAGTTCCACATCCGAAGAGGAGGGATGTGAGTCTGGGAACGAATATGAAAAGCTTAATCTCGGCAGCGAAACAATGAATTGGATTAGAAGTTACAGACAAGAGATCATTTATGAAAATGAGAAGGAGGGTTGGAGACAAAACGGAGCCCTGGGGCACACCAGCATTTATTCTGTGGGTTTCAGAACTGAACCCGTCAAATACAATTTGTATAGAACGGTTCGAAAGAAAGTTTCCAATCCAACGAAGTATAGGGACTCACCATTCCCGAAAACACGCAATTTCGATAAGAGAGCTTGGTGCCAAACTCTATCAAATGCCTTTGAAATATCAAGTGCAACAGTGGACGTGTTGCTGCGAAAGCCGTGCTACAGGTCATTTAGAAGCTTTCGATCTTCAAGAAATTTTTAAAGCTGATAATTCATCGGCGTTTCCATGACCTTAGAAAGAGGGGACGTTAGTGCAATCGGATTATATTTGTAGAGAGAGGAGGATTCGCCTTTTTTGGGTATGGGCTGGACAAATGCTGTTTTCCGACTGCAACTCGGAACGAGCCCAGAAGAATAGGATAGATGTAAAAGCTTACGCAAGGGTTTTGCCATAGTTGAAGAACACCTCTTCAGAAAAATAGCGGGGATACCATCCAGGCCAGCGGATTTGTGTATGTTGAGATCTTTTAGGACCCTCGCTACAGCACGAGTGTGCAAGAAGATTTGTCCCATGGAATCATTGACGCGCTCAAGAACTGACGGAGTCATGACACTCTCTGGCAGCGAAGAGTTTGCGGTGAACTGCCTAGCAAAAAGGTAAGCTTTTGCGAGAGCGCTAACGACCGGAGTATCATCTTCAAGAAGAATTCTTCATGTTTTTCACAAATGACCAAACATTTTTACTGCCTTTGGACCATTGCAGTATTTTTTTGCCTTAGTTTTTGGGCATGTAAAAATTTGGTCCTTCGAGTATGGACATTGCAGGCCTTCCTGGCTTGATTAAACTTATTCAGGTTTTCCTCAGTAGGTTTGGCTTTGTAACAACGGAAACTTACCTCTTTGACCCTGATAACCTTTACAGTTCATATCCAACGAAGCGTTGTCTTTGAGTCTGATGCTTTTAACCCTATTCGGGATAAAAGTTCTCATTCCCAGAAGAATTAAACTTGTGAGCATATCAGCACTGGAATCTTCCTCACTATTGAAGAAGCATAGTGACCAGTTAAAGATCCTAAAAAAATTATTGAGTTCGTCCCAGTCGGCTTTCTCGTACTGCCAAACGGTTCTCTTAGGAGCTCTTTCTTTAACTGGGATTTATTGACTCGAGAAATTTGCGGATATGACACAATGGTCAGATCGGCCTAGAGGCGATAATACACTTATTGTATATCTGGGTCAGAAGAAAGTAACAAGTCAAGAGTGTTCTCTGCTTGGCCGTCGATGTCCGGTATTCGAGTGGGCTCGTTGACCTGCTGAGCAAGATGGTTAAACTCAGCAAAAATCTCAGCACACACTTCTTTGGGTCTTGTCTTGCTCAAATGGAGAAGCCAGTAAGATTTGTGTACATTGAAATCACCCGTTATAACGATTTCAGTGCGAGGATAAAAGGAAACGATTCTTTGGTTGGAGTCGGACAGTGAGTCAAATTCGTTAGAAGTTGAAATCCTGTCCAAATTTGGGCTTCTATAAAGGAAACAGAGTTCGATTCATAAATGTTTTGATTGTACTTGAAGCTGATAATAAAGTTCGGCGCAAATGGCTTTCGTTTTATTTAAACAAAAAATTGTCAAGTCCTTATTGATCAGCAATAGCAAGTTTCATTCATAACCTTAAACAAATTTGTTGCAATAATTGCGCTTCCAAAAATGTACTGTTTAGAGCAGAAATAAATTTTTTAGCCGTACAACATTCAGAAATACCCGCGCTTCTAAAAATTCTAATCATTTAACTTTTGATCCTTTCTTTTGTCGTACTGTTGAATGCAGATATTCGTTTTTTAGCCGTACTACATGAATGTGGAACGCTTTACCACACCCTTCCACAGGCATTGCACAGACATTGAGCTTCTAAAAATACTCATCAGCTAACTTTTGTCGTACCGTTAAATGCAGATACTTATTTCATTCATTCATTTTTTAGCGGAACTACCCGAATTTCGAACACTTTACTTCACTCTGATGTCTTCCCCAGACAATCCAACATTCAGAAACACTTGCGTTTCTATAAATGTTCATCAGTTAATTTGTTTGTTTGTTTGTTTTATTTTGTAAGCTTACACATTAAGAAAACATTTCTTATAAAACAGCATAAGACTGATATTTGACAATTTAACAATGTGAACAATATTTGGAGTAAAAATTAACAAATAAAAATAGGAACATAAAAGAGTATCTGACAGTTGAAGTAGAGGATAGAGACAGAAAGAAGAAAAAAGATAGAAAAGAGAAAATTTTCCTTATTCATTTCGAAGAAAAAGTTGCAACTCCCTGCGAAACTGAGCTTGATCCACTTCTATCATTATGTGCCTTGGCAAAGTGTTCCACAGCTGGATGGCATTGATAAAAAATTGTCTCTCAGAATTAAGACACGTGAAGCGCGATAAAATAAGTTGATGGGTTCTGTTTGAGGAACCAAATTGTATCTTGTTGAACAGGCTACAAGGTTGTTTCGATTGGATGACATTAAATAACAGGACGAGGGTGCGAAAGCGCATAAATCGAAGGATACCTCCACTGAGTACCTAGAAATGTGGTCATATCTACGTAGCCCATATATCGCACTGGATTGTTGAAAGCCACATTCAATCTTTTTCGAATCACAGCTACAAAATATTTCGCAGCCGTACGTTAGAATGGGTAATACTAACGTTTTTGCCAAGAGGAGACGCGTTTTTTGGGGGATGTAATATTGGGATGACCAAAGCTCCATATATTTTACCCACAGCGCTATTTATGTGAGTATCCCAGGAAAGTTTATTGTTAAACAACATTCCGAGGTTTCGAGCGTTTGGAACGTAGGTTAGCGTCATATTGTTCAGACACAAGTTTGGAAAGTAATCGGTGCTTAAGGGATTTTTGCTATTTATTAGACATTTGGATTTAGAAGGGCTGAGATGTAAGCCATTAAGGGTAGACCAGTTCAAAATTTCTTCGAGGTCCTTATTCATTCGAAAAACACTGTCCTCAATCAAACCAAGCGCACAACTTCTGTGACTGTGTGGAAAAATCTAGAAGAACCATAAATGTAATTTTATCCTCGTCAATGGCGTGCCTTACTTCTTCAATGATATTTATGACGGCTGTGGTGCAACTATGTTTTTCGCGAAAACCGTATTGCTTATTTGACAAGATATGTCGAGAGCTGAGGAAAGCATTTATATGTTTTTGTAGAACTCTCTCAAAGACTTTCGATAAGAATGGAAGAACTGATATGGGCCTAAATTCATTGCTACTACTTCCTTTGGAGATAGGTAGAACCTTGGCAAGTTTCCACTGTTGAGGATATCAGCCTGTCATGAGGACTGAACTGAAAAAATGTGTTAAAAACGGTAGTATTATGGGTAAAATTGCTTTCAGAAATACAGGGTGGATTCCATCAATGCCCACTGCATTCGATTTGATAGACAACAAGTTTTCTACTATTTCGGTACTACCAACGCATGAGAAGCAAAACGATTCTGATGCTGCAGAGTAATGGTGAGCATTGTTTTCAGAGATTTCATGTACTCTTGAAAGAGTAGGGAGAGGTAAAGAAACGAAGTTTTGATTTATGGTTTCAACGTCGAGGTTTTTTGGTATGTTGAGTTGTTTACCTACCCTCTGGTTCTTTAAATTTTTACAAAGAGTTCGTCCGTTCATTTAGTTGCTGAATTTCTGTTTATAGAAATTAGTTTTTGCAGTACGTATTTTTTTCCCCAAGATTACGTAGGTTACGATAAATTTGATGATGAATTTCCAATTTGTGCCGTTTCCAGACTTTGTATGCTTGGTCTCGTTGCAATAATACGGCTAGGATAGCATTATTAAGCCAATCGTGGTTTCTTGAAATCAGAGTTTTGATTTTTAATGGAACGAAATTATTGAACAAGCATAACACGTTATTAACTTCCCAGAGGAAGTTATTGTAATGGGTTCGATTTTGTGAATCTCCAATTTTCGCATTTCTCGATGTTTTGAGGTCACTAGAGTTCGAATCAAGCGTTTTTAAGATGATGTCAGAGTGTGTGTGTATGTGTGTTCGTATGTGCGTTACGTTTTTTCAGCTCGATTATCTCGCGAACCACTCATCGTATTGTCATAAAATTGGTCTCATTCGACGCGGTATTGTGTTGTTAAGAGCTAATTAGATTTTGAGCGAAATCCGCTTAACGGTTTTTAACGCTGATGCTTTGCCGTATAAATATTAATTTTCGGAAATACTAATCCGATTAGAAAAATTGCTTCAATAATAGAAAACTACAATATTCAGGAGCAATATAGTTAGTTGTGAATGAGTCCACGAAATGGTACGATCAACTTTTGGCAGATGGCGCCACTGTTATTCGATAAACTTAATGTTTTTCATAAAATCATCAGCTTTATGGAATTTGACTTTGAACCAACGTGCGTGTACAACTACAACGGGATGCATCTGCTGAATATTTTGCAAAACAACTAATGTTTTTACGTATTTTTCTACTCTGGGAAGTTAGTCGTGTGGACTCCATGGATCGCACTCATATTTTTGTTTAAAAATTCAACCTGGTTCTCCGGTGAAGGCATTTGTTCCCAATCAATGCTTCGAGTGGCTTGTTCCAGTCCATGAAGTCGATGTTTTTAAAGTCTCTGTATTCGAATGTTGTTGGAGTCCAATTAATCTTGAAGTTGAATGTCAGATAGATCAGGTCATGTTTAGAGAACCCGGGTGCAGGTAATTGGTCATAAAGTAGAATGTCATTAGTGTCATCAATGAAAAAAAACGTCCAACAGTGTACCGAATGTCCTAAGACATTGCAACATTCAGAAATTCAGAAATTTTTAAATCAGTGTACACCGGCACCTCCATTGAACCCTCTCCTTGATGCTTGATGCTTGGCATGTTAAGGCTATCCAAAACCCCAACAGTGAGCGCCAAATATGAAATAGGAGTGCATTTCAAATATTGCAGGAATGATCAAATTGGAGGTGTGTTTTGAGTGGCACTACTTAGTTTTTTTAGTAAAATTGGCCACGAAATTATTTGGGTGGTGCAAGTTCGTATGGATGGATACACATTTGCCAAATTGGCAAAACAAAAAAGCAAATAAAAAGCTTGAAAGTCAACTGCCAATTTCTAAGGACAAAAGATCATTAATTAAATCCATCCCACTGCAATTATTTATTTCGAAAAGTCTTTGTTGTCATAAAGTTAAAAATGACCCATCATTGACTTGTATTATTATTTTGCCAAAATTTCGTACACCCATATCCGTTTCAATCATGTGACTTTAATTAATTGTAATGACACACTCGCAACACGTTCCTTAAATGATTTTAACACAAATCACATGCAACCTTCCGTAAATTTTCCACAACATTTTAACAGATTTTATCTTTTTCTCAATGAACTCTAGAATGATCCTTGTTTTATCTAGATGTATGCTTTGCACCATGTCGATTGCCTGTCATCTTAAAATGTGCACTTAACAGGTGAATCATCTTGCTATCTGCACAAAACCTGACAACTATGCCCTCGTTCGATCAAAAAAGAAAAAAAAATACAAACGAAAACAAAAACCGAAAATCCGATAATAAGAGTTCAAGGCCGCCATCATCAGCATCAACAACGTCCCATCTGTGATTTTTTCACATCAAGACAAAACACACAGAGATTTTGTAAGTTTTGATGAATACATAAATTAAAATTTCTCAATAAAATTGATCTCACACAGTTCGAATTTGATTCACATCCAATGAGTTCAACGAGAAAATGACTAATTTGAATATTTAATCAAATCGATCGTCAATTTTGACGCAACCCCAAGTATGCCAAATTTTGCATCAATTAACTGTCAATAAACAGAAAAATCGATCGATCGTCTACCAAAGCAAAGTGAGCGAGTATCAATTAACATTTAATTGGCCATAGTCTCGTTTGCACGATCAATGAAAACGAAAACAAAAACACGTCACAATAATTTAGCCGAGACACCAACCTAAACTCTTTAAATTCCATGTGATTAACGATCGCGGAGTAATTACTGCACGTAACATTGTTGTTTACTTTTTTTGTTGCATTTTTGTCTAGCCACCAGGAAATCGAAATGAAAACGTAACTGTTTTTTGCGGCTTACCTCAAATTGTAGATTCAAATCCACATACACCGGTGTGGTGAAGTTGAAATAGACCATCCAGAAGCGCACCGGGAAAGGGCTGCTGGTGTTGAAGTGACTCTTGTGGCGATACCGTCCCGAGAGGGAGATCTTGTAGGGTCTGTTCAGGTCCTCACAGTATTCCTTGGCGGCAAACCAAAAATAGTTGCCCCAGGTTATGGTTTGCGGAGCAACTCCGAAAGAATCGATAACTACAGTGGCGAGGTGGGAAAAAAGTGAATTTCCGGGCGGTTTGAAATTCAAAAGACATCCTTACCTTTGAGCGCCCATGGATCCTGCTGTTCGACGCCTTTCAAAAACACTTCGAGATCCTTTCCGCACTGACTGTTCGATTCGTTGGATAATAAAATTCCATCTACCGATATCCCAACCAGGAAATTCACCACCTGTAACTGATCCAATTCCAGAGGCGGTGGTATAGCTATATCTCCATCACCTTTCACTTTCACGATGAGGCTTAACAAGACTAGAAAGACGATCTTGGTTAACGATGATGATGATGGCGAGCTTTGAAGGCTCCGCTGCCGATGCAATAACACTAACGACAACGACATGTTGTTTCCAATCTGAGGTGCTCGAACTGACTGTGATCGTCCAAGTTGTGGAGTGCTTTTCTTCGACCAGAAAAATTTGCAGCTCGCAGTCAAGTCGTAAATGAAAATAAAAATTTATACTTTTTTTCGTATTGTATCTGATTTTTTATGCATCAAATAGCTCAAAGGTTGAAGAAATTTTGTTTTTTATTTGTGTGTTTTCTGGCGCTGTTACTGTTGCTGTTGCTGTCATCGACTACGAACGACGAGGCTAGTTTTGATTTTGGGACTTTTTTGTGTGTGTGTTTCGCTTTGAACACAAAACTAGCCCAATCGAAGGGTTTAGGCTACAGCATCTATATTTTGCATTAAGCTCGGAACACTTTGTCGGAGTTAGAGATTATTTTGTTGGTTGATTGGTGAACTGGTCGGACAGGGTTTTTTTTTAGAAGAATCATTACAAAATGATTGAGTTCGCGTGGGGGTTCGAGATTGGTTTGGTTCGAGCGTGTGGAACAGCTGAGAGCAGCGGCTGTAATTTCGGCATGTTAACATTGAAATGGCTTCCGAATCGGTGTTTTGTTTTTTTGGTTCAAATTCATAAAAGAAATATGAATTGCACAATGGACTCAAGGTCAAGCGGGTGATTGCTGCAATTTGGGTCTTTGAGTTTGCTTCTTTCTTTTTGATTTGGGAGCAGATTGATGTTGATTTATTTTTGTTTTTGTGAGATTCGGATGAATGGTTGCTCAATTGTTGACAATGGGTTACTTTTCAATGGAATTAATATAGTGTGAACTCTGTTAAGTTTGTGGTTGAGTTGGGGATGCATGTGCGGCAGATGTAGATTTAGGGAAAGCAATACGGGACTCGAAATGGTTGTCCTTTGCGTTATTTTGCAGAACCATTGCACCATGCAAGCTTAGCGCTATCTGTTCTTATTGATAGCTCATTGATGTTCATGGATTGGGCGACAAACTCTTGTCTACAGCTTACTTACTTACTAACTTATGGTGGCGCTACAGTCCCGGTCGGACCAAGTCCTCATCCAACAAGCGTCTCCAGCAAGCTCGGTCCCTAGCTAGCTGTCTCCTGTTTCACACGCCAAGTTGGTTCAGGTCCTCTACCACCTGTATGCTCCACCTGAGTCGGGGTCTTCTTCTTCTGCGACGTCCTTCCGGGTTGGATTCGAAGACTCTACGGGCCGGAGCATTGTTTTCCATTCGCTCTACATGTCCCAACCATCTATGTCGTTGGACCTTGACTTTTCTGGCTAGGTCAGTGTCGCTGAACAGTTCATACAGTTCTTGATCGAATCTTCGTCTCCATTCTCCATTTATGCAGACAGGACCAAAAAGCACTCGAAGAAGAAAAAGCGTTTTCATCGGATGTTGTCATGGTCCATGTCTCTGCACAACACACTAGGACCGGGATGATGTTGGTTTTGTAGAGTGTCACTTTAGTTGCTCGGGAGAGGACTTTACTATTCAATTGCCTTCCAAAGTTCAAAAAAGCAGCGATTGGCAAGAGTGATTCTTCATTTGATTTCAGCGCTGGTGTTGTTGTCTGAGTTGATAGCGGATCCTAGGTAGACAAAGTCCTTAACTACCTCGAAGTTAAATCTGTCTATGCTGACGTTTGCTCCAAGACGTCGATGTTGACTGTTCTTTTCTTGTTGACTGCATTAACTTGGTCTTGCCCTCGTTAACCGCTAGACCCATCGTCCTGGCCTCCGTCTCAAGACTCACGAACGCTCCACTGACATCACGCTATGTTCTTCCAATTACGTCAATGTGGTCTGCGTATCCTAGTAGCTGGACGGACTTTTGAAAGATTGTGCCTCTGGTGTTGACGTTGGAGTTTTGCACAGTCTTTTCAAGAACGATGTTGAAGAAATCGCATGTCAGCGCATCGCCTTGTCTAAAACCTTTTTTGACATCAAATGCGTCCGTTAGGATGGAACAGCGTGAGTCATTGTCATCTAACACAGACAGACGAGTTTTTCTGGGATACCAAAACTAGTCATTGCTCTATATAATTGGTCTCTATAGACGCTGTCGTACGCGGCCTTGAAATCGGTGAAAAGGTGGTAAGTATATCGATTTGAAGTTCCTGGGGCTTCTCCAAGATCTGCCGTAGAGTGATCGATGGTGGACTTTCCGGGTCTGAAGCCACACTGATAAGGACCTATTAGGTTGTTGATGAAGGGATTCAAACGTTCCCCCAGCACGGCAGACATGATCTTGTAGGCGATGTTAAGGAGACTTATACCTCTGTAGTTGGTGCAGTGTTCAGGGGATCTCCTTTCTTGAGGATCGGGCATACGATGCTGAGGTTCCATTCGTCGGGCATGCTTTACTCCGACCAATTTTGCAGATGAGCTGGTGCATGCTCCTAACCAAATCATCTCCAGCTGCTTTGTGCAGTTCGGCGGCTAGGCCGTCTGCTCCAGCGGCTTTGTTCGACTTAAGTCTAGATACCGCTTTCTTCACTTCGTCAATGTCGGCTGGGTGGAATTGTTGGCCTTCTGCACCCAAATTGAATGGTTCTGTATTGCTGGCGGAGTTTAACTCGTCATCGCCATTAAACAGCTTGGTAAAGTGGTCTTTCCTCAGCACTGACTGTGGTTCCACTTGTCTTGTCTACAGCAGTCACTTTCAATTCTCATGAAATCTCAAAACAGTCCTTGAATTCCTTTCACAACTTCAAGTACTTCACGCAGACATACAGACGAAATTGATGGCCTATTTTTAACTTGCCTTTCAAAAGCTCTACTTCATACTTCACTTCACACATACTTTAATGTCCACCGACAACATACGTCACAAGTAACAAACTACTGACAACACTTGACGCTACGACACCCATTCAAAGAAGGGGAAAAAAATACAACTGCCTTAGGTTATCCTACAAGTTCAAGTTACGGATCAATTGTTGTTTTCCCTACCGAGCCTAAGGATATTTCACAACTGTATCCTCAAAGTAAAGTTTAACTCCACCAGAATGAATGGTGACAGAAATAAAAAAAAATACAAATCGTCTTGGCATTCGACCAGAAAACTAGAACTCTCACATTTCATTGTCCCTTTTGTTGACGTTTCGGTTTTTAACTGCTTGGAGTTAGACATTTTCTTCTGCATTATTCTTTCTTCTTCTTATCGTTTACAAAGCCCGTAATTTATTTTAAGGAAAATTCACGTTTTTTGTTACGTATACGCCCGAGTGGCTATGAATGTTTCCTTTTTGATGTTTCAACAAACAAAAACTGCCAAAAGGTAAGAGATTTGCATTTTAAGTTCGTCGAAATACTTATAGGCAGTTGTGAGGAGGTGGGGGGGAGAGGGGGGGAGTGCAACAAAAAATGCAAATCCTCCAAAGGTCAAAAATACTAAGTAATCAGATTTATTTTTCACATTTTTGCATAAAACATCCATTGCCCCAACTGGGAAACCATCAAAACAACACAACAAAAAAGGGGTTAATTGTGGTCCGGCCTTATTCCTGCCCCTAACTTCAATATTATATCCCTCAATCCTCGAATATTTAAAAGCATTATTCTGATCTACTTTTTGCTTTCAACTTAAATTTTTGTTCGAATGGAAAATGGAACACAACAAGCAACAAAATGTGTTTCACGAAATATTTAAATTTAAAACAGAAGGCAACCCTTAAAGTTGCCACATAATCTTCTCATTATGGATGCAACACTTGTCGTCGTGGATTTATTTGTTTGTAGATAAGAGGACGACAGAAACAAAAAGTCCTTATAAAATATGTCAACTCAAAGACCTCATTTTGTATCAGATTACGGGTCATAATTTTTCAACAAGTTCGAACCGACGCTCTTCATAAAACTGCAGCGCCCATTGTTCATCGAAAAAAGCTGAATCAATTAATGAAAAATAAAAACATTTGATTAATTTAACAATAGCTCCATAGTCCTGCAATATGAATATTCAGATGAAATATATGAACATGTATGCTTGCTTGATGTGATGGGCTCTGCAGTGAGTGCCAACTCGGCCATCAGTCAGCACCATCACTGCATGACCTTGAACGGAGTTAATTTAAACCAATTCACCCAAAAACGAAACACGAAAAGGGAAATACAAATAGGCAGCAAGTGGAAATGGGTGCACATGAGTCGCAGGTTCCTACTTACGTTGCGTTTTGTATTTTTTTACGTTTTCATGTTTACGTTACGCTTACGAGATCGAGCTGTCAAAAGTGATTTGAACTAAGTTTTCTGTTCACAGCGCTCCGAATTTGACGTTTGTTTAGAAATTAATTGTCTTGAACTGTCTGAAAAGAGTTTAATTGAAGGTCACTTGATTCGTTGTCAGATCTTGATTTTGACATCAACCACCAAGCTGTCAAAGTGTCATTTATGTAAAAATACCATCATTTTACGCAACACAACTTCGGAGCTCTGAACGCTTTGGAAAAAAAAACACGAAACACAAATTCTTTTTGACAGTTCAAGCTGTTCGGAACGCAAAAAGAAAAATACTCAATATGTTCAGAGTGCACTCTACATTTTCAGATCAGTTTTTGTTTAAAGCTTGCACAAAGGGTGTTTGACATATAAGAGTTCTGTTCCGAACGATCCATTCACAACTCGATTTATTAATTTAAATTGCTTCAGCTGTCTGTTTTTATTTTCTTCTGTCAATTTTGACAGTGCCAGCTGTTACAAACTGAAAAGTGATTGTCAATGACAATGTGCACACAGGATGCAAACTTTGGACATTTTTTGACTGACGTCTACTCAGCCTTTCTCTTTCTTGGCTTAATGGCGGAGAGAGATGGAATTTAGCTCCCGAGTTTTGACATTTTGGTTGACAAGCAAAATACACTACCGGTCAAAAGTTTGAGACCACCTCTGAAATTTGAGAAATATCGAGTTTTAACCCCGAAACTGTAGTTTTAGGAAAAAAGTTAATACGTGGAAAAAGTGAAGGGATGTCTTGTTGTAAATGAAAGAAAAATATAAACTTGTTTTTTACTAAACATAAATTATTTATTTAAAAAAATAATTAAAGTCCTAAATTGAGTTTTCATCAAAAAACCCTCCTTTAAATTCAATAATTTTTTTAACAATTCTGGGCAATCTTCTTAAAAGTTTTTGTATTTTTTCTTGTGGGATATTATTCCAGCAATTTTGTAGAGTTTCCGGCCAAAGAGCAGATTCCGATGTTATGTGGTGATTCCGGACATTTCTGTCAAGCTCCTCCCATAAGAGCTCAATGGGGTTAATATTTGGAGACTGCGGTGGTCATACCATTACTTTTAGAATTTCCTCTTCTTTTTTTGTTTCAGGTATTCCCGGCAAAGTTTTGAAGTGTGTTTTGGGTCATTGTCTTGCTGGAATACAAAACCTTCACCGATTAATCGGAATCCAGATACCAAAACGTGGTCTTCCAATATCGTTTTATAGACTTCTTTATCTTCCGATCACTTGTGTCAGATCTCCCACTCCATCGAAGGAGAAACATCCCCACACCATTACTGAACCGCCTCCATGCTTTACAGTTGGGACCATATAGTCTGGTAGCATCTTATGTTCAGTGCTGCGCCTGACGTACACTCTGCGATTTGAGCCAAACACCTCAAACTTGGACTCATCACTCCATAAGACTCTGTTGAAGTCTTAATCTGTCCAATCCTGATGGGTTTTGGCCCATTCCAACCGTTTGATCTTGTTTTGGGGTCGTAGAAGGGGTTTCCGCACTGTAAAGCGCCCAAAAAGTCCAGCATGCTTTAACCTTCGTTGTATCGTTGATACAGACAGTGGTTCTTCCCGCATTTCATTGATTGATGATATGCAGATCTTCGGTTTTCGTCGTAACTCTAGGTCGTCCTGACCTCGGTTTATCCTTAAAACCACCGGTACTAGAGTAACGCTCCTTTGGATATCTTCAATTTTGTGGCGATTTCTCTTTGCGAATAGCCTTCTTCAATTAGGGTCATAATCGCAGATCAAGTTTCAGTAGTTAATTCCTTTACTTTCCCCATGATGTGCACTTTGTTTACTGAAGAAGATCACGGTCTCAAATAAATTTAAATTGGATCAAACCGAGCATTATATACAAAATCCTGAATATGCAGGTATTCAGATTTTACATTTTTTTACCCTTTAACATTACCCAAGTTGCCCATAGCTTAGTTGGTAAGTGCGTTGGCTGCTAAGCAGAACGTCGTTGGTTCGAGTCCTACTAGGGCCAAGTTTTCATTTCATCTTTCACGGGTACTGCCTCCTGCGAAGACCAAGACAAATCTTCCAAGAGTATCAATCTGTCATGAAGTGCCGATACGTATAGCAACCGTAATTTCCGTCGTACTCGGTGAAAATGGACCCCAGCGCGTGCGGTATCTGGGGGGGAAAGAGGCGTGGGAATAAAAAAAAAAAAATGAAAAAGTGCGTCTCAACTTTGCCGTTCGGAATCGGCGTTAAATTTTAGGTCCCCTCAATTCTTCACACGCACTCAGAGAATTGTTAATGAGAGTAAGCCACTTAGGCCTTGGCTCTTCAAGAGCTGTCGCGCCACTCTATTTATTTTTTTATAAAATTACCCAAGTCATAAAAAAATTCCAAATTGAAGGTAAAAAGTCATAAAAATTAAAAACTACGGGATATCCAAACAGAAGTCAAAAAACCAAAATTGGGTTTTTTTTACCTTTTTTCACAAAATTCCTTATAATTTACAGAAAAGGATTAATATTTGGGGTTTTTTCACTTGTACCTTTTATGAATGGTATAAGTTATCAATGCAGGTAAAAAATCATATTTTCATTCATAAACTCAAGCGCCAGGTACAAATAAAGCAACCCTTTGAAGGTGGTCTCAAACTTTTGACCGGTAGTGTAAGAATTCTGTTCCGAATGATCCATTCACAACTCGATTCGTTAATGTTAATTGCATCAGCTGTCTGTTTTTATTTTCTTGGTGTCAATTTTGACAGTGCCAGCTGTCACAAACTGAAAAGGGACTGTCAATGACAATGTGCACACAGGATGCAAACTTTGGACATTTTTTGACGTCTACTCAGCCTTTCTCTTTCTTGGCTTAATGGCGAAGAGAGATGGAATTTAGCTCCCGAGTTTTGACATTTCGGTTGACAAGCAAAATATTTCTTTCTGAAAACACTTTTCTTGGGAGTTGGTCGTTATTTTAGAGTTTTTTTCGAATGCAAAAAATAATCTGTAGAAAAGTGTTTAAACCTCTGTGTCTCTGAATATAATGAAAGAAATTCGACGTTCATTCTGTCAAAATACTTCCATAGATTGCGCCCTGTGTGAACAGGGCGAGTACGTCATGTCAAAATGCAATAGGTTTGTTTGATTGCAATTCTAGGGACACTTATTTCAACAGTTTTCGTGTCTTTGATACCTACTCTCTGTTAACACTGAAATATCCTTACGCTTCTGTCAAGAAGAAAGGACTAGTTGACGTTTTTGGAGCGAAGCAAACTTAACAGCGCCGCACCCCTAATATTGGTTTACTGTCTACCAACGTAGCTAAGAGGATTGAAAGAATTTGATGACTTGATTGATTAAAACAATCCTTTGTCGCTGCATAATCAACCAAGCTGTTAAACAAGAAAAGTGTAATCAAAGCTTTTCTAGCGGAAGAGGAAGTTAAGCTATTTTCCTACGTGCCAACTGACAACCTTAACTTTAAACAATCGTACAAAATCCCCATATCAAAGAATATCTACTCGTGTAAGCTACCCACTCCCGGATGCTTACAACTGAACACAGGAATAACTCCAGGATTAATTTCATCCTTGCGCGTTACACACGCCTTTCCCCTTATCTTGAGTTCCAACTTTTTGCGACTGCATAAATTACCCTAACAGTACCCACGAGCCAACAGAAAACAAAACACAAAAAACGACACCCAGAGAACCCCATGTCCCCATGTTGAAAAGGAAAAAAGAAAAACAATAATGAATGGAAAAGGCCAATTTTTCGCACAAAGCGAGTAAACAGTTAAACTATCATCGGTATCACCACCTTTTTGGCGAACATCCTGCCATCCATTTGTGGCTTCGATATGCCTTGCTGGTTGCTGTTGCTTGCTCTCGTCATCATCATCGTGTCGAGGAATAAAAACAGCATATAAATGATGTGTGCAATGAACTGGATGTACCTATCTCTCTCCTGATGGGATCTGGAAATCATCACATCACGTTAACCCCGGAATATGGATATGCGAAAGCGAAGTCAACTGTGTGGTGGCTGTGGAGGTGGATCTGGGGAACGCGCCGCGCGTCACCTCGTCGTGTTGGTGGGGTTGAGGTTAAATAAGTGGAGCTGGTGGATACAGGTTGTTGTTTTGGAAATGCACACCAATGCCACCCGGTTGCCTTTATTTTATTGCATAATATTTCTTTTGTTGTTAAACGTGAGCTTTGCATTGATCACAGAACGATATGATGATACCTTTGCTCATTCTCTCTGATGCATGGGCGATGGGGGACGCAATGAAAGAAATCATTGATTTATTGCCGGGGTTCGTTATGAATTTCCAAGAAGTGGAAGATGTACTCATAATTGGTAGAATTTGTTTCCTCTTTTTGTTTTCTTTTTCTTTTGAAGCAGGGAAGAAGTGTTGTTAGCGAGTTGGTGTGTGTTCGATGGGAAAGAAAAAGGAAAAATTGAAAACAAATTAATTAGTCCTGTCCAATGGTGTTTCATAGGAGCAGTGCTGCCGTGAAGCATGCCTTTGTAGGAAAAGGGGGATTACAGGACCTTACAAAAGTTAGCAGAGCAGTTTCATTCATTTATTCATTTGAGGACCTGTGGCGTTTCGTCGAAAAGTGCGCATACTTTATCCCTAGTGGCAGGCCCGAGGTAATGATTTTGAAAAAATAAGTTAGCCATAATTATAAATGGCCGACTCTTCGAATAAGGTTCCGGAGATTATTCAAATCTATCCCACTTCACATTGAAAATTTCTGCCTATTTTACTCGGTTAAGGATTGTTTTTGTTTTTAATGTGGGTAGGTGCTCGTTTGATGTGAGCACCTTAAACCTTTCTGAAACACTACAATCGGCACGTACTAATGTGGCTTTAGGCCAGGCAGAACAACGATAGACTAAATATTCACACTGAGATTTGCCTGGAAAGACCAATGAATTTCAAGTTGAAACCCACCATCTTTCCATCGAATTTAAGCTGCTTATGATAGCATCCGCAGGTGGCCATGGCTCAGAGGATATAGTGTAGTTGATTTCTAAGCTAAACGCTGCTTCTTACAGCAGTCTTTTTCTACGCAGTAATCGGCAGCTTATCTGAGACCACTTGTGCGATAATATGAGACAATAAAAATCTATGTCTCCTCCTCTGCCCCATGTGTTCTTTCCTTCTATGTGTCTATCCGTCTCTCTTTGTCGTCTCTCAGTCCCCGCCGATGGCCTCAGTCGCAAGTGCTGCAATGTGCCTGTAGTTCGTCCAAGCCAAGAGCTTATGTGATAATAGTGATGTCTTAAATTAGGGTTCCCGAACAAGGTTAGGTTATGTTAGGTTACGAGGGTTGTGCAAAGCACGGAGCTGTTGCTTTCACGGGGGCCTATTGGTCTTTTTTGATCCCCTATTAAAAAGGTAGACTGGTTTGTTTACGAAGCTCTTTCTTTGGTATTAAGGTCTAATTTCCTCTTGAGCATACTAATCGAGACGTGTTGTCCCTTGACTGGATGGATGCTACTACTTCTGTTTGCAACTGACCCTTTCCTTGCCAGTTCATATGCTGTTTCGTCCCCTTCTATATTACTACTAGCAGTTGCCCGCGACTTCGTCCGCCTCTCCCTCGTCCACCGGCCAGAGTATCATCTCGACTTGTGCATCATGCGCGCGTGGGAATTTTGTTCGGAAGTTATTGTAAAATTGCATTGCAGTCAACTCTCCCTAGGTCGTAATTCTCTTGAACTTGAAAAATTTGAGCATTTTTTATGATTCCCTTCAGTTGTTCATAGCATACTTAAAGCATTCCCTTGGGTGAACTCTCCCTAATTCTAATATCTCTCTTACTTCTGCATCGTTTTTTTCGTTAAGTAAATCAAAGGGCACGGTAGTGCCCAGCCAAGTTCTAGCACTACCCCCTTTTTACAGGATCGAACTCAAGCACATTTTTAACCCCCCATAACTTTTGAACCCATAGAGTTAGAAGCTTCAAATTTGAATTACGTATTAACTTCATGGGCACAAAGGCCCTGTAAAAAATAATAAATAACTTGGCAAGTTTTTGTTTGAAGCGTGATTAATAACATTTTAAAACTTGAACAGTGAACTTGTAAATTTTCATCCGAACTATTTTCTATTTTCTTTTAATATTGTTGTATTATTTTCTATGATTTAAAATATTAAATATAACACTTTTACATGTCAGAACTTGGCGTTCTTTTAGATCTCATTACTTTTGGTGGCTAACTGTTTACACAGTGTTGTTCGCACATAAGAGAACTTGGCTCTTTTTTTACATTTTATGTTTTTGTTCTGTTTTTTTTTTCTTTAAACTGAGCATATTTTTTAGTTAAGAAGTACATAAAATGATATGGTTTAAACACAATAATCTGCACAAATAGTGCAATCAATCACATTCACAAATCAATTGAACTCTCAAAATTCTAATTTGAGCAGTTATTAGGCCAGTTCCACCTAACAACATCTCACTGAGATCTCAATGTCACCTTGACTGAGGCAAAATCATTTGGTGCCTTGGTGGAACATAATTCTCAGTTATCATTGAGATTTAATGGTTACCTTAATAATTGTTGCTGCACATATGTCAACGACGTCAAATAGCTGAGTGAGAAATCGAATCCAAAATAATTTCATCTCAGATATCTCAGAAAAAAATCTCAGTTCTCACATTTCCACAGATTCTTCGCTGCTATTGGTCGCAGCTTAATTTTAAGTAGAATAAAGCCTAAAGCAGTTGCCCGTAGCTTAGTTGGTAAGTGCGTTGGCTGCTATGCAGAACGTCGTTGGTTCGAGTCCTACTCAGGCCAAGTTTTTATTTCATCTTTCACGGGCACTGCCTCTTGCGAAGACCTGACAAAGCTTCCAAGAGTATCAATCTGTAATGAAAAAATGCTTCTCAACTTTGCCGTTCGGAATCGGCGTTAAATTGTAGGTCCCCTCAATTCTTCACACGCACTCAGAGAATTGTTGATTAGAGTAAGCCACTTAGGCGTTGGCTCTTCAAGAGCTGTCGCGCCACTCTATTTATTTATTTTATTTTAAAGCCTTCATCGATTAATGGACTATCCAACACAAAAAGAATTTTACAATTCGAAATAGTGGTTCCTGAGATTACCGCGTTCAAACGAACAAACTCTTCAGCTTTATATTGTATTAAATTGTATTGTTTGCCGTTTTTTCCACATTTTACACAAATTCTTCGCTCCTATTGGTCGCAGCTAAATTTTATATAGCTTCAAGCCTTCCTTGATAAATGGACCATTCAACATTTGAAAAACTGTTCAATTTCATAAAGCAGTTCTTAAGATAAGCGCGTTTTAACGCAGAAAAATGTATATTTTTTGCCGTTTTTTCCATATTTTCCACAGATTCTTCGCTGCTATTGGGCACAGCTTAATGTAAAATAGCCTCAAGTCTTCCTCAATTAATGGACCATCCAACACAAAAAGAATTATACCATTCGAACCAGTAGTTCCTGAGATTACCGCGTTCAAACAAACAAACTCTTCAGCTTTATATATTAGTGTAGATTGGCAGAGCTCCTCAGTTCCTGTTCCTAAATCCATTTTCGAACCGTCAGTGTAGAAGGGGATGCCCTGTTCACTGACGAGCAAGTAAGGATCTCATCCCAGTCCTTCGGGTTTGACAATAAGAGCAGAATGTTCAACAGCGAATTGTACGAACTGTACCAAGATGTTGATTAAGTCCAGAAATACAACAAAAAACGACTTCAGCAGCTTGGTCCATTCTTGGTTTCGACGACTGTAGAATGCAAGCGAGGGACCGTTCCCGATGGAAAACTGCCGTTACTAAGATCCTACATCGATTGGGAGTCGGTTAACAACAACTAACTACAACAGACTAGGAACCCTTTTCGGAGTTAGAAGTGAAGGCAAGCGAAGCTAGAAATTGGTGTTAGGCTGCAGCTTACGCAAACAGCTACAAGGATTGTGAATTCATGGGAGCATGTAATAGAGAAGAATACAATTTGTAATCACGCAAATCGAGAAAATAGGAAAATATACTTGGTCGTTCGTAGAGTAGTAACCATTGAGTTGGCCCATTAGTTCGGCATAGTATAGCTCTTTTGCCTTTCTCCAAGAAGCCAATGTGAATCGCAGGTTGTGAGCGATGGGAATCACCTTCCCTGCTGATGAGACAGTCTCCACCTTCTTCGGGGCAAGTTCGTTGGCTGCATTCATTTGTTTTTACTGTTTCTGGTCCCTGGCTCTCTGGTGTTTACCAATAGACCAATGATTCGTCGACTGTCACAAAATGACGTATAGAAACTTCTTCGGAGTGCGCTTAAAAAGCCTTTTGTATCGCTCTGAATTGGTCATACAGTTCCAGTTATCTCCTGTACCTTCAATCCACGGTCTGCCATTTGATTGTGTGGTTGAGCTTCTGGGCAGCTTACTATATGTGGACATGGCTTTTCAAAAACTGATAAGCGACCACGTTGAAACTACGAAGGAGGACAAGACTGACTATACACAGCATCCAAATGTTCTTTGATTTCACTGCGAGATTATACCCTTCCAAAAAAAAACGAATTGATCCACCAACCCACATTGCTCTTTTTCCGTTGATTAAGATCGACGATCACTTCCGCCTCCACACGTAATTAAAACAAAATAACGAGTTACTAGCTGCCCGTGGCGTAGTGGTATGTGCGCTGGCTGCTACGCAGAACCCTTGGGTTCGAATCCTACTCGTGCCCATAAAGTTTTTACTTCATCTTGCACGGGTACTGCATCTTGCGAAGAACTAACAAAACTTCCAAGAGTATCAATCTGTCATGAAAAAGTGCTTCTCATCTCTGCCGTTCAGAATCGGCGTTAAATTGTAGGTCCCCTCAATGCTTCACACGCACTCAGATAATTGTTGATAAGTGATGCAACTAAGGCCTTGGCTCTCCAAGATCTGTCGCGCCATTATTTTTTTTTTAACGAGCTAACAGGTGGTGAGGTTAAGTGCTATTGGGAATTCAATTTGTCACTTATCTAAGGTTAAATTGTCTTGTTTAGTTGTTTTCATCCAAGTTTTCATCAAACATTAAACTCTATTTCCATTTTTTGCAAGAAATTGTCAAGAACATCATATTCACTTTTTCCGAATCCCAACCTGGGCTGCAAGACAACTTTATTATTGTCTACATATGATGGGGTACACTACGGCGTATGATGAACATTATTTTTGCAGATGATATAATTCCTGACCACTTTCTGGTAGTGGCTAAATTTAGAGCTCGAATATCAAACGACAAAAAACGCGTGCGGCCCAGAGAAAGAAATTCAACATCGGTTGCCTTAGCACCTCGGAGAATGCCAGAGACTACAGTGAGCGCCTGAGTGAGCGACTCTCCACCGTCCTCCCAAATACCACAGACGTCAACCCCTTGTGGAACCAATATCGCGAAATAATAAAAATTGTAGCCGAGCCCCAAAAAAGAACCCGTGGTATGATGATAAGTGCGCGATATTGAAAAGAGAGACGGAAAATGCACGTTTGCAGATGCTGCAACGGAAAACAACAGCAGCAAGAGAAGGATACCGCACGAAAAATAAAAATGAGAAAAAGACCCTGCGAAGGAAGAAAAGAGCATCCGCAGTCTCTCAGCTCAAAGATCTAGAAGAGTCTAGGGCCAAAAAAACACCCGGCGTTTCTTTAAAAGGTCGAAGCAATTAGCTTCTGGTTTCAGAACCGGGACACATCGTCTTCGAAACAGTGAAGGAAACCTAGTCACCGAAGAACATGAAATTGTAGATGTTTTCAAGCAGCACTTCCAACAGCTGCTAAATGCGCAAAATGTCGAGCGAACTAATGACGAAAGAGAAGCAAGAACAGTCAATGAAGACCCAGTCCCAGCCCCCAGCACAGAAGAGGTATCCTATCCAACGTACTGTGTGCATGCGAGGGACCGTTCACGATGGAAGGCTGCAGTATCTCAGGCTGACATCCTTCATGGATTGTGAGTCGGATAAGTAAGAAAGTAAGTAAGTACATATGTTGGGGTACACTACGGCGTATGATGAACATTTTTTTCCAGCTGATATCATTCCTTAGTCTGAAATTTGGTTGAGTGCTGTTGTTATGTTTTTACTTTAACACCAACTTTATTAAAACAAATAAAAGATAATTGTTTCTTCCAAGTTAAGTTTTTTTTTTATTTACTTTAGTTACTTTAACTTATTTGCGTTAAACAACATTAAGATCAAATTTTACCTCTGACTTTATAAAATCACCGCAAGCATTAATTTTATTTTATTTTATTACTGTTTTTGGTTAGAATCCCTGGCTAAAATTATTTTAATCTTTAAGCTTGCACTCAAGAATTGATATACAAAATTAAACTTATACAAAAAATCACAAAATTAAAAACTGTCAATCCACGCACTCTCACAGAATTATACAAAACATTCACACAATTAAGAGTTAGACAAGAAAGCATTAATAAATATTAAGTCTTGTTGTTAAGCGGTCTTGAGTTTCCTCTTCAGCAATAAACTCGACAAGTTGCAATACGGAATTTCGAAAGCCAGCGAAAATACGATTGATGCCAAGTAAACGATCACCACAAATCCACTTGTCAAAACGCTCTGCAAAAAAATCAAAAAATTAGTGTCCATTCATGAGGGTCTAATGAGGTTCAAAAACAAACCAATTGCAATGGATCAGCATGCGAACTCGAATTCGACAAACTAAACACAAAAGCTATCACAAACGGATTCAGCAGGTAAATTGCATACGATAGCCGATTAATATGCTGGAAAAATTTACTCTCCAAAATTCTCGACCACCAAATGCCCCGACCTGTTGCGCTTCCAATTATCATCCAGCACACGGCCATCGAAAAGGTCAATCGACCTATAACCAACAGTGTAATTGTCGACATGAACGACATGTCCCTCTTGATAGTCGAATAGATGCAGGCGAAAAACGCCACAATTGCCATGTTCCATATGCACTTTTCGGTGGTGGTGCCGATATCAAATTCACCCTTGGTCTCAACTAAATACCAGCCAGCAATTGAGCCCAGCAGGTATGGCATTATACGAATGAATGGATTGATATAGATTTCGGTGCCAGTGTGGAGGGCCACATCGAATGATAGCTGGTAATGCGATCTAATGCCGACAAAGTAGGTCCATCCGATGACAGCAATTAAACCAGCTGCTACAAGGTTTTTAGCAAATTTCGGATGTCTGGAAAAAGGATAAAGAATATTCTAAATAATCAAAAATTCATTGGGGTTACAATGTTGACTTACATACTTGGCATAAACAAAGAGGAGTCCGGTTAGGAGGCAAAAGAATTGCATTTCACAGGCCAGTGACCAGGACCAGTTGAGACAGAGTTCGGTGTGGTCGAAGAAGTTTTGGATGAAGAGGACATTCCGCCACCAGTGGTTGGCACAGACTTGGTCGTAACGGTCGCTGATGTGGAAGACGGAAACATCTTCGATGTAGGATGTGAAGAGGGATACGATGCCGGTGAGGACCAAATAGAGAGGTGCTAGTCTGTAAGTTTAATCAGAAAGTGTATTTAGTTAGATTTGGGGTAAAACAACATAACAAGGACAATGTACACAATGAGAAGAGAGATTGCAAGCTAACCAGGAATGAAATTGTTATGTGGTTCTCTGAGTGATGAAGAGGGGAGGTACAGGATGCTTAAATCAACATTGAAATTATCAAATTATCGAGTTTAGTCTTCAATTGACATGAATTTAAGATTGTATTCAAAATATTGCGCATACGCCCGAGTGTACAACAATGTAATAATAAACATCTCAATGACTCAGGTCGTCCATAGAGTGACTGGAATCTTTGACCAATATACATGGACAGTTCTGCCACTGTCGTTGAGCATTGCGAGGGGTCCAAAACCCCTTAACGGAAAAGAACCAGAAGTTATTAAAAAACGTCTAAGAAACCCAAAAGACATTGACTAATAAGAAACCCTCATGTCTACTATTTGTGTCATTATTTGTTCTTGTTTAACTGACATAAATTGACAGAGTGTGAAAAGAGTTTGAACAGCTGTGATCTCGGAGCATATTTTTTAAGCTTCAAACAAGCGCAAGCATTCATGATCAGATCAACAAGAGAATTTCTTTTGTCAACAATTCATAGTAAAATTCATCTGTTTCTGTTGTTTAGCTCTCTGTGTTTACTCACCTTAAATATCTATGCAGCACCAACTTCCCGAATGCCTTAAAGTTTTGTCCAAACGAACTCTGTCGAATTGTTTCCAGATTTTTCTCGTTTTTGATAAAATTATGCGCCTGCAGGAATCCACTTGAAATAGAATCAAAACTCAGTTCCCTTTCAACTTCAGAGTATAAAGTGGCAACACTTACCTGATTGTAAAGAACAAATCAACAAGCAGCGGTGCAGTGCTGGCATATTGGAAAAACGCCTTCTCCGCATACGATATCAGAAAGGTCTTGTTGCTGACGGTGAAGTACATGTACCACACGACATGGAAGAGCATGATCCAGAAGCACGATACCGACCTCAAGCCATTAATGACTGGAATCGATCCCGGTGCCGATTCGTGGACCGCAAATAGCTTTCGAATATTGTTCATGAGATCGAAGCATTTTATGAATGACAAGAGCTTCGCTCCAAAACTCTCTTCATTCACCGATTCCATGTCGCTCAAAAAACCTGCCACCAGAGTCATGACAAAAGTGAAAACCACACATCCAGCAACGATCTTAAGGCTCTTCTGCTCAAAGAAGCTGTCTTTTAGCTTGAGATCTTTCACATACATGACTTCGGTGTGAAAATCGAAGATCTGGTTCTCTTCATAGTTCTCACTATCGAAGAGAGTCTGTGTCATGTTTTGAACTTCTGACAAAGAGCAGGCGGTCGGCAGACACAGTCCGACATGGATGATTCTTTCGGGCATAAACTTAATCTCGATTTGCCAGGGTGAATTGTGCTTCATGTAGACTACACGGTAGTCCATTTCAAATGGAGCCATCTGATTGATGAGTCCATCCTTCATGGTTCGTTCAAATCGATTGGAGAGAGTTATGCGGACTGGAGCCTGTACGGCAGCACAACCCTGACTACTTCCTAGCCAATAGTTTTGACCCCAAATGAAGCCTGATTCTTTGCCTCCTGACGAGTCGAGAACTGAAAGGATAGAAATTTCTTAAAATTCGTGTTTTCTCAAAAGTGGAGAGTTAGCTTACCTTTCATGGCCCATGGATCCCTCCTCAAAATGCCCTCTTCGATTTTCTTCAAGTCCCTGAAACATTGTTCATTCACAAGTGTCTCGTGAGCAATCTTCGATAATCCATAAATTATCGATGACATTCCAAGGTATTGGTCGCGACTTTTAGAGATCCTTTGTTGGTGACTCGAAAACACTGGAGAGTTCGAAAACGATGAAAATTCCTTTGATCGATTGTTTTCGTTGAGGAAAACCTTCTTTATTTCGATCCTTGGTTGTGAGCCCGTTGCAGCAGCTTCCGCTAGCTCGCATAATTCATGGCATGTTGAATTCTTACGATCTGACTGCTGGACATCACTCGTACAAAATCCAATCAAAAAAGTTAGAAGCAAGAAAAGTGGAGACATCTTGATTTGGTTGTATGTAACAACCAGCAAGCAAAGATGTCAAATGTGTGCTGATATTTTGGCCTGAAAGAGTGTTAATAAAAAAACAAATTTAAAGCTTATCGGAAGTAGATTTAAAATAGATCTAACATAAATCTACTTGGCTGAAAGGTTTCGTGGAATCAAACAGAACTGATTTTGTGAACGCACTCACTTAAACGTCATTTTTCTTTTTGACATTACATTTCCAATGTGATTTCTTGTTTTAAACTAAATTTTCTTTCATCAGCCTCCTTATTTCCTTCTGTGAAACGTCATCAAACGTCAAAATAAATCTGTCCTAATATCCATCTATTTAAAAATAAATAAATAGAGTGGCGTGACAGCTCTTGAAGAGCCAAAGCCTAAGTGGCTTACTCTCATCAACAACTCTCTGAGTGCGTGTGATTCCGAACGGCAAAGTTGAGAAGCACTTTTTGATGACAGATTGATACTCTTAGAAGTTTTGTCAGGTCTTCGCAAGAGGCAGTACCCGTGAAAGATGAAATAAAAACGTTACGGACACGAGTAGGACTATAACCCACGACGTTTTGCTTAGCAGCCAACAAGACTACTCATCCTTTTCAAGGGCTCATGCATTCCGTAATTGGTCCTATGTCTTGGGACTTTAATTAGATCGGTGTTACGAATGTGATAACCTCCTCCCCGATAGTGAAACAGTATAGCACTGAGAAGGTCTGGTGCATCTGTGATGCCTGTTATAAGTTGATGAAGGAAAACTATGTCATTGTTGGTCCTTCTTTGAGACAGCGTTTGCATTTGAAGAAGTGATACTCGATCCTCATAAGAAGGAATATTTTGAGAATCATGCCATTGAATACCTTTTAATGCGAAACGAGTAAAATTACGTTGCACCGATTCTAGCCTGTCAATATGAACGTCATAATAAGGACTCCAAATCTGTGAAGCATATTCAAGGTGGGGACGAACAAGGCAATTGTAAAGAGAAAGGGTGACGTTAGGATCAAGAAATTCTTTTGACCAACGCTTAACGAACCCCAGCATAGAATTAGCTTTATTAACAATGTTGTTAATGTGCTATGTAAAATCTAAATTTGGTGTAAAAAGAACCCCTAAGTCCCTTACTTTAAAAACACGAGAAATATAATACTCATAAGTCGAAGATGCTCGTTTCTTTGAGAATGTCATTGTCCAACATTTCGACGGGTTAAGATTTAAACTGTTCTTATTACACCATACAGAAAACGCAATTAATATCATTTTGCAGAAGAATGCGATCATTGTTAGATGTAATTTTCTTAAAGATCTTCATATCGTCTGCAAAAATAAGAATTTCACTATTACGAACACATAACGGTGCATCATTAATTGATAAAATAAATAGAAGAGGTCCTAAATGACTACCCTGTGGTACACCAGATTTAGCAGTAAAAGTCTTCTAAAACTTGTCTTTGAATTTTACTTGATAAGTTCTGTTCGCAAAGTAAGATGAAATCCATGAAACAAGTCCAGGAGGGAAGCCTAATAGCTGTAATTTCAACTTGATAACTTTAATGCATTTGGCTTGTGAAGAATTAGTTATAGCCTTTTGCTCAGTAAGATGGTTAATTAATTCATCAGACTTAGTCCCAGGAAGTAACCGAGAAATAAATATTGACTCAGGCTTGGGGTATTGACAAAAGGGATTTTTTAGAAGTTTCAACTTGCAATATTTCAGTTTGAGATTCTGGGGTCTTAGAAGGCAAATTATTGTTTTCTACAACGGAATCGATAACGGGAGGCAGATCGACAATTGCTTTGGGCTGAACTTCAGCAATTAAGTTATTGTTCCTTAAATTTGATTTTTTTGGCGCTGGTCCTGCAATTACCGATGAAGGGGCACCATACCTCCCTCTCTTTCTACTTTTCTTGGAATTAGATGGAGTGGTATTATTCAAAGAACTTAATGGGTCAGAGATTATTTTGGGTACCTATTTCAAGATCATCCGTAGAGGAAGAATTGTCAGTTAGCGTTAGAGGCACAGAAACACTAACAAGAGTAGATTCCATATGCAAAATACTACTTGTAAGGACTTCAAAACCCTTGGAGATTTTTTTCATTTCATCTTTCAGAGTCGATAGTTTGAAAGAAAGATTTGCAAGGGAAATTTTTCTACAATTTGGACAGTGCCAATAAGCAAAATCGGATGCAACGATTTTATCCAAGAAAGCATTAGTACTACCGACACATTTCGAATGGAATAAATTACCACAGGGGCCTAGGTTAGGTTAGGTTGAGCGGGCTGATAGTTGATGTTGTTACCATCACACTTAGATCAATGTAGATCCATTGTGGTACCCCGAAGTGTTGTAACTTCCTGAAAAGATATAATAACCTACGAATCATGTGGTTCGTTTAACCATTTAGAGGTCTTGACAAAGTTTAGTAAACTTTTGCCTGGAAGTTCTGATAGTTCCTCTAGTTCATTGAAGAAGAAGTTGCCTAGAGTTTTCTTCCTAGCAAGACAGAGCGAAGGACAGTGACAGAGAAAATGAGCAGTGTCTTCATGCTCGTTTTCATCACCACAGCCTCTACAAAGGTCATCAGCACTGAGCCCCATTTTCTTCTTATGGTAGCCGAGTAGGTTGTGACCTGTAATAATGCCGATAAGAGATCATAGGGAGGGTTTATTAAGAGTTAAAATCCAATCGGATCTTTTCTTATCGTATCTAGGCCATAGTTTCCTGGTGTTAACACAGGTTTCTAGGAGATTCCATCTGTCGTTGGATTTTTGAATGATGGTTTTACTGACGTTATGTTTCAGTTCACATAACGGTATCCCTATACGATGGTTCCAGTGTGGAGCCCTCTTTAGCAAGTTCATCCGCCTTTTCGTTGCCTGGTACATCACTGTGGCCAGGAACCCAGCAGAGTCTTACGTTATGCTGTGTGCCAAGAACCTTTAGCTCTTCGCGACAGCAAGAGACAAGCTTCGACTTGATTTGGGTGGCAGAGATAGCTTTTAATGCCGCTTGGCTATCAATGAAAAAAGTGATGTCCGCGTGTGATATCGCCATCATGGATATATGTTTAGCAGCGTTTTTCACTGCCAAGATCTCAGCTTGGAAGACGCTGCTATGGTCGGGGAGCCTGAATGATTTGGCAAGGTTGAGGCTTTCAGAGTAGAAGCCTGCACCTACTCCAGTATCCATTTTAGAACCATCGGTGTAGATGGTAATGGTTGAGTCGTTAGTGTAGGGCACATTATTTTCCCAATCTAGTCTATTGGGGAACCTAGTACTAAAAGATTTGTTGAAATCTAAATAAGGAGTCATATAATCTGTGCAGATATTGTTGTCTACGTATTTCGTAAGAATAGCTGCGTGGCCATTCTGGCTTGTTTTCCAGATGTTAGTTTGGCTGAGCCCGAGGGCGCTGTTTGCTGCTGATTCTTGGACAAATAGATCTATTGGGGGGAGGTTGAGGATCGTTTCGAAATCCGCAGTTGGGGTAGTCCTCATCACTCCACTAGTACAGATACAAGCCATTCTTTGTACTTTGGTAAGTGTTTTTAAATTCGTGGATTTCTCCAGCGCTTTCCCCCAAACCAAGCTGCCATAAGTTAGAATCGGTCTGACAATGGCAGTGTACATCCACATGACTATTTTGGGGTTTGGTCCCCAATTTCTACCCAGAATCTTGTTGCATGAGTAGAGTGCGATCGTGGCTTTCTTATATCTTTCTTGGATATTTGGACCCCATTTGAGTTTTTTATCCAATATAACTCCGAGGTATCTCGCTCGGTCGGAGATTTTTAGTGTGGTGTTATCTATTTTTGATATTTCAAACTGAGGGATTTTCCTTCTGTTTGTAAAAAGAACCAGTTCTGTTTTAAGGGGATTTACCTTAAGATCGCATTTCTTGGTCCAGTTGCTGACCCTTGATAATGCGCTTTGTAATTGTTCGCTAATAGTGCTAAGGTATTTACACGTCGCCAAAAGCGCTAAATCATCAGCGTAGGCTACCACTACTATACCGTAATTCCTTAGTTTTATTAGGATCTCGTTCATCACTAAGATCCATAATAATGGTGAGAGAATTCCACCTTGCGGGGTTCCTCTAGATGCGTACATCTCTAAATGTGCGTTACCGAGCTCACTATGTATTTGTCTGTTTTTCAGCATACACATGACCCATTTGATAACTACTTCTTCTATACGTTGATCATTAAGTGCTTTCTCGACTGCATTACTGTGGACGTTATTGAAGGCTCCTTCAATGTCCAGGAATGATGCAAGAGTGTATTCCTTAACGTCAAGTGACTTTTCTATGGTTCTAACTACGCAGTGTAGTGCCATTTCTACACTTCTACCTTTGGTATAGGCGTGTTGAAAGGGTGATATGGTTTCCGGTTTTAAATTACTGCGGATGTATATATCGATAAGTCTTTCAAGTGTTCTAAGTGAAAAAGATGTAAGACTTATGGGTCTGAAGTCTTTGGGTTCCGTGTGGCTAGGTTTGTCGGCTTTTGGTATAAAGACGACTTTTACCTCGCGCCATGTCTTTGGGACATACCCCCATTTAATGCTGCTTTGAAAAATGTTTATCAGGTGTGGAGTGATAAACTCTGTGCTTTTTTGCAGCATCATTGGGAAAATGCCGTCTAGGCCCAGAGATTTGTAGGGGGAGAAAGAGTTAATAGCCCAATTTATCTTTTCTGTCGTTATAAAATCTGTAGGTATTTCGTACTCGAAGATTAAGGAGTTTACTGATTCGCATTCAGGGCTAGGTTTGCTACCTGGGAAGTGTGTTTCAACCAGGAGTTCTAGACTTTCGTGACCTGATTCCGTCCAGCTATTGTCAGGTTTCTTTAGAGAACCTACCGAAGTGGTGGATTTAGAAAGGATTTTCCTGAGCCTAGCTGATTCGTTTGTGCATTCGATGTTGCTACAGAAACTTTTCCACGAGCTCCGTTTAGCTCGTTAGGTTTCTATTTTAAATTTTCTTTGACTAGTCTTGTAACAGTCACTTTCGAGTCTTGTTCTTTTAGCAGCATTGAAAAGCTTTCTTGTTTCCTTTCTAATGTTGGTCAGTTCTGTTGTCCACCAGGGGGGTTTATTATTTTTCTTCACAGTTGTTTTGATAGGACAAATGGCTTCGAACGCCTTACGCAGAGTCTCAGTGAGATCCTCTGTTGCCTTCTCTAGACTGTCTGGTCCACAGGGGCCTAGGCATGCAAAAAGGGGAGAGCTGTTAGATTTTTCAGTACAGTTAGAGTTTGCGCAAGCCATATTAAATTTATATTTATTTTTACTTTTTTTTAACAAACTTGAAATTATATTATTAATTAAAACAAAATTAATTTGTTAAAATCTGTAAGCGAAAAAGTGCAAAGAGAAATACTTACAGAAATACAATAAAAGGCAACGACGGACGCCTAGACGATCAGAACCATCGCTTGGTATAACTAACTGTGTGGTTATGGTAAAAAGAAGGGCTAAAGAGGGGAAGGAGCGAATATTAAAATAAAAAATTGAGATTAGGGGAATGTGATTGGATGCTATTCAGTGAGCTAACACTTGACAAGAAATTAATATTAACCGAGTCAAATCTACACTAATATATAAAGCTGAAGAGTTTGTTTGTTTGAACGCGGTAATCTCAAGAACTACTGGTTCGAATGGTATAATTCTTTTTGTGTTGGATGGTGCCTTAATCGACTTAGACATTAGGCTACTTAACATTAAGCTGTGACCAATAGCAGCGAAGAATCTGTGGAAAATACGGAAAAAAACGGCAAAAAACATACATTTTTCTGCGTTTTAACGCGCTTATCTCAAGAACCGCTTTATGAAATTGAACAATTTTTTAAATGTTGAATGGTCCATTTATCAAGGAAGGCTTGAAGCTATATAAAATTTAGCTGTGACCAATAGGAGCGAAGAATTTGTGTAAAATGTGGAAAAAACGGCAAACAATACAATTTAATACAATATAAAGCTGAAGAGTTTGTTCGTTTGAACGCGGTAATCTCAGGAACTACTATTTCGAATTGTAAAATTCTTTTTGTGTTGGATAGTCCATTAATCGATGAAGGCTTTAAAATAAAATTAATAAATAGATTGGCGCGACAGCTCTTGAAGAGCCAACGCCTAAGTGGCTTACTCTAATCAACAATTCTCTGAGTGCGTGTGAAGAATAGAGGGGACCTACAATTTAACGCCGATTCCGAACGGCAAAGTTGAGAAGCATTTTTTCATTACAGATTGATACTCTTGGAAGATTTGTCAGGTCTTCGCAAGAGGCAGTACCCGTGAAAGATGAAATAAAAACTTGGCCTGAGTAGGACTCGAACCAACGACGTTCTGCTTAGCAGCCAACGCACTTACCAACTAAGCTACGGGCAACTGCTTTAGGCTTTATTCTACTTAAAATTAAGCTGCGACCAATAGCAGCGAAGAATCTGTGGAAATGTGAGAACTGAGATTTTTTTCTGAGATCTCTGAGATGAAATTATTTTGGATTCGATTTCTCACTCAGCTATTTGACGTGGCTGACATATGTGCAGCAACAATTAGTAAGGTAACCATTAAATCTCAATGATAACTGAGAATTATTTTCCACCAAGGCACCAAATGATTTTGCCTCAGTCAAGGTGACATTGAGATCTCAGTGAGATGGCCTAATAACTGCTCAAATTAGAATTTTGAGAGTTCAATTGATTTGTGAATGTGATTGATTGCACTATTTGTGCAGATTATTGTGTTTAAACAATATCATTTTATGTACTTCTTAACTAAAAAATATGCTCAGTTTAAAGAAAAAAAAAAATTACTTAACGAAGAGATATTAGAATTATTAGGGAGAGTTCACCCAAGGGAATGCTTTAAGTATGAACAACTGAA
The DNA here is from genome assembly GCA_943590905.1 of Sphaerophoria taeniata. Lineage (NCBI taxonomy): Eukaryota > Metazoa > Arthropoda > Insecta > Diptera > Syrphidae > Sphaerophoria > Sphaerophoria taeniata. The sequence continues at coordinate 10,777,406 of OX016540.1, read as the reverse complement.
GGGAATCATAAAAAATGCTCAAATTTTTCAAGTTCAAGAGAATTACGACCTAGGGAGAGTTGACTGCAATGCAATTTTACAATAACTTCCGAACAAAATTCCCACGCGCGCATGATGCACAAGTCATTCTCGCATCTTTACCTATCCTAACTAAAACTAAATTAAACTGAGGTGAGTGATCCTCAGTTGTCAAAAAGCCTTCAAGTTTCAGATAAGCGTTATATTTGTCATAATTTATTGCGTTTTTAAATCACATTCGAATGTTGATAATATTAATTGCGTTATTATGTTGGAATCTAGCATGCAGTTAAGTTCAAGGCTAAGTGAATTCACGTGTATCACAAAAACAATAACAGAATCAGCCAACCTCAGATTTTGCTTATTTAAGGGGACTCCGTACTCTCTGCAAACTCAGTGTGATGGAATATTTCTTTGTTTACCAAGCAATTAACGTGAGGTTCTTGAATTCTCAATAACAATGTCTTAAGATATTTTCGGACACTAAAGTTTGTTCAATTACGAATCTCGGAATTCAATCAACGATCATGCAAAAAACCCAAACGTCAAGGATTCGATAAACAATTTTCGTGAAATATCGTAAATTTGTCGGTACACTTAGTTAACATTCAAGACTTTTTGACAGTCTTAATGTCACTTCTTTTGACCTCTTGGTTCCTCTTAAGCCTCTACTGTCAAATGCATCAAATAAAATCATAGACAACTACAGTCTAAAGTCCAAATCAATTGCCTTTCCTAGTCTCCCATCCGGTTTATTTCTTTTGTTGTCAACTCTCCACTCTTGTCATTTTGGTGTCACTTGATGGATTTACGAAATCCCAAGCCGATAACATACATTTGACTTTTTAATTAACCTTGATGGTGTTTTATCAAAAGAAACCCACAAAGAGTAAAGCACTCAGTCACTAAAATAAAACACCAAAATGCTGATGCTGCTGGCTACGTTCAAGAGAAAAAAAAACTATTTCATAACTTTTTCGTCTTGTTAAATTGGTCGGAAAAAAAGATTTATTTGCCTTTGGGTTCGTTCAAAACACAAAAATAGATGACTAAACATTTTTTCAAGCAAGTAGCTTCTTCGGTTTAATTTAACGACTGATTTGAATCTCAGTCAAGTGTCCATGGGAGCTGGGCTACAAGACAAAGTACACAGAAGTGCAGTATGACCACATTTGGTCAACATCAAGATCGTTTTGTCTTATTTGTTTTGTGGGTGCTGGCGAAACTACTCTATTGAACTAACCTCGATGGGAATATTGGGTTGTGCCTTGAGTTAGTTGACAATTGTTTCTATGGTTTACAATTTCTTCATCAACTTTGACTAGTTGTGCTGTTAAAAGAGCTAACTGACGCTGACAGGCAACGAACAATGAACAAATACTATTCGACCGGTTTATTTAAGAAGCACTTGTGCAAAATTTGTTTAAGAGACACAAAAATTGTGTCACCCTATATGTATGTCTTAACAAAAAGCAAAAAGGAATTCAAGTCAAGTCAACGATTGCCTATTCACCACAGCAAAATGGAGTAACCGAAAGATTTAACAGGATTCTTTATACTGAAACCATAAGAGTCATGTTAATTGAATCGAGTGATCCACAGAAGTTTTGGAACGAGGCCGGGCTTGCAGCTGTTCTACGAGTTGCTTGGCTTGGATAGCTCGAAAACACCTGCCGGGTTATGGTTTGGTTTTACACCTTATTTAACCAAGTTAAAGGCCTTCGGATGTAAAGCATATGCCTGGATTCCAAGCCAATGTCGAAGGAAACTTGAACCAAAAAGTGAGAAATCAGTTATGATTGGTTATGGCCCAAATAGATATCGTCTCCGGGATATAAAATCAAGAAAAATAGGAACTTGCCGTGACGTAAAATTTGAAGAGACAAATTATCGATTCAAAAACCTGACAGAACAAAATAACAAACACAAAGACAAGGTAATAGTATGTTGGAGCCACGAGCAATGATGATGTTGCTGTGGCTAATAATGATAAAATACAAATTGTGCAAGAAGACGACTCGACTGATAACGATCAGCCAGAAGAAGAAGATTTGCAACCAACAGGAGTTTGTCAGGCGCACTGCGCAGTGTAAGGGAGCGCTGGATACCAAGTAAGTTGAATGATTTTCTACTGGGTTCAAAAGCAAATTCTGCCACTGATCTTCCTGAAAATGTCAACCAAACATTGAATCGTCCTGATTAAGATCTTTGGAAGAAAGCTATTGATGCTGAACTTCAATCAATGAAGAAAAATAAAGTTTGGACAATAATCGACAAGCCCTCAGGCTTAAAGTAGTCACCTCGTTGCTGGAATAATAAACTTAATGAAAGTTTGGTTAAATTCGGATATCATCGATCAAACCACGATTACTGTCTTTACACAAGATTTAACGAAAAAACTAGAAAAAATTAAGACTGCACTTTCATCACAATTTGAAATGTCTGACTGTGGACGCTTGAGATTCTTTTTGGGGATGAAGATGGAATTTTCAAATGGGAACTTGAAAATATCACAAGAAACAAGTATTGAAAAATTCATAATAAGTTCTGGCGGAAGGTAATGTTGTCAAAAGTCCAATGGAAAAAGGTCTACAACTAGAAGCTAACAAAACAGGCAAGGAAATACAACTACCTTACCGTGATCTTCTTGGAAATAGGGATGTATTCGATGCTTTGTTCAAGACCTGACATTTGTTACGCTGTGAGTTATGTGGGAAGATATGAACGAAATCCATCAGAAGTACATTGGCAGTATTTGAAAAGAATTATGCGTTATCTACAAGAAACAAAGAATTTAAAACTTTACTTCAGGTTCAAGGGTGATATTGATCAACCATTACTTGGTTATGCTGACGCTGACTGGGCATCTGCAATTGTTGATGAAGGTCAGTTAGTGGATATATAGATATTTCAATTTTTTTGAGAAAAAGTGCCCTGGCGTAGCAAGAAGCAAAGTACTATGGCAACATCATCCAGTGAAGCTGAGTATATCGCCCAAAGTTCAGTTGTTGCCGAAGCTATATGGCTAAGAGGCATTATGCAAGATTTGCATCAATTAAAGAATGAACCAGTATGTATATACGAAGATAACAGATGATGTATTGGCATGGCTCATAACATGGAAACAAAGAGCGCCAAACATATTAGCGCAAAATTATAGTCCGCTAATGAACAATTTTAGTGTGTTACTAGCTTAAAATGACGTTTGAGTCATGTCTGAAACGTCATTTTAAGCTAGTATCACACTAAAATCGTTCATTAGCGGACTATAATTTTGCGCTATTGATATTAAGCATCATAAGACTCGAAGCCATCGGCACAAAAGAACAACTTGCTGACGTGTTTACAAAATTTTTGAATTCTGTTCAGTTTTTGAAGTTAAAAAACGTTAAGATTGAGAGAGGGTGTTGAAAATCAAGCAATCTATTCGTTATCGTTTATCAAAATAAAGCTTTCATTGAAAATATTTTTTCATTCCTTAACTAAGCTTTGGTCAGATAACATTGTTCCATAATTTTTGCTCAAATAGATTTTTATTCGGAAACCAAAGGCATTTGATATTAAAAAAATCCATTACTGCATTTTTTCTAGTTTTGTCGTATTGTGGACCGCACTGGACAAGATGATAAATCTAAATAAACTCATCTAAGTCCAGTGGTCAGCAGGTATGTGCATCACAGGAGCACTTCGCTCAACACCAACAGCAGCCTTGGGAGTGCTTTTAAACCTAACACCTCTTGACATCTTCTCCAAAATGGAAGCAGCCAACTCATGCGTGAGTTGTGTCAGTAGCAACACTGGTCGCACTACTATCTTAGACAACATCAGATCTTTCCCAGATCACTTAGACTATACCACCCCAAAAATGATCTTCTTGGAGAGACCCCTAGAAGACAATACGGTACACTTCTATACAGACGTTTCAAAGACCGATTACGGCGTTGGAAGTGATATCTATTCGAAACAACTGAATCTCAGTCTATCATATAGACTTCCCAATCAATGTAGTGTGTTCCAGGCAGAAGTCGATTAAAGAGGCACTATCCTGGCTCAGAGAAAACGTTATATCTTGCAAGGATATACGAATCTTCTCGGACAGCCAAGCCGCTCTCAAATCTCTCGCGTCTGTCTCCACAAACTCTCAAATAGTCCACGACTGTCGATCATCTCTGAATGAGATGACGGAACAGTTTAACATTCACCTCATTTGGGTGCATGCCGGACATCCCGGGAAATTGCAAAGACGATGAGCTCGCCAAAAACGGAACACTTCTGCCTTCTGTTAGATAAAGACATAACATAGGAACACTACTTGCTACATGCAAATATCTTCTCAAACAATATGCTCTAGAATCAACAAATGCTAGATGGTCACAGGGTACCACCTGCCTAGCAACCAAAAAAATATGGCGAAGCATAGACCTGAAACGGTCAAAAGGCTTGATTTCCCTGAGCAGACAAAATATAAGCTCTACAATTGGAGTCATAACAGGACTCTGCCTCATAGGCAGACATGCTTTGAGGCTAGGGGACTACACAAATGACTTCTGTAGAACCTGTATGCACGAGGAGGAAGAGGAAACAGTCCAACACCTTTTATGTACATGTCCGACACTCTCCAATAGAAGGAATAACTATCTCGGTAATCCCTTCTTCGATAATACCAGTGAACTGGCAACGATCGACATCAAAATGTCTCTCTAGCTTCATTTAAAGTACAAAATAGTTTGTTTAATTTCATTACTCTCCCATGAGTAACTTCTTTAGTGGTATCACAATGGACCCTTGAGGTCTAAGTGAGTCAATAACATCTAGACAGCCACTCCAACCTAACCTAACCATTACTGCCTGAAAGAAATATATTCTTCTTGACAGCTTCATTAGTATTTAAATTGTTCTGCCCTTCTGAAATCTGCAAAGACAGCTGCCAGTTTGTGTTGTTTTGCAAATAATGGTTATGGTAACTTTTAACTGAAAAACGTCTACGAGCGTTTGCTATGGAATTAAGATTACGTAGTCCTAGGGTTAACTCCACCGAACTTCTTCTTAGCCGATCAAATCATAAGTGAAATCCTGAATAATTTCGAATTAACAAAATCACTACAGGTTTTCAGTGTGAATCGATCATTCCGAGGATTACCGTTTGAATCGCAAAATAAAAACAAAATGGCAGAAATTTAAACAATACTTAACTGTTACTATTTCCTTAAAAGGAGCTTTCTCGTGTGACATTTTATTATTAATCTGTCTGATTTTTAGCTCATAAATTAAAGTTCTGTTTGTGTACTTTTTTATGTTAATATTGTGCTAAAAAGGGAAATAATAAAAGTGTGGGGGTAACATGTCATTTAATCCCACGTTATTTTCAAAATCTCTAAATGGTAATATATTGACGTATTATTATTGTTCAAGGTCGCTTAAAATGCAAATTTTCATAAACAAATGTTTTCTAGGAAACACACATTTGTTTAAATATTTCCTTAAAAGTAACATATTGTCATTTGCTTAACAGTATTTATAGATTTTTTGCGTTTTTGGATAATGATTTAATTCCATATATGAAAAACGTGCTTCCCAAAAACGGAAAAACCAAAGTTTACATTTTGTTTTGAACATTTAAACTATTGAAGTTATTTATTGAAGAAAACGTAAACCCCCCAGTTTTATAGTGGGCTTACATGTGCCTCCATTCGAATATTAAGTTCCTATAATTTATGTCCCTACTCACTTCAAAACTGTCCGCCACACTGTACCCAGCTAATGCACCTATGGAGGCAGATGATTCAGCCAATATTTTCTCAAAAGCAATCGAAAATATTTACTTATGTACTTAAACTTCTAACTAAATTTCATAAAAAACCCAAAGATGATTACACTATTAGTAATAAGCCGACAAGCACTTACATTCCAATACGTAACGAACCCTTGGGGCGTTTCTATTCTAAATAAGTTTTTGTTGTGCAAGATCAGTTCGACAAACAAATAACACGACACTTGACGGTTGGTTCAATTAAATTGCCGTTTCAAAGTAAATAAGTTGTGCTATTTGTCTATTACGTACTAAATATGACACTAAGGCTAGGTACACATGCCTTTCCGCATTAACAACTATAAGTGAACAAAATTTCGTTTGAAGAGTAGACACAGTGCACTCAAGAGGAAACAAGCATCCACAGCAATCTCTGTCTATCAACTCCCTGTGGTGAAGATCGTGTACCTAGTGCCTCAAAAAAAGATTGGGTTCCTACCCCAGTGGGAAGTTGTTGGCGGTGTCAAAGAGAGAGAGAGGGGAAGGGGGGGGGGGGGCGTATGCGTCCACTAAGGCAAGCAACAGGCGACAGCGGATGAACTCCTCAGATGGAATCAACGGCAATGCCCTAGCTATGACATTAAAATTATTGTCCTTGGAGATTTTAATGGCAAGCTGGGTAGAGAAGAAATCTTTGGTGGAATAATCGGACGACATAGCCTACACGACACCACCTCCGATAACGGATTTAGGCTAATCGACTTCGCTGTGGAGCGAGACCTTATGGTAGCAAGTAAAAGATTCCCACATCTCGATATCCACAAGGGGACATGGAAATTTCCTGATCAATCAACCGTCAACCACATTAATGACACTGCGATCGACGCACGACACTTCTCTAGCATGCAAGATGTATGCACATTCCGAAGTGCCAATATCGAATCGGACCACAACCTTGTTGTAGCCAAGGTACGAATGCGGATATTCCGATCAAGGCCAAAACGTGAAAATGCTAGAATAAAATTCAACGCCAAACGGCTACAATTGCAAGCGATTGCTAGATCCTTTTCCGATCGTTTCTCCGAAAACCTCCTAATAGTCCAAGAGGCGACCGTCATTTTACAAAACCCATAGGGATATGAATTTTGTACCCATTATTAGATAGAGTTTTTGGAGACAAAGACAGCGCACCAGGGTTGCCTGTCAAAATCCGGGGCAAAAGGGGTAAAACGGGACACTGATGGTGCGTTTTTTGGCCAAAAATTAAACCTACAGGGATATGGATAAAATTAGTGTCCAACTATAGAGCTCGACGAGACGAAACAGAATATTATGGGTTGCCTAGTTTAAACCGGGGCGAAGCGGTCGGCAACCCTACTACAATGAAAAAAATGCACAATACAAAAAAATACAAGTTTTCACTAAAACATTCATAACTTGATTATTTTTTTTACCAATTTTTGTGTTTTATATAGGAATAGAAAGCCTTACGTATGTAAAAAAATAATAAAATGTCAAAACCTATATTAAGATGTAAGTTTGAATATCTAAAATGAAAAATTGGATTTAACGGCATCTTTCATTTAAATTACGTTTGACCACATAACTCAGTAACCAAACGGTTTAAATTGATTTGGTTTTCAGCGACTTTAAGAAGCCTTTCAAGCCTTTTTTCTTCATATGTCATTTTGTATGGGCTTCCAGGGAAAATTTAGAATAATAGCAATTTGAAACTGTGTGAAAATTCCAAAAGGCGAAATCACAAAAAATGTCATCATTGCCACACAAATTGATAACGGAGGCTTAAAACTAAAATTAGCTTTCAATTGTGCAAAGAGGAGTTTGAGACCTTTATTTTGATATATAATACTATATGGCATTCCTCGGGAAATTCAGAAAAACAGCAATTTTAAAGGGGGGAAATCTTAACTTCTAAGCAACATATCTTAATGCAAATTTCTATGTATATTAGGGAGGTCCTTAATATAAAATTAATGAAGACATCAGCTCAATCGTCTCCAAATAAATAAAATATCTATACCCCTTACTGGCCCTCTATCGAAGTGAAATTCTAATATGTACTAGGGACTTTGCGGCTGATTTTTTGATTATTCCCGTATTACTACATTTCGGCTTTACCGATTTTGCTAAAATTTTGCACAATTATACTTAACATTATCCTTAGTGATATTGCATTCCAAGATATTATATATAATACATTCTTCAATAACAAAAAAATCGGAAAAAAGATCCTTTTTTGTAGTAGGTCTATAGGTAGGTACCTTTTGTTTTTATAACACTCTTTTCAAGATTTCTCAAAAATGGTTCAACCAATTTTTTGGAAATTTCGTCAACACGTTTATAAGCAATGTCTTAATAATGTTGCATACCAAACAATTTAAGTGTAACAATTTCATTAGTAGCAGTTGCCCGCAGCTTAGTTGGTAAGTGCGTTGGCTGCTAAACAGAACATCATTGGTTCGAGTCCTACTCAGGCCAAGTTTTTATTTTTTTTTCTCTTGCGAAGACCTGACAAATCGTCCAAGAGTATCAATCTGTCATGAAAAAATGCTTCTCAACTCTGCCCTTCGGAATCGGCGTTAAATTGTAGGTCCCCTCAATTCTTCACACGCATTCAGAGATTTTTATTATTTTTTAAATCAGTGAGGACACTTGGGGCACATTAATTTATAAAACTATCTAAACCAATGTGCCCCTCTAATGTTGTTTTTTCTAGTAGGTAGATATACGAAAATGGTGTGAACATACAAGCAAAAAACAAAAGGATACAATATTAATGAAGTGACTGTTTCTGCTGCCATAAGTGCATTTTTTATTGCCATGAATCAAAGTGCCCCATGATGGTATGTATCGATGTGCCCCACGTCTGGGGGTTGTGTCGTTGTGTGGTGTGTGGTGAAGTTGTGAGAAATATCGTTTTGAATAAGATTACAAAAATGATACTGATCAGCATAAAGACTGTACCTTCTTATTAAGCTTAATATTTTGCGACTTTTTGACGTTTAAGTGAAAATCGCATCAATGTGCCCCACTTCCCCCTAAGTCTCCTTAACATCGCCTATAAGATCTTATCTGCCGTGCCATCTGAATGTTTGAAGCCTTTCGTCAATTACATGATAGGTCCTTATCAGTGTGGCATCAGCCCAAGAAAGTCCACCATCGATCAATTATTCACTCTACGGCAGATATTGTAAATGACCAGGGAACTTCAATCGATACCTACCACCTTTTCATCGATTTCATTTCAAGGCTGCATATGACAGTGTCTTTGTCTATAGAGACCAACTATATGGAGCAATGTCTAGTTTTGGCATCCCTGAAAAACTCGTCGGTCTATGTAAGATGATATGGTAGGAAAAACCTAGAGGATGTATTTGATGTCAAAAAAGGTTTTAGAGAAGGCGATGAGCTGTCATGTGATTTCTTCAACATCATTCTTGAAAAGATTGTGCAAAACTCCAACGTCAACACCACAGGCACAATCTTTCAAAAGTCCGTCCAGCTACTAGGATACGCAGACGACATTGACATAATTGGAAGAACACAGCGTGATGTCAGTGGAGCGTTTGTGAGCCTTGAGACGGAGACCAGGAAAATGGGTCTAGCGGTCAACGAGGGCAAGACCAAGTTAATGCTGTCAACAAGAAAGGGCAACCAACATCGACGTCTTGGAGCAAACGTCAAAATAGACAGATTTAACTTTGAGGTAGTCTACCTAGGATCCGCTATCAGCTCAGACAACAACACCAGCGCTGAAATCAAACGAAGAATCACTCCTACCAATCGCTGTTTTTTGGACTAAGAAGGCAATTGAGTAGTAAAATCCTCTCCCGAGCAACTTAAGTGACACTCTACAAAACCCTCATCATCCCGGTCCTCATGTATGTTTTATGTATGCTTCGAGAGAAAAATTCTTCGAGTGATTTTTGGTCTTATCTGCATAAATTGAGAATGGAGACGAAGATTCAATCAAGAACTGTACGAGCTGTTCAGCGACACTGACCTAGCCCGAAAAGTTAAAGTCCAACGACGTAGATGGTTGGGTCATGTAGAGCGAATGGAAAACAATGCTCCGGCCCGTAGAGTCTTCGAATCCAACCCGGAAGGACGTCGCAGAAGAGGAAGACTGTGACTCAGGTGGAGCAAATAGGTGGTAGAAGACCTGAACCAACTTAGCGTGCGAAACTGGAGACAGCTAGCTAGGGACCGAGTTGGCTGGAGACGCTTGTTGGATGGAGGTCCTGGTCTGACCTGGAATGTAGTGCCACCATAAGTCATTTAAAAATTATATGTGATGACTGATGAACTTTGCCACAAGAAATTTACAGCCCCCATTCTCCCCATCATCACTGATACCTCACAAGTCATAAAAAGAGGTGAAATTGATTTTGTGACTTTTTCGTATTCTCCCCCAAAGTCAAAACTTGTGAGAGTCACAAAAACAATCGAAGTTGTGATCTCATATTGCAGTTACAAGGAATCCATTCTGACAACGCATTTCTATATTCACATTGGCTGTGGTGAGTTTCGTTGTGACTTTTCTTGTGAGGATTATGGGAAAATCCGACAAATGTTATCGAATCACGACAATCCTCACAAGAAATAGTCACAAGGGCTTATGACTTGTGATTCCTCACAAGGGGGAGAATCAGGCTGTTAAAGTATTATTCTTCCTATAATTTTTTAATTATTCAATAAGCCAGTAAACTTTTTTTTGACAGGCCAAATTATGGATAAGAGAAATTATTATTGTCTGACAGAAAAGGCATTTTCTAATGATCAGCAGTTGAATCAGCTAATGACAAATAAATTATCGTTTTTGTAAATTTCACAAGATAAATCACAATCTAAGTGATAACTCATCTTCAATCAAGAAAAAGTATAATTAGTTTGGAACTCTTAAAACTTCAAATCCAGTCAATGTGACATTACCATCGATTAATGGAATAATTACGCTCAGAAAAGTAATTTTTAAATGGTTTTTCTTCCCGTGAAAATCGAAAGGCAAATAGAACTTTAAACGAAACCTTCGATTTCGATTTTCAACTTAAATTCATTTCGACTCAAATTATTATCTATTGCAAACATAAATTATAAAAACAAATATTCCCTTTCGAAATGCTATTTATGACAGTGCTAATGACGAATATTCGATATGATTGTGTTGCTGCAAATAAGATGCAAAATCAGTCTTCACACTTGTACTAAAATTTACCCAAGCAAAACTCAATTCTCTTCTTCTTTTCATAACAAATATTAAGTGCTAATTCCCGGTTATATTTGACAGGTTATAAATGGCATTTTATGCATTGGTATGAAACCCAACAAAATTACATAAAAAATTATTCGTTTACTCATCGATCGATGCACTCAGTGGCAGGCAAACGTCAAATGCACCGTTATTTGCATTTTTGTCTCAACAAACAACAAAACAAACAACCAATATAATTCTAACGTAAACATTGTAAAATGAAGTAATAAAGTGACATTTGCATCCGAATTGAATTCGGAAATCATAATTTCGTGTTCGAAAATCCAAACGAACAGCGAAAAGAAGAGAATACAAAATTATATCACTCGCCCGATGCGAGTATTATAGCATCATCGCCGTTGGTCGATAACTTGAACTCGACTCGTGTGTTTACAGAAGAAGAAAAAAAAAACAGTTGAAGACAAGATCAAAGTTGACCCTCGGCAACGGTGACGGTACAGTAACAGATGGGAGTCGCAGTTTTACTTTCGAAAATGCGGATATTTCTCAAGACCAAGTGAATGATCCTGAGGTGGAGATTACACGACCAGTTATATGGAACACAAATTATACTCGTATGTAATAACTATATCATGATATTGCAGTTGACCTACTTACCGACTTTTCGTAGGAAATGTCAAATTATTTCGAATTTGAGTATCCTTGGGTTTATCTTTTCGAATAAACTGTTGTTTGGTTGCACAATGTTGACAGTTGAGACTTTTGCAGAGGTTTTAAGGAAGTAATTTGTTTTTATGGGAGAATTGAGAGTGTGAACAATTCACAATTCATGTAAGTAAGTTTGACAGGTAAAATCGATTTTCGATAATACACTTTCTATTTGCACTCACTTTCGATTTCGCTATCGATTTTTGTTTCGTGTATTCGAACAACTAATTAATTAACTTGAAAAGGTTACATGACTTTCTTTCATGACACTTTCAGAGGAAAATCAAAATAAAATGACAAGCCTTTTCTTCAAAGGAAGCAAAAGTTAAATAATCACTCAAAAAGGCGTAACAATAACCGTCCGGATGACGGCAACGAACAGTTTCGAATGTTTCAAGCTGCGCAACGGATGTTCACCGAATGAACTTCATCTTATGGGAACCTTAAACTTTTATAAACTTAACTAGCTACTTTGGGTCTCTCCGAAAAAAGCTGTTTCATGGCATCCAACAAAAAAGGTTTAGTATGCGTGGGTCTCGAGAAATGAGAGATGCTTAAATTTGGGTGTTTCATTGTGCGAGTAAGATGAGATGGTGCAGTGGATCAATTATGTTTCATCCGAAAAGAAGCAAAGCCGCTTAAGAAGAAGCATAATTAGCAAGACAGATGGAGATGCAAGATTAAACGTCTACCGGTCCCATTATTTGATGGACTACTCTATCTCTCTGTATCTTGAGCTCTTCTTTGGCTCTTTTTTGCTTGCTCTGAATGACTTTTCTCGTGGTTTTTGTTATGCAACATCGACAAGATCGTTTATACAATTGTTTATGATGAATTCATGGCCAGATGCCTGTCGGCTAATGAGTTACCACGACCAGTAGGAAGAGAGAAAGAAGAAAGAGTAGAAAAAACTGTGCCACCTTTAGCGATCGTGTAAGCTTTTAGGTGGGATAGGTACAAAGTGGAGCAAGATTAGTTGAAAGGGAGAGTGTTTTTCTATGTTGTTGTCTGAGGCCTGACGTCTGACACACCGTCTTAAGATTGATATGTTTTTTTTCGCTCATAGCTGATCGAGCAAGAGTGATTGATTGGCCAAGAGAGAAAAAGACTGGTTCGCTCATGTGTCATTTCATGCGTTTGGTTTTTTGCCTGTCATCCGGTTTTTATTTTATTGAAACGGTTTGACTTGATTGATTTAAAATTTGAATTTTATGTGTCGAAATATTATTCAAGGGTAGGTGGCAAGCCTCATGTTTCTTTGTAGGCTCTTGAATTCAAGTTTGAACGATTTTGACAGTGACATTGAATCGGAGCGATACGTCATAGAAGTGATTTAAGTGTTCTTCTTTGTTGAATTTACATTATCTTGTGGTAAAGATTTGTATCATGTTATGATGTTAACCTTGTTTTAGGTACATTATGGCTGAAACACAAACACACTTTAGCTTCGTCTTCGTCTACGTTACGATGCACACCTTGCGAGTTTGCTTTGCATGACATTTCTCCCTCAATCATCATCATCCTCCAAAAATTTTGTTTGTTGACTTTTTTTGTTGAGCTGTCAGATCAACAATCTCCGCCAGCCAGTTTGCACTCCTCTTGATTGAGGTCCTCTTCCACTTGTGTTCGCCACCTGATTTACGGTCTTCCTCTCCTTCCATGTCCCTCAGGGATAGTGTCGAGCCATCTGAGTCTCTGGACCTTGACTTTTCTGGCTAGGTCCATGTCGTTGTAGAACCCGTAAAGTTTGCTGTTGATTCTTCTTCTCCATTCCCCGTCAATGCACGTAGGGCCGAAGATGTCCCGAAGAACTTACCTCTTGAAACAGCCTAAGGCACATTCATCCGATTTTGTCAAGGTCCATGCTTCTGCACTATACAGCAGGACTGGGATGATGAGGGGGTTGTACAGTAGTTGCTCGAAAGAGGGCTTTTCCACTCAATTGCTTTCTTAGCCCAAAGAAACAGCGATTAGCAAGAGTTTTTCCGTCCGTGTTAATAGCGGAGCCTAGGATCTAGGAAGACAAACTAATCTGCTACATACTGCAGCTAAACCATCTGCTCCAGCCGTGATATTGCCGTTTTCACTTCTTCTAGGTCGGATTCACGGAATTGTTGGCTATAATCATCATGCTCCTGCCTGACGGCGGGATTTTGTACGTCGTCGCCGAATGCAGTCTACGGGCAGTTGCCAGTAGCTCAAGTGGTAAGGTGCGTTGGCTGCTAAGCAGAACGTCGTGGGTTCGAGTCCTGCTCGCCCCCATCAAGTTTTTATTTCATCTTTCACGGCCACTGCCTCTTGCGAAGACCTGACAAATCTTCCAAGAGTATCAATCTGTCATGAAAAAGTGCTTTTCAACTCTGCCGTTCGGAATCGGCGATAAATTGTAGGTCCCCTCATTTCTTCACACGCACTCAAAGAATTGTTGATGAGAGTAATCCACTTAGGCCTTGGCTCTTCAAGAGCTGTCGTTCCACTCTATTTATTTTTATTTTTTTTTTGAAATGGTCTTTCCAAATCCCCATCATTGACTGCGATTCTACTTTGTTGTTCCCTTGTTTAGCATTGGTTCTTGCTCGATGACCTTGCGCCAGCTGTTTTACCTTCCGGTAGAATCTCCGAACTGCATTTCTGCTGTTAGCTCTCTCAACATCCTCGATCTGATGCTTCTAATGCTCCCTCTCCCTCTCCCTTTCCCTCCCTGAGAAGTTGGCGTTCCTCTCTCCTCTTTTGCTCGTAGAGCTCACGAGCATCTCTTGTCCTTCTATGGAGCGCAGCTCTGTATGCCTCCTGCTTGGCTGCATGCACCTGCCAACATTCTTCGTCAAACCAGGGGTTTTGCTTTGGTGGCTGCGTGAAACACAGCACATTTTTAGATGCGGCATCTCTATCTCCTTCTGGCAGTGTTGCCACTGGTCATCGTAAATTGATGTTGGCGGCATAGGACTCCTTAAGAGGTTTTTTGACACTCGGTCAGAGAAAGACCTGGCGATCTCTTGCGATTGTTGCCGTCCGACGTCGAATTTTCTTGCAGCATTTCCTTGTTTTGGCCGTTGTTGGGATATTCGTAGAACCGCCTTGGCATTGACTACAACAAGGTAGTGGTCCGAGTGGCTCCTCGGAAAGTTCGACCATCTAGAGTGCCTTCCATTGATGGCAATGTGATCAGTCTGGTTGACGGTCTGCCTTGTAGCAGTTCGCTTATTGTTCGGAAGCAAGCGGTCTTTTAAGGGACCTATTAAACCGCTTGGTTTACGGCATGGGTTTCAAATATGTCGAGGTAGCCCGTAAAGGTGTTCACCAAGTAGTTCGGCCTAACTGGAACTGAAAACGCCACGGCCACCGTTGATTCCAAAAAAAGAAATTCATTCGTTGCCGTTGCTCGTTGGAAGTGCCTTGGAGGGTGGGAACACACCTTAGTTGGGAGGTAATTAGTAGCAAGAGAGTACTCCGCTTCGACCTCTCGACTATGGGAGTTAATTCTGCGAAAACAAGTTTCGCGATCGCATAGCTCTAAGCTTCATTGTCACCGTAAGCCGCTCCGCCACGTTAATGCTTTACCCCAGTCAACGTAAGTCTTGCCCAACGTTAAAGTATGTTTGTGTTACAGCCATTATGATAACTTAGGAATGGAGTGAAGTATTTATTTTGACAGTTATGCATGTAAGGATACTATTGTTTCTGGATTTTTCTTTAGAATCGATTTTTTCCAAGAGAATATCCTATTTTCTTGACCCTTGTCAGCGCGTTTTCGATTGTCAAAGTTCTTGGTTATAATGTAATAGTTTGCTGTAAAATAAAAGTCGCAAAGTAGTTGAACTCGTGTTAACCCTGCCAGCAAAATGGCGTGTGAATGACGCTTTACGCAAACAAGTTAACATTACTTATCATTATCATGTATGAAGCATTCATGTGAACATTTGTCGAAATATATTTTCAAAATTGCACGAATAATAACTCAAAACAAGAATTTTCTCACTAATTCCAAAGCAAAAAAACCCATCTGAATGTCTTTTGATTTAACGCGCACTTTGATTTCGCCCATCTAGACAACAACTTACTCAAACTACGCTACCGACACTTCGTGCGCACTTGTCTCTTGTCATCGCAATTCTCTACAACACCAACCAAAACCTTCCGAACACATCCTCTTCCACTTGCTTGTGTTGTTGTTTTTCTTCAATTTTGCTTTATCCTCGCCATTTTTCTCACAATTCACTGTCGTCATTTTCGTCATAACGTTCAGAAGAAATTCGGAGTGAACACGAACGACGACACCGAACGAACAGAAAACTTAAAAATGGCGTCGATTGTCAAGTTATCAATTTTTCGGTTCAACAAAATCGTCTAAAATCCTTGAAAAATAATCCAAATTAATTAACAAATCCAACATAATTCAACAGACATTGCACAACGTCACATAATTTTACAAAAATATTAACAAAATATCAAGTTTTAATCGAGTTTTTCTCAAATTAAAAAAACGAATCGTCGTCGTGGGTGTTTTTTTTTCCTTCTCGCTGAGTGTGTATGTGTATATAAATTATATTTTTGCAATAAAAGAAGAGAAAGGAAGAAAAAAAGACGATCAATTTCCCTGAAGGATAAAAAATCGATTCCCAAAGGACTCTTGTGTTTTTCGTGGAGAGAAAAAGTGTGTTTTAAGTAATAAATTTTATTTCTCCCTCGTTTCTGTGCAATAAAAGTTCAATTAATTCATAAATTATCCCTCAAAACAACAACAACAACAGCGACGGTTGAAAAAAAAAGTGAAGTGAAAAAATCTTGTTTTTTTCTTGTTGTGTTTTGTTTGAAAAAGAATTGGGAACTAGTGATGTGCAGAGGATTTAAGTCTCTTCCGATTTCGATTCCGATAACTTAAATCCAAGTTTTAACCGGAAAATCTCGAGCTTGTGTAAATAATGGCGTTTTTACGCGAACCGCTGTCCTTCTAGGTTTGTTTGCTTTTTTGTGTGTTTCCCGAGTCCTGGAAAAGTAGTGAAGTCAAGTCAAAGTCAAGGAACCATAATTGTGTAGCGAGAAGCAGCTTCGTCGCAGTTCGATAGTGTTCTTCTGTCGTCGTCGCAGCCGTTTGTCGTGCTCGTGGTTCTCCCTGTGTGTACACCAACTTGTGTTACAATTAATTAAGTTCTTTTTGTCGATTGTAAAAAGTGTTTACAGAATTATTTGTTTATTAATAAGGTTGATAAGTCGGGCGTTGCGTCGTCGTCGTCCTGTTTCAGTTGTTTTATTGACCGAACCAGAAGAATCGAACAGACACAAAAATGTCGACCGATAAGATAAAAGTTGCCGTCAGAGTGCGACCCTTCAATCGACGTGGTGAGTTCCAAATTAATTTTTTTATGTTTATTAATTAAGTTGATTAAATTTATGGTTTCATATCGCAACCAAAAGAGGGTGTTGGTCTTTTGAATGGAGACTTCCAATTCTGCTGACTATGACGCCTATAATTTGTGCTTCAAAACCAGATTCCGTCACTCAACTAAGCATCACTCATTTAGGCATTGTGGTTTGGTTATTATTTGGTTATTATTTTTGTCGTCGTTGTGTTTTCAATGACTCACTTTTTTTATGAACTGCGATTGTTGGCTGTTTGTAGTCTGTGTTGTCTTGTTGTGTGCCAATGGAACACCAACAACAATGGATATGGGTAACCATAACGCGAAAGCGCCAAGTAAACTATTACACAAAAAAAAAGCGATGAATAGGTGCTTGATTCGATAGACTCTACGACGGAGGTTACCTGTTTTTTTCTTTTTACTTGTAAAATTGACTGTATTAAGGGAGGGGGAAGGCGGGGGCAAGTAATTGGACAAATGACAGAGGCAATAAAACAACACAAAATAGTGTTGCATAAAGAGAGAGGGATTTCCTCATTCTCTTGTTTTTTTTCTGTTTTGTGAGCCAATGTCAATAGCTGTTGTTGTTTTTGTTGTTGTTGTTGGTTCATTGTGACATTATGCCTTTGTAAATTTCAACCGAAATGATGCAAGTCATCTGGAAATAAAGTTGTTTGGACTTGACCAAATGGTAAACAGGCTTCTTACAATGAAGAAGAATAGAGACATTGAAGAAGTGATGTCCAGTTGTCAGTTGTTTTAGTTGTCTCTTTACAATTTCTAAGATAGAAGAGAATGGAAGGTACCTAGAATCAAGGTTTGTTGACAGCAATTAATTTGGAGTGTTCCTGTTCAGTTTCGAAAGGTATTTATAAACGTCAAACATCATTTATTTCAGCACTTTGGCAGCACTGTTTTCAATTACTACCGTTTCGTCAGAGATTGAGTGGAGGAAATTCCTACAAAAACACTGCAACTTTCCTATAACTTGGCAGCACTCTTTATTTATGGATTCAAAATGATCTGTCAAAGCAATATGAAGGCAACCGTCATTTCAACCTCTTTTATCACCTTGCAAAATTATTCATGTTTGTTCGTGAAATAAAATCTAAAAAAGTGCAATTCAAAAGCGGAAATTCGTATAAAAACAGTCCAATTAAAAGTGCTCTTTTCCATTTGAATATAGTTTAAATTTTTATTGTTTTTGTGTAGCTTAAAAATTGTATTAACCTTTTTTTTTATTCCTCCTTTACGATTATCCATACATGTTCAAAATTGTGCGAAATAACTTAACCAAGATAAGAAAGGAGCACGTGCATCCCGACGGATTCCAGAAGTTTTCTGTGAAAAGAGATACTCAAGTTTTTAGCGAGTCAGTTTCAGTTACCTACCATTCGCGTAAGATGTGCGATTCTCTCAGGGGTATTCAAATCGCATGAGAAGAAAAAAAGGACAGCGATTTACATCAGTAAATTGAATATTTTATTCGATAAGCTCAACACAGAAGAACAGCTTTATTCAAGGAATCTAAACATGAAAGTCCTGTCGGACTCAACATCCACATTGAATGACCTTAAAGAAGCCAGACTCTGGATAAATTCATGGTTGTCAAGCAGCAGAGACAGCAAACCACCATGCTTCGTAGTCTTATGCCATACTCTTGGCTATTAAACAAATGTGAGAGCACCATTTAGGAAACGGCCAAAATTATTTCCTGCACTCGCATTTGAATACGGAAGTCGCTGAAAATGTTTTTTCAATGCTCCGATCCAATAGGAATGCTTACGAAAGAAACCCATAAACCTGGAGGCTGGTGAGGAACCTAAAAGATATTATTTTTCATAATCTTACAAGTGCAAATACAAATGGCTATCAGGTTGCCAAAGCGCGATGCTTGCTTGACTTTAAAGAGATTCGGCAAATAAGGGACGACGAGAGAAAGGAAGAGCAAGAGTTCATAACAGAGACGAAAACTGGGCCGGAATCATCTAACGCGATAGTTGATTATCAAAAATTATTTATCGTTTTTGATTATCAACTTTTGTTTGGTCTATGTAAGCTGATCAAAAGAAAACTTTGATTTGTTGGCATTACTGTTTTTGACGAAATTTTTTTTGTTTGTTTTGACATTTGTCTTAACCCCGATTCAGACTGGGATTGAAATATTTTCTAAGGTAAAGGTCACACTGTTCACTAATAAAAGTACACAAAGTCATTCTCCGCCACAAATGTACAGACTAAAATTTTGTTACTTTTTTGCACTTTTGCTACACCCTAACCTTGCTACAGAAAAATACAATGGTGTAAAATTTGTCTGGTGTAGTTAACATTTCTAAGTTCCACGCAGAAATTTTGATTAAAAAAATCCCTTTTAACGCAATTCATACAGCAAATGGCTAAATTTGATCCCATTTTTAACCAAACCTTTGTATATACACCTTATAGTATTTGCAGCGTCGAAAATTTTTGGTTGAGAACTTTACCTGTCGGTAGCGCTGGCAGTAATTCATGGGAACTATATTACGGACAGAAATAGTTCTGGTTGGTAAAACACGCGTCGCTATCGTCGATTCTTGACGCTGCAATTACTATAAATTCCATATACAAAGACCAAACGTCAAATTTTTACCAAACGTCAAGTTCACCTTTTTGTTGCACCGGATCGTAAATACCCCTATTCGTTTTGTTTTTTATTTGATTTGTTTTTGCTTCAAACTTGTCAGATATTGTTTAAATTTAAATTATAAGCATATACAATGTCAATATTTTTTACTAAAACGACATAAATATTTGAAAACGACACCTAAATAACTGACTATCAATATGATAATCAGCTTACATAGAGCAAAAACTTTGATTTTGATTATCAACTATCGCTTATCGCGTTACGTGATTCCAGCCCTGGTGACATGTGAACTTCAATATTAACATCGCGGTAGGAATGGAAATAAATCTGAGTGCCAAAGGCTAAGAGGAACAAAATATACTTAAGTATATCTCATAATGTCACGTGGAAGAATTTTAAGTGCGGAAAAAAGGCCCAAAATCACTGCTTACGACGATCATAGCATTTTCTATCGCGAAAATGACAGTAAAATTAGGAGATAGGTCACTTAGAACGAAGAGAAAATGATGCTCTGGCCCGTAGAGTCTCCGATTTAAACCCGGAAGGACGTCGCAGAAAAGAAAGGCCGCGACTCAGGAGAAGCACACAGGTGATAGAGGACCTGAACCAACGTGGTGTGCGAAACTGGAGACAGCTAGCTAGGGACCGAGCTTGCTGGAGACGCTTGGTGGATGAGACCCTGGTCCGACCTGGACTGTAGCACCACCATAAGTAATGATATCACGTGAATTCATCAAAAGCAAGCTGTTTGCTTCACAAATTAAGGCAAAACTTTCCTTGGGTTGAACCCCATGCGTCAGACAAAGACAACTCCAACCTTGTGTACAAAAAATGGTCCAAAAAGCCACTCTTAGAGTAATCCGTAAGCCGGCAAGGCTGCATCTTGCTGAACGACTGTTTAGTGATGAGAAAAATCAATTTGGATGGTCCACATGAATTTTAGTCATATTTCAGTCAAACATGCATGCAGCAAAGATCACAAAAGACTAACGTTGTTTTTTTCACTTCTAGTTCAAGAATGACAAGGGCTCGGTCCGTCCACTGGCTTCCTCGTCAAAGATAATGAAGATTTCGGAAACGAAAACATCTCTAACAGAAATATTACACTTAGCTCCCCAAGACGAAGAATTCGAAGAGAAAACTGCCTGATTTCCCGTACAGCAAATGCAGGCTCTTATCACTCCCTAAAGTCGACGCAAAAGCCAGATCTATATTTGCGAATGACAAAAATAGTTGACTGAACAAAACATTTGTCTTTACATCTCGGAGAAAGCCCGAGCCTGCCTGCAGTGAGCTCTTGTCTCTTATGTTTAAGACTCGGCGGAACATGAGAAGCCCATCCACAACTTCTCAGCGGTCTCTAAAAGAAGTCCGTGCCAGCATCAACATCCGAAGATTCTATGCAATTGCTTTTCTTTCCTGGAATCGGAACTAACATATGCTCTCCAAAATTGTGAAGGGGACACACTCCTCAACCACTATCTGCAGTAATTAAAAGATACAAGCTTTGCATCTTGACAAAGAATTGTCTTCTAGCAGAAAACCCACTTTTCCTTACGATTTCTTTTTAGCACACTTGAAGAATCTTGGAATGATCCAGGAACAATTCAGTTAAACTCGATCAAGGCCTTTAAAAGGCTTGTCAACGAGCTGAACATACTGGTGCAAATCCTCTGGACTTTGTGAGTAAATCTTTGACTTCAATCTAAACTTATGAAGAAGATTTTCACACTTAATTGCCTTTTATGTCGAAAGATTGGCAATGCTGCCTGTAAAAGGGAGATCCTCTAAACTGCGCGAACTACAGAAGAATCAGTCTACTTACCATCGCCTACCAGATCCTCTCTGCCGTAATATGTGAACGTCTGAAGCCTTTCGTCAACAATCTGATTGGTCCTTATCAATGTGGCTTCAGGCCAGGAAAGTCAACCATCGACCAAATTTTCACGTTGCGGTAGATCCTGGAAAAAACCTATGAACTGCAAATCGATACCCACCACCTCTTCATTGATTTTAAGGCCGCGTATGACAGCATCTACAGAGACGAACTGTATAAAGCTGTCTAGTTTTGGGTTTTGGCATCCCTGCCTAGCTCGTTCGCTTGTGCTAAAGGACTATGGAGAACTCACGCTGCTCCATCAAGGTTGGCAATGAGCTTACGGAATCTTTCGACGTCAAAAAGGATTCAGACAAGGCGATGCGCTGTCGTGCGATATCTTTAACATCGTTCTTGAGAAGATAGTGCAAGACTCCACCGTCAACACCAGATGATATTGATATAATGGGAAGAACACAGCGTGATGTCAATGGCGCCTTTGTGAGAATTGAGACAGAAGCGGCAAAAATGGGTTTAGCGGTTAATGAGGGAAAAACGAAGTATATGCTGCCTTCGAGAAAGGACACCCAACACTGACGGCTCAATAGACGCATACAACTTCGAGGTAGTAGAGGAGTTTGTCTACCTAGGCTCCGCTATTAACACGGGCAATAACACCAGCGCCGAGATAAGACGAAGAATTACTCTTGCTAATCGCTGTTTCTTTCGGCTAAGAAAGCAATTGAGTGGAAAAGCCCTCTCTCAAGCAACTTAGGTAAAACTGTACAACTCCCTCATCATCCCAGTCCTGCTGTATGGTGCAGAAGCATGGACCTTGACAAAATTGGATGAATGTGCCTTAGGCTGTTTCGAGAGGAAAGTTCTTCGGGTCATCTTTGGCCCCGTGTGCATTCAGGGGGGAATGGAGAAGAAGATTCAACAGCGAACTTTACAGGTTGTACAACGACGTGGAACTAACCAGAAGGGTCAAGGTCCAGAGACTCAGATGGCTCGGTCATTTAGAGTGCATGGACACCAATACTCCGGCCCGGAAAGCCTTCGACACTATTCCCGAGGGACGCAGAAGGAGAGGAAGACCGCGACTCAGGTGGCGCACACAAGTTAAAGAGGACCTCAATCAACTTGGCTGGCTGGTGGAGACTGTTGATTGAGGGCCAAGTCCACACCGGACTGTAGCGCCACCTTAAGTAAGTAAGTAAGTTCCGAAGTTTCTCTTCTTCTTTTCCTTCTTCTTCTTCTCTATCATTCATGAGAAAAAGAAACGTCAACATTTTAACCCACACAGCTCGATAAATCTTAACCCATTTTATTTACCACGCTTGTGTCAAATTTAAACCAAACGTCAAGTTTTATTACACATCTTAACGCAATCCACACACTTCTAAAACATTTTTTAGGTATTCAATCAACATTCAAGTAGGCAGATAGAGTTGTAGTTGTGCATTATTTCTCCATGCATGAGCTGTCAATGTCAAACTCCATTTTAGTTCTCTGCTTTTCACTGTCAAATGTCAAGCGTGAAACTTAAAGCACAAAACTCCATTCAAGACAGATAGAAATCCTTCCCTCCGTCAAATCCAAAGTAGGTAAACAATTTCCAACCAATACACAAATCTAGTCTCCCAAAAGTCTTCTAATTCGGTTCAATACAAATAAAAAAACTTTCAATTACATTCCACATTATTATCCGGCCAAGGTTTCATATTCTTACTCGAATATGGAAAGTTTTATTCTAAGGTAGCCAAGCGAAACGATTTTTACGAGGCTCTCAAATGTTATAGTTCGTGTTCATCATTAGAACTGACACCTCTGGAATATTCTTAATGCAAAGCACGCTACTTCCATATATCGATTTAGCCTCATCCGGGCGCCCTTGGTTTGTGCGAGAGTTCAATGAAGGGGGGAAGGAGGTGGTTTTATGGAGGGGAACAAAATGATGGTTTATGTATTAATAACTGCGAGGAAGTGTCGTTCCCTTGCTTGAAGCTCGCAGAATATCTGTGATTCATTCACGAGTCCGTGGTCGGTGGCCAAGACCATTTGAGCCCTTTGAATGGCTTCCTGAAAGGTGTGATAGGAGCCAGCACTTTATTTGTTGTGTGCATTGGACCTTTTCGGTTTAATTCATTCAAAACACATTTTCACATAAATTAAAAATTGTTCCGTGTTCGTCAGTCCAGCAGACTTGCTGAATAAATTTGTGTCCTTTGTCCTTTAATTTTATGTGCAAATCGTCTTGTGTTTATATTTACATCGAGTGACCACGCAACGCCATGAAATTCTGTCCAAACCAAACCAACATGGTCGTCGCAGCTAGAAAACTTGTCGGAAGACGTGTCCAACATAAACACACACAAAAAATGGATGATTAACAACTCAAGAAGTCTATGGCCCGTCCTGGAGTGCCAGAGACCCCCCATTTGGCTAATTCGTATGCAAATATAGCCACCACAATGGCCCATAGGGGATTAGTTTTGTTTTTTCTGGTTGGAGTTCTCTTTCACTTTCATTGTTTTGTTTTGCTGGATTTCTGGGTTGGTTGGTGGTTGCATGTTGCTTTGTTTTTAGCACCTTCCTTTGTGTGCTGGAAATAAAGGAAAAAGGACATAAATCTCTTACGCCTCAGTGTAAATTGTGTTCTGTGGCGTGTGATGATGATGATTATGGTTGTTATTTTTCTTTCGCTGTTTTCTGTTTTTTAAAGGATTTTTCCAGAAAAAATTTCCATTTTTCTTGAAAAAACAAAAAACCCTCTCAAGGCAACAGGCAGTAAAAGTAGCTTTTCGGTCGAAAACACACATGCTATGTGCTACGGTTTTTGTTTTGTTGTTCAAGGAGCCAAGGTTCATATGGCACACCAACACACACACACTGAACTGACATTAAAACAAACGCAGTATCACTTTGAATAACGGTTGGTCTTGGTGTGGTTATTTGTATGGTTGGTTGGTTTGGTTAGCAAAATAATTGTGTTGCGCATAATTGATGCAGATTTTTTTTTGTTTTTTTTGTTTTATGTTTGTCTTGTTAACATTCTGGCCTGATCTAATTTTGCGCGTTTGTTTTGCTGGAGTTTTATTGTTTACTTTGCTGGGCTTTTATTTCCGTGCGCACTATGGACGAGACCTCTTTGTTGGTGTTTATAATAAGGGAAAGTGTTGGTTTGATTTAACAATCACACGCGGGGTAAAAACAGAACTTTTGAGTCCGAAAATAAAGTCCACTGTGAGGTTGCTTGAACTCGATAAAACTGGCACTAGTGGCACTCTACATTGCAGGTGGAAACTCTCGAAGATCTCTGTACGCTGACCCTTCTCCTTCGATAGCGACCATCAAAAATAAGTTCAGCGAGTTTCAACATGGTCGCCATCAATGCCCATCAAGTTAGCACTACAACTTTGGAATTTAAAAAAAAGTAATTATGCAATTAATTGTCGTGAATTTGTCGTAAATTTGTCGTGGAACAAAAAAATTTGTCGCGTACTTATTTTAAAAGTTAGCCCCTGGTAGTGCTAACTTGATGCGAAAGTTAGCACTACAACCCCAGATTAGCTAAACTGGACACGTAAACCGAAAACTGAGTATGCAGATAATTGTCGTGATTTTGTCGCTGGTAAGTAGCGAAACAAAAAAAATTCCAAAATTTTTTTTGGAATTTTTGGAATTTTTTTTTAAAAATGACCCGTAGTAGTGCTAACTTGATGCGAAAGTTAGCACTACAACCCCAGATTAGCTTAACTGGACATCAAAACCGAAAACTGAGTATGCCTTGGCAACCCTGTCGATATTTGGCCCGTCCGTGTTTTCATCAAGCTCCCTAAGTTGTTTTCTATTTACAAGTGTAAACTTAATTTTAATTAACCAAGTTTGACTCATCTTAAACAGAATCAAACATTGTGCTTTTTCACTTAATTTTATCATAGTGCATTATACCTGATTCCTTTAAAATTGAATTATTTAAATTGACTTTATTTCGATTCAAATACATCATTTATCTAGTGTTTGAGTGATTTTTATCTGTGGTTCTCAGCTCTCACTGTCGCCGTTAAACATTTTTGTCTTTTTCTATTGTCTCCCTGGGTGAGTGCAATTTTCTTAGTATATGTTCTGCCTATGAAGCAAATTTGATGCTGCATAAACCTTTATTGGTTTCATTTCATGACGCAACAAATTGCATTTTTCTACACATTACTGGAGTTATCATTCAATTTCCAAATACTGGCTCACACCTGAAGCAAAACTCTTATGTCAAACATCATCATATCTGTGAGATTGCAGTCTTCATCCATCGGAACTTACGGAATCAGTGCATAAATAATAATATAAAGTCTGTGGCTAAACGAACACAGCGTTCATCAACGTCTTGCTGTCAACATCTGATTCTCATTCGTGCAAGTTTACTTAACCATTCACAATTACATTTACCAACATATTCGATACCTAAAAGCTTCACCTTAATAATCTGATCACCTGGTTTGTGTATTTGATATTGGGTTCATTTTTTTGATATTCTTATCACGGACATCAACCAGATTGCTGTAGTACACTAAAAACCAAAACCAATTTTCTTTCTCAAATAATATTATTCAAATTTAAATCGTATTTTATAAGATGTCCACAATTTGTGCAAACACTAATTGCTCCGTTGCTTTGAAGACTAATGACTGGATTGCCTGCAGAGGGATATGTGGAAAAATGTTTCACTTAACCTGTATTGGTATTGGAAGAAGTGCCAAGTCCTATCTTCACGAGTACGCTGAACATTTCAGTTTCTTTTGCGATGAGTGTCATTCCATCACGCTCTCCCACATACTACTCGCAATAAAACTGAATAATGAACGGTTTGATGACTTAACTCTTACTATTTCCGAACTCAAAAAAGAAATCCGTCAGCAGCTAGCAACTTCCTGTAACACCATGGCTGATAACCTCGAATCAACAAACAAAATGTATGAGAATAACTTTCATTTATCAAAAACTCAATTATCCAAAATTGAACTTCTTTTGAGTGAGGCTAATAATAAGAACATTGAATGCCCACTGGACCAAAACTTAATTCTCGACCAATTGACCTCCAAAATGGATAAAATTGCCAAATCTCTTACATCCATCGAATCACTTCTATATCAAACCACCAATGCCACCAATGAATCAATGAAATCTTCCGCAAAAACTTTGTCGAAGTTAGAACAAAATATCAACGACCAGTCTACAGCCCTAAAACTTCTTGACTTGGACTTTTCTTCAACTCATGCTAAATTGACCAAAGACTCACTAGCACTAGCAGACATATTGATGAAGGAGTTTGTTGCTACTCGAGCTGCTATCACAGATGTATCGGGTGAAGTTAAACGTGCACTTAGCAGCGAAGATAACATCTATACTGTTCACAATGACAAATCGCTTTTTATGGAACTACAAGACCCTGAATCTTCAGCTGTGCAACTCAACTCATCAGTAACTTTAAATACCAATTCATCGCTCGAATGCCGTTCGAATCAAATAATTGCTCCGACTAATTCAAACCGAAACATCGTCTCTCCTGAATCTCCAACACCAATTTCAACATCTGAAAATTCCAATAGTTCTTCCATCAACATTGACCTACATGAATCTTCACCTAATGCAACATCCAGACCCTCGAATTTTATCATCGTCGGCGCCCCACCTAACTCCAACAACCTCTGGTTATGTAATTATTTTAATAATCATTACGGTTTTAAACCTTCAAAACATAGTCGTATTGGTAAAGGTATGTTTAAAGTTGCCATCCCCCAAACATATTTATGGCTTTTCAAATTGATGTATCCTATTACTTTAAGAAATAGTTGTATGTTACTAGCTCCTTGGGACAAAAGAAATGTACTTTTAAGATTAAGATCCAGGGCAACTTCTTTTAATGCAAATTTTGTAATTGACCAACTTAATCCAACTACCTTTCCAATCTCAAGAGTCCAACACCCATCAGTTCCATCCTCGTCTAATCCACCTCTTCTTAACGCAATTTCAGCTACTACGACTGGAGACAGTTTGTCCTCTGACAGTTATGTTGACAATCGAGTTTATTTTTCACGATTACATAATCCGAAAACTTACGCTAATGTTAAACTTTTTTTAGCCTTTCTACATGACAAATCATCCAACATTTCTGTTGAAGGGATGACACGAACTAATTCCGAACTCTTAATTCTAAACGAAGGCCTTCCTACGGATTTTTTAAGTCTTAAGAAAATTTATATATTATACCACGATCTCTTCAACCTAAGTCCTCTGGAAGTCGTTAATGATCTATCCACCTATGCCACGTATCTAAACTCCAAACATCGGTCACTCAATCCCATTACTCAGTTTTTTCGATAATAATCATCCCTCTACCAAGTGCGCCATTGGAAATTTCAATAAAACGGAATGCCTTTCGATTTATTATCAAAATGTAAGAGGACTTCGTTCCAAAACTTCAAATATATTTATTAATTCCCAAAAAGTGCCTCACAATCTGTTCGCATTGACTGAAACTAATCTCTCTCCCGACATTGTAAGTAGTGAACTTTTCACTTCTAACTATATCGTCTATCGTAAGGATATCCTCACAAATAACCCTTGCAATGGATCAGCTTCCGTAGGTCGTGGTGTTCTCCTGGCTATTGAATCTAAGTTTGATTCCTCAGCTATATTTATACCAAATTCGTTTAATCTTGAACAAATATGTATTAAAATCAATGTTGCTAAAAGATGTTTATATGTATTTTGTTGTTATATTCCCCCAGTCCAACCTGTTGAAGTGTATGTTAATCTTGTAGATGCAATTGATTACTTGGTCAACTTGAGTAATCCGGAGGACGATATAATTGTTGTAGGCGACTTTAATCTCCCTCGCATAGTGTGGAATGACTCTGACGATAAAATCTCTTTTGTTCCCAATAACGCCACTTCAGAAAAAGAATTTGTATTTACCGACCGCCTTCAATCCTCTGGACTCTACCAAATGAGTAATGTTAAAAACAGCTTAAGCAGGCAACTTGATCTGGTGTTCAGTTCTGACCCTGATAATACAAGCGTATCAGAAAGTCAAGTACTTCTCACGAATCTCGATGTGTACCACCCCCCAATATGTATCATTTTTGCTTACGTTAGCATCAATACCAATCCCGCTGTTTTGAATAAATATAAATTCAATTTCCGTAAAGCTAATTTTGTTAAACTCAATGACTTGATAAACAGAACTAACTTCGATTTTTTATCTAACCTTAACACACACATTGACTTAATCATTACCAAATTTTATAAAGTATTTTTTGACCTCATTTCACAGTCAGTTCCCATTGTTCCCATGCGATACATAACATCCCAATCTCCCCCGTGGTACACCAAAGAACTAAAATCACTTCGTAACAGACGAAATAAACTATGGCTAACGTTTCTAAAATCCAGATCAAATTCCGACTTCTCGAACTATATTTCTGCCTACCAACATTTTTCTTTCTTATGTGAAACATTATATTCTGACTACATCTCAAAAATGCAATCGGACCTCATACACAACCCTAAATTATTTTACCAATTCATCAATAGCAAAAGAAAATGTGACGGTTACCCGTCAATTTTAATGTTAGACGATATATCTTCTGCAGATTCTTCAATTGTTTCTAATCTTTTTGCAAAATTTTTTAGTAGTGCCTTCTCCAGTGATATTTCCGACATAGACCATAACTTCTTCCGTTACATGAATGGCTGTGCTGAAACATCACTTACTGCAATTAACATTGACATTTCTTCAGTCATAAACAGAATAAAATCACTAAAAGACGATTACTCTGCTGGTCCTGATGGTATCCCACCTATAATTTTGAAAAAAATGTGTTGATAGTCTTGCCGCCCCTCTTACTGTTCTTTTTCAATTATCAATCCGTACTGGTACCTTTCCTAAGTTGTGGAAGGAATCTTTTATTATTCCAGTCCACAAAAAAGGCCCGAAAAATGACATTGCTAACTATAGACCAATTGCAAAACTTTCTTGCATTCCTAAATTATTCGAAAGTATAGTTTATGAATCCATGTTCTTTCATTCCAAACAAATTTTCTCTCCGAGTCAGCATGGGTTTCTCAAGGGTAGATCTACCACTACCAATCTAGTTGACTTTATTTCTTTTTCTCTGTGTGCTCTGGAAGATGGTTATGAAGTCGACTCCATTGCCACAGACTTCAGTAAAGCTTTTGACAAGATATCGCATAACTTAATTCTTTTTAAACTTGACAAACTTAAGTTTCCTCGTTTCTTCATATCCTGGATACAGTCATACCTCTCGAATCGACAATACAACGTTCTCTTCAGGAATTGTGTATCTAATTCAATTATTGCATCTTCTGGAGTTCCTCAAGGTAGCCACCTCGGCCCAATTATATTTGTCTTGGCCACAAATGACGTCGATCAAATCTTTTCAGACTCCAAACTCCTTGTTTACGCAGACGACATGAAAATCTACAAAAAAATTTCTTCGCCTAAAGACGCTGAACTACTTCAGAACGACCTAAACAAATTTTTTATTTGGTGCAAAGCAAACCTCTTAGAGCTCAATATTAAGAAATGTCAAGCTATTACTTTCTCTAGAAAGCGACCTCCATTACCTCAAAGATCTTACTTTCTTGACTCTCAACCAATCACTGTTGTTCATTCTATTAATGATTTAGGACTGCTCTGTGACACTCAACTCAACTTCACTTCTCATATCGATACCATTATCAATAAGGCAAATTCCACTTTAGGTTTTATCAAGCGATGGTCTAAGGAATTTGTTGACCCATATGTAACCAAATCTTTGTATATGACTTTTGTTCGGCCTCTCCTTGAATACTCGTCACAGGTTTGGTGTCCTCATTACGAAGTTCACATTAAACGTTTTGAAGCCGTGCAGCGCCGATTCATTTTATTTGCATTACGTGGCTTAGGATGGGATGATCCCTTCGACCTTCCTCCTTATGAAGAACGTCTTAAACTAGTGGGCTTGCAACCATTATACATACGAAGGGATAACGCTGACATTATTTTCATTCATCAGCTTATAACTGGTTCCTTTGACTGTCCAGACTTGCTTTCAAGGATCCCTGTATTCATAAATTCACGAAGACTCAGATCTATCCCTCTATTTCGAACCCCATTCCACAGAACTGACTATGGTCGAAACGAACCGTTAACCAGAATGATGACTAAAGCTAATAACTCACCCGTCTTTGACCTTAATATATCCAAAACCACCCTGAAGAATCTCCTAGCTACCTCCAATCCCCGACACTCTCCGTCTTAATCCTGACTTCATATTTTTTATTTTATTATCTTATTATGTTTTTTCTAACTTAAATTATTCCTGTTTTTATTCTTCTTTTTTAAATCAAATTTGTATTACAAATTATATATTATTTATTGTAAATATTGTTATTTTTAGTTTTTAAGATCTATTTATTGTGGCTTGGATTAAGTTTAAAATTCAAAATTCAGATAATTGTCGTGATTTTGTCGCTGGTAAGTAGCGAAACAAAAAAAATTCCAAAATTTTTTTTGGAATTTTTGGAATTTTTTTTAAAAAATGACCCGTGGTAGTGCTAACTTGATGCGAAAGTTAGCACTACAACCCCAGATTAGCTTAACTGGACATCGAAACCGAAAACTGAGTATGCAGATAATTGTCGTGATTTTGTCGCTGGTAAGTAGCGAAACAAAAAAAATTCCAAATTTTTTTTTGGAATTTTTGGATTTTTTTTTTTAAATGACCCCTGGTAGTGCTAACTTGATGCGAAAGTTAGCACTACAACCCCAGATTAGCTTAACTGGACATCCAAAACGAAAACAAAGTATGTAGATAATTGACGTGATTTGGTGGCTGAAAAGAAGCGAAAAAAAAATTCCTCACTGCAAGCAATTTGTTTTTCAATTTTTAATTTCTTCAACTTTTTGTGCAACACTACAATAAATTTTATTGTAATACAATAAATATCAACAAGATAAATCAAAATATTCATAAAAAAAATTTGTCGCGCCCTTAGTTTATGAATATGGGATGATTTTCGAAAATTTCCTAACCTAGCACTACCATATGAAATTTTTTTCCCTAAATGCTTTTTTGAACCAAATTTGTTGACAACAATTGTCGTAAGACTCCTTCTTGCCAAAAATGCCATAAACAATTTTGTCGCGCCTTTAGATAAGAACCGGTCGGTCCTTGACTGCAATGACTAAATATTACCACGTGTTAGACAATTTTTTCTAAATTTTCAAATTTTGCAACTTTTTGCCCAAGACTATAATACATTTTGTCTTAATACAATAAATATCAACAAGATAAATCAAAATATTCATAAAAAAAATTTGTCGCGCCCTTAGTTTATGAATATGGGATGATTTTCGAAAATTTCCTAACCTAGCACTACCATATGAAATTTTTTTCCCTAAATGCTTTTTTGAACCAAATTTGTTGACAACAATTGTCGTAAGACTCCTTCTTGCCAAAAATGCCATAAACAATTTTGTCGCGCCTTTAGATAAGAACCGGTCGGCCCTTGACTGCAATCACTTATTACTAGCACGTGTTAGGGAAATTTTTCTAAATTTTCAAATTTTGCAACTTTTTGCCCAAGACTATAATACATTTTGTCTTAATACAATAAATATCAACAAGATAAATCAAAATATTCATAAAAAAAATTTGTCGCGCCCTTAGTTTATGAATATGGGATGATTTTCGAAAATTTCCTAACCTAGCACTACCATATGAAATTTTTTTCCCTAAATGCTTTTTTGAACCAAATTTGTTGACAACAATTGTCGTAAGACTCCTTCTTGCCAAAAATGCCATAAACAATTTTGTCGCGCCTTTAGATAAGAACCGGTCGGCCCTTGACTGCAATCACTTATTACTAGCACGTGTTAGGGAAATTTTTCTAAATTTTCAAATTTTGCAACTTTTTGCCCAAGACTATAATACATTTTGTCTTAATACAATAAATATCAACAAGATAAATCAAAATATTTATAAAAAAAATTTGTCACGCCCTTAGTTTATGAATATGGGATGATTTTCGAAAATTTCCTAACCTAGCACTACCATATGAAATTTTTTTCCCTAAATGCTTTTTTGAACCAAATTTGTTGACAACAATTGTCGTAAGACTCCTTCTTGCCAAAAATGCCATAAACAATTTTGTCGCGCCTTTAGATAAGAACCGGTCGGCCCTTGACTGCAATGACTAAATATTACCACGTGTTAGGGAAATTTTTCTAAATTTTCAAATTTTGCAACTTTTTGCCCAAGACTATAATACATTTTGTCTTAATACAATAAATATCAACAAGATAAATCAAAATATTAATAAAAAAAAATATGTCGCGCCCTTAGTTTATGAATATGGGATGATTTTCGAAAATTTCCTAACCTAGCGCTACCATATGAAATTTTTTTCCCTAAATGCTTTTTTGAACCTAATTTGTTGACAACAATTGTCGTAAGACTCCTTCTTGCCAAAAATTCTATAAACAATTTTGTCGCGCCTTTAGATAAGAACCGGTCGGCCCTTGACTGCAATCACTTATTATTACCACGTGTTAGGGAAATTTTTCTAAATTTTCAAATTTTGCAACTTTTTGCCCAAGGGGTCATTTTTAAAAAAAAAATTCCAAAAAATCCAAAAAAAATTTTGGAATTTTTTTTGTTTCGCTACTTACCAGCGACAAAATCACGACAATTATCTGCATACTCAGTTTTCGGTTTACGTGTCCAGTTAAGCTAATCTGGGGTTGTAGTGCTAACTTTCGCATCAAGTTAGCACTACCAGGGGCTAACTTTTAAAATAAGTACGCGACAAATTTTTTTGTTTCACGACAAATTTACGACAAATTCACGACAATTAATTGCATAATTACTTTTTTTAAATTCCAAAGTTGTAGTGCTAACTTGATGGGCATTCGCCATCAGCCGTTAGTTTTGAAAACGTTAACTCACGGTGTCGAAATTCCATGAACTCGTAATGAGGCAGAAGGCATTTACAAAGATCTCTTGGTTCATAAAAAAAAGTAGAGTGGCGCGACAGCTCTTGAAGAGCTAAGGCCTAAGTAGCTTACTCTCATCAACAATTCTCTGAGTGCGTGTGAAGAATTGAGGGGACCTACAATTTAATGCCGATTCCGAACGACAAAGTTGAGAAGCACTTTTTCATGACAGATTGATACTCTTGGAAGTTTTGTCAGGTCTTCGCAAGAGGCAGTACCTATACAGTTTTTTCACTCTGGGCAACAAGCGGAACCGCGATACCACTTTAGCACAATGTTTGACGCTTTTTAAGCGAAGTCCGAAGAAGTTCCTGCGTAGTCGTTGCGCGAAAGCTGACGAATTTCGAATCCACTGGTACATACTAACTACCAAAGAACAGTTGAAGCACTAAGCAGTGGACCTCAGCCGACGGGCAAGCTCCGAAAGAAGCGAATACTGTCCTATTGGTCGGAAAGGTTAAGGTCCTTCGTAAAATTGTAGTTTATTTCAATACTTCATTCAAGGAATGGATGAACGCCGCTAGATTTACTCATCACTTTCATCATCATCGTTTTATATTTTAAGTAGTCGACAGAGCTCCCGAAGTTCGAGTTCGTTGATTTTTCAATTAAAGGGGTTTACGTTTAAAAAACATGTCTATCAACTTCTGGCGTGTTGGTGGATTTGTGTGTAATGTGAACACCACTGTGAACCCATCTTAATTCTTAATGATATTTCTGAGTTCTGACATTTCTTTGAGAACACACCCTGGACACGTTAGGTTGGGATAAAAAACACCCCTAAATTTTTGGCTGAATAGACGTAAGCAAAGTAAGACACATCTAATTTGCTTTTTGAAATAACGAGACATTTTGATTTCTTTGGGTTCAAAAGTAAGCAGTTATCAACCGACCAACGTTAAATCAAATTTACATCCTCATTTATGCAGGCCGCAAAGTGTTCAATTAGTCCCAATGGGCAGTTCAAATAGAGCTGTTGTTTTACAATTGTAGAAAGTTCGTTAACATATAATGAAAAAAGCAACGGGGAACCCTGTGGGACGCCACTAACGGCAAGTAGGAAACTAGAAAAGGTTTTACTAACTTCAACTGCTTGCACACGACCAGTAAGGTAAGAAAATAAGAGTTTGACTGCGGAGGAGGAAATGTTAAAATCACGGGAGAGTTTTAAACAAAGTACCTTGTGATTTACCATTAAACCATTAAACTGTAATGGAGCTGTTTTTCTTTCGAAAGCCCGATTGTTTAGCGGTCATCAAATTGAACAGATTAAGAAACTCACTCATTTGATTTCGTATTATTTTTTTATTTTTTTTCAAAAGCGAAGGGTCATCAAGTCCTGTAGCATTGGACTTGATAGAAAGGAGCACGTATAATAGATACGGGAAGGTAGTAGCTTACTTACTGGTTGTTATAGGGGTCCTTAGCTACCTAACTTTTTTTTTTTGGTCCATAAAGGACGACGGCGACGGTTTGAAGTGGGTAAGTAGGTTTTCACTTCGATCATGGTTGGGTTGAGAGGCCAATGGGGATTATTACGACACCTTTAATCCCCCTCCTTTTTTTGGCGTCGGGATCGACACACCTAATCCTTCCATTGCTTAGAGTTTAAGAACTTTTGAACGACCACCTATATACGTCTCCTTATTTGTTCGTGCCAGCAGCTGCTATCAAATATTTTTTTGACACATTGGGCTATCGAGCTCTCCTATTGGCATCCTACTTTGAGGAGCCACCTAGGGTGAGGATTCTCCAACGCATTTATTCGGTCACCGGTCTGTGTTAAGCGGGCCCCAGCGATTTTAAAATCTATTAGGGTTTAGAACACCAAAACCCAGATCTGCAGGATAAACTAATGTAATAACCGCCTATGATGCCAGAGCAAGAGCCCACTCCCTTGACTGAGCTACATTGGGGCAGGGTTGCTGCAGAATGCAGATCAACAAAGCGATGGTCGAGCATAGTCACCCTTCCGCTCCATATGTGGTCAGCCCTAACCGTGGACAGCGATGGTTGATGTCTCGGGTGTGACGCATATGGGTGGGAAGGATAGACATAGACAATTCCTGTATTTTTTTTTTGTAGCGAGGATTTGATTTATTTTTGTTTGCTCCATTACAGGAAGGTTTCTTTATTCTAATACAGAATATCACTTCTTTGTTATTGGAGAAAATCTCTTCAAAATATTGTAGGGGATCTAAGGAATGTTGGTTAATAAAATTGGGTTAGGAACGAAAGATTTGTTGAGAGCGTTGATGTCTATGTCTTCAGGCAAACCACAAGATGTTTTTCCAACACCGACATTTTTCAATTTTTGCCAAATTTTCTTGCTTCCTAAAGACATATTGAAGTGAGTAGAATACAAAGAGGGTTTTGAAATACGAGTTTTTTGAACAGTTTTGTTGCGCAAAGTGGTATGTTGTTGGTGAAAGCTGCCAAGACGAAAATTTTTCCACCGTCTATAGGCTAAGTCACGCTCTCTCATCAAAGAACGTATGTCATTTTGTTAACCAAGGTTTGTTAGGAGCGCAGCTTATAGTTTTTAGGGGTATATGGCTGTGAAATAATCTATTCACTTTACTATTCAGAAAATCTATCTGATCGCTCGGAGATTGAATTTCCATGACATTATTCCAGTTTATGCGTTTGAAATCACGATATTCGACAGCAGTCCCTTTTGCAGTTGCTGCTGAATCACGGGTTTCTTTTTCCAATGCGAGGTTGAAGAAGAAGCAGGTCACTCCCCACCTGGCATGCCATTGGTTTATACGGCTTTTTTGAGAAAATTCAATACCTACGTTACGTCATCAAGTTGATGGGAACAACTTCTTTTCGACTTTTCTGTCTTCTTTACGTTTATTCATAAATATGATTTTTTTTTCAACTCAACAGCTGTCATTAAATGTAGTCTACCTATACCTACCTCTTGTACATAATTTTCTGGAAATAAAAAAAAAACATTCTTTCATAAAATTACAAACTTTCGACTTAACTTTTTTATACTCTAGAGACTGCCTCATAGAAATGAAAACTCAGTTGCTTCTTGCTCCATTTTCCTCATTCACAAGTGTACCTCTTGACAGGACCATCTTCAGAATCTGTTAAGAGTTTTCTCCCTTCATTTTCGAATAATTTTTCATAACCAAGAGATTTCCTGGGAATTGAAAAATGTTTTTTATTGTGAACACGCGGAGGTAGAGAGTCTCTTAATTTGAAACAAAAGCGTTTTTTGGAACTTATAGTGCCTTTGAGGGTTGATAGCAATGTTTACTTCAAACAAAATGTCTTCTTCCGCTTGGAGATTGATTCGCAAGTTTACATTATAAAACCTGATATTTCTTTGCGGAAGTGAAAAAAGCAAACAACCTAAATGGCCATACAATTGTAATTCCATATGGCCATTCACGACACATAATAATTCCCTGTGTTTTGTTTCACACCAGTCTGCCCAGAGAAGTTCATTCGCATTCCCTTTTTGCTAGTTTTCGCACTTAAACAAATATTTGTGTGCGCCCCCTATTAATAGGATCGAATTACATCGATCGCATGCCATGCCACCCCAAGCGGAAAAACAAATATGCGTAAGATAGTGTAGAATTGCAAATTGTACATTTATCAACTTGATTGGTGAATAAAATAAAATTCCCTCGTTGTGGCATTCGATGAGCTTCATACTGCGATGATCCAAAGGTCAGCCTGCCGCATAGTTGTCAGACAGCCAGTTAAGCACTATTACTTTAATTAGTTTCAACAAATTGCTGCGTATTGGGATTGATGGTTGTTTTTGCACATGTTACGATTTTACGAATGTTACGCACATTGGCAACGTAAGGTTTTTATGTCATATCAATTTCACATGAAGGAATCGGAATTTGCGAACGAAAAAAAAAAATGCGACGACTTCCTGGTTTGGTTCGTGAAGTAAAATGAGAAAGTAAAACGATATTTTTATAGGTTTGATGCTTTTAAACGGCTTATCGTTTGACAAGCACGTGCAAGTTGTTGTTGATATGTGTTTGCATTGCACTGGGCATAAGACCAGATGGTCAGTGAAAAGAAAATCTATTGCGACATTTTGTCGATTCAGTTGTTGGGATAAGTGTCGTACAGCAAAAACGAGTAGATTGGAGAAAAAGTACTTATTGACGTTCGCAGACGTTCTGTAACAAGCATGGCATGATTAATGAAACACGATTTCTGTGCACCCCAGGGATGGGAGTTTTCGCTAAGAAAGTATGTAGACGTTTATTGAACGATTTGTCAATAGTTGATTTTCAGAGTCTTCTGTTTTTTTTTTTTTCAAACGTCACCTAAATCCCTGTTAAATTTTGACAGAGAAATCAGTAAAATGGACAACAAGATTCACTAGCTTAAAGTTGTTGCTAATTTTTAAAACTCGGTTAACATTTTTCTTTTCATTTTACAGTAACCTTGAAAGTGAATCAAGATGCTGCACTCAAATTAGCACCAATTCACACGTTTTTCTTGCAATTTCCGTTCACATGTCAAAGCGTTCAACAGAAATAGGATGCATTTGTTGTACTTGTTTGTCGTTTTCTACATAATCTGGGCTCTGTTAAGAAATTAATGACTTTTGGCACATATTTGATTTAATACATGGCGTTCTTCTTTTTAACATCAGAGATCACAGAACTGTAAAGATAAAGCTCTGAGCAGATCATATTCTAGGTAGGTAGGTAGAAATGGCTGTCTTGCTTCGCGCAGGACACAATTAGCGCTGAGTGCGCCGTTTTGATACCATACCTCGTGAGATTCTGAATGGATTTGAAAATGGGCTATGGATGGTGCACGTTCCGCACATGCAGTCCTATGTAAAATATAAAATGTAATTTTATTCTCCTACCCTACGGCCTATTATCTCATAGTACCATTTAGTGAGGGAGAAATAAGGGGGAGGGGGTTAAAGCCACTTTGTGCTATTTAGGTATGAGATCAAATCTTTGATCTTGAATTCTGAGAGTTCCTCAATACCGTTGAAGAATTCCTTACCCAAGTGGAGTGCTCTTTTCCTGGCCAGGGCCGGACAATGGCAAAGAAAGTGTGGGACTGTTTCTTTTTCATCCCGGTTCTCGCAGCTGCGGCAGAAAGGGTTATGTGGTATACCCAATTTTGCCGCATGCTCCCCTACAGGCCAATGCCCTGTGCAGGTAGCGACAATCCTTGCTATGTCATGCCTTGGTTTGGAAATTAAATTGATTGATTTTGGTTTGTTATAGGGGGGCCAGATTTTCCTGGATATAACGCAACTCGTTAAACTACTCCACCTATGATTTGCTTCTGATGTGTATTTGGTCAGGATATTGCCCTTCACAACTCCAAGAGGAGCATATACTCTCACTGCCAGAGAGTTGTGTAGGGCTGATCCTTGCCTAGCTAGCTCATCTGCCTTCTCATTTCCCTCATAGCCCCTATGGCCCGGTATCCAGATAAGAGTGACGCTCATATCCAGTTCCTTTAAGGCCTCTTTACATTGCTGGACCAGTTTGGAGGATGATAAAGCTGAATCAATGGCTTTAATAGCTGCCTGACTGTCTGTTAGTATAGCTACATTTTGGTTCTGACGGATATTTTTAAGGGCTGTACAAGCTTCCCTTATCGCCAACAGTTCTGCCTGGAACACGTTGGCGAAATCGGGAAGTCTATAGGTTTTTGAAATCTCAAGAGATTCACAGAAGACACCTGCACCAACACCGCATTCCATCTTCGAAACATCCGTGAAGATAGTTGTGTCGAAGTCTTCCGTCACAACGCCTTCCTCCCAGTCGGTTCTTGACGGGAGCAAGACTCTAAACTTCTTTGAGGTGTCTAGGGTAGGGATGCAGTAATCGGTGGTTGTGGATAGGATGTCTGATGGTATCAGGCTTGTTTGGTTGCAGTGCCCGTAAGATCTAGGTTTCCAGCAGCCTATTTCTTTGAGTCTCAAGATACTGCAGGACACCTGATATTTAATAAAAAGGTCAATCGGAAGAAGGTCCAGGATGACGTTGAGTGCATCCGTTGGACAGGACCTGATTGCCCCTGATATCCCTACGCAAGCATTTCTCTGCACCTTTGTAAGCTTGTTTACTATGTAGGCTTTGCTGAGAGCGGGGCACCACACAATGGAACCATAGACTAGGGGCCTGATTATGGGATTCGCGGCGGATCGTTTTCAATTCGACTTTTCAAATTCGACTCGCTTCGTATTTCCTTATTAACGAATTCGCGGCGGAGCGAAAATATTTCTTCCAATATTCCTGTGATTTCACGCTTTTGGTTTGACTATTTCTTCCAATATTCAACTGATTTGAATAAACACTTTTTCGCCTACGAATCCGCCAAAAAAAAGCTGTCGGATTTCAACTTGCCAGTTAACATTGTGACATTTCAAACTCGCCTACGAATTCGTTTATTGGTCGAATTCAAATCGAAGAGGGCGAAAGCGAAAGCAATAATTGAAAAAAATGTCAAACTCGCTAGCAAAACGATCCGCCGCGAATCCCATAATCAGGCCCCAGTATCGGTCTTACAACCGCTGTGTATGTCCATTTTATCATTTTTGACTGGAGGCCCCACTTTTTGCCGAATGTTTTATTGCAGGCGTAGAATGCGACACACGACTTTCTTACCTGCTCTTCGATGTTAAGCTTCCAGTTTAATTTGGTGTCTAGTATCATGCCCAGATATTTTGCACTGGAAGACAATGATAGTGCTTGTCCGTTTAACCGAGGTAGAGTGAAGGGTGGTACCTTGGTTTTGGTGGTGAAAAGCATCAACTCGGTTTTGTTGCTGTTAACACCTAGTCCGCAGCTCGCAGCCCAGGTGCTTACTTTATTCAAAGCCATATAAGTGATTTCACTGATCACGCTTGGAAATTATCCTGAAACTAGAATGACCAAATCATCGGCGTACGCAACCGCTTTCACTCCACTACTCTCGAGTTTCACCAGAACGCTGTTCATGGCCAAAAGCCATAAGAGAGGAGACAATACACCTCCTTGAGGTGTTCCTCTGCTGGCATATTTGGTACACGTTGAATATCCTAACTTTGATTGAATCCTCCTATTACTTAGCATGGATATTATCCACCTTCTAATGTAGTTCTCAACACCGAAGTCTGCAAGTGATTCAGCGATAGATTCAGTTAGGACATTGTTGAAAGCTCCTTTTACGTCTAAGAAGGTGGCTAGGGTATATTCCTTGAAATGAATCGTGTTTTCTATCGTTCTCACTACCTCGTGAAGGGCAGTCTCTGTAGATCTGCCCCTCATGTAGGCATGTTGCGAGTTAGATAGGGGACAACTACTCAGAATGCTCCTTATGTGAGATTCTACGATTCTCTCCAGGGTTTTAAGAAGAAAGGAAGTAAGGCTTATAGATCATATTCTAAGTCCACTGATTTAGTAAAGAACGAAATGTCATTTTTTGCAAGTTATTTGCTTAAA
The DNA here is from genome assembly GCA_943590905.1 of Sphaerophoria taeniata. Classification (NCBI taxonomy): domain Eukaryota; kingdom Metazoa; phylum Arthropoda; class Insecta; order Diptera; family Syrphidae; genus Sphaerophoria; species Sphaerophoria taeniata. The sequence goes on along the minus strand of OX016540.1, from coordinate 10,736,393 downwards.
AAAAAATAGATTTAGTGCCGAGCATTGAGATTCTAAGCTCTGATACATCTGAGCTAAAAAAAGACAAATTTTTGTTTCGACATTTCTGTGATCTTCAACCACTGCAATCACCAAGAAGTGGTATTGTGAATTTCGCTTGTATGGCAAGGTCTAATTTTTCTCGATATTTGTCCTTTTCGATATGAAACGACTGAAATTTCTGTCGGGCGAGTGACTTTTTCAAGTTTGCAAACATCGCACGGAACATATGGAGAATACGGCAACAGTACGTTGCCCAGTTTGGCCTTTACAATGGCGGAGTTATGAGCCGCTGTTTTTTCATGGTACAGTAACACTTTTTTCTCCGTCAAATGGGCTGTTTTTTTCCGAATAGTTCGGCATAGTACACCCTTTTGACTTTTCCAAATGGTCAATGTGTTTAACACCTGGATAGAAATTGGGGACCCAACCCCAGAATAGTCATGTAGATGTACACTGTCATTGTCTGACCGATTCTAACCTACGACAGTTTGGTTTGGTGGGAAGCTCTTGGGAAATCCATGAATTAAAAACCCTTACCAAAGTACAAAGAATGGCTTGCATCAGTACTAGTGGTGTGATGAGGACTACCCCAACTGCGGGTTTAGAAGCAATCCTCAATCTTCCTCATAGATCTATTTCTTCAAGAATAAGCAGCAAACAGCGCCCTTGAGCTCAGTCAAACCAGTATCTGGAAAACTTACCAGATTGGCCATGCTGCTATTCTTCTTAGGCAACAATATCTGCTCTAATGACTAATGACTCGACTTTAACTATCTACACTGATGGCTCAAAAATGAATACTAGAGTAGGTGCAGGAAAGCCTCAATTCTTTCAGGCCCCGCGACCAGAGTAGCGTCTTTCAAACCGAGACTTTGTCAGTGAAAAACGCTGCTAAACGTATATCCATGATGGCGATATCACGCGCGAACATCACTCTTTTCATGATGGCCAAGGTGCAATAAAAGCGATCTCTGTCACCCAAATCAAGTCGAAGCTTGTTTCTTGTGGTCGCGAAGAGCTAAAGGTTCTTGGTACACAGCATAACGTAAGACTCTGCTGGGTTTCTGGCCACAGTGATTGGCCAGGTAACGAAAAACCGGATAAGCTTGCAAGGGAGGGTTCAACACTAGACCCCTCTCTCATAGACTATCACACATTAATCCCACTATGTGAACTGAAAAAAAAACGTCAGTTACATTATCCATCAAAACAATCCAGGCTGAGCTTTGTCAAGATCTCTAAATGGCTAGACGAACCGCATGATTCATAGGTTAGGTAATTATTTCTCAAGAAGTTACAAACTTCAGGGTATCCGGAACTCTTAGAATTCAAGATCAAAGACATGATCTCATACCTCAATACTTTAGCTCCCCCCCCCTCCCCTCCTCCCTATTCCTCCTTAACTAAATGGCACTATGAGATAACAGGCCTACATTACGCGAATAATACTACATCATGTATAGGATTCTACGTGTGAAACATACATCCTCCTCCTCCCTAACCCATTTTCAAATCTTTCATGAGGTATGGTATCAAAACAGCGCACTCAGCGCTTATTGTGTCCTATACGAAAGTAGGACAGCCATTTCTACCTACCTACCTCAGGGTATCACAATGGATCTACATTGATCTAAGTGTGACGGTAACAATACCGACTGTCAGCTCACTAAACCTAACCAGTTCCAGTGGATCCAAAGTTTTTCGACAGTTATGAAATCCAATTGCTTTGGATTGCGCCTTAACAACAACTGCAAACACTGCTCTGAAGCGGTCTTACGATAACGCTTTTTCTGAGTTAGCAAAAACGATTTTTTGAAACACTTAGGTACCTACTAGGTCGTATGCGAAATGCTTTATCTCAGTCTCAAAACTCAATATTTTTTGGTTTTTTCTAGTGAATTTGCTAGCAAAGCTCAAAATAATGAGATTTGAGACTGAGATAAAGCACTTCGCAAACGATCCAGGTCTCAGCTTACTCTAGCACCTTCAATTGGCGGTCTACAAATACGATATTGTGGAATTTTGTCGTGGAAGCCCACTGGACACGTCCATCAAAAACCTTTACATCTCAAAAATCTGCCGATCAGCCATTTCAAATGCATGCCGTTTAGACATGAACCAAAAACTTCACCCATCTCACATTAACATCACATTGTCCATGTCCCCACAGTTGCACTTCTCAAAACATCCCACACTCATATTTCCATATTAAGCACGACACTCGACTCGAAATTAGCAACACGAATAAATTAACGATGACGCATGCAGAAAATGTCATGAATAACTTTATCAAGTCCGAAACTAGCTAAATCTAATATCATCTTTCCAAAAAAATAAACTCCACGTGCAAGTGTAAACAAAGCCTTAAACAAAAAGAAGAAAAAGAAAAACCTTGTTATATAAGGTCAGGACAGCTCTGGCATAATAAATCCTAATATAGAAAAAGTCAAGTCGCACAAAAGCAAAAAAGTTATCGGCTTGTGCAGAAGAAAGAAAACTTTTTGGCCCTTTATTTGGCGCCATTTTTTTTTTCTTTTTCTTTTAATTTTAGTTTGTTCATTTATATTCAAGGAAATTGAAGTTGTTGTGTTCCTTTCGTTTTCCAACCAAAAGAAAAAATAAAAATTCTTTGAATTTCTTTTGCTTTGACAGAACTTGCAGAGTAGGTAGCTGTGTAGAACGCAAAAACATTGAAAACTTCTGGCAAACTTTATTCGTGTGTACCTATTTCAGGCTATGGAGAAAAGTCTCTCTCCCTACCTCTCGCTGGGTAAGGAAAATTGAAACTAACCCTTTTTGTGTTCTACACGCGAGTTTTTATACTCGGTCTCGTTTCTCTCTGAATAAATATCTACCCACCTGCATAGTTTCCAGTTTTCAGCGATTCATTCGGGTCAACAAGCTTTTGACCCATTTTCACATTCTTTTCTTTTTCTATTCTCTCTCAAAAGGCCGACTGAACTACGACTTGGCTATGCGATAGGACTGCGGGCAATTTGAGAAATTTTAATTCTTCGTTTTAGCCTTTCGCCCGCATACGCCGTAGTCGTCGTCGTCGTCGAGGGAACTATCCAATTCCATAAATAATTTATACCCCCATCCTATAGCCTGCATGACAAAAAGTCATTTTCTCTCTTATTATTTCTTGTTTGATTTATTAAATCAGAACAGAAAAAATACAAGTTCCAACTAAGCCTGATAAGCTTTTTCCCATAACACCGACGACAACGGCCACGACAATGACGACAAGTAGGAGATTTAGTCTGAAATAAAAATGGAACGAAAAAAAAATGTCGCCGAACTCATAAGAGCATGACCACCAGCCATATCTGGTGGCTCTTCATAAACCACATATTTTAAGCCAAGACGGGGAAAAGTGACGTAACAGAATATCTACGACATGATAGCGAGAGAAATTCGAGCAAGTTTTTTGAACCAGGTTCGGTCTTCTTTTTTTTCTTTTTTTTCCGACTGACTCTGGCCATTGTACCTTCTTGAATTTCACTGTGTTTCCTCTTTCGATAGAAAAAAACAAAAACCAAAAAAAATTGCACAAAAGGAAGATGGACAGATGCAATGAAGCAGACTCAAACAAAAGGATAGGATTGGACTCAGTACTTGAACCGGAAGGATTTGTTTAGGAAGCACAAATTGTTGGCGACAGTGGCTCGGCGGTGGCGGCTTATTTGCTGGCGTATTGTTGTGCAGATATTTCTCTCTTTTTTGCTCTTTGAAAGGATTAAAATCTTGTTCTCTATTGTTGTATTGATTGAAAAGATGTTCAACGAGACCTATCTTCTAGGAAGTTTCATTTTTGGCTAGGCTAAGAATAGACGTCCGTTCGTCGTGATGGTTACAATTGTTGGCGTGTCTGGTCAGCATTTTTTTTTCTTCTAATGATGACGACGACGTGGAATCTTTTTTTGTTAGTAAAAAGAGGAAGGGATTTCATGAAAATTGCTACTTCTTTGGAAATTTGACTTTTTTTACAAATAAATTGCATGTCTGTCGGAGTGGTCTTTGTTTTGGACTCAGTCCATCAACAAAGAAATGTAAAAGCTAAGGCAAACCACTGCCGACCAGGTTGTTCGTGATGTGGAACAATAAAAAAAGTTTATTTACAATAATTAAATTATTTCATTGCGTGTTTTGTTTTATTCTTTTCGCTGCTGTACCTAAGTATGATGAGTGTTTGTTTCTTTAAGTCAGGAATTCGAGTGAAACTCGTAACTCTTGTGTTAAAGAAAGAGTTATCAAGGTACTCCAAGAAAAATAATATGGCTCATAAAAAAATGACGTTTTCGTAATATTAATTGTAACAGGGCGGAGGGAGAACTCCGAAGAACCAAAGCCTTAAGTGATTCACACTGTTCTGATTTTTTAGCTGGTTTGGTTTTGGCAACACTGGTTTTGACAGCTGACGTGAGTTTAGTACCTTGTGTCACTGTCAAACAGCTTCAGTTTGGTTTGCAATTTAACCATGGATCGTCTTACAAATGAACAACGCTTGCAAATTTTTGAATTTTACTATCAAAATTCGTGCTCGGTTCGAAATGCTTTTTTATCGAAAAATTGTGTTCAGCGATGAGGCTCATTTTTGGTTGAATGGGTACGTAAATAAGCAAAATTGCCGCATTTGGAGTGAAGATCAGCCAGAAGCATTGCAAAAGCTACCAATGCATCCCGAAAAAGCCACTGTTTGGTGCGGTTTATGGGCCGGCGGCATTATTGGGCCATATTTCTTCAAAGATGATGCGAATCGCAGCGTTACTGTCAATGGTGAACGCTACCGAACGATGATAACAAACTTTTTTTTGCCCGAAATGGAAGTTCTTGACTTGCATGATATGTGGTTTCAACAAGACGGTGCCACATGCCACACAGCACGCGAAACAATGGCGCAATTGCGAGGCGAGTTTGGTGAACAGTTAATTTCACGTTTCGGGCCGGTCAATTGGCCGCCTAGATCGTGCGATTTGACACCATTAGACTATTTTTTGTGGGGGTATGTCAAGGCTAATGTCTATAGGGACAAGCCCGCTTCGATTGACGCACTGGAAGCCAACATCCATGCATTCATTCGTGAGATACCGGCCGATATGTGTGAAAGAGTATGCCAAAATTGGACTCAGCGGATGGGCTACCTGAGACGCAGCCGCGGTCAACATTTGCATGAAATTATCTTTAAACATTAAATTCATTCATTTTTTCGAATTTTGTGTGTTTTTTTTTTTAAGTTCTAAACCTCTTAAAAAATCACCCGTTAGTAGTACAGACGATTTTAGTGCGATAGAACTAATCGACTTGTAATATTTTCCGTGGGAAGTGAGTGTGAATTGTATGAATTTAGTTTAATTCCTTATGGGAAAATAATATTTATTGAAAAGCATGAGACTTCGTTACATGTTTCACCATGATAACGTATTGGTGCAGGTTTCTATTCTGAAGAGAAGAGATTGAAGTTCTAAAATAAATCGACTTTTAATAAAATACTTTTTTAATATAATTCAATTTAATACAATTTTTATTCTTTCTTAATTCGAGGTCAGAACAAAAACGAAGTCATTTTCATCTGTCATCATGATATCTTGACATATGGGCAAAGGTTGTGTTCAGCCCCATTTAAACGAGTTGCCACTTTAATGTGTAACAATATATAACAAGTTCTTGGCGCACAGCATAACATTGGACTCTGCTGGATCCCAGGCCACAGCGGTATACCAGGCAACGAGAAAGCCGATGAATTACCAAGATTAAGATCAACGTTTGACGTAAGTCAAGCTCAGCTAGTTAGCAACCCACCCTGTTATTTAAAGCAGGAAATCTCAAATAGAATAACTTTTATGGCCAATGAAAGGTGGAACCTTCTTGACACCTGCGGTCCTACAAGAAAGATCTGGCCCTGTTTTAAAAACAAAGACCGGAAAAAATTATGCAATTAGGTACACAAGAAATTACTTCGATCTATTGTAAGCATAATCACCGGATATAATCTGTAATGATATCACAAGGAAAGATGAGAATCCGTTCAAATGATCTATGCAGAGAATGCGGTGACGAAGAGATGCATGAAGATACTTCCAACTTTCTATGTCACTGCCCCGCACTTTCCCACCAAAGGAAGAAATTGCTTGGCAATTATTTCTTCGGAGACTTCAGAGACTTAAAAGAACTCTCTAGTACTCCAGTTACAAACATTTTGAACTTCATCAATGCCTCCACTCCACAGGATTTTATTTGCTGGAGTAGCAACACTCACGGGGATCACAATGGATCTGTATTGTTCTTAGTGTAACGGGGAGTGGCTCAACCTTTCCATACCTATGATAACGTACTGACTGACACCTCCGGCATCGCCACAGCCAAATCGGTCGAATTGGACTACGAACTGCTGTCTCATCCACCGTTTTTCTCTCGATTTTGTCTCGTTCTTTCTGTTTACAAACTGGAAAAAGTCACTTGCGGAGCAAAAATGTCAGTCTAATGAGAAGCTCATTCTCATTGCCGCCACGGAAGCTTCGAGAAAAAGTATTTTCCTTTTTTCCTGACGAAATAAATTCACCTGGATTTGTGCAAAAAAATACTTCCTATCCACCTTTTCATCGGATAGCACTTGCGCAGTTTCGGCTCTGTAGACCAATCTTGCGTTCCTATGTGAGAATCCTCAATCGTAAACCCTTTGTCGTTGCTTTGGAAATCCGTCGTTGAAGTATTTAGGCTAAAAACACACCAAATCAAACAAGACGTCGCGACGCGTCGTTTTGTCTTAAGACAAAAAATCGTGTCGGATTCTATCTACGATGACGACAAAGACACAATGTCTTATCTTTGTCCGCTTCGGTGTGTGTTGCTCCTATACAACCAATACAACTGGCACGTTTTTTTGTCGATATCTGTTTGTTTGTCTTGTTCTCTTTGGTGTGTGGTACTTCATAAGACGGTGTGTACTTTTAGGCGTTGACATTTTGTCCCGGACTTTTTGTCTTCTTTGGTGTGTTTTGCTCCTTTACAACCCCATGCATTTACTGCAACAGACGAGCGGACAAGACTTTTTATCGTGTCGTGTATTTTTCGGTGTGTGTTGCCTCGTAAGAGCAATGGACTTGTGTCCACGATTTTTTGTGGAAAGACAAAAAGACGTCTTGTCTGATTTGGTGTGTTTTTAGCCTAAGTTGTTTTCGAAACTTGTTGTTTGGTTCTGTCCGCGTGCCAGCCAAAAATCGTGTGTATGCTTGTCAATGGGCTTTTTTGAGACACGTTTTAGGGTGGCCTATCTCAAATATTTACAAAGTAGAGTTTTTTTGTACTCCCCTTTTCGCTCACAAAATACATCTATTTATCATCGTTAGGTTTGCATTGTCGCCCACTCACTAAGACCCAAAATCTCATATTGTCCAACCAAAAATAAAATTTCCCCCACAAAGAAAAAACCAAATTAATTGATTATTCCCATAAATCTTGAAGAATTACTTTTAACCGATAGAAAAAAAAGTAAAAGTTTTCCCTTTGATTTCCATCCGCCTTTCTCTGATTTCAAACTTTCTTTTTTTTTTATTCCAGAAATCGAATTGGGAACACAATGCATCGTGGAAATGGACAAACACCAAACGGTGCTGCACAATCCGGCATCACTCGAGAAAATGGATAGGTAAGTTGAAAATTCAAGGATTTGCATTTCCACCAACACAAGCCTTCAAATCTCAACAAAGCAACCCAGCAAACATTTTTCTTCATAACGGACTAGAAAATGATTCACTAAAGTGAAGAAAACACCCGAATCTGAATGTATTTTTGATCCGATTTGGGTCCATCCTCGTAGGTAGCGAACCACATTTTTAAACCTTTTTAATGATTAATTTTTGACTACAAAATCCTTCATTTAAATGGAGGCACACAAGCGATTATATATTCATTTATGTGGATAATAAATTAATCTTTTCTGAGCCATTTCAAATACTCATTTTCGACTCAAAAATCGTTCATATTAGTGGATTCGCACAAGTACCTTACATCCATTTAAATGAATCGTATCTGAAGTGAAAATGAATTCATTTAAAACTTGTTCCTTATGCTTTTTATCTTTACATTTTATTCGTAAATCCTTCAGAAAAATGTTAATATTGAAGCAGAAATAAAAGTATATTCTTTAGTTATTTCATTCAATTTTATTTTTAGATTAGTTTATAAAAGTAAATCACATTTTGATTTACTTTTAATCAAAAATTATTACAAAACAATAAAGTAAAAAAAAAACTTAAACTTAACAAAAAAATTTCAAAAATTCAGAAAACTGTTAATATGTACCACTTTTAATTAATTATTTACACTGTTTTTTTTTCATCACAACACTTTAATAATAATTATTATTATTATTTACACTGTTTTTTTTCTGTATACTTATTTAAATTTCTTAGTTCTCACTTATTAATTTTCACTTTAAGTCACAATAAAAGAACCTCTTCACTCTACGTAAACTTGATCAAAGTGAATGTTTTCATTTAGATTTTGAAATCTTGTTGCGACAAGATCCCGTTATCATGTGCATGTCCCATAATGCAAGAATAAATAAGAAAAGAACGAAAAAAGATTCTAGTGAAGACCAACAATTTGCTTATAAACTTAGAATAAGGATTTTCAATTGATCTTTTATGAGATATGTTTACTTGTGCACATTCAGTTTTATTCAAATAAGTGAATGAAAACTGAGTGACAGATTTTTTATTTTATTTTTTATATCCTTTTTTGGGCAAGTTCAGAAATCCTCCGCCTAAATGAATCATTTTTGGTGAACAAAATCTGAACCTTCAGAAAAATGTTTGCTGGGAAGGAATTCAACACATGTGTGTGTGTGTTTCCGTTTCCAGAACCAAAATGAAGCCATTTATAATTCAACAACCTTAAATTCACTTGAAAGTTGAATATTTCAGCGTAGGTACTTGAACATGCCCATTAAACCAAAAGTAAATTAAAAGGGCTGCCGGTTTTGGTGGCGGCTTGAAAGATTTATTTTCTTGCTCGTGTAATGGCAACCAGATGATGTGTGCCCCTTTGTCTCTGAATAATAAAATTTGCGAAAAATCTACATTAATGTCTGCAAAAGAATAACATCGAGTGTTTATTTTTTTTCCCCTCGTTTTCCTGGAAAGAAAACAGAAATAGAATTCTGAAAGACTCAAAATTGTACAACAAGCAGAGGCAATGCCTCTTTGTTTTGCATATCCTCTGACACAGTAGATGGCGCCCCCTGCATTTCACTGTCAATACCATATCTTTTCATGAATATGTCAATTTGCTGTTTGTTGCCATTCAAATGACACTTGCTCCCAGGCTTAGTCGCAAGAAAAGTCACAATAGAAAACGATTTCTTGTTCTTATTTGCAAACCAAATGACACGCGCTAAGAAAAGCGAATAACACAAACGAAAAAAACAAAAGAAAAACAAAAACATAATCAAACTTAAATTGTGTGGAAACAATTATTTAGTCTTCTAAGCAGAACCTAAGCCGCATTCGCCGCGTGTGCCCGTGCCTTTGCAATATGCTGCTGTAATAATCTTGTTTGACATACAAAAGAGTTCCGGGTAGAAGGGTCGAAGAATAGAAAAAAAAGCTTTTCAATAGTTTTTGTGCTATTTCCTTTCTTTCGATAGGTGCACCATCGAAACGCAACGCCAAGAGCTCTTTAAACAAAATCAATAATTCTCCTAGCTTCCAATCTCCATCATCATCATCATCATCGATGAGAACTGGCAGGCAATTCAAAGTGGGTGGCTTGGTTATGCTTTGGGGCAGTTCTGTTCGAACAGAGCCGAATGGGGGAAAAAGACCTTTATTAACTTTGTTGGCTTAAGGCGGCATTTCTTGCTGCAGTCATATGGATTCGCTTTTAATGCAGAATCTTGTGCTGTGTCGGTGACGGACGGACGAACGGTCCGGTGTTGCAGAAGCAACAAAAAATCCCTCGCCAATGCACATACTCGTAAATTTTACGATGTGCACGCAAAAATGCAGATACTGTCAGGTCGGAATTGGGTCATGTAAACCAATATTGTGTCGGAATTTTAATTGTGTTTATTTGGTTTTTTGTTTCTGTCTGTTTTTTAGAGTTGAGTCTATTTACTTTATTGTGATTTCTTCCTGTTTGGCAGTTGAAAACTACTTTTTTTTCTATTTTTAATTAGTTATGCAATTGATACACATAAAATGTTAAAAGCAATTATTTTACTTTAATTGAAATTATTTGACAATTTAATTTTAATTAGACGCTTGGCTGAGTGGCAGCTAATCATTTTAAAATTGGTATTCATTTCATTAACTCAGTTTGCATATTGGTTGTCGAGTTAAATGGGACTACTACTTTGTTTTTGTTTTATAAAAAAATTCAATTAAAGAAGAATCTTTAATGACTTTTGCTAATCCCCGTAATTCCCTGCAAAAAATCTGCAGCTCACTGTACCTACTTCTGTTTTCATGATCCCTTTCACTTTTTCATCAGCAAAATATTGACGTTTTCATGTGACAAAAAAGTGTGAAATCGCCTTTAACCCAATCTTGCAAATTATTCACGAATATCCAATTTGTCTTACAACAAAATATTGCACAATTTACCAATATTGGGGGAAAACTACAAGTCTGAAAAAAATGGTATGCAGTGCATACATGCTCTTCCTTATCACTACCCCATCGAAGTAAAGGGTCCACCAAAAAACTTTTCTTGCTAAAAACTACTGAATATTTTCGCAAATTTCTGTTTTTTATTTGAAAGTACCTACAATCCTTCCGGGTATTGGAAAATAATTTCATTCAAATGGCTGCCTCGGCTGGCCCTGCAGTAGCCTACATGATCGGTCCAATTTTTAAGCACATTATCGATTGTGTGCAGTTGTATTTCACCAATGGCTTCACGAATATTGTCCTTTAAAGCGTCAATTGCCTCTGGCTAACGGTGTCAAATCGCAGCTCCGAGGTGCCCAAACGACATCAGCTCTGCGGCTGATAGTGCGATCTTCAAAAACAGGGCGCAAAACATCGAGTGTAGCTGCGGCTGTGTGGCACGTAGCGCCGTCCTGCTGAAACCAAATGTTGCCAATATCCTCCTCTTCAATTTTTGTGAACAAAAATTCGTTCAACATGGCCCGATAACGATCGCCATCGACTGTGACGGCCACTCCTTGCTCATTTTCGAAGAAAAATGGCCCAATTATGGCTCTAGACAAAATCCGCACCAAACTCTGACTGACTCGTTTTGGGTGTATCGACTTTTCAATGTATGCGTCCGGGTTTTTGGTTGTTTACATACCCGCCAAGATCAAAATGAGCTTCATCTGAAAAGATGATTTTTTTTGGCAAAATCGGAATCTTCTCTAAGTCGATCGCACGCCCACTTAGCGAAGCGAAAACGCATTGGATGGTAAGTTGGATTCAACTCCTGAACCAATTGGACTTTGTATGACGTCATACCAAGGTCTTTATGCAAAATTCGTCTCAATGATGTCTCCGAAATGTTCAATTGTTGAGAACGACGGTGAATTGATGTTGATGGCGCTTCACGCACACTTTCTGCCACAGCAGCAATATTCTCGGGTGTACGCACTGTTTGGCTTTTCACGCTTTGGTTTATCGATGAGGATGCCAGTTTCTTTTACTTTTTTCACAAGATAACGAACATAAGGAGCTGACGGTGCTTCTCTTCTTCCAAAATCCGTACACAATTTTCGTACACATTCTGCAACATTACCATGCTTTTCAAAGTTATGTCGCAATATTTCCCAGCGTTGTTCAAGCGTATACACAACTATTATTCGTTCAGCGGAAGGATAAAACTAATTTTATCTGTCAAATCAGACATGAGCTAAGTGTAACCATTCACGAAGTAAGCATTAGTTTGAAGAAAAAAACCTTAGATGGCGGACCCTTTATAAGGCAGTTTCTTCGGCATATAAAACTTCAGTCCTAAGACTACTAGACGTTAATGTGTCTTTCGTTAGCTGAGTTTACCAGCTTCTGGTATTAGCACTACTGTGACCTAAGCCACAACTTTTGTAACATACCCCATTTAAGGCAATTTATTAGAATAAACTGCTAAGGTGTGGAAAAATAAGATCAGCACTTAGCTTATGCTTAGAGTCCCTTCTATTCTGTTCTTCCTTATAAAGCCATGGGTGATCACATTTTCAAAGGGCTATGATCCATCGAAGTCATATTGTGTCAACCCGATGTATTTTAACCTTATGTCCTGACATTTCGTGGCAGGATTCTGTCCATTTGCAACAATTCGTATCGATTTTTCTACATGTTGTTGACTTTTTGTGCATTTCATTCCGTCGCAGAGATTTCACCAAGAGCAACTGGCTTTACTCATTGTTTGTGTGAGTTTAAGGCAATCCTGCGACCAGTAGAGTCGTTGGTTCATTGACCTAATATTAAACGCATGAAACGAAGCGTAAAGAATGTATAGTTCTGACAGACGCAAAGTATAATCCAGAGCTACATCATAGGCAATATTCATCAATCTAAATCCCATTACTACTAAGATCGGAGAAAGGTCTATGTTCCATGGAAGAGCGGATAAGATTCAATTCTAAGAAGTGCCTTTGTTTACCACACTGGTTGCAGCATAACTGCCATTTAGCAGCTTATGATCCTTTCTTTTAAGCATGGAACATCACCGAGTGGTTTCTTGCCATTTGGTAAAGAATTGATCAAGAAAGTATTAGCATGTGTGAAGTACTCCTGAGTACATGTGTTAACTAGTAAAAAAAAGGTTTGGCGAAGTACCTAACTTCCTTATTTACTTAGGTCATTGGACCTATTACGTCCGTGGTGTTTCCCTTACGGGATATAGAACCTCTACAATTCCTACGCTCCATCAATTTCAGGAGATGTATTTCAACTCTCTCCCACTCTTCTCCAATCGTGCTGCTTCCTGTTCTTCGCCAAGTACTCCTAGCTTCTCGACCGGCCCACTTGTCTGCCTTCTTGTGTGGGCGGGTTCCACTGCATAGCTTGACTAGCAATCCAGTGCCACTTCGTCTTCATATAATAGAGTCTATAGTCCAGTCAATGAACGAAAAAAATTGCCTTCACCTCAAAAAAAAATCCAACAGTTTTGAAACTTGGCACACTTACTAAGGGATGTCTGGTGATGACCCAAAAAAAGTCCCAAAGAATCCGACGGCGACGTGAGCTCTAGCGGCAGTTAAGAGAAACATACGGTTTTTTTCAGTTTTTCACGTTTATCTCAAAAACTATTTGTCGTATCAAAAAATTTTGTTCTACAAAATTAAAGCTCATTAAATTTTATAAAAAAAAAGCTTTTATGAACTTTTTCGTATCTCTTATAGTTTATAAAATAACTCTAGCGGCAGTGAAGAGAAACATATGGTTTTTTCGGTTTTTCGGGTTTATCTTGAAAACTATTTGTCGTATCAAAAAATAATCTTCTACAAAATTAAAGCTTATTAAATTTCCGAAAGAAAAAAAAATTAGGTTATAAATAACTCGACCCACATTGACGGAAAACAAGTAATTTGTTCATGCTTATCTTGGAAATGGTTTCTCGTATTAGTCCAGACAATAAACAATAAACATTCGCATAGAGCTGAAAATTGGTACAGAGCATTAGAACACCGATTAAAGTAAAATGTCAAAAGTCCCCAAAAATCCCATGCGTGCATAAGAAATTATTCAAGGTCAAATGTCGAAAATGTTGGTTTTTCATGCATATCTTTGAAACGGGGGAAGCTATCAAAAAAAGTATATCAAAGGCTTGTACGTCTTGTAATTCTCTAAAAAAGAAATTATGACACTTTTTTTCCTACGAGCAAGCGTTTAGAAAATATTGCGATTTTAAAATGTGTCAAATGTCGAAAATAATGGTTTTTTGCGTATTACTCTTAAACGGTGAGTCCGATTGAAAAAATTTCTATGGAAAACTTGTAGATTATGTGATTTTCTATATAAAAACATTTTTTTTTTGTTTAAAGCTGTCAGAAAAAAAAAACATAATTTGGTCAAAACTCAAAATTTCGAATTTTTTATAATTAGCTCCTAAGCCCTGTACAAAATTCGCATAGAGCTGAAAATTGGTACAGAGCATAAGGACATCTCTCTATATAAGATGTCAAAATTCCCCAAAAATCCCATGTGTGCATAAGAAATTATTCAAGGTTAAATGTCGAATATATTGTTTTTTTATATTTAACTCTACAGATTTAATACAATATTTTCTAAACGCTTGCTCGTAGGAAAAAAAGTGTCATAATTTCTTTTTTAGAGAATTACAAGACGTACAAGCCTTTGATATACTTTTTTTGATAGCTTCCCCCGTTTAAAAGATATGCATGAAAAACCAACATTTTCGACATTTGACCTTGAATAATTTCTTATGCACGCATGGGATTTTTGGGGACTTTTGACATTTTACTTTAATCGGTGTTCTAATGCTCTGTACCAATTTTCAGCTCTATGCGAATGTTTATTGTTTATTGTCTGGACTAATACGAGAAACCATTTCCAAGATAAGCATGAACAAATTACTTGTTTTCCGTCAATGTGGGTCGAGTTATTTATAACCTAATTTTTTTTTCTTTCGGAAATTTAATAAGCTTTAATTTTGTAGAAGATTATTTTTTGATACGACAAATAGTTTTCAAGATAAACCCGAAAAACCGAAAAAACCATATGTTTCTCTTCACTGCCGCTAGAGTTATTTTATAAACTATAAGAGATACGAAAAAGTTCATAAAAGCTTTTTTTTTATAAAATTTAATGAGCTTTAATTTTGTAGAACAAAATTTTTTGATACGACAAATAGTTTTTGAGATAAACGTGAAAAACTGAAAAAAACCGTATGTTTCTCTTAACTGCCGCTAGAGCTCACGTCGCCGTCGGATTCTTTGGGACTTTTTTTTGGGTCATCACCAGACATCCCTTAGTAAGTGTGCCAAGTTTCAAAACTGTTGGATTTTTTTTTGAGGTGAAAACCTTTATTGACTGGACTACTATCTGTTCTCGCACGAAATTCAGCATTTGAGATACGGTTAGGCCGAAAATTCCCGATATGATTCAGAGACATCTATTAACGAATGTTTTAAGCTTTCATGTGTCAGTGTCTGTGACTTTCCAAGCGCTGCACCCATAAAGTAGCTCAGATTCAACATTGGAGAGGAACAGTCGTTTTTTCTCCATATTTGGGACAACATTCTGAACATCGAAAATTCTGGGTCGACAGTTTACGCCCAGTTCAGTTCTGTCAACCCTAGAGACAATACTTTTAAGATATCGGAATTGCTCTTCTAAATCTACTGGTTGGTTTGATAAGGAAGTTCCAAGACTTATCCTTTTTGTTTTTGCCAAGTTTATCTTTAGCCCCACGACTTCTGGTTCTGTCTCCACCCTTGCTGTCATTTGATGGATGTCCACGATCCAATGAGAGGGTAAGCAAACGTCGTCCGTGCAGTCCAGATATTTGAGGTCAGATAGCAGAGTTCACTGAATTCTTGCATTTCCATTTGACAAAACTGCTTGCAGTACATCACTCATCACCAACAGAAACAGTATTGGTGATAACATACAGGCTTGCCTAACCCCTTTTTGGATCTAAAACTCTGATAACCTTCCTTTATGCAAGAAATGACCTTTATATCCATCATTATATATGTAATATAGCGATCTTTTCACCTGGAATGCCCCTTCTACCGTTCTACGCAAAGGCAGAGGAAAGGGTGAGAGTATCCACCGCTCTCACCGCTACTCTGGTTTCTTGTCCTGCTCTCTAAACTGAAATCAAGTGGAGTAAAAATAATAGCCTACGCTGACGATCTTGCATTGCTAGAGACTGGCAAGTTCTTATCCACTATCAGCGAACACACCGAATATGCCCTTTCGTTGGTAAGTAAATGGACTAGAAACTGTAGGCTGACAGTCAATCCAGCTTAGTGCTATTTACTAACAAACGTAAAATACCCGATTTTAAAGTATGTATCTTCAATTGAAGGATGTCCTCTTTAAATCCCTGAGCGGCGGAGGTCCTGGCAGTGACAACAGCTGCTAAACAGGTATAAATGATGGCGATACCACGGGCTGGTATCACCTTTCACATTTCACATAGCCAAGCGGCAATAAAAGCGATTACTGCAACTGATGTAAAATCCAGGCTTGTTTCATGCTGCCGCGAAGAGCTTTAGGTTCTTGGACGACAGAATAACATTACACTTTGCTGGGTCCCAGGCCACAGCGGTATACCAGGCAACGAGAAAGCCGATGAATTAGCAAGATTAGGATCAAAGCTTGACGTTAGCCAAGATCAGCTAGTCATCACCCCATCCTGCTATTTAAAGCAGGAAATTTGAAATAGAATAACTGTTAAGGCCGATGAAAGGTGGAACCTTGAACACTGTGGCACTACAAGAAAGATCTGGCCCTGTTTTAACAAAAAAAAAAAAGAACGGAAAGAATTATGCAATTACACTTCGATCTCTTGTAAGCATAATTACCAGACAAAATCTGTTAGGATATCACAAGAAAAAGATGAGAATCAGTTCAGATGATCTATGCAGGGGTTGCAGTGACGAGGAGCTGCATGAAGACACTTCACACTTTCTATGTCACTGCCCCGCACTTACCCACCAAAGGAATACATTTTTCCGCAATTATTTCTTCGGGGACTTAGAGGAACTCTCTAGTACTCCAGTTACTAACATTTTGAACTTCATCTGAAGTTCATTGTTTCATATTCATATTTTGTTTCATATTTGTTTATTTGTAAAATTTCTCACACAGTAAGATGCAACATCTTTTGACTTTGTGCAAGATTCAGTATTTACATACTTTGGTAATACATTTATGTGATAGAGACAAGATAGAGACTAACAAATCAAAGAATAACAATATTTTAATAATTATGTATGAGTTCATAAGGAAAACAAAAAAAAGAAAAACAGGTAAGTACATTTAATAATGAAAGAGAAGATAAAAAAAAGAAATGAGATGAGAAAAAAAAATATAATAATAATAATAAACTAAAAAGCTAGAAATATTATTTATCACTAAAGAGCCTCGAAGTACTGTCTAAGCATTGTCCTGAACCGAGTGCTGGATGCTGTCATTCGTATAATTGTTGGTAGGGAATTCCACAGCCGGATCGCGAACACAAAAAACTGACGGCTAGAAATATGTAAAGAGTAGCGTACGGGGGTCAGATCTAAGGTTCTGTTAGAGCGCGGAAACTGTAATTTGTTGTACAAATATTGAGGTGTTTTTGTTTGCATGATATTTTTTAGCATTGTAAGCGTTCTAAGTGCAAGTAAATTATCCAGAGAGACGCCATATATTTTTTTAGAGTATGAAGAAACATGATCATATCTACGTAGCCCGAAAACATACCGAGCCACACTATTATATACAAGATTTAACTTCCTCTTGTCCCTGGAATCGCAATTACTATATATCTCACAACCATAAAGCAAAAGAGGAATGAGTAGTGTTTTGGCTAATATCATTCTTGTTTGAATTGGCGTAATTTTTTGAGTAGTCCATAACATTCTCAGACCTCCATACACTCTTCCGATGGTAACATTTATGTGGTTTGTCCAGGTGAGTGTTCTATTGAATAGGACACCCAGGTTCTTTGCGGATTCTACATATTGGATCGGAACGTTGTTGAGAACAATGGGGGGAAAATACTCTGTACTCAAAGGGTTTTTAGAAATAATTAGACATTTTGTCTTTGTGGGGTTTAGACACAGCCTATTAGACTCTGACCATTCTAAAACCGTATTTAAATCGTCATTAATCTCACAAGAACCATTCTCAATCAATCCAAGAGGACAACTATATCGAAGCTGGACGTCATCAGCATACATGTGAAAAGATGATTTGAATCCAAGAGACGGAAGCTCATTAATGTACATTGTAAACAGGAGAGGCCCCAGAATTGATCCTTGGGGGACACCTCTGCTTAGCGGAAGGAACGATGACGTTTGATTATTAGCTACAACCGCTTGATATCTTGACGATAGATACGAAAAAATTAGTTTAGTAGACGATGCGGCAAATTCAAACTTTTCAATAAGTTTAGTACATAAAATATGGTGGTCAACAGTGTCGAATGCTTTCGAAAAGTCAAGTAGTGTCAAGAAAGTTACATTGTCATTATCTACATTATCCCTTATTTTTTCGATGACGTTTATAAGAGCGGTTGTGCAACTATGACCAGGACGAAAACCAGATTGGTTCGGGCATATCATGTTGTTCTGTTCCAAGTGATGTCTGATCTGCGTATTCAACACTTTTTGAAAAGCTTTCGATAAGAAAGGCAGAATAGCTATAGTTCTGTATTCAGTACCATTTTTTGGAACTGGAATGATTTTAGCCCTTTTCCAACTCGCAGGAAAAATACCGGTCATTAAAATCGTGTTAAACAGATGAGTAATGGCCTTCAATGTATAAGGAAGAGTTGCTTTTAGAAAAACTGGGTGAATATCATCAAAACCAACTGAGTTTGACATTGAACACATAGGTTTTTATTAGCTTGAGTAGCAATACTCACGGGTATCACAATGGATCTGTATTGATCTAATCCACCTTTTGAGCTTCTCCTCATCCGCAACTAGCAGGGATCCGTTTGTGTCTTCAGGTGTTGTTCTTTAAACTAATAACAATTATTTTATCTTGACAAAATTCGACATTACGTGCACCGTTACTTAACTTACAGTTTGACCTGAGTTTTCACCCAAAAAAACATTGAAACGCACTCCTGTTCGTCTACTTCGTTTCTCCCTAAACTCTTCAATTTCGCTCACTTGTAAGTGTAAGCAAGGGTCCTTCGCTCCTACTCTTGCTGTAAAAAGTGTTCAGTTGTGTTATTTAGATGCAGATTTATTTTTTATATAAGAACCCAAAAAATATAAAACACACTGCAAAGAAGGTTAAAAACAATTTGCAACACTTGCGCTTCAAGAATAACGACATTAAGGTCGTTAGGTTGAAGTTCCCTACTACTATCTGAACTATCTGAACCATTTCCCCTAATCTTCTCATAAAGCTTTTTTATATTCAATTTGACTGCTCAAAAAGAGCTTGAAACAGTTAAGGTTTTGGGTTTAGTGCATCGTTACAAAGGTCTGTGCAGAAGGACAAACTTTAATATCAAAATAAGCCCCGAAAAAGATCTCTTATGACAAACTGTCTATCGATTGTAGCTGCCATTCATAATTCATTAGAAAATCATGACACAAACAGGTTTTCTGCGTAGTTTCTAATGACGTTCCGTTGTTTTTATTAGAAGTTATCACTGCCTTTCAAAACATTACTAATTGAACTCTTGCTAATCAATATCGATATCTACACCAGCGTTTTATCGAAAAAGTAATCGAAAAAAAATCTAAACACCTGATATGACATCATCGATTAGGTTTACCAGAAAACATGACCAACACACTGTGAATAACATTTAGCACCTTTAACCCGATCCACTAACTTGTAATTCTCATTTTCGTTCTCGTTTCGTTCCGACGAACGAAAAGCACTCTGTCTCGATAACTCGATTTCCATGTTGTCGATTTTCGTCGCTTGAAAATGAACAGCAGTTGTGTTTCAACATCATAGTCACCATTGTTGGTGTTGGAGTTGTTGTTGTTGTTGTCGTCACACCGTTATAATTGTTTGGCCAATGTCATTGTCAATAAAGCCAACCAAGTTTAATGGCCAACTCAAGTTATATGGTGTTTTCTCTCTTCCTCTCATTCTCTTGTCTCGCATGTCGATGTCAAGTGTCGCCATATCGCCAGTGAAAATGACAACCTTTTTGGGAATAACGCCAAATCTGTTTCAACATTAGAGCCATTTGACAAAATTTGTTTGTTCTAACGTGATTGTTGGCAATTAATGTTCTATTTTGTGCCATGTTTTGTTATATCATTATTATAACTGTTGTTTGAGTTCATTATTTGCACTTTGAAGCAGAATGCACACTACCTTACCCCTTTCTGTCAGTTTAGCAAAAGAGAACAACTGTTTGTGTATAACAAACGAAATAATTTGACACGCTAAACGTTCAACCATTGGGGTCACGAGTCATTTGTGTTTAATTAAATTTGACGTTTGTCATTGTTCATGCCAACAGCAGCAGTCGTCGATTGAACTTGAAAATACGCTTACACTTTTCGCCAAGTCTAATTGGATCGTATTGTTGTTCACACGATGATGATGTAGTTTAACCAGTGACAGGCGTGTTTTTTCTCTTCTTTTTTCCGTTCACACAAAACGACACTCGACTCGAGAAAAGGGGAAGGATGTTGTTTTTATTTTCTCTGTTCCGTTTGGTGCGATTTTTTTGTGTGTGCATATTATTTCGATGTCTGCTGAAAATGAAGTGGTTTAAGTTGGCTTTAACTGACAAAGTGCAATTGAAAACCAGAGAAGCTATTGCCCGCCGTGATGTTGTTTTTAATATGAAGCAAAACAGATGCCATGGGTTGGAAATATAATGACTTCGAAGTTTACAGGGTGTTTTAGATTTTGTTTTAATGAAAAAGTGTTCAGAGTTCTCCAACTATCGATAAGTACAGGGTTTTTCAACAAGGTCGCTATACGAACGTAGAGTGACAGGGACAGCAAACGACGCCATATTTCTTACCTCTCTTTTGACATTTCTCTTCAGTAAGGTTTGTCATTTCATGATGGAAAGATATACGAACCAACAACGAGTCGAAATTATTAAAATTTACTACCGAAATTCGGAGTCAGTGGCTATGTCCAATTGATGGTCGTCATAATCGTCCTAGCAGATCAACAATTATTGAGCGTCTAGTGGAAAAATTTGAATCCACAGGCACAGTACAAAATGTTCCCGTGCGAGTGAGCCCGTAGTGTCGAGGATATTGCTGCCGCTCCAGTTGCAGAAAGCCCAGATGTGTCTCTCACACATCGTTCTCAAGTGTTGGGCATCTCTGTGACGTGCGTCGTTGTGGCGAATTTTGCGAAAATATCTTGGCCTACATCCTTACAAGATTAAATTGACGCAAGAACTGAAGTCGCTTGACCACCAGAAGCGTCGTATGTTCGTGAATTGGGCTGAGCAACAACTTGAAAATGATTCGGATTTTCATCGAAACATCATCTTCAGCGATGAGGCTCATTTCTGGCTGAATGGCTTCGTCAACAAACAAAATATGCGGTCAGGCAGCAGTCCACACATACTCCATGAGTCATCATTGCATCCCGAAAAAATTACGGTTTAGTGTGGTTTATAGGCCGGCGGCGTCATTGGGTCGTACTTCTTACGTGATGATCAAGACCAGCACGTTATTGTGAATGGGGATCGCTACTGTTCAATGATAACCGAATATTTTTGGCCCCAATTGGATGATATAGACTTGGAGGACATGTGGTTCCAACAGAACCGGCGCCACAAGCAACACAGCGAATGTCACAATCAATTTATTGGAAACCAAGTTTGGAGAATGTGTTGTCTCACGAAATGATCCAGTCGTTAGACTATTTCCTGTGGGGCTACGTCAAGTCTATGGTCTATGCCAACAAGCCAGCGACGATTGATGAACTTTGTACGAATATCGAACGTGAAATTGCAGCCGATTTATGCTTGAAAACCGTCGAAAATTGGGTTCAGCATCTGGACTGCTGCAAGCGAGCCCGTGGTGGCCATGCAAAAGAAATTGAGTTCCAACATAATGGCATCGAACGTACTTTCACAGCAATAAAGAATTTCATTGATATCCAAAACCGTTTTTGTTTTATTTAAAAAAAAAACTTTTGTAGCGCTCTTATTGAAAAACCCGATACATACAGCCTGATTCTCCCCCTTGTGAGGAATCACAAGTCATGGTGATTATTTCTTGTGAGGATTGTTGTGATTCGATAACATTTGTCGGATTCTCCCATAATCCTCACAAGAAAAGTCACAACGAAACTCACCACAGCCAAGGTGAACATGGAAATGTCATCAGCTTCTCATGGCCAACAAAAATGACCCAACCGTTCCGGAAAGGGTAAAAACGTGCTATTTTGTATAGCCATTGGGTCATTGGTGTCTCTCAGGGTTCGTAAAAGCCGTCTTTGCTGCAATCTTATCAATTCTTTTAGTTTGTTTCAAATGATGTGCGCTGTTGTAAAATTCTTACTTTTTATTTACGTCAATAATATGCGCCGTAATCATTTCAACTTCCATTTTTTTGCACTACTCAAAAATCAATTGCCAAATCTCAAATAATTTGCAGGTCATAACTAGCTCTGAAGGAGACTACAATTTCGATTGTTTTTGTTACTCTCACAAGTTATGACTTTGGGGGAGAATACGAAAAAGTCACTAAATCAATTTCACCTCTTCTTATGACTTGTGAGGTATCAGTGATGATGGGGAGAATCAGGCTGTTAGCCTCACCACCTCATGGCGCCCATAGACTGCTCATGTAGAAGCTTGAATGTCCTTGGATTTTTGAATAATAGAAGAAGAGTAATATCGGTCGGCAATTCGATTCTTGTTGTAAATACGGTACACCCTGTGTTATATATTTTCTTTTCATCTGTTCTGCTTCACATAATTCAGAACACCACGCTGCTGGAAGTAAGGAGTCAGTGCATTATTGTACATGGAACGTGGAATATAAAATGAAATTGATTTTTCCTGTGCAAACATATAAGTAGAAGTACCTACATAAATCCTGATAACTATTTACTCATCCAAGAACATGGATGGGTAGGGAAAAGATGTGCATGCAGGTTAAATATTGAAATATTGTCTGAGCAGGGTATTATAACAGATACATACTTTTATTTGTATTTGAATCTCCTTTCCATGTGGACGAGTCTTTTCTATCTTTTGAAAAGATTGAAACCTATCCATCTAATATAAAACAAAATGCAAATTGAGCACAAAGAGCACCAGGGATAGAGGAAATGAGAAAAAAGCAATTTCATTCAAATTGTATTTCTATCCCAAGGCGACAAAGAAGAAGAAACACATTTTATGGAACGGGAATATGTTTAAGTTGATTTTAAAAACACATAACCATAAAATTTTCAAAAACTTAAAAAAAAAAAAACATTCATACATAAATTATGTGAAGTGAAAACTTTGAAATCTCAAAATTTTATGCGTTTAAAACAATTCACTTAAGTTCTGTTATGAATATGAAGAGCCAAATAAATTTTAGGTTTAATTTATTGCTGTATCAAACGAATTGATGTAATGTAGACAGAGGGTTAGGAAAAGGTAAATCTTTAGAGTTTGAATGTGAACTGTCAGTCTCCCGCTGTCACATTGATTGATTGAATGACTTTCGGATCGTGACATTTTTAAATCGGAACCGATGGGGATACTTAAGAAGAAGTTATTGGCGAATAAATATCGTAATGATTACAAATTGTTTTTAAGAGCTTTCTTTTGTACTCGTTGTGGATACAAGACAAGTCGATTTGTCGTATTTTGAAAATGCGATCTCATATACCTAATATAATATGCAATATGTTTATGGTATTGCAAGTTGGAGGATGCCTGTTTTTAAAGCTACCGTTCGGGAAGCACTGCATTCGTTAAATAAATTTAAACTGGAGTTTTTGAAAAAATTACAAGACAGACTATAAGAGAAAGAAATTGTCCAGAGAGTTCAATCTTCCGCACTGTTAGTCTCCTCTGGTAGCCTATTTCAAAAGATACACGAAAACAAATGTCCGAATATTTGCCTTCTAATATTTACGAGGTGTGACTATCGAGTTATAATATCGAAACCATTTTTCTTGGTTATATACCAATATGAAGAATTTCTTCTGACAAAAATGCATTTACAGCAACCAGAGATCGGGATTTCGTTTGACTTTCAGTCAGTTCAGATTAATAATATCGAAATCGTTTTTTTTTTGTCAAGAAAATAAAGGGTTTTTCAATAAGGGCGGGTAGATGTGATTCGAAGCCCAGTCAGCTAACAAACTATGGTCATGAACTTTGAGCTCCTGGGTCAGTTGGATTTTGTACGGGTGAAGGCCCAAGTCCCGACGCAAATTCGCCAAGTTGAAGTCTGCGAAAGGCCGAGTTCTTTTGCACGGCGAGGAATAGACTGCTTCGGGTTCTGCTGTACCTTTCACGGACTGCGGCGAACACTCATTTTGATAATAAAGTTTTATCATTTGAACATGCTGTTCAATAGTGTTACTTGTCATGATGATTTAGCATTAACAACTGAATAATAAACAAAAGATTTGACAGATGTCCCCAAAACAAAATGGCCACTGGGCGCCAAAATCTACCCGGCATCGTGTAATAGTTAAATCAAAAGAAAGGTCTATGCGAACCTAATTCGTCAGAATGGGTCACATTTTTTTCGACGGTCAGGTTGACGACATTTTGGCAATACTATTTCTTGCAAATAAAAATTAAAAATCGATATGTATTACCCGAAATTATAAAATAACTAGCTGAACCGATAGATTTCGTACTGCCTCAGTCGAAATAAAAAGACCTTCACTTTTGCAGCCGGCTACTCTACCACCCGCTACCCTACTACCCGCTACCCCGTTATACCCAGCTACCCTGTAACTCGCTACCCCACTACACGTTAGCCAATACTTCTACACGCTACCCAATACTTCTACACGCTATCCGCTACATCGGTAATCGCTACCCGCTACCTGCTACGCGTACCCCACTAGCCGGTAACCTGACCATATCTCATGAAAGGATTTTTTAAAACCCATCTACGCCAACGCAACTACCTGAACATTCCCTCTTAATTTGGTGCCAAGCACTCTACTGGTCCTCAACGGATTTGCATGAGATTTTTATGTATACAAGAAAACAACGTTTGCTGGGTCAGCTAGTAAGGTAATTCGCAAGGTCATGAACAATAACTTTGTTTAAGATCATCACATGGTCACATGCATAGTTAACTGTTCTTTAGCGAAAATGGGGAGTCTACATTTTTGACCATATCTCATGAACGTCTGAGCGGATTTTGTACAAACTTCTTAAAAACTATCTTCACTACTACCCGAACATTCCTCCATTTGGTGCCAAACGATCCAACCGTTCTCAAGTTTTTCGCTAAGCAACACATTTAGGCGTTTCATTTCTATACATAAAGATGCAAAGTGGCATACCTTCGATTGCAAAGATTTGCTTAGATAGAATTCCAGCCAGCTGGGTCTTTATTTTAACTGCTTTGTTACTATTCAAGAGTAAAACAGCAAAAACAGTAATTTTTCGACATTTCAGAATCGAAAAATCGTTAAACATAATATGTATCTCGTCTCTCGTGAATCGGTGACAAATTGATAAAATGCATACAACTTTTTGTAGATAACTATTAGCTCTTAATTTCTGTCAGCTAATTAACTTAAGAGCAATATTCAAATAAGCAATTTTTTTTATCAAAAAAACGTCATAAAAAGTTTTCCTCAAGTCGCATCAATCAGGAAGTAAGTTCAATGCTTTCATTTCTATCCGAAGAAAATACTTTGTTCTGCAATACAACTCGCCTGAAAAAAAAAGATTTTCTTCGAAAATGAGACGTAAAGCTGATAATGAGTATAATGTATATTTTACTAGCTGACCCGACAATCGTTGCCCTAATAAAACGCACATCGCTTTTAATTTTTTGTGTTGTTGCAATGACGCAGACACTATCAATTACAAGAAAAAAAAAGAAAATTGTTAGCCAACCAAGGCAACAACAACTATCATAGCTCACAGGCAATTCACAAAGTGCTTAATCGGATCTACTGTGTGTTGGCTGAAATGAGCTATGAGATCTGTCTCGTAAGGACTCTCGTTCGTCTGCTCTGAATCCATGCTGCTGTACAGCCCATTCTCAATTTATGAAGACAGCATCGAAAAATTAAATCAGCTTTGACAAGGCATTCTTTGAAAAACTGGTCCTTCTAATTAAAAACTAAAACTATCAGCCACATTAATAAAAAAAACTCCTATTCCACTCTTATTCTACAGGTTAACTAATCCATAGAATAAGAGTTAATCCATGGATTAAAATTTCTCATTAATACAAATAATTTGTTCCCGGAATAGTAAAGTTACGTTAACAAAAATTCCCGAATTTTGTTGTTGTTTATACATTTGATGTTGTCTTTGCTATATATGTGGTAATCGATTGTGGCGCCATCTAATGAATTGACACAGAAGCTGTTTTTGATTATTCCTGCTCTAAAACATCCTCCTTGGTTTAATAACTAAGCAACCGTCAGTTAAGATAAATTTTGTTTTATTAAGAGCAGATTTTTCAATCATCGAAAAAATCTACAAATAACAAACTGGCAAATAAACATATCTGAGTATTCATCGGTCGAATAAATAAGAGCGTTATTCGTCAGATAAAGTCTATCCAATACAATTAGTGATGGGCATAATCGAATGATTTCAATAATCGATAAAATAGTATTCGAATGATTTGAATAATCGAATGATCATTCGAATAATCATTCGAATTACGAAATCCAATGAAAATGGTAAAAAATTTAAAGTTTACAGTGCACAATGAGCTATTTTAAAGGTATAATAATATTGACGGTCATTCGTCAATAGACCTGCCTTAGAAACATTTTTAAAAATAGCCTGTTATTCTTCTTAGCTATAGACAATGTTCCGTATTCATTTTTTAAACACTAATTCGCAAAAATGTCTACCAATCATGTACATATAACAAAAAATAACAAAGAATCTCCAAATACAAATTTTTGTTTGCCTTTAAAAAAGTAACCAAAAATCATAAACAAAATTCCATTGCAAAGATTTGCAAATTTAACTAGAAATAAAATCGTCATTCGAATTAAAACTTAAAATAATCATCATTCGATTCTTTTCATTCGAGTACTATTTTTATTCTATTACTATTTTCATTCAATTACTATTTTCATTCGAGTACTATTTTCATTCGAATGATTTTTCATTCGATTATTAATAATCGATTATTCATTCGAATGATTTTTCATTCGAATATTAATAATCGATCATTTGCATTCGAATGATAATAATGGTCATTCGAATACTAATAATCGTCATTCGATTTTTTTTTCATTAGAGATTTTAATTTTGAAGAGTAGTATTTGTAGCAGGGTTTGAGAAATCATTCGAATGATTTCAATAATCGAATGATCTCGAATGATTGCCATAATCGATTATAATCGATTATATCATTCGAATGATCCCATCACTAAATACAATATTTTATTATCTGTCGAATAAATACTATCTGCTATCTGACGATTGAAAAATCGGCTCTAAAAGCATTTTCTACTTAGGTACTCCACAGAATAAAAGTTATTCCTTAGCTATTCCGTGTTTTTAATTTGTCTATAAGTTATTGTTATTAGATAAGGTAACGCTGTGGTTTTGACGCTTTGAAGTTCCAGAATAAAAAATCCATAAATATGGTATTAATCGATAGGAGAACAATTGTGTGACAAGGTTCGATAAATTGAATCAATTAACAATATCCTAAGATCAATGCATGTTTAAACTCCTCCACATGTCGATAACGTCAAACGTAGTTCGATAGTTTAATAACATTCCATCAAAATCGGGTCAATGTTTTCCATAACATACTCCACTCGTTCCAAGGTCAAGACTACCTATAATTTTCTTTTTTTTTTTCTATTTATGTACAAAAAAGTGTCTCCCCCAAATTTACTCCATATCCCTACTCCCTTCATACTCTTATTTCGATATAATAAATTGAATTGAAAAAAGGAACGAAAATGATTAACGAGCGAGCGAACAGTAACCGCGCCGCAGCCGCTCCTTATTTTGTTTCTTTCTATAAAAACAAAAACTCAAACCAGAAACAGATAGTAATTTGTTTACGTTTCAAATTCAATTATAATATACGACGACGAACGAATGTGTTGGTATTGCGTGCGAAATAGAAATTGGATCAAACACAAAATTTTCCAAAACATTCAATGTGACTCGACGCGACAATGCGACGGAAACTTGACACAGACATCCAATGCCATTGTCAAAACAGAGAAAAAGCAGCAGCACCGAAAATGACGTAACACAGGTTTTTTGTTTATTGTTTGAGGGTGCAAAATATCATGAGGGTTAAATATTGTTAAAGGTAGGCGGTGTGTATATTTTTTAATCTAATAAATTATGTGGGTGTATCTGTATGTTTATTTAGTAGGGCGCGATACCCCTATATGTTTCTGAAAGTTATTCGTACCTCATGTGAGGTTAATGAACACTTTTTTTTGGTTTTATTTCACTGTGATAACATCGCCACCATTGATATAGACTTAAGTGTTGATAAAAGTCAATAAAGGGACACCGGAGTCTCCCCTTTATGCATTTGGGGCTAGGGTAGATATCCCATATCTAACCCCTCAACTAGCTGTTCAAGGCTGATGAGTCAATTTCTTGTTGGTGGAGGGAGCCGTTTCGGTGCGCTTGCAAAGTGAGTGAGGGATTTATTTTTACAGGTAACTCGAACAGTTTGACAGTTTGGAAAGTTTTCGGGAGTTCATTATAATGTCTGGGTAGAATTTATGATGACGTTAGCTTTGGCGCGTTTTGGGTAATTTATTTGGTTGACTGCCTGCAGTCTGGGATCACTGTCAGTCAGTTTGATAAATCTGTTTGAAAAGGAGAGGGAACACAAAAACATTCACGTGAGAGATGAAAAATTCAAGTGACATATCTGTCTTGTATTGGTTTATTGGGTTTTGAATTTGTAGCTTGGACTAGGCTAAGTTTTGAGAACCTCGCTTGTCGTCATTGAGGAACAAAATGAAGCTGTGGCATTTAATTTTTGAACATAAGTGACATCACCGACAACGCTTCCAAGGTGATTGTCATCACTCCGGGAATGCAAGTTTTTCTAGCTAGTATGCGCTTCGACACTTCTCTGGCATGTGTCAATATGTGCCCAACAGTGAGTGACTCGGACCACTAGGTAAATCGTCGTAGCGGAAGAAAAATATGGAGTCTTCAATAACCTCATAAGTAGGCCCTGTCCGCTAGCACTTAAAGAAGAGAACCAATTACAACTTTGTCGAGCAGCTATCAGAAATATTCACGAACATGGGGTAGTTTCAACCACGAACTGTACGAGCTGTACACTGACACTAATCTATTCAGAAAACTCGAATTCCAGTCTCGATGTATAACACAGATGTTAAAGGACTCTAGTAAGCTTGGCGCGTGCAGAAACGTCTACCTATTGATCGACATGGAAGACGCACTGGTCCGCGTCAGACATATCTCCGAACAGTGCTGTGTAAAGGGATTTGTCAGTTTTCTGCTGATACGTTTATTGTCTGTAGGTCTAGAACTCCTGGTCGAAACACACTTCCCAGGTAGCAAACCTAGCCCTGAACGCGTATCAGATACTTTATCCTTCGATTACGAAATCCCTTCGGATTTTATAACGGTAGAAAAGTTAAACTGGGCTATTAACTCTTTCTCCCCTATAAATCTCCAGGCCTAGACGGCATCTTCCCTCTATTACTGCAAAAGAGCAATGCATTTATAACTCCCCATCTAGTTAACATTTTCCAAAGTCGCCTAAAGTGGGGATACGTTTCTAAGACATCACTGAACCAAAAACAGCAG
Source organism: Sphaerophoria taeniata (assembly GCA_943590905.1). Classification (NCBI taxonomy): domain Eukaryota; kingdom Metazoa; phylum Arthropoda; class Insecta; order Diptera; family Syrphidae; genus Sphaerophoria; species Sphaerophoria taeniata. Next base: position 10,706,795 of record OX016540.1, on the reverse strand, counting down.
TCATATTGATAATTTTTTACATTCAACTGACAATTTTGTTGTCAATTTACAACCAATGACCGCAGTAGTAAATATGACAATTTAAAATTTTCAATTTCATTGATTCGAAACCGGGATTCTCACATTGATAATCTGCGTTGGCAAATCGAAAACCATGGTTGTCATATTGAAATCTATGGCAATCGTATTTAACACTGCAGTAGTGATTTGGAAAACCCAAATTATCAAATTGAATACCGAGGAAGGCTTATTGAAAACCATTTCTTTTAAATTGAAGACCACGGTAGTCAACTTGACAACCGTAGTAGTCATATTGATAACCACAGTGAACCAATTTTAAACCACGGTAGTTAATATGAAAACTACGGTTGTCAAGTTGAAAGCAGTAGTTGGTAGATTGAAAATCATTCTTGTTAATTTGAAAACCACGATTTTCAAATTGACAACCGCAGCAGTCATATTGAAAAATCAAGTTTACTAATTAAATACCACGGTAGTTAATATGAAAACTACGGTTGTCATATTGAAAACTGTGGTTGCTAGCTTGAAAATTTAAAAAAATGTTTTATTTTCAATATTACAATCATTATGATACACTATAAAATTTCGATTTTCAATAAGATTACCGCTTTCGTATCCAGGACACCCCTTTTTCTGAAATATGAGTTGCAAGAATTGTTTAAAATATAAGGCAGATCTAGTTTCTTGGAATATGTTTAATTATTTATTATTACAACTAAGTCAACGTACAAATACAATATAAATACATATAATTCTTATGAAAATACTTACATTATAATTCTTAATAAAATATGGTGTTGGATTTGAACTTGGTTTTGGCAAATGTTTTGGTTTTGTAGTTGGAATTGATGTTGGAATTGGTGCTGGTGATGGTGCTGGTGTCGGTTATGGTGTTGGTGCTGGTGTTCGTCTTGAACTTGGTTTTTGTGATTGCGTTGGTATTGTGGGTGATACTGAAATTGGTGCTATTATTGATGGTTTTATTGGTGTTGGTACTGGTGTTGGTGCTGTTGTTGGTGCTGGTGTTGGTGTTGCTTGGTGTTTGTGTTGATGTTGAGGTTGGTACTGGTGTTGATGTTGGTGTTGAGCTTGGTTTTTGTGTTGGAGTTGGTGTTGGTGCTGGTGTTGGTTGGTGGTTTTCCTTTGGTGGTACTTCATTGGAATAAGACAATTGTGCACACTTTTAAGTACTCACATCTATAATAATTTTAAAAGAAACAATTAGAATTACTTTTGTTAAGAATCGAAAAGTAGTTTACCTTTTTCAAAATCCGCTTCTTTTGTGTTTTTGAGTGTCCAATACGTACTTATCTGCAATTGCCCGTAGCTTAGTTGGTAAGTGCGTTGGCTGCTAAGCAGAATGACGTGGGTTCGAGTCCTACTTGTTTCCATAGTTTTTATTTCATCTTTCACAGAAAGAACTAACAAAACTTTCAAGAGTATCAATCAGTCATGAAAAAAGTGCTTCTCAAACTTACCTGTTTGGAATCGGCGTTAAATTGTAAGTCTCCTCAATTCTTCACACGCACCCAGAGAATTGTTGATGAGAGTAAGCCACTTAGGTCTTGGCTCTGCAAGAGCTGTCGCGCCACTCGCTATTTATTTATTTAATTTAATTTTTGTTTCTTTCTTGATTTATTTGTATATTTTCTACTTTTTTACACTTCACTTACGAACGTCTGATTGACTTGATGCCCTACTACTAAATGAGGATTACACTACTTGTTGAATTCAAGATAAACTCGATTTTCTTATTGAAAACAATAATTGTCAATTTGATGACCATAGTTTTCAATATGACAACCTTATGTGGTCGATCATCTTACTGACAACAGCAATTGTAAATATGACTTTTAAAAACGGTTAAAGCATCACATTGACTACTGCGGTTTCAACTTGACAATTATGGTTTTCAATACAATAATTTTGATAACGGCATGAGCAATTTATCGTTTGTTTTTGTTTGTTCTAGCTCAATTCAAGATAAAATCGATTTTCGTACTAAAAACAATAATTGTCAATTTGATGACCATATTTTTCAACATGACAACCTGATGTGGTCAATCATCGTATTGACAAACGCAAATGTAAATATGATTAATTTGATTAAAGATTTGAATTTTTCAAAACTCGGCTTGGAAGGCTTTGCAAGTAATAAAAAAAAACAATTTTTGATTTTTTGCAAGGCTTTCTAAGTCAAGTTTTGAAAAATTAAATTATAAACAAAAACTCGTATTTATGCATTAAAATTATGATCATTATCATAATCATAAACAACAGTTTGTCGAAAAATCCTATTTATTAATGTTAGTTTAAATTTTCTCAAAAACGGCCACTACCATTTTCTTAAAACATTCTTGTAATTTTTTTTGGAACACTGATGTTTTTAGTGTAAACAAATTATTTATGTATTGCTCCAAAACGGTTCCTCTCATAGAACCGTTTTTCAACGTCCCATAGGAAGTTATTGTAATGGGGCTGATTTTGTGAATATCCAATTATTGCATATCTCAATGTTTCGAGGATCGAGGTCACTGGAATCCGAGTCAACCCTTTTTATCATGATGTCTGTATGTGTGTACGTACGCGAACCACAGCCTTATTAAAGCTGATAAGGTTGTGAGCAATATCGGTTTAGCGGTTTTTTAATGGAGGTCAAAAAACTAGGACACAGACATCATGATAAAAAGGGTTGATTTGGAGGGAGCGTATCGGATTCCCGCTTTTTAAAATCCCGTTTTTCAAAAATCCCGAAAAAAAAGTTTTAAAATCCCGTCTTCTAAAATACCGCTTTTGTTAAATCCCGATTTTTAAAATCCCGTTTAGTCAAAATCCCGACCTGCTATAATACCGCTTTTTAAAATCCCGGTAATCCCGTTTAATCCCGCCAAACGGTATTCAAAAGATTTAAAATAAGACTAAAAAACTGCATGAAATTGTTCTCTTGGATTAAATTAAAAGTGCTTTTAATTACTTTTACAAAATCAAGCGTTAACAGACGCTGCCTATGGATTTCCTTAAGCTATGTTGCAGCAACAAATGGTTGGGCATCACCACATGCATTACCTATGTACCTAAAGATATCTTAATATTTAGTATTGTGCAAGTTTTGTTATATTATATCTTTGATTCTTGGAATGAATACACTACTTTCTTTTATGTTTTCTTTGTTATAATAATCTATGCTATTAAAAAAAACTCATGTGTTTTAACTTCATTTATTTTGCCGTTTTCACAATTAAAAGCAGTTGCTTTGTTTTGAAAAATCGCACGATTTACTATCCCGTTTTTACAATCAAAAGCAGTTGCTTTGTTTTGAAAAATCACGCGATTTTTCAAAACAAAGCAACTGCTTTTGATTGTAAAAACGGGATAATAAGAAACGGGATTTTGAAAAGCGGGGTAATAAGAAACGGTATTATATAATACGGGATTACAAGAAATCGGGATTATAAAAATCGGGATTTTAACAAGCGGGATTATAAAATCGGGATTTTGAAAACCAGGATTATAAAAATCGGGATATCGTACCCAACCCTGATTTGGATTCTAGTGACTTCACAAAATCGGTCAATTTTTTGTTTTTGTTTTGTAAATATGGACTTATTTCCTCCAAGAAAGATGCGGCTTTATTTCCATAAAATATTCCAATTTCGTCTTGAAAATAAAGCTCCATTTAAGATCACGTCATATTTCGATAACTAAAAAAAAAACTCCATCATCATATCGACATCATTGGTTTCAATACGTAAACTTTGTCGACCAAAAGTCTTCGCTAAGGAACTTATTTGTTTTTTTTTTTACTTCTATTTATTTTGATTTATATTCTAACAATCGAAATTATCAATATACCAACTCTAGTTTTCAATTTGATGCCGGTAAAATTCAGTCATCATATTAACAACTGCAACTGTCAATTTGATGATTATATTTTCAATGCACTTGTTGCATTAAGGTAGTAATCATATTGATAATCATTTTTGTACAAATGATGATTGTAGTTCTTAACTAACTGACGGACAACCTAAGGTTTTCATATTGACAACCATAATCTTCTAATTGATCATCTCAGGTGTTAAAACGACAACTTTGATTTTCAAACTAGCAACAAGATATTGAAAATTTCAAATTGTCCCATTTACTATCAAATTGTTAGATTTTGAGACGACTTTTGAAAATTTACATCACATTGAAACTTTTTTTGATCAATATGACAATTTTCGGTTAACAACCAGTAATTGTCAATATGACAACGGTTATTTTTTTCAGTGATGGCGTGAGGTTGAAGGCGTTTTTATATCAAAAGCCGGCAAACCCAGCCACATGGGACCCAAAGACTTCAGACCTATTAGTCTTACCTCTTTTGTACTTAAAACACTTGAAAGACTAATTGATACGTACATCCGGAGGTCATATCACGCTTCCAACATGCTTACACATAGGGTAGAACGTAGAAGTGTAGAAACAGCACTACACTGCGTAGTTAGAACGATAGAAAAGTCATTTGACGTTTAAGAATAGACTTGCATCATTCTCGGACATTGAAGGAGACTTCAATAACGTCCACAACAGTGCAATTGAGAAAGCACTTAGTGATCTCAAAATAGGAGAGACTTTATCATATGGATCATGTGTATGCTGAAAAACAGACAGATAAATAGTGAACTGGCATATTGACAATAGTAAAATTTTTAGTGCATTTGCACTTGTCATTTGACCCCTTACGTAATTTTTTGGTCAAAAAATGTCAATCCATCATTCGCTACCTTTCAAAAAAGCCCCAGATGAAAAACCTTTCCTCAAATCCTTACAGATTACCATACTGCAACATTAACCGAATCAGATGAGCAAATAAAACCAGAATTAAATAGATTCCATCAGAGAGACTGCCAACAAAGCACGACCGCATCAACTTTCCTAACTAGAAAACTCTCATCCACACGCACACACAGTTTTCCCCTCATTAAAAATACAAATTGAGAGTAGGTCGACCAGGGACGTGATATCGGACTAAATAATGTAATGTTGGTTTCAAGTGAATAGAATAAACGTCATAAAAAAGAAACGTTACATTTTTAGATCTGTTTGCTTAAACGAATCATAAATTTCTAAGTGGAACATAAAAAAAACTCTCAAAGTGAAATAAAACATTTCACCATCCACACTTGATTTTTATGATGAACTAAGAGAAAATTTTGTTTGCTTAAATCACTGAACAAAAACCGTTCCCTAGGGATGTAACTTTAACTCAACATCGTCATCAGCATCAACAAGAGAAATTAAAAATAAATCGTGTAACTTTTAAAATTGGTGAAAGTCGTAAAAAAGTGGGAATTAAGGAGTCCTTAGGAGCAGTTTGTGAGGCGAGAGTGAGCCACAAGTGTCAATGTCAAAAAATTTAAAATTCATTTTGATAACAAAGTGACAGCTGACAAGTGACAATAGGACTTGACATCTATTATGGACGTCATCACTTACAGTCCGCTTACACTCACCAGTAATTTTTGCAAAGTAAAAAATGAGCGAACACTCTTCGCCCCTTTGTAACATGACAGTTGATTGATTTCAAATTTGACACATCATACTTCTTTTTTTACCTCAAATAATACAGTTAACCTCAATTTGCTATGAAAGGTTTAGACATAATCTAATTTTTAACACTCCACAAGTCAAAATAGCCAGAAACAATTTTTCAAAAGCTTATGTCTGAAGTCTTGTATTTCCCATTTATAACGGTAACATGTCAAGTCACACAAATCGTGCTCCTCCTTTTTCCTTGCAATAAATTGATAAAAACCTCATAAAAAGCCTCTCCGGACTCCTCTATGTGTTTCTCTGAGACAAAATCAGGAGAGAAGGAAAAAATCGAAACGATAAAAAATGAATAATTTTATACATAACCTAACAACTTCCTGGTAAGAAGAAAAATCTCTCCCTCAAGGCAAAATGGACGATAAAAAGGTCATCCCCATTTACACGTCTTCATAAATCTTTAATATAAAACGACTCTTCCGTACAATCGTGTGTGATTCTAAAACATCATAACGTCTCACACGGTGGCCTCTTAACTTGCATAAATGATATCGATATACAATTCTCCAATCGATTGCTTTTCGATGATATACTCTCCAAACGGAAAGCCCTACCAATCTGCCTCCAAGCTGAGGCATGTAAAATTTTTTATGATCCAATAAATTCTAAATCTCACACGAGCCCCCACAGCCATCAGGAAAAAGCAGAGAATAATAATAAACAAATAATATTCAATTTGTTTATTACTTTTTCGTTTTCTATATCGATTTTGAAATTTATGCTGAATCGATGAATACGATGAACCATTTGGTTCTCATGCGATCCGGGATGAATCATTCCGCATCGCAACACGAACAGAGCTTATTGATGAGACTGTTTTCTGTTTGCTTTCGGAAGTTGTTTTGAGATTAAACTTGAGTTGGTTCAATAAACTGACAAATTTTGTATGCTTTAAGGTCAACACCATCAAGTGATCAATTTTCAGTTGTTGATATTTTTTTTACGACTGCCGGAGGTGAAGTGACGTTTACTTTTGATAAACAAAACAAGTGAACTTTGTTTGCAACTTGTCTAAGATTCTAATGTTTACCCACTACACATGGCTCCGTGTGGGTTTTTATTGTGAAAACACTTCAATTGGCTCTTACTTTTTGTGTGACAGCAGAGTGAGTGTGTGTACCCGTTTTGAACCGTCATATATAATGCACACTCAAGAACGAATTAATTATCAAGTGATTACAGAGAACGCAAATATAATTTTGTTGGAACCGTTCAAAAAGCTTTTTCACAATCAACGAAGATATCGGAAAACCGCGACATTATAGGGGAAGGGAAATTCCTTAGGAAAAAGTAAGCGAACAGTGCTGTGTAAAGGGATTTCTCAGTTTTCTATTTTCAACTGTCAAAAAACATTAAAACGAAATCAAATCATCTTTTTTTCGGGCCGCTACGTTTATTGTCTGTAAGTCAGAACTCCTGGTCGAAACAAACTTCCCAGGTAGCAAACCTAGCCCTGAACGCGTATCAGATACTTTATTCTTCGAGTACGAAATCCCTTCGAATTTTATAACGGTAGAAAAGTTAAACTGGGCTATTAACTCTTTCTCCCTCTATAAATCTCCAGTGCTAGACGGCATCTTCCCTCTGATGCTACAAAAGATCAGTGTAAACATTTGGTAAACATTTTCCAAAGTAGCCTAAACTGGGGATACGTTCCTTAGACATGACGTGAAGTTAAAGTCGTCTTTATACCAAAAGCCGTCAAACCAAGCCACACGAAACCCAAAGACTTCAGACCTATTAGTCTTACCTATTTTGCACTCAAAGCACTTGAAAGACTCATTGATATGTATATCCGCAGTAATTTAAGACCGGAGGTCATATCACCCTTCCAACATGCCTACACAATGGGTAGAACGTAGAAGTGTAGAAACAGCACTACACTGCGTAGTTAGAACGATGGAAAAGTCACTTGTCGTTAAAGAATACACTTGCATCATTCCTGGACCTTCATTAACGTCCACAACAGTGCAATTGAGAAAGCACTTAGTGATCTCAAAATAGAAGAGAAGTTATCATATGGATCATGTGTATGCTGAAAAACAGACAGATACATAGTAAGCTTGGTTGGGGTCCAAACATCCAAGAAAGATACAAGAAAGCCATGATCGCGTTCTACTCATGCGACAAGATTCTGGGTAGAAACACTGATGGCTCAAAAATTAATACTGGAGTAGGTGCGGGTTTCTACGCGGAAAGCGTCAACCTTGCAAATTATTTCAGGCTCTCGGAACATAGCAGCGTCTTCCAAGCTGAGATCTTGGCAGTGAAAACGCTGGATATATGCCCATGATGGCGATATCACACGCGGACATCACTTTTTTCATTGATAGCCAAGCAGCAATAAAAGCGATCTCCGCCACCCACATTAAGTCGAGACTTGTTTCTTGCTATCGCGAAGAACTTAAGGTTCTCGGTACACAGCAAAATGTAAGGCTCTGCTACTAGAAACCTGTGTCAATACCAGGAAACGGTAAGAAAAGATCCGAAAGAAAAACCCTCTTTTCGATCCTTTATCAGTATAAAAACAGGGCATAACCTACTTAGCTACTATAAAAAGAAAATGGGGCTTAGTACCCGATGACCTTTGTAGAGGCTGTGGTAATGAAGACGAGCATGAAGACACTGCTCATTTTCTCTGCCACTGTCCTTCGCTCTGTCTTACTAGGAAGAAAACTCTTGGCAACTTCTTCTTCAACAAACTAGAGGAACTATCCGAACTGCCATGCAAAAGCTTGCTGAGCGTTGGTTGTCAAGACCTCCAAATGGCTAGACGAACGACATAATTTATTTTTCAGGAAGTTACAACACTTCAGGGTACCACAATAGATCTACAGGGTGGCGCACCAATTGTGCTACAATAAGAAATTCAAATAACTTTTTTTTAATCGATGTATTTCATTTATTTTTTTTATTGGTTAGAAAATTAAATTTTATTTTAAATAGTTAGTTGTTTTTAAAGATTATAGACCGCAAATGACCTCCACGCAATCCCACGCATATGCGGCACCTGCTCAAAATATTATTCATTGCGGCCTGAAGAGTTGAAGTTGGGATCGCCTCAATTATTGTCGTTATGGACTGCTTTAATTCAGTTAAATTCCTGGGCTTCGTTTTATACACCTCTTGCTTGACTTAACCCCATAAAAAGAAGTCTGGTGCAGTCAGGTCAGGTGACCTTGGGGGCCAGCGAAGAGTGGAGTTCCTAGAAATTAATTTGTTTGCGAATTTTTTGTTAAGCTCCGCCATAACTGGTTTGGCTATATGTGCAGTTGCTCCATCTTGCCGAAACCAAACGCTGTTGAATGGTTTACGTCTTCGGTGCAGTTCTGGGTAAAAAAAACTCCTTCAACACCTTTAAATAACGGTCCCCATTGACAGTAACGGTTACACCGTTTTCTTCAAAGAAGTACGGCCCGACAATACACCTTGATGAAACTGCGCACCACACAGTGACTCGTTCTGGGTGCAGTTCCGTCTCATGGAGCATTTCTGGATTAGACTCATTCCAAATACGGCAATTTTGCTTGTTTACATTGCCGTTAAGATCAAAATGGGTCTCATCAGACATGAACAAACAATTGATCAATGTGTTGCCTTCTTCGGCCATTGATATCATTTTTTGGCAAAATTCCAGGCAAACTTGCTAGTAATTTGGACTTTGTACGGAAACAAGTTTAAATCGTCATGAAGTATCCGTTGTAATGACCGTCTACTAATTCCAATTTGCCCCGATAAGTTTCGGGTCGAAACGCTCGGATTGGCCTGTATTGCAGATGCTACTGCTGCGATTGTATCCTGAACCCGAACATTGGCATCTCGATGGTACGGCCTTCGTGTGATGCTTCCAGATTCGGCAAACATGTTTACAAACCTCATAATGGTCCATCTACTCGGGGGATTACCGCCAAACTCCCGCCTTTTTCCTTTGGACGGAAATGACGTACCGTTGCACTATCCAAATTCTTTTCTCCGTATCCCAAGCATCCATTTTTATAAATCTAAATAGTAACCTACAAAATAAAAAAAAATAAGCCGATTACTCACACAGAAAAAAAGTTATTACGTTTTATTTTTGTAGCACGATTCGTGCGCCACCCTGTAATTGATCTAAGCAAGACGGTAACAACACCAACTGTCAGCCCACTAAACCTAACCTAACCCTTGTTCTTCTTACAAAAAAAGTTAACATATTTTTTGCACATCACTGTAAATTTTATCATTTGCACAAAGACATGCCTTAAAATAAACAAGAAGAAATGAACAAAAAAACTACAGTTCTGGGGCGTTATTGAGAGGCTTTCGTAACAAAAATCTCAAGATAACACAAAAGTTTAATTCCACCCTTCTTGTCAGTATATTTCTTCGTCTCCTCAATCTCCATCCGCCCTTTGGCTCTTTCCTTTTCTTCTACTGATATATTTCAATGGCAGCTATTCTGTGGTATATATATTTTTTATTGCTAGAAGAATTTATATTTACACTCTGATTAAATTCCTTTGATTAAAAAATATGTAAACTTGGCAGCATTGAAGGTATACACTACACACACAATAGTGTAAGTGAACCACATAAATAAAGAGAATATACCACCACAAGGCATTCAAACAGAAATTAAGAAAAACACAAATAACAATAGAGAGACATACAAGTTGTGCTTATCAGCACCCTTCAGTCGTCGCACAGTGGCCCGTTTAGGCTAAAGTCATTCCAAAATTCATTTTTTTCGTTGTTCCAGAATTCAAAATTTGTTGTTTCGCTGAATTAACAAATATTTGAAGTTCTTGAAACCGGAGTTTTTTTTTAATTTTCCCAACGGTTTGGTTTTGAGAGGGGGTCAAAGTTGAACTTTTTTTTCAGTTTTAATAACAAACAATTTTTTTTTTCTTTTTCTTGACTTTGAGAAGCTATATTACGAACGTGGGGAAAGAATTTTTGTTTTTTCTTTCTGAAATTAACAAATACGGTAAAATATATGTTTGGAAAAAATATTACAAAAAAAAAAAAATGTCTATATATATATTTTTTTTTTTTTTTTGGACACCACTTTTTGTACCTTTTTCTGACTTTACATTGCATGGAAAAAAAAGCTTCAAAAAGCATTAAGCAAAACTCAACGCATAATGAAAGCTGAAGTATTTCTTAATATAATCCTGAAGAAATAATTTGCGCCAACTTGCGCCCAACTGAGCTAGAGCGATTTTATTAATCGATGGCAGGCACTTTTTTTCAATTTTCTGGGTTTTCAATGGCAAATTAATAAAATGTTTAATACTGTAACTTTTGAACTAGTTGAGATATCACCACAATTTTTTTTTTAATTCGAAGAAAATGTTCACGGCTAACAATATGATGAGTTTTAAATTTATTACATTTGCAGGGTGTTCCAGAATTTTCGAACAAAAATTTTTTTTTTTCAAATTCAAAAAATTATCTGAAATGGGGAATGAATTCACCACAATTTTGTTTTTGATGACGGAAATATTTTAAAATACGATATGTCATAAATATTACATAAATCGGAGGCAATAAAAAAATTAAATTGAAGGGTTTATATTATATCCATAATAAAATATTAGCAGTTACTTTTGACTTAAGGAGATTAAATGTTCAGTGATTATTTATGTAGGTATTAATTTTTAATCGGATTAAATGTTTATTTTTATTGCTCGATGTCATAAAATTTTAGATTGACGGAAAAGTTTTAAATGAACTTACAGAAACAAAATCAACGCGGTCATGCCCAATATGCAAAAGGACACAAAAAAGTTTCAATAGCCAAGATGAATCCAATGCAAACATTGACGAACATAACTACCAATATGGAATATCTCCACTGCATGGTAGAATCAGATGCATGGAATTTATATTAAAACTTGCATATACACTTCGACAGGATGGAGAGGATTTCGGTGAATCGATTGGGATCAAAGAAGCACAAAAAAGAAGAAAGGAAAGGATACAAACGTGTTTCCGTGATCAGCTTGGACTCGATGTAGACAAACCAAAGCAGGGATTCGGAAATACTAATGATGGGAACACTTCGAGAAGATTTTTCGAGCAATCGGAGATAACAGCTCAAATAACTGGAGTAAACATAGAGGTTATTTCCAGGCTGAAAATAATACTTGATGTTTTGAACTGCAGGGAAGTTGTGAACGCAGTTAAATTTGGGGAGTATACTAAAGCAACAGCAGCTCTGTTGACTCAAAAGTATCCTGAAAAACAACTGACACCTACTCTTCACAAAATTTTGGCTCACAGTCAAGATATTATAGAGTATCAATCACTTCCCCTAGGAGAATTATCTGAAGAAGCCCAGGAATCCAAAAATAAGGACTACAAAAGGTATAGATATCAAAATACCTGCAAAGTTTCGAGAATAAGGCAGAATGAAGACTTATGCAACATGCTTGCAGCCTCATCTGATCCGCTTATTTCTTCTCTGAGGCACGTAAGGACCCAAAACGATATGAAAGCACTTTATTCTCCGGAAATGTTGAGTTTATTGAATATTACCACGGACCAAGATGATAGTTTTCAAGAAATCTAATGTTTATACGTACATTTCAACTGTTTTTATTGTATAATTTGCTGTTCAATTTGTTATTTATTATTATTCTAATGTCAATTTACAAAAAAAAAAAAAAAATTAAAAAAACTTTTTTCGCCACTGTTCCTCTAAAATCGGTGTTTTACTTTTTGCGCTACTGTTAAACGTCAATTCCTTTTGTTTTACGCCAGAAAATGAATTTTCTTGTTTGTTTAATTCACATTTAATCATTTTTATCTCACTTAATATAACTAAGCTTTTTGACAGCTATTTCCGAAACACCCTGTAATGTTTTTATTTTGAAATTCACCAATTTCATAGCGTTGGGTGTAACCTTCAAAATAAAAAAAAATTGTGGAAATATCTCAACTCGTTTAGGAGCTATGATTTTTGGAACCAAAAAAGCCGAAACGGGCCACTGTGCGTCGTCGGCAAGGTAGGGGAATATAAGGATGAATGGTTTTTGATATGCGTTTACACTCTCCATATTGCAGAATAGAAAATGGAAGCTCTATTGTGTTAGACTTTGACATTCATCTGTCGAGATTTTCTTGACACAAAATGTCAACAGGAACGACGAGAGAAAAAAGCAAATTTGAAGAGCCTTTCACATTAATTTCGAAAATGTTGAATATTCTCCAAGGCATTACTGTTTTAGATTTATTTTTCACTTTTTGAAGGCTCCTAAATTGGGAAAGTGTATGTGTGTTCATTTTGAATATATGAGAAACACAAACATTTTGTTTTAGGAGAGAGGATTCCGAATGAAGAAGAAGGTGAAGTCATTTCGTGTTAGCAGCTGAGTTTTTAATTAGTTTTAATGGATCCGAGAGATTGAATTTATTTTACGAGGTTTTTAGGACAAGCACCTCAGCAGCAACAGCAACATCGAGTTTTAGTTGGATTTTAAGATACTATTCAAAAATATGAGAGAGGAAAAAAAGGGCTTTTATTAATGTTTGTTTATTTGGCTTAAATACAAAATTTGGTTAGTGAAAAGGCTCCTCTCGAAGTGTATAGTTTGTGTTCTTAAGGACCACGAGTTCAGGTAATAAGGTTTATGGGGTTTTAAATCCGAAATGAATTTTCATTCACCAAATTAAGTTATTTGAACGGAAAAAGTTCTAAATTAAACAAAGTAAACATGGGGGGTTGCAAAAATGTGGTATTGCCTCAGCAAAAAAAACTTACTCGAATTTAGTAATTTCAGTTTGGAAAATGTTGCTTCATATGAAAACTTTTTGTTGGGAGATAAGAGAAGACACAATTTCGGATAGGGTTTTATTATTGTTATCTTATCGGCCAGGAATTTAATGGTTTTTGCTTATTGGAAAACACCTACTTCACTTTATCACAAGTAGATAAGCTTGAAAAATGTTTCATTACGTGGAGTAGACTACATTTTCGAAATTTCATTAATATGGAGCATAGAAAACATTAATATGCGAAGCACTTAAAGAATCAAAACGTGATATGTTCTGCCATGCTACAGATGGCGCTATTACATGCTAAATCATTTACAGTCAAGCCAACTTCCCGGTTTTGTTTAGTTCCATATTTCTGCTGGGACTACTATCATTATGTAGTTTTTCAAACTTGAGAAGTACCTACCATTCAGTTTTAATTAATTTCAGGACCGATTAACTTGTCTAAATCAGAAAATGGACAGCAAAGGTGTTCTGTCTTTTTAGAAATTATGTAGCAGGGGAGACCGGGGATAGTAGACTCAAAATTCACTTATCTTTTTTTTTAAATAACTAAACAAGATGTCAACACGAATTAAATGCCATTTTACTAACTAAAATATGTCTTCTGAAATAATTTAATTTTAAGACCTTTTTTTCCTAAATTTATAAAACAGCCTCAGGTGGGTCAACCAACCCCAAACCCGGGGTAAGTTGACTATGACTATGGGGTCAGTTGACTATATCATTTTTCCAGCTTTTTGATACTAAAACTATAAAAAATTGCGCTCAAATTAATATAATTTGACACAAAAAGTAAAATTAAACAGACAGCTCGGAAATAGAAATTGAGGGAAGCCCCAACATCTTTTGCTTAAATGTTTGCCGTTTTGGGCATATTTTTCCATCGTTTTGTAGGGAAGCCATAGTCATGAGCATCAGATCGTATGGTTTTTCCTTTTTCAAGAATAATTTTTGGACATAAGCTCCAAAACTGATTTTTCAGTCGCCTCCTTGTGGTTTTTCTACCAAAAACAACTAAGTAGATTTACCCCCAACAAAAAAAGTCAACTTGCCCCGATCGCTCTTTCAGGACTTAATGATTTTTTTTTCGGTACTCAGAAATAAAGTTAATATAGGTATAACTGCTATAGGTGTTGATAATACAAACACTCACTTGGTCTTATTCTTAAAAAAAAAAAAACTAACGTTAAAAGCAAACACCTTTACGAAAGAAAAAAAAATAAAAGAAAGCAAAAAAATTACTCACGAAAGAAAAAAAGGGTTTTTTCGCGATAACTCTTGAACGGCTCTAGACTTTATTAAAAGACAACATGTAACTAACTGGGCTGCACACTCAATGTAATTACAAGGACAAACTTGAAAGAAATTGTTTTGTTTTGAAGTTATTGGCAGTTAGTCTACTTACCCTTGAGGCCAACTATCCCCGGTTACCTCTACGCAGAACATCCATCCCTACGTCAAGCGTTCATGGAGGAGATATCGGATCTTTACTTATGATAGCTCCATCGTCAGCCAAAGAATAACTGATGTAGTATTGTCTCCATCCCTTTACCTTAAAGTAGGCAATCAGGGACAGTAACAAATTGCAGATCATTTTAAGTGCTTCCCTGGTGTAAACCTATTGTAATTTCAAATTTTCCGTCAACTCCAGCTGCACATGATACTTTAGTAACTGCTCCATCATAAACGTAAAAAATTATCTCCACATTATCGCTGTCCGAGAGTCATCAATTCCATACCTGCTCAATCGAACGATCGTTTACACAGCTTAGAGTATCTCTCGTCCCTTAAGAGATTGTTAGGCATTCGAACACCTCTTGTTAGCTTAGAAATAAAAATCATAAGCCATCAGAATCCGATATGTCCCAAGTTTCTGAATGTGTTTTGTCTGGTTTAACAGCTTTTCCGTCTAACCAGCTGTGGAGAATTTTGTCGTATTTCACAAGAGAAAATATCTAATGAGCATTTACTCTTCTTTTAGTGGCTTTTTCGTGTATTGTTGTTAAGTACTCTTAAATAGTCAGGGTAGAATTTCCTCCAGTTCTCGATAGAGGTCTACAGAAGGCCAATTGAGTTCCTCAACCAACAACAATTAATTCAAACCTTCTTAACAGCATTGTAAAATTGAAAGAACCCTATACTTGCACTGTGATATTTTTCCTTTTATAGGATGTTTCAACTTTCAAGTACCAGTACCGATACTATCAAATACTTACTGAAGGTGGCGCTACAGTCCAGGGTGGACTTGGAACTCATCCAACAAACCTCTCCAGCCAGTTTGGTAGCTAGCTGTCTCCAGTTTTTGTCGTTGGTTTGTGATGGTGTCGTCGAGTCTTGGTCTTACTCTATTGAGTCGTCTCCATGGGGTGGATTTGAAAACTTTACAGACCGGAGCATTGGTGTCCATCCTCTCCACCCACGTGACCATGCCATCTGTGTCGCTATACAACCGATATGGTTTGTTGTTAAATCTTCTCCTCTATTCACTGTCGATGCCGTCAGAACCATTGATCTTCCGTAGAACTTTTCTCTTGCAACGGCCTAAGGCGTTCTCTTCCGGTTTTGATAGTTTCTGGACCAAATAGTAGAGCAGGGATGATGAGTTCTCTCAAGAACTCAGACTTTTGGAAGATAGTACCTCTAGTGTTGTGTTGACGCTGGAGCTCTGCACTATTCTTTTCAATATGATGTAATAGCAGTTACATGATAGTGCACTTGTCTAAAGCCTTTCTTGACATCAAAGTTATCGGTGACTCTGAACCGGCCGAGGAGCTTGGTAGGGATGCCATAACTGGACATGGTTTAAAACGACTATATAGATGCTGTTATTGATGAAAATTGGTAGGTGTCGATTTGGAGCTCTATTCATGGGTTTTTTTCCAGGATCTGATGTAGTTTGAATATTTGATCGATAGTGAACTTTCCTGGTCTAAAGCTACACTGATATGGACCTATCAGTTTGTTGGGAAACGGTTTCAGACGTTCACATAGTATTTCAGAAAAAATCTTGTGGGCGATGTTAAGGAGGCTGATGTCTCAATAGTTGGTGCAGTTTAGAAGGTCATCTTTCTTCAGTATTGGACAAACAATACTTTCCAATTGTATCAGTAGAAGTGCTTTCAAGAAGATTCTGATACTGTCACTTGTCAGTTCTTTGCACTTGACCTGTCAATTACTTCTGTACTGATGGCCTTCTTAAATGAAAATAAAGTATCATCGTTCTTCAATATAATCGCATCACTTTCTTTAAAAGCTTCTAAAATGTTGGTAAAAATTCTCATAAGAACATAAAATTAATTTTTCGAAAAACAAGACGTTTCTGTCTCCAAAATACAAACAAAAACGTTTTTCAAAGCTGTGGCACCCTGTCAATCCATCGCGAGAGCCATCAATTGCGAGCGGGCGAGAGACATAGGTGCGAGAGAGACGGAACCTGTTTAATACTTTGATTTTGACAGATGGATTATTAGTTTCAGTTGGAATTTTGGAGGCAAAGAATAAAGTCGTTTTGTGAAGGAAATATCAAGTGTTTTCATTGTGCACCGGTCATTACAAAAGCTATCAACCTATCTCTTATCCCTTCATCTGCACCACAACCGCGATTCGATCCAGGTCTCCTTCAGCAAGTTCTTCTATGTCTCCCGAGTGTTGGCCGACACCATCCAGTTCCGCACCCCAAGTCTTTGGGCATCCTGATCCACGCCAACCTTTCCGGCGCAAATTTGGTCTGCCGCGCTGTCTCCTACCATGAATTGTACCACAACGGAATTTCCGGGCCGGTTCCTCTTCGCTCATACGAGCTAGGTCTCCAGCACATCGGAGTCTATCAAGCTTAATTTTTGTCCTCAAGTCTGCTTCGTGGTAGATTTGATATAGCTCATGGTTATATTTTCTCCAGAACGTCCTTTCCCACTAACGGGGCCAAATATTATCCGTAAGATTTTTCTCTCGAACGCGGCTAAGAGTTCAAGGTGCCTTTGGTCTCGTCTTATACAGCAGAAGTTCCGAAGTTATGGTAAAATGTTTGGATTTAAAGAGCCTTGAAAATCGGAAGTAGGTTCTGTGGGCTTTGAGCAGCCACCTGCGTACTTCTTCTTCAATGTTGTTATCGACTGCTACTACTGATCCAAGGTAACTGGACGATCGCACTACTTCGAATTCGTGCTCCTCCACCTTAATAGTTGTTCTGCTACTATTGTGATCGTTTTCAGCTTACGGGACCACCATGTACTTAGTTTTTCCCTTATTTATATGCTGCCCCTTGTTTTTTGCACAGAAAAACACAATTCAACTGAGACTTTTTTTGTTTTTGGAAAATAAAGATGCAAACACTGATTTCATTGAGATTGCAATCGACATCGTGAAAGTCACATCTCACTTTCATCAGCCTAAAAATATGAATGACATGCATTCAATTAAAAGATGTCACTTTTTTGAGACAACTAGTCTCATAATAAAAAATATTCAAGGACCTTCCAGCCATTTTTCATAATTATCATTCTTCTGTTGACAAAAAGCAAAAAAGTCAAATCCGCTTCCTTTCATATGCCTGTATCCTGTCTATCTGTCACGGTCATTTCATTTCATTTTTCCTCCTTTCAATTCTGTCGCTAAGGACTTCCTTCAATGCAGAAAGAAGGACGACACAAAACCCATCCTGCATTAATTCAGTATCTAGACTGAGACTCAATAACCTTCATAACAATCAAAATACATAATATTTCTTCTCGGCGTTGTTATTTCGCTTCGATAGTTTTTCTGACATCTCAATCTCTAGGTACAAAAGTTTTGGCTTCCTTGAAAGTCATCTTCTAAGGATTAGCATTGTGTTTTTGTTTCTGTAGAGATTTCTGCTCTAGCGCCAATGGTGATGCATTCATTGCCAGTATCAATATTTTGTTGTTACTTTGCCCGCAGTCCATATTGTTGCATCGTTCCCAATTTGCTGATGCAGTCTCAATTATATTTTTGACATTGAAGGTTTTTTTCCCTCAATTTTTAAAGATCAAACAGGAGAACCCATCCAAAATATGTCAAAAACAAAAAAATAAAGAAAACACTTTGGTTCCTTTCTGTCTCGATATTATCATGGCTGGCTGACGTCACTTTAAGTGATGGCACAACTTTGCTTTTATGAAAGACATTATTTTTAAATCCCATCCCCTGCTGGCCTCTTCACATAAACAATCAAACTTAAGCCTTTGAATGACTACAATCCGTATAGAGAAGGGGATTAAAAAAGACTCAAAAGACTCTAATGAAAGTGGGTGCACTATTTCATGTGTACGTATATTTGGAAAGAGGCTTTTTGCACATGGCCAAACGTAGCTACATATAAATTCAAAGTTGTTTTTATCCGCAAAGAAAATAGATACAGAGACATCAGACACACGCCGCGCCGCACCACCTACAAAGAGAATCATCTTGAGATGCTTTTTGAGGCAATCAAAGCGACTCACTGACAGTCATCGTCCTCAATGTGCTCGTTGTTGTCTCTTCTTTGTGTAGACCACATACAAACCTACTGGATTTAAATGGGTAAATTGGTCACACGAACTTGCTCTATTGGCATAAAGTACTAAGGTACTTAGTACCCACTAGGACTTTCTAGTAATACGAAGTACGATTAAATACTTTTAAATACTTGAAGTGGTACCAGTGATTTAGGATACTTTTTCTGGTACTTAAGTACTTTTACTGGTTCTTGAAAGTCAAGGAACTGGTACTGTGATGTGCTTTTTGTTTCCCAGCAGAGGTTTCCTTGTGCGTCGGTCTAGCCAAGATCTATTGAAGAAAACAAGAAACTTCAATAATAGGTCTTTCTGTACTTGTTTCTCTCAAATTTGGTAAACCGGGTATCCACTGGTGTCACTTCCGGTGCTCGGATCTACTTCTCGTTTCCGCTTGTCGGATGTCCAGATACTTACTGTCTTTACCGGTGGTAGGGTTTTCGCTACTGGGCCTCAGTGGTCCGTGGTGGTACTACACGGCAGACAATAGCTCTGGTGGATCAGCAGGTTTTTTAAGGCCCCTGGTGGCACTACATGGCAGGCAATAGCTCTGTTGGATCAGCAGGTTTATTTACGGCCTCTGGTGGCACGTGGCACGGCAGGCAATAGCTCTGGTCGATCAGCAGGTAAGTGTAAGGCCCCTGATGGCACTACACGGCAGGCAAAAGCTCTGGTGGATCAGCAGGTTTATTTAAGGTCCCTGGTGGCACTGCACGGCAGGCAATAGCTCTGGTTGATCAGCAGGTTTATTTAATGCCCCTGGTGGCACTTCACGGCAGGTAATGGCTCTGGTATATCAGCAGTTTTATTTACGGTCCCTGGTGGCACGCGGCACGGCAGGCAATAGCTCTGGTCGATCAGCAGGTTAGTTTAAGGCCCCTGATGACACTACACGGCAGGCAATAGCTCTGGTGGATCAGCAGGTTTATTTAAGTCCCCTGGTGGCACTACACGGCAGGCAATAGCTTTGGTAGATCAGCAGGTTTATTTACGGCCCCTGGTGGCACGTGGCACGGCAGGCAATAGCTCTGGTCGATCAGCAGGTTAGTTTAAGGTCCCTGGTGGCACTCAGGAGTCAGGACAAGTTTCCTTCAATATTAAATCCCCTTACCACTGGTGGGGGGAAGCTTTAATAAAGAAATGGCGGTTGCTGCACGGTCGGAACTCAGAACAATTTCCTTCGATATCAAAACCCCTAACCACTTATGTGGGGAAGCCTTAATAAAGAAATGGCGGTCAGCGGCGGCGGAAATGACCAAGAACACTCGATTCGAAACCAAAAGTTGAAATGACAACACAAGTAGTGACGAAAGGTAGTGGTAGTGGTAGCGGTAATTTTACTACGAGAGTACTGACCCTCATATGAATTTTACTACTAAAACCGAGTGTGAATTATATGAATCCGAATTTTAAACTTTCCTGTGATTCGATTTAATTTGCTTATGTCATGTATAATGTATTCTATGAAACAGTGAATGGAATTGATGATATATGCAGTGAACGAGTACCAATAACGGTTCTTGTACATCCATCGATCAATTTCATGCTCCGGTTTTGGAACTATAAATTGAATTTCACTTGAATTGTCATCAAAACTGCATTTTCGACTTTGAGAAAATCTCGTTCTTCTGTCAAAATCTGAACAATTGACATTAAAGAGGTTCCAGAAGAGTAATCACTTTTTTGTGACTCATTAAAACGTCAGATTTTGTTCACACGAAACCAATACCTGTCCCATTGTGTTCGTTAAAAAGCCAAAAAAAAAAAAAAAGATACATTAAAAAATCCTATAAAAGAATAACGGTCTTTAACTCACGTCACTTGTATTTATAGCATCACATAGCACATCTCACTTTTTATAGAACTGAAAATGAATCCATCTCATTCCCTCGGTCTGTGTCATCGCCATCATTGTCTCATCGTCTGTCTATGGATATGGCTTACACGTTTGGTTCATTTGCATCTGGCACGCAACCTGTTTTCCATTATCTCGTAGAGTGTATGAAAATAAGACATAAATACGAAAGAAAAGAAACGGCACACATACAAAAAAAGAAACTGGTGACAGATAAATGCGGTTGAAAGGTATGTTCGCTTCCGTTCCCTCACTGCAAGCAGTGACAGGAGGAGAGGCTTCCTTCCGTGCAGAGTTGGCATAATTTCAGATTCAATTCATTTTCGAAGTCCTCGTTTTCTTTTTCTTCTTTTTTAAATACAAATCGATTTTGCGGTCAAGTTGAGAACCCAGGTGAAGCATTTCACTAGATAGTCTTGCTGTGGGGGACTATGGATAATTGACAGTTTCACATACATACCTGCATAAAAACGGCCTGTTTGTTTTTTACTGATTTTATGAAACTGTCATCTTATATCCAAGCTTAAGGGAATCCACGTTATCGATTGTGTTAGGGCTATGTTCCCATTGCAAATAATTGGTTTTGTTTCGTTTTCTTCATGAGGGGAAGGGAGATAAAAGTGCGGCAGGATGTTGTTTGTTTTTATTTCATTGTTACATCACATCAAGAGAATAAGGTCAGGATTTTGTGTATTTTCCTTTTTTTTTTTGCTATAAAAGCTTGAATGAGAATATAAAACGTTCTCAAATTCCCCTCCGTTCCGTTGTCATTTGTAGACAGAGAGAGGACAATTTTCGTACGTGACATGAAAAGGCCAATTGTCATGGTGCTTGGGCTGCGGAAGTTGTCTCTCATACTCATACGATACCGTTTCATAGTTGTTTTAAGTTAAGTAAGTTGTTATTATCTCTCTTTTCGTGCTCTATTTATTTTTTCTTGTTTTGCCTAGACTTTTTGCATTGTGTATTTGTGTTCTCTACAAGCCGGCAAGAAGACAAAACACAAAAGAGACAAAAGTATGATTGAGGGGATTTATATTCAATAAACTTCCTTAGTTGCAGGGAATTTATTTTCTGATTGTTTTATTACGACAAGACTTATCGGTGAAGCTTAAAGATTGAGGGCGAAATAAAAAGTTGAGTTTGAGTATGAACACTCCGTCCGGGGCTTATGGGATTCTGTTTGATGTTTATTCTGAAGATTGACCTTCGATAATGGAGACGTTACGTGTTACGTATTTTGACATTTTCATTCTCTGACAGGTTGATATGATAATTAAAAATTTACCTCCCAGTCAAGGGAAAAAAAGAGAGTTGAGAGTATTCAAACGAAATGGAAATGAAAGAAAAACTAACACCGGAAAAAGGTCAGCCAACGGCTAGTCTGTGATTGGATTCTTGATTAAATATTTGGAATGAAAGTGGCATGATGGTTGTTTCCAAGGTGAAAAGGATTTCTCTTGAAGGTTGTCAAGAGTCCAGATTGAATTTGAAGTTGAATGTTTGCCGGTGGACGTGGACTGACTGATTGATTCGCTGCAAACATGGAAATGGAAAATGATAGCCAAAAGGGTATTTTTCCTGCGTTACGGAAAAGTATTTACGTTACGGGAAAGGAAATTGATTTCGAAAATGAATTGTAGGAGGAGTAACTAATTTATTTATTTGGAGAAAGGAGCAGATGGTCCTAATAACCTTCAGTCTATTCTCTCATTAGGGCAGAAAACTCTTAACAAGTTGCTAAGCAGTAGCAGGTGTCCAAAGTTTTATGCATGATGCGTTGAAAAAATCAGTTTTCCGTTCTTAAACCCAATCATCATACAACTAAATTGTTTTAGTTGATTTTACTCAAGCGCTCAAGCTAATTGAGGAGCATAGGGATTCCACTCCAATGTTAAGATAGGAAATGCTGGGCTCTGTGAACCTGGCACCCGAAGTAGTGAAGTAATTTGTTCACTACAAACGTCCATTAGCTTGTTAACGGATTTTAAAGTTTCGTAGTAGGAGTATTTTGCACTACGAACCTCTATATGGCTTAAAATGACATTTTTATCGTTTGTAGTAAAATTCTTTTTTCACTACAAACCTCTATGAGGGTTTCTTTCTATTGTAGAGTAAGTAATTCCATGCCCATCAAGTTAGCACTACAACTTTGGAATTTAAAAAAAGTAATTATGCAATTAATTGTCGTGAATTTGTCGTAAATTTGTCGTGAAACAAAAAAATTTGTCGCGTACTTATTTTAAAAGTTAGCCCCTGGTAGTGCTAACTTGATGCGAAAGTTAGCACTACAACCCCTGATTAGCTAAACTGGACACGTAAACCGAAAACTGAGTATGCAGATAATTGTCGTGATTTTGTCGCTGGTAAGTAGCGAAACAAAAAAAATTCCAAAATTTTTTTTTGTAATTTTTGGAATTTTTTTTTTTGTTAAATGAAGTTAATACCATATGAATTTTTTTCCCTTAACACTTTTTTGAACCAAAATTGTTGCCAACAATTGTCGTGAGACCCCTTCTTGTCAGAAATGCCATAAACAATTTTGTCGCGCCTTTAGATAAGAAGCAGTCAGCCTTTGACTGCAATCTTTCTTTTGTAATAATTTTCTATTATGATGAAAGCAAGAAAACACTTATTATTTTGTGAATGATTTAATTGTGCAATAACTTTTTCCCCACAGTGATTTGGGACTTCTTGCCGAAGCAAAAGTTAAAGTAAACAAAAAGACCTTTCCATTGACATATATCATGTCGTTATTGGTTCCTAGGCCAAAATGCCGGTTCTCCTTTACGACAAATTCACGACAATTAATTGCATAATTCCTTTTTTTAAATTCCAAAGTTGTAGTGCTAACTTGATGATGAAAATTATATTGTCGGGGGCTGACATTAAATTCACTACAATCAACTACCTACCCTAACCTATCAAAATAAATAAAGAATTTTTTTTTTTTTCAAAAGTCGGGTGCCAGGTTCACAGAGCCGAAATTGATTCCTCTTCCAATACCCTGCGCCGCGCCATGAGTTCAGTAAGCTTAGGTTAGGTTAGGTTATAGTGACTGTCTAGATGTTATTGACCCACTAAGACCTCAAGGGTCCATTGTGATACCACTGAAGAAGTTACTCAAGGGAGAGTAATGAACTTAAACAAATCATTTTGTACTTTTAATGAAATTAGAGAGACATCCTTGTGTCGATCGTTGCCAGTTCACTGGTATTATCGGAACAGGGATTACCGAATGGCTGTCACTATTTTGGAAAAGATGTCAAGAGGTGTAAGGTTTAGAAGTACCTGTAAAGCTGTTGATGTTGAGCGAAGTGCTCCCGTGATGCACATACCTGCTGACCGCTGGACTTTAATGAATTTATTCAAATTTACCATCTTGTCCAGTGCTGTCCACCATACGACAACTCCATAAATGAGTATCGGTCTGATTACCGAAACCCCATTTTGAGCCTTTGGCCATTTTAGAAGTAAAGCCTTCTTTACTCTTTCATCAATATTTGCCTTGCAATTTAGTTTTTTATCTCAAATGAAGCCTTTATGTTTGGCTTGGTGGGAAAAGCTTAAGGGTATTCCTGATTAGAGGAATTTTGTACCTTCTCGTAAAGAGTACTAGTTCCGTTTTATGTGGATTGAAGTCCAAGCCACAATGCTTCGCCCAATTAGTTAGCCTGTTTAAGGCATTTTGTATGAGTTTCGAGATGACTTGAGGGTGTATTGCAACGTGTCATCAGCATAGGTAATCATCCCTCTGCTTCCATTGATGTAAGGAGGTCGTTTATTACCATATTTCATTGAAGAGGCGAAAGGACTCCACCTTGGGGGTACCTGGATTCACCAATCTGGTGGTAGTTAAACTACTCATGCTTCAAGTAATTGTCGTGCTATTAAGCATGACACTTATTAAATCAATGACTGATTTCTCTATTTGCAGCTAGTCCACTGCTGTTGTGAATTTGTGATCGCGTGGTAGCTGACGTTGTTGAAAGCTCCTTCGATATCCAGAAAAGCTTCGTTGTATTTGAGGGAATATTTAATACTACGCACCAGCAGCGAATGAAGTGCTGTTTCTACTGATTTTCCCTTAGAGTACGCATGTTGAGCTGTGGAAATGAGACATGGTTTCGATGATAGGCTGATTGCTCGTAGAGCTTTAGTGTTAACTTGAGAGGGTTTTCCTGCTTTTAGAATGAAGACTACTTTTGCCATTACCAGGCCTTGGGAATATATATCAACCTTACACGGCTAGACAGAATGATCTCCAATGGTGGAATGATCATATCTGAGCATTTTTGTAATTCAGCAGGAATGATTCCGTCTGGCCCTGGAGATGACTTCAATTAACATTTTAGATTAATTTTCTAAACACTGGTGTCTAGCGCCAAGTATTATACGAATAATTAAACAAACAGATCTAAATTGTTATGGCCGCCAGTCTGTCAACTTTGACAAGACCTGTCATAACAGAACCGTTTCCTATTTTTTTTAAAGTAAATGTATATTTTGGACTGTAATAAACAATTACATGTATGTTTTATAAATAATTTACTTTACTCCGTACTATTTCTGTACGACTTTGTATTTTATATAAATATAATTTATTTTTCTCTGTACAATCCCTCGACCGATATGCGCGACTTACTTCTACGGCTCTGTACAAACGACTGAGGATTGACTCTTATAAGAGAGACCAGATTGGAGTGAAGCTCCGTAATATACTAATACTATTACAATTTAATAGAATTTGACCCAATACTTATACATTCTATACAAATGCATATCGGTTCGATACAGTCAATTTAATGCAAAACATAATTTTTGTTAAATTTATTTAAAGAAAAGAACTGCGACTTAAAAAAATTCTCTTTTGTATTACAGAAAACAACCAAAAACATTTGCATTCGATCACTGTTTTTTCTCCATCGATCCGGAAGATGCGAATTTCGCGTCACAAGAAGATGTCTTCGCATCAGTCGGACGAGATATTCTTGACAATGCATTCCAAGGTTACAATGCCTGCATTTTCGCCTACGGACAAACTGGTAAGTTGTCTTTCTACATCAGACGGGAAACGGTTAGAAAACTAATTTCCTTATATTCAATAACAGGTTCCGGCAAATCATACACAATGATGGGAACACAAGAATCCAAAGGTATAATTCCACGTCTTTGTGACGAACTATTTGGTTCGATTAGCACAAAGACCTCATCAGAACTTGCATACAAAGTTGAAGTATCCTACATGGAGATCTACAACGAGAAAGTCCATGATCTTCTTGATCCGAAACCAAACAAACAGTCGTTGAAAGTTCGCGAGCACAATGTTTTGGGTCCTTATGTCGATGGTCTGTCACAATTGGCTGTGACATCTTATAAGGTGAGTTCTGTAGTGACCCCTCGGAACTTCATTCTAACCTACAAATACTTGTTCTTTCCAAGGATGTTGATAATTTAATGACAGAAGGCAACAAATCAAGAACCGTTGCTGCAACAAACATGAACGCCGAATCATCTCGATCTCATGCCGTCTTTTCGGTTGTACTAACACAAATTTTGACAGATCATGGCTCCGGTGTGAGCGGAGAGAAGGTCTCTCGAATGTCTCTAGTCGATTTAGCTGGCAGTGAGCGAGCAGTTAAAACTGGTGCTGTTGGAGATCGTCTCAAGGAAGGATCAAACATTAACAAGTGAGTCTGTTTCTACTTAAGCCTTTGCAATTATGAAATCACATTTGTTGTCTCTAGATCACTCACAACTCTTGGACTTGTCATCTCAAAGTTAGCCGATCAATCGATAGGCAAAAACAATCGAAACGATAAATTCGTGCCCTACCGTGACTCAGTTTTGACGTGGTTATTGAAAGATAACCTTGGTGGAAACTCAAAGACTGTTATGGTTGCGACCATATCACCGGCTGCAGACAACTTCGAAGAGACACTCTCGACTCTGCGGTATGCCGATCGAGCCAAGAGAATTGTCAACCATGCTGTGGTCAATGAAGATCCAAATGCTCGAATCATTCGCGAATTGCGACATGAAGTGGAGACTTTGCGGAATATGCTGAAGCATGCCACGGTTTGACTTGAACTTACATTTTATAGATCGATGACCTAACATGTCTTCCTCTTGTTTTAGGGCTCCCCTGTGGGTGACATACAGCGAGTGGACATCCACGATAAACTAGCCGAAAGTGAAAATTTGATGAAGCAAATTTCTCAAACTTGGGAAGAGAAGCTAGTTAAGACCGAACGAATACAAAACGAACGTCAGCAAGCCCTCGAGAAAATGGGCATTAGTGTACAGGCCAGTGGCATCAAGGTGGAGAAGAATAAATACTATTTAGTCAATTTGAATGCAGATCCGTCCCTAAATGAATTACTAGTTTATTATCTTAAGGTAAGAAGCCAATCGATTAGCTATTATAATTGTTTTTTATTGTTCTAAAGTAGGCTACCGCTCAATGTTCGAAACGTCAAACATCATCGACTCATGTTCGAATAGTAAAACGTCATCGATGCTGTTTGACGTTTTCGACAGAGAGTTCTTTCTTTTTTTTCGAAATATAAATTAGTCTTATTCTTTCTTTTGTACCGGCAAGAACCATTGTTAAAATAAAACTTAGACTTTAATAAAATAAAACTAGAGAAAATTAGATTTTAATAAATATAACGAATGAAACTACATTTCAATGAATTTTCCAGGACCGTACACTGGTTGGTGGTCATACGATTTCGGGTCAACAGCCCGACATCCAATTATCTGGTCTCGGCATCCAGCCAGAGCATTGTGTAATTGTTATCGAAGATGGTGGACTCTTCATGGAACCCATACAAGGTGCAAGATGTTTTGTCAACGGCTCACCGGCTATTGATAAACTGCCATTGCATAATGGCGATCGTATTTTATGGGGAAATCATCATTTCTTTCGTGTGAATTGTCCAAAAAGTGCCACCAACACAAATCTCAGTTCCGAACCACAAACACCCGCCCAGCTAATTGATTATAATTTTGCGCGTGATGAAATCATGCAAAACGAATTGAGCAACGATCCAATACAAACGGCAATAGCAATGCTGGAGAGGCAGCATGAGGAGGATAAGCAGGTGGCTTTGGAGAAACAGAGACAGGTGAGTTGTGCTCATATGGAATGGTCTGTGGAACTTATTTAAATGCAACTCTCTTTTAAAATAGGAATACGAACGGCAATTCCAGCAGCTGAGGAATATTTTATCACCAAGTACACCATATCCACCGTACGCTCCGTACGATCCATTGAGATTGGGGAAAATTACTCCCAATACGCCGACTTCACAAATGAGAGTGGAAAAATGGGCGCATGTAAGTAAAAGTGAATTGCCACACTCAATTGCTCCAAGGCGGCAAGATCTGGCCAAGACGCTGGTGTTGACCGTCGGTCTCGTGTTTCTCAGAGACTTTACTTTACTGTTCTTCCGTTTACGCCAGTATTGTCCGCGTCTGCGAGCAGTTGAACCGTGTTGGCTCTTCCATCAACTTTGCATTTGAACACTTTTTCTCTTTGCCTTGCAGGAACGCGATGAAATGTTCAAACGTTCTCTAGGCCAGTTGAAGACCGACATTATGCGTGCCAACGCTCTAGTCCAAGAAGCCAATTTCTTAGCCGAAGAAATGGAAAAGAAGACCAAATTCAGTGTAACCCTCCAAATTCCGCCAGCCAATTTATCACCAAATCGAAGGGTGAGTATTTTTCAATCTAAAACTAAACCATCCTTCCTAGCCCCTCGAAACAAAAACAGGGAAGAAATCATAGATTTAACTCTCATTAGAAGGGAAAACAACCTCCAAGTGCTTCGTCGGCTTTATTGGCCCATTGATTGAGTTTCATAGAAGTATGAATTTGTTTTGATTGTCGTGTACGAGATATCGAACAAGCAAGTCGTTTGATTTGAAATATTTAACTGTAACAATCAGTTTAAAATACTCCTCAAATCCACTTTGTTGCGTTAAGCAAAGAGATCAAATCTTTCATCCTCAGTTCGTAAAGCTCATTAAGGTCATTGAAGAAGGACTTGGCCAGCGCAGGACACTTACACAAGAAGTGAAGAACAGTTTCCTTTTCTCGTTGGTCCCCTCAACTACGACAGAAAGTATTGTGGAGTATGCCCAGCATAAATGCGTGTTTCCCAACAAGCCAGTGTCCGGTGCATGTTGCAATGACCCTGGCTATGTCTTGCCTGGGTCTGCAAATAAGGTTATTAGTACGGGATTTATTGCAGGTGGGCCATATCCTTCTAGATATGATACAGTTGGATAGGCTACTACACCTGTGGTTTGATTAAGCGAGGAAAATTGAGAAGATCTTGCCCTTCATAGCACCAAGAGGAATTTTGACTCTTTCTGCGTGACCCGGAACCCAGCCAAGAGTGACCCTGAGCCGAATGTTCAAGCCCGAGCTCACTTCGGCATTGTTGAACTAATTTATAGCATAATGTGGACGAGCCAATCGCTTGAGTAGCCGTCTGACTGTCCGAAAAGATAGCTGTATTGCGCGAGAAGTTCAGCCTGAAAGACACTAGCAAAGTCAGGAAGCCGAAATGACCTGAAGACATTTAAAGACTCAGAGAAAACTCCTACACCAACCCCACACTCCATCTTTGATCCGTCAGTGAAAATAGTTGTGTCGAAGCCTCTCGTCACTAAGTCATCATCCCACTCTTTTCGTGATATAATGATAACTTTAAAATCCGCACTGAGGTCCACAGTAGGAGTGCAGTACCTAGTCGGTTTTTGTCGAAAAGATGTCCACTGGGATGAGGTTAGTAATATTACTATGACCATAAGGTTCATATGGAAAGGTCTGTGAATAGAATACCAACTATTCGATTCCCTAAGTCTCAACGCGCTGCAAGATACTAAATATTTGATGTGCAAGTCTATTGGTAAGAGGTAAAGAAAAAAGTTTATGTCGTCCGACGGACATGAGCGCAAAACTCCGGTGGAGCCAACACCAGCTGTTCTCTGAACCTTTTTTAATTTTGTAATATTGTAGGCTTTGCTAAGTGTAGGCCACCTAATTATCGAACCATAGGTTAAGATTGGACGAACTACGGCTGTATACGTCCACCAAATCATCTTCGATTGCAAACCCCACTTTTTGCCAAAGGTTTTACGACAGGCATAGAAAGCTATACTGGCTTTCTTGACCCTTTCTTCAATATTAAGTTTCCAGTTTAACTTTGGGTCAAGTATTACTCCCAAATATCTAGCGCTGGAAGACAAGGAAAGTGTTTGGTGGGAGGAGGAGGGTGAAGGGAGGTACTTTTGTTTTGGTAGTTTCAGTTTTGCTTTGGTTGACACCCAAGCCACAGCTTGTAGTCCCGTTGCAAACTCTTAGCAATGCCATCTCCGCAATCTCACTAATGAAGTAATGGGTAAAACACTGTTAATCCATCGAGAACACAAGTGGGGCAGCGAGGCTTCGTAAAGTCCTTGTCCTTTATAACACGATTCCGGGTTACATACAACACAGTTGGGGTATGCAAGTCATCCAAGGGATTTACACAGCGATCGTTCGTCCCATACTCACCTATGGTTCTATTGGTGGAAAGCTGTTGACATAATAAACTTTTTCAAAAACCTAAACAAGGTACAGAGGGAAGTTATACAGGAATAACAGAAGCACAGAGATCAACGCCACAAGCAGGGTTAGAAATGATACTAGACCATCGAGATTCACGGAAGCCAGAAGCGCACTTTGGTGAAAAGAATTAGGATTTTGGAGGCACAGCATCTATGGACATGGGTCTATCATACAAAGATATGACACAGTTCCAGGCTTCAAAGAGAACAATGATTATCGGCACAATCGAGGTAATCGTCGGAGCGGAATTTTCTCCGATTTCCCCCGAATTTTGCTTCGAGGTAGTTCTCCGACCTTAGTAGATATCGTTAGAGACTTTTCTATTTTCATACCCGAAAAACAGGGTTGGGATCCTAACTCGCTCATCAGTGAACGGGCCATTCACTATACTGACGGGTCTAAATTAGAGTTAGGAACAGGAGCTGGGATGTTTTGTCAATCTCTTAACATTAGAGAATCATATAACCTCCCGGATGGCTGTAGTGCGTTTCAGGCTATTGGAAAAGCAGCAGAACTGGTATACTAAGAAAAACTAAACTCCTTGGGGATAACACTTTTCGTGGACAGTTAAGCTGCTATCAAAGCCTAAGCCAGGGAGACCATAAGATCCAATGCGGTATTAACCTGTAGGAATACACTAAATAGCATTTGCCATACATACCAAGTCAGACTCTCCTACTATCTTTGATTAGGGGATCACGAAGGACCAATAGGCCCCCGTGTATGCAAGAGCTTCGTACTGTGCACTCCCCAACTAACTTACCTAACTTAACCCCTCTTTCTCTCTTTACATTCGCAGCGTGGTGCATTTGTAAGCGAACCAGCGATTCTGGTGAAGCGTGTCAACTCCGGCAGCCAGATCTGGACAATGGAAAAACTCGAAAACAAGCTAATCGACATGCGCGAGATGTACCAAGAGCACAAGGAGCACGTACTCTCTGGTTTGGTAAGAATTTAATTTTCCTCCACTTTCTTGTTGTTGTAGATACTTAAGCATCACAAAAAATCTAATCAAACTCATGTTTCATTATTAACCAAACACAAATTTACAAAACGCTGCGATTGATCCACTAAAGCCAATGATTGAGGCATTTAGTGACGACGAGGACAACGAAGAGGTAATTTCGATCAATTTTAGCACTCTCACGCCAATCACCCAATTCATCAATGGATTTTTGTTTGCAAACAATTTTCTTACGAAAACCTCCTTACTCTTTTCTCTTTTCAAGGAGGGTGGACCACAGAAGCCATTAGATCCATTTTATGAGTCTCAAGAGAATCACAATCTCATCGGAGTGGCAAACATCTTCCTCGAGGTTCTATTCCACGATGTCAAATTGGACTACCACACGCCGATAATTAGCCAACAAGGAGAAGTCGCTGGACGACTTCAGGTAGAGATATCACGCATAGCCGGCCAGCTGCCGCAGGATCGAATGTGTGAATCGGCATCTGATAGCTCTACCGATAGCCGAGACGATGACTACGATCCAAGTGATCCAATGTCGAATTCGATAACATGTCGTGTGACAATCAAGCAGGCTTCCGGTCTGCCATTGTCGCTGTCGAATTTTGTATTTTGCCAGTACACATTTTGGGGACACCAAGAGACTGTTGTGCCAGTTATCAATGACGAGGTGCTTCCCAGTTCGGATCAGAATAAATTGTTCAATTTTGAACACACCAAGGATTTTACGGTGTCGATAACTGAGGAATTCCTCGAGCATTGTATCGAGGGCGCGTTGTCGATTGAAGTCTGGGGACATCGAAGTGCTGGATTTTCAAAGTCTAAAGGCTGGGAAGTTGAACAGCAGCAGGCCAAGGCACGATCGTTGGTCGATCGGTGGGCTGAATTGTCGCGAAAGATCGAACTTTGGGTTGAGATTCATGAACTCAACGATAATGGTGAATATTCGCCAGTTGAGGTGACCAATCGGAATGAAGTTCTCACTGGCGGAGTGTATCAGTTGAGACAGGGCCAGCAGAGGCGGATTCATGTGCGTGTCAAGCCAGTCCAGAATTCGGGTACTTTGCCAATAATTTGCCAGTCGATTGTGAATATTGCTGTGGGCAGTGTGAGTGTGCGGTCACGACTACAACGCCCCCTGGACTCGTATCAGGAGGAGGATCTGACGGTCTTGCGAGAAAAGTGGAGCGAGGCTCTGGGAAGACGTCGCCAATACCTCGACCAACAGATACAGAAACTTATCAAAAAGGAGGACAAAAGCGAGGAGGAGCGTGAACGCGAGTTGAGCTTGGTTCACCAATGGGTGTCGCTAACCGAGGAGCGTAATGCCGTGCTCGTCCCAGCACCAGGATCTGGAATTCCTGGTGCTCCGGCTTCGTGGGATCCTCCAGCTGGAATGGAGCCCCACGTGCCTGTGCTCTTTCTCAATCTAAACGCCGATGATCTATCGGCTCAAAACACCAACGATGAATTCTCGATTGCAGGATTGAATTCGATTTTGTCGAAGGAACATGGTCACAAGTTTTACACTCTGCAGATTCTTCAACACCTAGACAAGGATGTGTGTGCAATTGCCAGTTGGGATTCGTCGATGCACGACAGTCAGGCACTGAATCGTGTCACAGAGGCCAATGAGCGTGTCTATTTGATTTTGAGGACAACTGTGCGTCTGTCGCATCCGGCTCCAATGGATTTGGTGCTGCGTAAGCGATTGAGCTTGAATATCTACAAGAGACAGAGCATCACCGATCGGCTGAAGAAATTCCGTCTGGTTCGATCGGAGAACGCCATCGCATTGACTGGCGTCACCTATGAAGTGGTGTCGAATATTCCCAAGGCATCGGAAGAGCTGGAAGACCGCGAATCATTGGCCCAGCTGGCTGCGAGTGGCGATGATTGTTCAACCAGCGATGGTGAAACTTATATTGGTAAGTCGAGTGTCGTTATATGTCTTCTTCTGTTGTAAACAATTTGATTCTCTTTATAGAAAAATACACAAAGGGTGTCTCCGCGGTGGAGAGCATCCTAACTCTGGATCGTTTGCGACAGAATGTCGCTGTCAAGGAACTCGAAACCGCCCATGGACAGCCGCTCTCGATGAGGAAGACCGTCAGTGTACCGAACTTCTCACAGGTAAACGATACAAAAGCCATTTCCTTGTCCAGCTGCACAAAGCTTCACAAGAGTGCGCTCATTATTATGAAAACACAACTGAAAATGCTCATCATACTAACAAAAATTATTATAGAATTCACTCGCTCTCGGTGTATTTCTCTTGTCCATTTTTACTCACAAATCAATTTCGTTTTTTTGTAACCTTTTATGTCCTCACTCACTGATGCTTTCACACTTTGTACTTCTGTATTTCAAAAAATATCAAAAACACACACACATCAAAATCTGTGTGGGTGTTCTCTGTTGTCCTACACACAAATTGAAACTGTCTGTCGTTTCCATTTCGGCCTTGCAACTAACTCTTTACAACAAACTAACCAAACTAACAAATCAAGGCCGTGAAAGACACAGCAGCCGCTGGTGGTGTAAGTATTCTAACAAGAAACCAATCTCTCTTCATCTGTGTTGACATTAACAGTCGTTGTCGTTGTTGTTGCGTCCTTTTTGTTTATTTTTATTTGATTTTGTTGCTTAGCTTTCAATACAAACAAAAAATGGAAGCGTGAACTGTTTGACGTGTGCACTTGGAGTAAAACTTCTTTGGCGTTTTTGAAAATGTTGTGCTCCAGTCAGCGTTGCCGCGAAGAAAAAATGTTGAGGGCCATTTCCAAAATGTGCGGGCCACTAGTCCACTACCCAAATTTATCAAACTCATCGCCTGTGCAGATAAGAGATCTTTCGATCTGTACAGGGCAGCTGTCAATGGGTTGCCAGAAGTTTGGCCGGTTGTCAAGCTCGAGGTTGTTACAAGGGAGAATATTCCTTGCCGACCAAGATCACGCATAACGGTCCCGGCTCTACACAACTGCCCAAATATGATTAAAATGAGTATGTAATCCAAACCTGCCTATTTACGACTGGAAAGTCACAAAGGTTGAGAAAGAGTCAAGTGGGTGGCTATAGATAAGCTCACTTGGTGATCAATAGGGAATCACTGCCAGTGGAGCCAGGCGTGATTAAGTACGGTTTCGACGTACAAGACAGACGAAGACTCGCTAAATGCAACCCCTCCAGAGGCCCCTTTAGCGGAAGAACACCAATATGGAGGTCGATATAACACAACACGTGGAACCATCGACCTCCTCAGTCTGTAACAAGCCATCCGACGCGTTGAAGCTGATCTCGCAGTCGACAGTAATTCTGACATGGAAACTGAAGACTCTACTCTAGGCATCACCCTTAGCGAGGAAGTCCTACTTCATTCCTTCTTAGACAATGAAAACGCCGATAAGACAGTGGTGGAGGATCTGGCTAAAAGTAGCAGTGCTGCGATTAGTTCACATTAATCTTCATCACGCCATTATGACCTCTACAAACCTTCTATTCCGGCTGCATAAAACCAGAGAGGACATCGTCCTCAAACAGGAGTCGTGGGTATCAAAATCCACCAAATGCCCGATCGAGCACATTTTGGCAACGCTGGCTCCAGTTGAGTTATTAAAGTCTAATTTTCTTTAGTTTTATTTTATTAAAGTCTAAGTTTTATTTTAACGATGGTTGTTGCCGGCACAAAAGAATATTTCAAAAAAAAAAAGAAAACGCTGTCGCAAACGTCAAATAGCATCGATGACGTTTTACTCTTCCAACACGAGTTGATGATGTTTGACGTTTCGAACATTGAGGGTAGCTTACATTAGAACAACTACTAAAATTATAATAGTGAGCTCTTCTTGACAGTCACAACGCCTCGTCGTCGTTTTACTTCAAACATAGTTTTTAGTTTGCAATAAAACAAAAACAAAAATGCCTCTTTTGTGGAATGTATTCATAGATGTTTGTTTTAATTTGCTTGAGAGTTTTGCAATTGATTGATTGATTGATTTGAAAAGTAGTTGCACTCAAATTTTGGTCTGAGAGAAGAGAAAACTTAATGCTTTTGTGTCTCCATGCAGATAATGCGATTCGATGTGTCGATGGAATCATTAATCAATGTGGGACGTTCGGAGTCATTTGTAGATCTAAACAATACGGACTTCTCCAAACAATTCTTATCACAATCAGGTAAGTGCTATTGCTCCCTCATAATTCTTGGAATTCATTTTTTAAAATTGTTGCTTTCAGGACAACCAGGCAACCGAGACTTTGGTGTACGTAATCGACATAGCTTCGGTGGCAAGGGTTCCAATGACGATTCACCAGGCAAACCCTTCGGCATAGGTATGAAAATGCATGTTCTCTCGTTTATTTGTTTCCATAATTTAGTTTATTGGTTTCTGTATTAAAAATAATCCAAAAATATTTAAAGAAGAGAAACGATAGAAGAACATAAAATAGCCTAATTCTATCCTCTAACTCTAAGTAGAAAAACAAACATTACTAAAAATGGTTAGCACTAAATAGTGGTTACTAAATCTTTAAGCAAAACAAAATCTAAACTAGACTCTAAAAGTAATTGTTTTAGTCACGAACGTTTCATTGTTTAATGAAAATTTTATGCAATTAGAAGAGTAAAGATTCTACAAAATTGTGTTTATTTATTCAACACTTACGAGGAAACATAATTAGGAACTAGACACATGTTTGTAGAGAGTATTTTTATTTTTTGTTTTGTTTATTAATAGAAGCCCTTATCGTACAATCACACTCAAGTGCACGTTAGGTTAGGTTATTCACAGTTAGGAGTCCAATGGGAATTCTTTGTTGATTCAGAAAGAATCTGTATTGGTGGGAAAGAAATGATGATGTGTTGAGCATGTTAAATATTAACGGCATTGGTTATGGCAATGTTAACATTTAAATTCGGGGTTTCCTTTCGATTCGCAGAGGGTTTTCTTGTCATTTTTCAAACCAACGAATATTAGCTCGTAAATCTAGCTCAAATGTTGAACAATATTCGCTCTGAAAATCATCGTCATTATCGTAAACGATGAATTGACATGTGTGAGGTTTACTGCCACCTCTCAATGGATCAGTAACAACACAGGCAGATCGATTAGACAATATTACCCAAAAAATGGTAGTCGGTAACAGCTTCCAGATTTCCATCTCATACTTTTGGGAAGATGGTGGACCTCTGGAAGAAGGGTAGGAAGGTAGAAAAGGCTGTCCTACTTTCATGTAGGACACAATTAGCGCTGGGTGCGCTGTGTGTGATTTAACAATAACAATAACGTAAAATCATATACATAATGTAGTATTATTCTCCTACACTACGGCCAATTATCTCATAGTGCCATTTACTTTGTAGTGTTGAGGTATGAGATCATGTATTTGATCTTGAATTTTGAGAGTTCCTCTCAATACCATTGAAGAATTCTCTATCTAAATGTAGTGCTCTTCCTTGCCAAGACTGTTTCTTTTTTATCTTGGTCCTCACAACTACAGCAGAAAGTGTTCTATGGTTAACCCAATTTTTCCGCATGTTGCAACAATCCTGGCTATGTCATGCCTTGGTTTGGAAATTTAACTAATTAATTTGGGTTTGTTATACATGGGCCACATTATCCTAGATGTAACGCAACTGTTTAACCTATTTCACCTTCAGTTTGCTTCTGATGTGTATATTGTCAGGTTGTTGCCCTTCACAACTCCAAGAGGAGCGTACACTCTCACCGCCAATGAGTTGTGAAGGGCTCATCCTTGCCTAGCTAGCTCGTCTGCCTTCTCATTACCCTCATAGCCCCTATGGCCTGGTATCCAGTTTAGAGTACCCTCGGGTCTAGTTCCTTGAGGGCTTCTCTGCATTGCTGGACCAATTTAGAGGATGATAGAGCTGAATCAATGGCTTTGATAGCTGCCTGATAATCTGTTAGTATAGCTTCATTTTGGTTCTATTGTATAGTTCTAACAGTTCTGCCTGGAATACACTGGCAAAGTCGCGAAGGCTATAGAATTTTGAAATTTTAAGAGATTCACAGAAGTCACCAACACCGTATTCCATCTTCGAACTATCCGTAAAGATAGTCGTATCGTCACATCGCCTTCCTCACAGTCTATTCTTGACGCCTTGACGGGAGCAAGACTCTAAACATCTTTGAGGTGTTTAAAGTAGGAATGCAGTAATCGTTAGTTCTAGAAAGAATGTCTAATGGTAGGCATCTGGCTTATTTGATTGCAATCGGAAGAAGGTCCAGTTGGACAGGACCTAATTGCCCCTGATATTCCTACTCAAGCATTTCTGTGCACCTTTGTAAGCTTGATTACGATGTTATATTTGCTGAGAGTGGGCCACCTAAAACAATGGATCCGTAAACAACTATCGGTCTTACAACCGCCGTGTGTGTCCACTTGACCATTTTGGAAGCCTTTCTCACCCGTTCTTCAATCTTGAGCTTCCAGTTTAATTTTGTGTCGAGTATAACGCTTAGGAATTTAGCACTGGAAGATAAGGTAAGTGGTTGACCGTTTAACTGAGGTAGAGTGAAGGGTGGTATTTTGGTTTTGTTGATGAAAAGCATCAGCTCGGTTTTGTTGTTGTTAACACCTAGGTCACAGCACGCGGCCCAGGTGCTAACTGTCTTCAAAGCGATATTAGTGATTTCACTGATCACCCCTAGAAATATTCTCGAAACAAGAATGAGCAAATCAACCGCCTTCACTCCACTACTCTCGAGTTTCATAAGAATGCTGTTCATGACCAATAGCCATAAATGAGGAGACAGTACACCGCCTTGAGGTATTCCTCTGCTGACATATTTGGTACAAGTTGAATATCCTTACTTTGATTAAATCCTCCTGTTACTTAGCATGGATATTATCCACCTTCTTATGTAGTGCTCAACACCGAAGTCTGCAAGTGATTCTGCGATGGATTAATTATTAGGACATCGTTGAAAGCTCCTTCTATGTCTAAGATTGTAGCTACACCTATAGGGTATATTCTTTGAAGTGAATCGTGTTTTCTATCGTTCTAACTACCTCATGAAGAGCAATCTCTGTAGATCTACCCCTCTGTAAGAAAACTCGGTACACTTGTATACTTTATAGACCGACAACGGCGTTGGAAGACTTCTAACGACTTCCCAATCAGTATACTGGTTCCCAAGCAAAAGTAATGGCTCAAAGAAAACGTTATATCTTGCAAGGATATGAGTATTTTCTCGGACAGCCAAGCCGCTCTCAAATATCTCGTGTCTGCCTCCATAAACTCTATTACAGACCAAATCACGACTGTCGTTCACAACTCTCCCTGGAGTGAGTAACTTTCTTTAGTGGTATCACAATGGACCTTTAGGGTCTAAGCCTTTTGAGTTTCTCAGTGCAGCAGCCTGAGATGGTTATCTTTACGTGGTACAGCCGTAGTTTTTTCGGTAAGTTGACTATTGAACAATTTAAAAGTGTATTACCTATGCAATAGAATTCGTTTGGCATCGGTGATCAGATTTCCCTTTCTGTCGTTACTGTAGGTACAGCGCGGTATTTTCCCGACAGATAGATACATGTCATTGATAGTTTTGGTAATTTTGCGCCCATTCGTGTACGACTGACCCCTGTACAAAACATCTACGAGTCCGATCCGGGCAAAATATAGACAGTAGCCGTCTAAGAGAATGTTCTACACGATAGTAAATTATTCTTGAGATGCTGGTGTTATCAGGCTGTGTGGTTTATAACTTTTTGGATAACCCTCTTATATCTTAGTCGACTGTACCTTTAGATCATGAGGTATAGTAAAATGTGTCGAAAAAGTTTGAATTAGAGAGAGAGTTCGATTTAAGAAGAATCCACTGTAATGATAAGGGAAATTCGGTGTAGCACCTACAAACAACAGAGGAAATACGTTGTATGTGCGCTACCAGTTTTGACTAGGAACCCAATAGCTACTAGAATAAGGATGACTTATGGGCTGATAAAGCAAAGTTTTTTTTTTAATAAGAAAAGAATTAAGGTTGTT
The DNA here is from genome assembly GCA_943590905.1 of Sphaerophoria taeniata. Taxonomy (NCBI): domain Eukaryota; kingdom Metazoa; phylum Arthropoda; class Insecta; order Diptera; family Syrphidae; genus Sphaerophoria; species Sphaerophoria taeniata. The sequence continues at coordinate 10,667,459 of OX016540.1, read as the reverse complement.
TACGAATTTACTCCTTGTCATGCAGTATTTAGGTATTTTAGAGACGTTTACTCAAGTCCATTCAAACGTTTAATGCTTACTTCACATTAACACTGCAGACTCGTCACAAATGCACAGGCACACCCCAGCTTAAAGTTAAACATTTATATAGAGCAGGGGCGAACGCAGGTAGGGGTTTTGGGGGTTAAAACCCCCTCCGAAATATAAGAATATGTGCAGTAAACAAATATCCATTATTGTTCAAAAAAAAATACAGAAATGGTACAAAATAAATTTCCAACTCAAATTCACAAACTATGTTAAACGAAAATTTTTAATGATTCTATTACGATTGGTGGGTCCCAAATAACGGGAGTTGCGACGAATCACGAATATATACAAAAATTCAATTATCCGCTTGCAAATACATTGCATCGGTCGTTATGAATCTAACGGGGGTTGCGAACAAAACCTACGACAAAAAAAAACCTTCATCATAGCCACACCAAATCACACATACTAAAATGAAGCCCTAGACGACGAACATGCTCGTGCTCGCCTTAAATTCGTCATAAAAGGTATGTAGATGGTTCGCCGTTGCCAAACATTTTCGATTTTCTCATTTTCGTAGGTTTCGTTGTTCACATGTAGGGAAATGGTCGCAATATCTTAACTTCCAGCACTCTGAAAATGATTAGTTCCGAACTTTTGTTCGCAAAACGCGAATTCCACAAGTTCCTCAAACGTATTAGTACAAATAACACCACAATTGGCCGATCAGAGAAGCATACGGGGTCCCTCAAGGTAGGATACAAGATCGTATCCATGATAGAATTGCAGAGAAGCAACAAATAAATGGTACCGGAAACTGTCTTTAGTTTATCCGAAGAACACAAGCTTGTTAAGTGGCTCATATACCTTGCCAAGTGTGGCTTTCCTCAGAAGCCCACAGACCTCTTGGTGACAAACGTCCATCGTGAGGACAAACGTATGACTGCTTTCAAAGATAGCCTACAAGGGAACGTATTACTAGGCCTTCTCAAAATGTCACATTACATTATGAACTGAGGGACTCAGAACAGCAGAGGACGAGCGATCGGGACGTATGAGTATTTAGAAGAGATTGACGCAGCCAGTATTTTTGTAGACCCCTCAAGATTCTTAATAGAGATGAAACTTCATTCAGCCTATCTCTAAAACCAGGAGTCGCCAAGAGGTTGGAAAAATCTTTATACTGTAGGTACAACATGGAAACGAATATGAGGCGATCACTGTACTTTTTCTCTTCAGTGATGACACCTTTGCTTGTGTTTCCATATGTGCTCCTTCCTCAAGCTGTTGCAAAAAGTGAGCCGGATAAATGGTATTACCTCTTAGTAGTTGGATACAATCCGAAACGTTTTTCTAATATGGGGTCAATATATTTTCAACAAACGGATTATGGAAAGTAATATAAGAAGCTCAGGACTGCTTTAAGTCGATGGCCTTTCCTTTCCTCCTTCAATGGAATCAACCGACTTCTTCGTATTGACGGAATCATCTTGTACGCTCTTTTACTCAATACAACACATATAACACAGCCCGTGGGCGCATTTAAAGGACTGGAAAATCGATAACAAAAAAGAAATTCACAAATTTCAAACAAAATTACGAAGACGTACTTTTTTAAAGTGTTGGAAATGGTCTTGGATTATTTTAAATAAAATACATATTTGACTGAAATACATTTTTTTTATTGTAAGTATGTTGTCTTTTATTTGTTTAGAAATAAACAGTTTAAAAAAAAAGTGGTTGTTAATACATTTAATATTTAACAACGGCTTAAAAATAACAAATAATAATTAATTTACTAAAGGGAGCTGACTACTGACAATTCCCGTGGCCGACTACTGGAATATAAGGGGCCGACTATAAAAAAATCCGGCTTCTATTTGAATTTTAGTGAATAAATTTGTTTTAGGTAGCAAAACGCAGTATTTTTTCCTAATTTGCAAATATCAACAAATCGGAAAAACTAAGTTTCACGTCCAACAATTAAATGACGGATTTTTAAAGACCACGCAAACACAAAAATTAAGTTAAAGAGCTGACTACCAGTGCCATCACCCTATACTATATATTTTTTAAAACCCCCTCCGAAATTTTTTTCTGCGTTCGCCCCTGATATAGAGACATGCATTGCAATATTAAATATTTTGTCACAAAACTCACCGACCCACCCACAAAGCTTTCGAAAGTTCAAAACAGTTCAAAAGGATATGAGTGAAGTTGTACGATGTTAGCACTTTAAGTCTTTCTTAATTTTTTCATTTTCTTGTTTAGAAAATCATTCTCCTCCTTTTGCAATTAGTGTGTTTCATATGCTTAGCATCACAGAAGCGCATAATTCAAAAATTCTCGTATTGAAACTTCTTTTTCTTTATTTAAACAAACAAATTTTATAGTTTTCTTATGATGATAATGGTATGTGCTTAGCTTTTATGAACAATGGCTCTAAGTGCTCTGTTTCGAAATTTTTTTAAATTAGAAAAAAACAAAAACAAAAAATTTCAATTTTTTATCAAACATCTGCTTCTGTTCTGTTAGCATTTTTTTAAAATTAAAATCAAATTTAGCAAAACTTAAAAAAAATAAAAAATCAAACACGATCAAAGTTCTTGTACAAACTGATCATCAAGTGAATTTTACTAGAATCTTCCTTGACGAATGGAACATTTTTTTGACTAGCTCTCTCTTTCCCTCTTTACAAAATAGTCCAACCCTCGCCCTCAGAAAATATTTTTCAATATAAAATTAGTTTTAACATAAATTTTTAAATATATTTATTGAACTTCTATTTTTCTTATATGTGAATATTCTTTTTCTCATTCTTTTGGTTTATTATTTTTGTTAAAAAACAAAATGTCAAAAAATAAAAAAAAATTACGTAAATCGGCACCGCGTTGTTGTTTCTATAATCCTGTCAAGGCTCAATATTGTCAGGTAAAGGATAACAAAATACAAAAAACAAAATGCAAAGTGTTGTTTGAATTTCCAACTAAAAAAATACAACAAAAACCCACACTTACTACTACAAGAACACTAAAGTGCTGTACGACCTCTAATTTGTACCTTTACCCTATACTCGTACACAATAACAAAAAACACAAAATCTTGTGAATAGAACAATTTACTCAAAAACAAAATAAATTTATAAAAAAAGACGATTGTGCATTTTACCGCTATGTGATCCGAATAATGTTCGTTGATTGTTAGTTCGTGTTGATTAGATTTTCCAAATTTGGTTTTCTTTTAAGTTTCACCTTCTTGATTGAGTTTGGTTTGTTCTTTCGGTTTTGTGTGTTTTTGACTTTGTTTTTGTTCGTTTTATTTTTTAGAAACTATTGGCTACTTTTTTGGTTAAAAATTATCTCTCTCTTTCTCTCTTTGAAGTGTGGTTTTTTTTATTGTCGATTTGTTTTAATTTGATAAATTTTTATTCCTGAGGAGGAAGAACTTTGAGGCGTTTAGTTATTGTCAAGGTGCTCGTGTTTCGTGTTCGTTTTCGTGTAAGAGAAGTCTACTGCTTTTGAAAACGCTTGGCTTATATGTTAAATTTTTTTTACAAATTTTATTCTATGGGAATACTTCTTCTTCTCTGAAGAATTCATAAAACAAAGTTCTTAACCTCTAACTTTAAAGTGTGGTTCATTCTTTTTTTTCATTTCAATTCATTTCATTAAACAAAATTAAGTTCTAATTTTTTTTTTGTATTTGATATTTTCCATTAACACAAGATGGTGGATGTTTCTTATTTTGAACCTGTGGTTGGGCAAGAGATCCTTCTTGAAGGTCTATATTTAACTACGGTCCCTTATTAACTAGTACAATCCAAAACAGACCCTAGCAAAAGATTAGAACGGTGGCGCATCTCGGAAGGGAGTGGCCTCTGTCCGCGATACACTTAGGAGTGAATCGGAAAAATAAACAAATAATGCCCGATTTCACGAACAACTTTTAAACACTAAACAGGCTTTTAAAACGTAAAATGAGATTTTTTGGTTTCACCAAGCTTTTAGACACTTTTTTAAACTAAATGGCAATTTTGACTCATTAAATTTTAAAAGTGTCATTGAATATTTTTAAAAGTGAATATAACGCTTTCTCATTTTTTCTCACATAATTTTCATGAGGATGTCAATTTTGACAAAAATTTCCCTGAAATTTCCCATTTCAAGTTGATGAAACTCAAAAGTTTTAAGGGTCTGATAAAATTTAAAAAATTTTTTGCTAAAAGTACTTTCAGTGTTTGTTTATGAAATTGGGTATAAGACTCTAAATGCTACTCTCTGTTTCTGGCGAAAACTACAGAGTTAACGGTGAACCGCAACATTCTGACGGCTCTTGTCGGTGGTGCGCTTAGAAGAGGGGTCCTGTTCCTCTCCCTAGCGGAAGTCTAGAGAATAATCGGTGAGTGGTTTTCGGTTGACGGGCTCCTGTCTGTGGTACGCTAAGAAGAAGATAAAATCATCTTTCGGAATTAAGCCTTGCCTGGTCAGAGACACGCTTAGAAGAACCAGATTTCGGACATGCAAAAAAAATTCAAGGAATTCCCCAAAAGGTTCCGCTGTAGAAGCTGTCGGCGGTACGCCGGGGTTTGTCGCTGCTAGTACACTGGATTGGTACTCGGCAACAAAGAAATAACTAATTTTATATGTATGAAATAACACAATGTGAATTGTAAGGAAGCGAATAAAATAAATGAATTAATTTCTCGCCAATCTGTTGGTTGGTTTGAGAATCTGGTTTTAGCTAAACAGACGATTCGGCTTATGAACTTTTAACCGGTTTTCGGCAAACGGAGGAGCAGTATTTGTTACGCTTCGTTACAGTGCAAAAAAGGGATACAAAGATCAGAGCCCGGACTTCGAAAGCTCGTGATTATTTGATTTGCATGTCTTATAGAGTTAAGAGACATTTCGTCATCTTATCAGATGTTTGTTGTCATGCTCTAATTATTGTCTTACTTACTTACCTTGGTTCTCAGACCTATTAAATCCGTGCAGGACCCCTAAAAGGGCATTACCTCTCTTCTACCCCTACGCGCCATCGTGTTTGGTTTCCGAAGATGTGTTTCACCCCTCTAGCTCTTGCCTAGTGACGCTGATTCCTCTTCGACTGTATCCCGCCGCTTCTCGGTCGCCCAGATCTTCTTCCTTCTTGTGTGAGCGTGTGCCTCTTTTCGAAGCGTATGTCTAGAACATTACCACTAACGCCTTCGTATAATAGAGTCAATAGGTCCTCATAGGATATTCGGCGAAGACATCAATTGACTAAGTTTGCAGCTTTCCATTGATGGCTTTAGTAACTTTCCAGGTTCTGCATCCATACAGCACCACAGATTCGACATTCGTTCGAAACAGTCGCAGCTTCGTTATTTAACTGAAAGAGTTACTTCTCAAAACTTTGGACAACATACCAAACGCCGCTTTTGCTTTTCCGATGTATCAGATGACGTTTTGTTCCGTTCAGCCTTCGATGGAGACGATACTATCACGATATTGGAAGCTCTGCACTTTCTCCATCCACTGAATGAGAGGAAATATTGATTAGAGACGGTGGTCGGGTTCCGTGGCTGATTATTTTTGTTTTGCCGGAATTGATTTTAAGCCCCACGATTTCTGCTTCTCTCTCTACCCTTGCTGTCATTTGACGGAGATCCATGATCCTATGAGAGAGTTAACAAACTTCGTCCACGTAATTTAGATGTTTCAAATAGGATGTTAAAGTCTATTGTAACCCTCCGCTACCTGACTCCGTTTGGATTTCAAAATCGAATGACAACCTACCATCATGCAGACCATGACACATCAAAGTTCGATCCTTCGTATGTTGCTTCACAAGTATATAGTTTTTTTTTTGAGATGCCTCTCCTAAGTAAAGCTAACCAGATGTACTCCTTATTATATATATGAACACTGAACAGTAGGTGTAATGGTGATCGATACTGAAGGCACTGCTATTTTCGAAACAGCAGGAAGAACGCAAGTCCTTGTCCAGTGTTCGCACTTGTTTTAGAAGCTGGACGATCACACCCTTCTTCCACCTTTCGGTGGACCAGACTTCGCTTATGAGCGGATGAAGCAGTTCGCTTGAAGACGTTGGCGCCGCTTGTAATAGCTCTCCTGAAATTCCATCAAGTCCCACCGTTTTATTGTTCTTAAGTGCTTTATTGCGGCTACGATCTCGTCTTTACTGAGAGGTACGGTGGGGATTCCGGGATTGGCTTGTTCGGGAAAGTCAGACGGCATCGGCTCAACGTTGACTTGTTGATCCTCCGAACTTAGAAAAATACCTTAGTTTACCAGGTGTTGTTTTGAGCTGTGTGAACCTGTCAGCTCCTTGTTTATTTTGTTAATGGCCCAGATGTCGCTTTTTTGGTTGTAACATCACTTTAATTAGGCGCTCTGATGTGAATAAGGGCTGTCTAATCGAAGATCTCCGTTATATAAGCTTTCATACGTTGCCTTTAGGCCTTACCATTGGATAAAGTACAGTCAAACCCATAACTACATCGAGTGAGTTCAGTTCAAATTCCACAAAAGCTGCATTTTGCTTTTCCCGCTTTTATTTTTCTGTTCTCCTCAAGTTGTTGCTTAATAAGCTCAGACATTATTTCGTCACGATTGTGGATTTGTAAAATATCTTTCAGATCCACCAACTGTTCTATAGTGACCCTTCTTTCGTTCGTCCAACACTTACGCATAATAGATTCGATAGATTCAGGATCGGGACCGAAAAATTTCATCTCAAATTTGCCATCAGTCGGTCTGATTAACTCGATTATTGCATTGAATCTATCAGCTCATCAAGTTTCTGCTGACAATAGTCAGTTGTCTTTTAACTTCGATATTCACTTAGCTTCCGCCAGCCTAATAAAAAAGAAAACTTGATATTGATATATGCATCTTGTCTAGTGTTGGCATGAGCATATTCAACTATTGAACTATGATTCATTGAAGCAGAAAAACATGAGAAACAGATTGAATGCATCAAATATTGTATTTTTTGGACTGTAATAAAACGATTGATAAATGAAACACACGATTTAAAATCGTAAACCCAGTTTGGGAAAAAACCGACTATATAACATATTTTATTCTTTCACTATTGAACTGTATGGTACAATCTGCACACTAATATTTTAAAAATAATTAACTTTACTCTGTTCTATATCTTTACGATTCTGTATTTTATATAAATATAATTTACTTTACTCTGTACAATCTCTCGACCGATATGCACGACTTACTTCTACGGCTCTGTTTGTTTAAACCACTGACTCTTATATGAAAGAGCAGATTGGAGTGAAGCTCCGTACTTTACTAATACTATTACAATTTAATAGAATGTGACTCATTTAAAACTAATCCTTATGCATTCTATACAAATGCATATCGGTTCGATACAAATATGATTCATTCTTCTTCACTACCATCAATGTGTCAAACTTTGTCCATTTTTGTTTTCATTATCATTAATTTTTCCATTTTTCTTTAAACGTTAAACGCTTTTAAATTTTAAATGTCTTAGCTGGAATGGATGTTTAAATGTTTTTTTTCGTTATTGTACCAAAATTAAAGCTTTAGCACGATTAGCAATCACACACTGCGTCATTCAAGCTTAGGATCAGCCATCATCAATCATCAATCTTCATGTCAAACCATTCTCATTGCCAAAAAAAAAACAACAATCGAATGTTTGCACATAAAAGTTATAGTTGAAAACTCTCACCCTAACCACAAAAAGGCTGACTAGCAGCCTTCAAAAAATTTCTATGAAACTTTGTGTCCCACATTTAATTTATTTAAACAAAAAATGAATAAAAAATGTCTAAGTTCTTAGAAAAAAGTGTTGTAAAAACGTTTCTAACTAGTTTTGTAGAACTGTACCCACATCTCTAGAGATGTCCGTTAAATTTATACAAAAACAAACATTTTTAAATAAAAAAAACAACAACAACTTAATGTTTTCAATAAGAAAAAAACTTAAATATACTAACAACTTGTTTTGACAATAATTCACTTGGAATGCAGCTCGGCCCACTTTCCTCAATCTCAGCTTGAATCTCAATTCGTTGAGATCACAACCCACAAAGCGTACGTCTCCCTAAATTTACTAACAATCTTTCCTAAAGCTGGAAAAAAATATATCACGAAGAGTGAAATAACATAACCTCAATGAAATTTGTTTTATTTGACTTTTATAGCATCCCCAGCGACTAGCAAGTTAGTTGGACTTCGCATGACAACGTTACACGAGGAACCTTTGGGACAGCGCCCATTGGCTGAAGAGCCCGAAGACAGTTACAGTGATTCGGAGTATGCCGACTATGAGAATGGCAAGTACGCAAAGAACTTCAAGGCAAAGTCTCGACTCACCTCGTCCAAGACAATGGACTCGTTCATGGATATAAACAATTCACACACCAGCATGAGCTACACATCGAGTGCGAATTCGACGTTGAAACATTTGACTGGCATTGGAACGCCCAGTATGAGTTCGTCAACATCAAGTGGTTATGGATCGCAAGTGAGTTTTGAAATGTTTTTTGTGCTTTTGCATTATTATAATTTTGTTTTTTTCTTAAGTAAACTACCCCTCAATGTTCGAAACGTCAAACATCATCGACTCATGTTCGAAGCTGTTTGACGTTTGCGACAGAGAGTTCTTTCTTTTTTTTCGAAGTCGAAATATAAATCAGTCTTATTCTTTCTTTTGTACGGGCAAGAACCATTGTTAAAATAAAACTTAGACGTTAATAAAATAAAACTAAAGAAAATTAGACTTTAATAGCATATCATTCATTGATTTGGGTTCTGTCTTTCAAGGCCGTATCTTGCAGCAATCTTACAAATGATGACACAGTTTCCATGCGTTCCATGAGTATCGATGAGACTCCAGGTGAGATCGCTTAGGCCTTGTTGCGCTCCTCAACTTATATCCGATTTTCTTTTTAGATTTCGATCGTGTAAACTCGTGTTCACCACCAAACAAGACACACAACTCGACAATGTCCATCAGCAATAACACCGAAAACATCCAAACGCCCTCGTTCAATAGTCGTCAAGCCCGTGTCAATCCATTTTTGAAAGACATGCCGTCATTACCAAATAATAACAACCATAAAACCGTTTCAAGGGAGGCGGTGCCTGCTGCGGCGACAACGCCAACTGTTGTTGAAGGTCAGCAGCAAAACCATTCTAAAAGTCTAACGCCAACGAAAGATCATCCTTTGAAAGACATTGAGGAATGTGAAACCCAATCGCAAGATTCTCAATTCAGCGATGATAATAACAAAAATCAAGCACAAATCTCAGAAGCTGCCACAGCCACAGCCATGGACATCGGAGGTGAAGAGGACGAGGACGAACAGGAAGATGAAGAAGAAGAGGATGAAACTGTAATCGCCCCTCCAAGCGATGAGAATAAAAACGAACTACCAACCGACCAACAAAAGGCTGAGGACAATCAAAATGCAAACGAATCCGATTCGAATGCATTGAACGAACAACAACGCAATGAACAACAACTGGAAGAAGAAGATCTGCTGCTCCGGCTGGATAACCAGAAGAGCCATAATACACAAATCATGAACGAAGGAATTGGCATTGTTAAAACCCAATTGCCACCGGGCAAAGTGGTGCGTAGGAAAAAGACGGCAGTTAATCAGGTGCGCTCGAACAGTGGGCATCGAGCGTCACTGCCACTGATGAAGACCTCGATGGAGATGACATCGTCGAATGATAAACTTAACGCTCAATTTAATAACATGACCAGCAGCGGCACAACGGACTCTTCAGAGAGACTAGAAGGTATGTAAAATCAGTTTTTCTTCTCTCACTTGACTAACTCTTGGATCTTTCAGACGGCGGAAAACATCATGTTGAAACTCCACTGCCCGACTGGGTAAATGTCGGCGAATCAGTCCAAATCCGACCCTACAACACAACGGGTGTCATCAGTTTTGTCGGCCAAACGCATTTCCAAGGCGGCACCTGGATCGGTGTTGAATTGGACACACCAACTGGCAAGAATGACGGCAGCGTCCAAGGCATTCAGTACTTTCAATGCAAACCAAAACACGGCATTTTCGTTCGTTTCGACAAACTGATATTGGATAAGCGAGGGAAGGCCATGCGCCAATACAAAGCCGAACAGAATTCGAAAGGTGACACGATGTTTAAGGAACCCCCCGCAATCAGACTTAACCCATGTTTTTTTTTTACAGCTTTAGATGCCAATATGTCGAGATCACGAAGCCGCGGTGAGGCCCTCAACACGCTCGGAACATCGCGCAAATGATTATATCCGAAATGTTCGCATCAAGTGCAGCGTCTCCATTGCTGGGGCGAAGCCACTGACGAACAGACGTCCGTCATTGCCAGGTCTTGCAACCGAACAGCTAAGAACACTGTTGTTGCCAGCCGTCCAAATGCGAACATTTCCACACACACAAAACCAACTACTGTCACACGGAGCTACAACAGGCGTTCAACTGCATTTTAAACAAAAAAAAACTATCTGCTGAAGAAGAATGCATCTCAAGAAAATCCAACAAACAGATAAGCAAACAAACAAGAATGTTTTTAATAATTTCGAACCGTTAGTTTATTCATTTTAATTAGCTTAATTCTAAATTTAGTGTAGAAATAGGTAAAAAGTGAAAATCTACAAAAACTGCTACTACTACATAAACACTACTGAAAGACAGATTATCATTTGTGTTAAACAATTAACTATAATTATTATTAATTATTCTGTAACATAAAGCATTAATGTGTGTGTGTGTGTGTGTGAACTGCAACGACACACACACATCTACGATATTTATATAAATCCTAGGTTTAGAGATTGGCCGACTTTGTCGTCGTATTGTCGTATAAATTATAAAATATTTGTATTTATATATATTTGCCTGCTTTTACAGTTATTATGTTTCAAATCAATTTGTTTAATTTACAATGTTTTATGTATACACACACAGGAGAAGTTGTTCCTCTTTATGTTTTTTGCTTCCAAACAAATCAAAATAACTGTAACTTGTGATTATTTTATTACCACTTTTTATTTTGCTGAAATGATTTATTTTTACAATCAAGTATTTTGTTATAATTATGGAAGACACTTACTTTTAGTTTGGTTTTGTTTTTGTATTTCTTAAAACAGAAAATGTATGTAGATTGAGGTTAGACAGAAAAACGAATTATTTTGAATTAAAGTTACAACTGTTATGTGATCTATTTTTAATTTAAAATTATTATTTGTTTTATTTTCACTTTTCTGTTTTTCTTTTTTATGGTTTTTAGAGCAAGGAAAGGAAGGGTTTTTGAACAATTTTGTGACATGCGCCCAGCTTTGCACTGAAGATGTGCGTGCGAACTGCTCTTAACAGACTTTAAACATCAAAGGTAAGTGTTGAGTTGTGAATTTTGATGCTCAGTATTAATTTACTTATCCGGCTCACAATCAAGGATCTCAGCCTGAGATATTGCAGCCTTCCATCGTGAACGGTCCCTCGCATGCACTCTCCAGTCGCCGAAACCAAGCGCTCTGGCATCCACAGTCACTTGGTCCTTGTACAGTAGGTTCGGTCTTCCTTGTCTCGAACCTGGGATGAGAAGACTTTCTCAGCTGGAGCGTTGTCGTTCATTCGCTCAATGTGGCCGAGCCAATGTAGTCGTCTTTTCTTGGCCTTCTAGACTACATCCAGCTCATATAGTTCTCGGTTGAACCTTCTTCTCCATTCGCCATCGTCGCATACGGGACCGGAAATCCGTCTAAGAATTTTTCTTTCGAAAGTGCCCAGTATCAATTCCCCTTTTTTACTTATCGTCCAGCACTCGGCGCCGTAGAGTAGGACTGGTAAAATCAAAGTTTTGTATAGCAGACACTTTGTCTATAGAGTGAGGAGTTTTGAACCCAGTTGTTTGGCCAAACCGAAGCAACAGGGTAATTCTTCTTCGGATCTCCACTAAGGTGTCGTTTGTGGGATTGATGTTTGTTCCAAGGTGGTAGGTGAACTCCTTAACTTCCTCGAAATTGCTGCCACCAACAGTGACGTTTTCTCCTAGGCAGTGGTCAGATGTTTCTTTGTTTGTTGAAGCATGTACTTTGTTTTGAGTATCCGCCCATTTGCCCGAAAATACACTCCCGAATCAGCATGCCCGAATGGACAATTGCCCGAACGGCTTTACCCGAATCCACGTGCCCTAATCAAACTAAAGTAAATAATACCTGGAAAATCCTTAACGGGATTCCCCATCTAGTAAAACGATTTGAAAAACGATCAAAGGAAGCTATGTTTTTTATGTTAAACGCATTTAAAAGTTGTTCACGTTATAGGGCTTTCACACACTGTTCACGCTACAGAGTAGTCAATGTAAAAAAAAGGTGTTCACGTTTGCCGGTGTTCACGTAAGACGGTGTTTTTGCTATCGCGAGTCTACTGTTCTAAATTGTGTTATATCTAAATTTGTTCAAAGAGGAAACTATAAATTACTCGTGTACTCGTTGGAATGAATCGAAATAATGACCAACCGAAAATTTTAGGTAAAAAATTACTCCTGGGTGGCTGCATTTATGTTCGATCGAGAGAAGGAAATGGCAATTTCTACTGAGATTGCCAAAAATTCCGTCGCGGAGAATGCAAAGCACGTGCAATTACGCGTTCAAGTCCAACTGGATTAATTGTAATAAAAGGCCTAGAAGAATCTACTCATGAGCATCCACCAAATCAACACATGGTTAAAGCAGTAACAGCAAAAGAGAATATGAAACGAATCGCAGAAGAGCACCCTGAGTGCCCTCCAGCTCAAGTAATAACTATTTACAATGTATATTACAAATCAAGTGCGTAATAATACGTATCTTAGATTTTGCGAGACAGTCCAGCGATCGAGGACTGGAACCAGTTGTAATTGCGTTCCCTTTCGTGTTCGCTCTTTTATCTTCAAAAGAAACCCATCAATACGAAGCAGTTTTGGAAGAAATCAAGACCACGGCAGCATCGTACGGGATTAATCATTGCAGGCCGCAAAGAATTGTCACCGATTTTGAATTAGCCATCATCAATGCCTGCCGCAAGGCATACCCGGAGACCCCGTTAGGTGGTTGTTTCTTTCATCTTGGCCAATCTCTGTACCGGAAAATTCAAAGTGAAGGCTTGCAAACAGCGTATAACGACCCAATGACGATTCCCTACGTGAACAATGTCACATGATTTTGATATTGGCGTTCTTCCCTGTACCCGATATGCCTGATGCGTTCGAAATGTTGTCCAATGAAGTTTCCGATTCTTTGCTTGATGTCCTGGATTATTTTGATGCAACTTATGTAAACGGCAGAGCAGGACGTGGTCGACGCCGCGCACTACCGCCATGTTACCCTGTACAATTGTGGAATCAGTACGAAGCCACACTGCAAGGACTTCATCGCACAAATAATGTCAGCGAAGGTTGGCACAATCGTTTTCGATTGCTCGTCAACAAAAGCTGCGTTTTATTATCACAATGATCCAGATCAGATCATTGATTTATATGTGAAACAACAAAAAATCGAAATCCTACTTTTTACTTGGATCAATTTTTGTGATCCAAATATTAGTTCTTCTTCCGCACACAAGTTGAAATGTTGGCGTATATTTTCAATAAAAACGGTGCTGCCACTTTCACACATTTATTATCCGGGAATGAGATATTTTTCAATTACATAGCAAAAGCTTTTTTCATTAAAAAATAACAGAATAATCGTTCAACAAAATTATCGTAGGGCAACTCCGATGTAATTGACAGAATGAAAAAAATTCAAACTGCTGCCAAACGTGACGTAATAAGTAAATTGATGATCCAAAGCTGTTTTATTATCATGATCTAATCCGGATCAGATCATGGTGATAATAAAACGCGGCTAAAGACAATCCAGGGGTGGAATCGTCTAAGGTGATTTGTGATCGGTGATAATCACAAATCACAAATTTTGTCTGCGTAAGGTGATAGTCACAAGTGATAATCACCAATTTGCTACTTTTCCTTGTGACAACTATTTTGCTATCACATTGAATAAAAATTTTTGTTTATTGATACTTGAACAGTCAAATAGAATAAATATATTCGAACTTCAAATTTCAATTTCAATTTCAAAAAAGAAACTTTTTCGTTTCCTAATTTTCTGTTTTCCTAATTCTCTGCCCCGCCGTTTCTTTTTCAATATCAACTCATGTAATAAAATGCTTGCAAATAGTGGCGCTACAATCGGTTGCCAGAGTGATTGTACTAGTCATAATATGTCATTTGTTTTTTTGGGAAATGATGCCAAGCTTCGAAATATTTTTGGTGATCACCTTACACAGAAGGAAAATAAAATGTGATCACATTTTATAGTCACAAAGGTGATAATCACAAATCACCTTACACGATTCCACCCCAGTTTTATATGCCTTTCTGACACAAATACAAAAGGAACAACAAGACACTGAAACGTGTCTTGTTGAGTTAAGTCTTGGACGCTCGGTGAAAGCTACTCCCAAAAAACATTTGGTAACACTACAACGTCGTTTCCTCATCATATCTGAAAAGTACCAAAAATACAAAGACGAAGGTCGAACTATAGAATATTTGGAAAACATTTCGCACAACATTTTGCTTTCTTGAGATTATTATGTAAAAATACAGAAGAAAAATACATTGAATTACAACAACAATAACCGTTCTATAATAATTTTCTTTCGGGCGTTAGAACATTCGGGCATTAAGATTCGGGCAAAATAATTCGGGTTTGTATTTTTCGGGTTTTTCACTTTCGGGCAAATGACCATTCGGGTGGGTGTTTTCGGGCGAATGACCGTGAATCTTGTTTTGTCCTCATTCACTTCAAGACCAACGAGTTTTGCCTGTTCTTCAATCGCTGTGAAAGCCTCAAGCACAGCTCTCTTGGATCGACCGATGATGTCTATGTACTCCGCATAGCCTAGGAGGTGGGTAGACTAACTTGTTGAAGATAGTGTTTTCCGTGCTCACACCTGCGTATTGTTTAGCGTCATGCGGCACAGTTAGTTCGGGATCCCGAATTCAGACATCGCCATCATAAGCTCATAAGGTGTTGTTTTTGGCCCGAGACTCTTCTAGATCTTTGAGCTGAGAAACTGCGGATGCTCTTTTCTTCCTTCGCAGGGTCTTTTTCTCATTTCTTATTTTTGTGCGGTACTCTTCTCTTGCTGCTCTTGTTTTCTGTTGCAGCATCTGCAAAACGTGCATTTTCCGTCTCTCTTTTCAATAAAGTGAACTCATCATTATATCACGGGATCTTTTCGGGGGTGGCTGGTAACTTATGGTGGTTTCGGCTACATTTTTTATTATTTCGCGATATTGGTTCCACAAGGTGTTGACGCCTGCGGTAATTGGGAAGACGGCGGAGAGTCGCTCACTGTAGTCTCTGGCATTCTACGAGGTGGAACGACAGAATTGCACATCCTGATATCTATGAGCAGAAATGAATCCATGTCCAGCTACGTTAACCGAGTCTAACTAAAAAAGACTCAAAATAAAAAAGTGCAATATTTAAACAAATTTGTTATAACCTAGCTTAATTTTCTTTATTTATTTATTTTTCAGTTTTAAATTTAATTTTAGTTTAAGCTCGCACATTAATAATTATTTACTATAATTCATTGATGATAAATAAACTAAATATAGTAGAACGTAGAATTAACACCACGTAAACGCAGTAGATAGAATGTAGATGATCCTTAACCTTTTTTTTCAATTATTCTAAGAGTGCAATACAAACAAATTTATTACAAAAGTTAAAAATAAAACAAAAATATTCACATACAAAATATTCATCCATTTTCTCTTATTAGAAACAACTTAAAAACCGAAAAAAACAATGTAATTATGTAATATCTCTAAACCGTTAGGGAAAAAGAATTGAAACTATTCAAAATAAAATAAATAAAATCTTTAAAAAAAATATAACAATTATATATGCACGATATTGGAAAATGGTTTAGAAAATATGAGACAAGTTTTTTGAACGACGCAATCGGCTTTGCTTCATTCTGCTGCCGTACAATCGTTTAACCGTTAAGAATGGAAAAGAGTGAGGTTATAGAAATTTAACAAAAAGAGTTGTGTGACATTAAAAACTTTTAAAAATATTTACAAACAGATTTAAAAAAAACATTCTACACAAACTCCGCGATCGCCATTTCTTAAGGTGCTAGGACATAATATATATTCTCTATTAGTCGGTTGGATATGTTTGGCACATACACACTAATGCACGTAATACATTTTACCAATCATCAAATAAATTTATTAACAAAAAATAAACAACTTAAATCCGACCTTGAATATAGTATCTAGCTCAAAATACGAAAACAAAAAAATATCTAAATATGAAACCAACACACACACGTAATAATTGTCCATCCAAAAAATTATATAAAAACAAAAAAAATTGTTAAAGAAGAATAACGTCTGAGATATTTGAAATTCGAAACAATAAAATGCAATTTACAAAAAAAAACACAAAACAATAAAAAAAAATTAAACATTTTATTGTTAAATCCCAGTCTTTAACTACTATTTTTAAAAATGAAACCAAAAAAAAAAAAAAAAACTTAAAACACGAAGTGAGAACTATTTTTTGTTTTTTAACTAAAAATAAATAAAAAAAGAGATTTTTTGGAATCATTTTTTCTACAAAACAAAACAAAAAAAAAAGAAACGTCCAATTTTTTCTTAAATGAAATTAAAAATTTTAAAAATATTTACGGAAGAAAAAATACAAAAATACTTCATGGAATCCATTCAACATACTTTTATCTTTCTCTCTCTTTCTCCTTGACTTTTATTGTAAAAAAAGAAAGACTATTTGATTCTCAATGCATGGTAATGAAAATTTATGAATTTAGAGAAATAATGCAATGGAAAATATTAAGGCTAAAAATTATTTTGTTTTTGTAGTTTTATTGCATGAAAGAAAACCAAAAATATCACGTCTACATTATGTACGGAGCAAAAAAACATTAACCGCGTTTTTTCACTACTCAATAGCCAGCACAGTGTTCAAGTGCGAATAAAACGCTCCAACTCACTATATCTGTCAAATTCAATTAATATGGAAATAGTAAAAACGCAAAAAAGTCAAAAAATGGGCTTGAGGGTTGCGTCTCTGACAAAGAAAAATTGCAAATACTTCAACCTAAGAGAGTTCTTAACTCAGATCATTAGATTTCAATAATTGAAAGTTCTATCGGTGGCACAACTGTCACTTTTTTTACTGGCCTTTTTATCGACTGCAAAACTGCAATCAAAATTATTGTTGTTTGTCAATTGTCAAAGGAAATTTTGCTGTACTGGCTACTGGGTTGTGAAAAAAAACACGGCTATTATAAATTTAAATGATGGGAAAAAATCGAAATCGGGAAGAGGACTTCAAAATAGTTGGTTTATGGGACAATTCGTGAACACTTGATTCCATAGTAGAATCTTGACAAAATGGACAGTAATAAAACGGGCTCGGTGATCTTTTAGAGATGTTCATCTTTCCAAACATTGAGAAGTAGTTTCCAAACATTAGGTTTTTTCGATGTGCGCTCTGTGGCGCTCTGATTTCGCACTGGGCTGTTCGATGTCGCCCTTTTTTCGTGCCGGTGCATTTCCATTTCCACCGTGTTCAATGTGTATTCAGTGCTCGCACCGAGAGCGCTTTTTTGTTTTTTTTTTTTCAGGGTGAGTATTTCGGAGCTGTTCGAATAAGCTGTTTTTATACAACAAAGAGAAAAAAAAGAAGCACAGAGCACTACTAATGCGTTAGATGAGAAACCCAACCTAGAGAAATTTTTCAGTTTTTGATCCGTTCAGGGTAGTGGCAAGCACCGGAGCGCCCCGAAGCTGGTTACATCGAACGAACCTATTAATACGGTTTTACAAAACTATTGAAATCTATTGAAAAACAACTGTTTTCCCATACAATTAGCAGTACCGTGAGCAAGCAACAGAGATAAGAGCGAGACGGGAAACAAAGCTGTCAAAAAGGTTTGGAGTTAGCATGCACTTAAAGCTCAAATTAACGAACGAATTTCACAAATATATTCTTTTCGTTCGTCAATTCAGTAACTTAGGCCGTGTGCGAATTCAGTTAAAAATGGGTTAAAACTTGACGTTTGGTTAAATTTTGACATTTCGCATTAAAGAAAATTTGACTAGCTGCGGAGCAAGTTAAAATATGACAGTAGTAGTTAAAAATTCATCCATATTTAACCACAGTTCATCCAATTCGCACACGGTCTTACATCTATGGATTTATGTACACGAAAAGAATTTAGGGCGTTAAACTTACATAAGTCAGTTTCTGATCTCCTTCTTTCTCTAATCTCTGATCACCAACTTAAATGAATTTGAAGAAGATACTAGGCAATTATTCAATTCATTTTATTTATATGGCAAAAAGTGTTTGCAGGGTCAGCTAGTGTTGGAAAATGGGGTATCCACATTTTTGGCCATATTTCATAAACGGCTTGACCGATTTTGTACAAACCATCTACCTACACCACTACCCGGCCATTTTGGTGCCAAACACCCCACTGGAACAATAATAAGTAGTTAGTCCTCAATGGGTTGCAATAGATTTTTAAATATGTATACAAATTAAAACCGGTTTTACAATCCAGCCAAACCCGAAAATGTGGAAGCATTCATCATTCATCAATCGACAATTATTCATTCAAGAGTTACGTTATGTTTGTTCCTCTTCATAACAGCAAGAGTAGACTGACAGTCTTTTTGAAAAAAATTTCAATACAAGTTTACAAACTTGTATTGACAGTTAATGTTGGATTGCCAGGTAGACATTTGTCAACATTAATAAATTAGTAAAAAACAGAAATCATGAACAAAAGTTAAGTGTTTTGGTTATTTACTAAGCAAAAGTGACTGGCGCTTACATTGGGAAACAAGCATTTTTATATGAAAAATGGAGACAGTTCCTCTAAAAGAGAACGTGTGGCATCCCTAGCATCCTAACATTAACATGAAAAATGTGGTGTGAGCAGATTTTGCGGTTTTCAAAACTTTGTTTCCAAGCTTAGCAATTTAGCATGCTATTGAAATATTGAAGCATTGTAGTATCTTCAGGATCACAAAGAGTCCATTTGTTTTTGTTTCACCCTTAAACCTTAACTAACTATTTTGTGTAAGAAAGAATAATATGGATAAAATTACTCCCATTAAAAATTACAAAATATCAAAATTAAATGCACAAATTACTTAACAAAACTATTCAAGAAAGCTGAGCGCCTACATCAACATTTTTTTCAACACAAGTCATTGAGCTTAAAGACTCCTTAAAGCATACAAAAAACCAACCAGAAACAAGCTCAAAACCATCAAATTCAGAAAACCCACAAATTAGCTAAAATGAAAAAACAAACAAAAGAAAAAACCAACAACATTTAAATTAGATTAAATAATATTTAATATATTTCAAAAAATCTATATTATACATTTAGCAAGTTTACTTAAAACTAAATGCTAATAGTCGTGTGCTTTTTGATGGTAATTTTTAAAAATAACTTAAAAAACAATTATTCACAAACAGAAAAAAATCTATTCAATGAAAAAAAAAATAACTAAACCGATCTAAGCTTTTACAAGATTGACTTTAAGTTGCATGAGTTTGCAGCGAAAAATAAAAAATCTACAATATACACCATTGTTATACACAAAACACACATACTCACGCAAAAAAAAACAAATTTAAGAGCAAAGTTTTTCCTTTTTGTATTTTTATCTCTGCAATTGTAAAATATAAAATAACAAAGAAAATTTAAATATTTAAAAATAAAAATAAAATAAATAAAATATTTTAGATACGTTAAAAAAGGCCCTTTAACGGCGGGAGAGGACAGGAGCTTAAGAAACCTGTTTTTTTTTTTTTTTTAAAAGAGTTGTAAGAATTATTATTGAATTATTATCAACTTAATAGCAAACAAAAAAATGCAATTTGTTTATACACGAATTTCAATTATTTTCTTTTTAGCATTTAAATTTTTTTTTCAAAAATTTTGCGCAATTATAAATAAAATTTAATTTCTCTGCAAAGTAAAAAAAAACAAACAATTTTAATGAAAGGTTGCTACGTTTAAAAAAGAAATTAAATAAAATAAATTAATATCGTATTGTTCTATTTGTGAAAATGTGATGATAAAGAGCAAGCAAGTCTAACGTTAAAAAAAAATAAATAAAAATATTTAACAGTATACATAAATTATTACAAATATTCAGAAATACAGAATCATACTTTTGAACATTACAAACAAAATATTTGACATCAACCATTCCGACACCAACAAGCAAAATGATGAAACACAAAAGAAAAACACTTTTTTTTAATTTTAAAATAAACATAAATTTTAATGTAATTTTAGTTTAACTATACGTAAAAAAATAAAATAAAATGAAAATTGTCAAAAAAACATTAAATTAAAATTTAATTATTAATATGTAAAACAGAACAAAAAATGAATATTAAAAATAATAAAAATACAACAAACTTAATTTTCCCAATTTGTTTGACTGCATTTATGTTATTTGTTGTTGTTTGTTATTAGTTATCCGGAGCTTGACAGTAGAAAAAGTGTGGAGGAAGGAAGTGCGGGAATTTTCTTCAGCAAACTCCAAAAACTGCAAATTTGCTCTATACTCCAATTGCCCTAATAGTAGCAGTGATAAATAGTAATAAGCCTAAGAAATTAAGCGTAAACTGAAAGCTTCCTAATGACGGTAGTTTTTACGGCTTTATCTACAACAGGTACAATGATGACGCTGCACAGGTACACTCTACAGCGCTATTCCGCTATCCACGTGAATCGTAGGTTCGATTCACTTTCGATTCCCTCGAACACTGCCTTTGCATTCTGCTATCCGTCGGGTGAACTACATTAGGCGTTTTTCTTTTTTACATCTGAACAGAGCTTGAACTGTCAAACGAAAAGTTGTGTTTCTTTTTTAGTTCAGAGCACTGATTCTGAGTGTTCAGAGTTCGACGGCGCGCTCAGAAAAAAGAGACCGAGCGTAATGAACGAAATGCTGAGCGCAAGCGTGTTTTTCTCAAAACAATTGAAATGGTGGTGGAAACAAGTCGCTCAGGCAAAGATGATTAGTTTTATTTTGAATAATTATTTAATTATTTTATTTATTAATGTAAAAATGTTAATTTCAGCTTTCAAAAATACGAAGGGTCGATGTCTGAACTAAAAATGCTCAATTGCATTTCAAAATGAAATCCGAGCGTTCAGAAAATGTTCAGAGCTTCATTTGTTCAGAGCGTGTTCAGCAAGCTCTGAACACTCAGAGTTCGGAGCTCTGAACTAAAAAAGAAAAACGCCTATTATCCAAACCAATTTGACATTTCAAGTCAACAGCTGTTCATGCAAAATCATAAAAAAATAAATATAACCATAGAATCAACAACTGAAGATACTTTCCCTATTCCAGACGAAGAAGAAGATTACTATGAAGAGGAAATTTATGAGAAATATGAACCCTCAAACCATCAAAGTTCTATCAATGATCCTGGTCAAGTAAAAAGACGGTCTTTGGCAGAATTAATTATAGAATAAAAATTAAAGACTTATTCACATGAGGAACATTTTTAATAAACTTGAAATAGAAATAAATTGTACAAAAAAATTAATATTAAATGTTCTTATATTTTAATTCTAATTCGTATCTTTGTAGTCTTTCTTCTTTTTCGTGCTCCAACTTTCGAAGTTCAAATTGCTGATCGAACTTTTTGATTTCAAGATCCATTTTTTTTTCTTGTAGGACTAGTAATCGATCTATATTACTGGAGCTCCTGTTCTTGTTCCTTTGTCTCCTGTTAATCTTTGTAAACTCTAAAATGAATAATAAAAACAAAACATTAATAGTAAAAATTTAAAAAATCAAAATGCAAATAGCAAAACAAAAATAAAGAGATAGAAGGTTTTTTGAAATATTAAGAAAACATAACATTACTTACCTTTAGCTCCTGATTTTTGTCGATTCCCTTCGGGTGTTTGTTCTTCCTGAGGGTTTCCAGAGCTTGTCGAGGTCGAAGGAAGGTTCAAAGGACTGCGGTTGGGATCATGTTCTTGCAAATCATATGTTGGTGGTGAACATGGAACACATAAATCAGTTTCTTCATAAGGAACTTCTTCTATTATATCGTCTGCATCAAAAGATGTGTCGAAAATAACAGGAGGGTTAACATTTTTCCGAGCTCCAAAAATTTGTTCCAGCATGTCAAATTTAGGACAAAGTCTTAGGACGTATTCCTCAACACTTTTTTCGTCCCCACTGGCAAGAAGACCAGCTCCTGTGTTGCCTTTCCAGGTGACCGCTGTAACAAATGTTCCTTTTAAATATCTCATCTTTCCACGGATGCACACCCAGTTGATGTTGGCTATGGCTGGGGTTTGCAATGCAATCCTTTGGTAAAATTTCTGAGCTGTGGGTTTCTGAATGTTAAAAGATTCTCAATATAATTTAATAGGTACATATGTGTGCAACAGACCTCAAAAGACTCTGGGTGCTCCTTAATATCTTCTAGAATTGCGTCTAAAAGAACGTTCGTCTCAAATTGTGTCCAGCGATGAGTTGGATTAAGCCGGCGACGTTGATTAAATATTTTGCTTTCCTCGGAGTTCTAAAAAGAATACGTATTTAAAAAGTTTTTTTTTTATTATTTTATTTCTTTATAATTTTATCTCACCATTTTAATAAAGAAAATTATTTATTTGTTGATCCAACTTTATCTGACTTAGAAATAACTTTCACAATAAAACGTCACTGTATGTACCGTTACAAAAAGTTTACGACTTTTCCGACGTTTACGACCAAGTTTACGACACAAATTCGTGTCGGAAAGTTTACGATTTGTCGTAAAAGATTTCCCATACAAATTTTGACAGCTAGTTTACGACGTCGGAAACTTTCCGACGTTTACGATGGTTTTACGACGTTGCATGAATACCCTTATTGTTTTTGCAAATTGAAAACAATTTACTTAAATTTGATGTTTTGATTTCTTTAAATGAAAATATGTACGTTGGATAAATTATTTTGATTGATTATATTACAAAAGAAACTAAGTGGTTTGTTTTAAGATATGGACAGCATTGGACTTTTTTTCCACTTCCAAACATTTTAATGAGAGAACATTCCAACAGAATACTCGCAGGAATGTTAGAGAATCAAAAAAAAAAAAAAAAACATTATGGAACTGCCTGATGAAGCGTAAGTTGATTCATTTTTCTTCCATTCCGTAACATCCTTCATTGGTGGACCCAGACGGTTAAGCTTATCTTTAAGATTATTCCAGAATTGTCCAAGGTCCTCTCCTGGCCTTTTCGTATTATTTTTGGCAATGTCTGAATTTAATTTCATTTCCGAAATAATTGCAATAAACTGTTCTCTATTTGTTGTACTGCCCCTAAAATGTTAATAATCTTTGTTTATACAAATAATCAATCAATAAATAAGTCTTTACTTACATTTTATAGACCACCTACCAGACAGACAATCCATTAAAGGAAAAACCCGCAACATTAAATGTGCGGATCTGAATTGTATAGAATGAATGCGTTCGTTCGCATGAATAAGAGAATACCGCGCTGTATTACCGATGTTACCGACATTAGAAAGGGGAATCCAGATTCGATTCGAACGGATAGTGGGATAGCGTGAAGTGAAAATTGAACAAAAATTCCCCCCGATGAATAGCAGAATAGGGCTGCTAGTGATCTGGTGGTCCATCTCTGGAACGATTCTTTACATGGTTTTGGAGAAAGTGAATAAATCTAACAATCTGCATCGCAAAGTTAGCCAAAATAAGCCTAACCTTCGCTCACATCCCTGCTGAGGAGAAAGACCATTAAAAGAATGTTGTACTAGTTGATGCTTAATTTTCGAAGGTTGGGGTACACTCGTTGGAATCCCAGGGTCTGCCTGAGAAAAGGACAGTAAAACTTAGTTTTTGAAGAAAACACCGGACTGTTCCAATTAGTTTCTTAACCTCTTCTTTATGAAGCTAATTTATTAATCTTTATTATATAAAATTCTACTGTGCGTGTGTATGTCACTGAACGGCTGGACCGATTTGAATGATTTTTTTTTTGTATGTGGCGCTGCAGTTGGTATCTAGGTATACTGCAAATACAAGGCTACATCGACTTGAATTAATTTTTTTCTAAAGCATTCATTCATTCATTCATTTCAATCATTTTATGTATGTTTGATACTTTTTATTCTACTTGCTGGCCCGGTAAACGTTGTTTTGCCATATAAATGATTTCTAAGAATGGCCGAACCGATTTAGCTCAAAATTGGTGGGAAAGTAGCTTAGAACCAGGTGACAGCTATATAATACTTTTAATTACTAGCTGACCCATCAAACATTATATTCCCATATAAGTAATTTCTAAGAACGGCTGTATGAACTCCTCCTTTACGACTGGACCGATTTAAGTGCTTTTTTTGTTGCGTTCGGGTGGTGCCCCTGATGGCTTAGAACCACAAATCAGCCATACATGCTGCCCCGGTTTTGCCTTATAAATAATTTTTAAGAACGAGTGTACCTATAAGGCTTAGGCTAAGTAATTAGAAGCAGGAGACGGCTATACAATATTTTCTAATCCTACTAACCGACCCGGTAAACGTTGTTTTATCATGTAAATAAACGTTAAAATATGAAATTTTAAGAACGCACAATATCAATAATAAAAAACAATAAAAAGAAATTACTCATACGCCACAGTGTGCCATCAACATCTGAAAAGGGGCAAGATGAGTTTCGCGACGTCAGCTAGTACTTTTATATAATACAAAAAAGGTTACAATAGGATATAGTTAATAAAGAAGTGCCACAGCCTCAAAGTGAGGAGGAAACTCGGAATGAGATAACCTATAGCTACAGTCTCTGCGCGAGGAAAAGAATCAGAAGGAGATAAAGTAGACACAGTGAGGGGGAATCTCTGACGGAGAAAGTCTATAGCCACAGTTCAGGGTGAGTGGGATTCTATCGCCACGGCCGGCCCCAAGGGAGGAGGTAGAATAGCCGCTGCCTTGCATTGAAAGGGATTCTCGGAAGGATGTAAAATAACCACTTCCTCAAAGTGAAGAAGATTCCTGGAAGGAGATAAAAGAAAAAAATATTTTCACAAAATTAGGAACAATTTAGATTGCTCTGAGAACCATAAATTGTTGCTATTGAACAAGTAGCAGTGGTAGAACAAAGTTTAGTTTAGTTTGGTTTCCCTGCTTACTTCAACTCCTACCTGGCAAATGACAACTTTCTAGCAAAAACTACCAGCGAATTATAAAATGTCAGAAAAACTTAAATTATATAAATTTGAGTAATCTATGAAGTTGTCTTGATTGACGTCATCTGTATGTAAGTTGAGATGATTTATAGTCCGGGTGGTAGGGGTACTCGCTGTTTCATAGTCCGGGTTGCCGGAGTTGTATTTTTGTGGCCGTTTATTTCTTTTTGATGGCTGGTTGGTCGGGGTAGTAGGGCGTGAAATGTGATGCTTCGTTACACTTACAACACATAAACGAAGAATGGATAGCTATGTGGCAAACGTTCGACGATAATGGTTCATGGCTGATCGACTTCGTAGTCTAGCGAAACAACAAATTCCAAGCGGCTAACATTCACCTCTACTACCGATGTCGTAAACGACATTTTTGCACAATATACTACACGACACAATCTGCATTTCATAAGTCGTTTTCAACTTTTTTCACTCGTTTTGTTGTCGTTGTTTATAAGGTTCGAAACTATTCAGAGCCCATGTCAATTTTTCTTTTGTAACAAGACCTTGAGGGAAAGTTAAGTTAATACCAGACCTAGGAGGGTTTGTTGTATTAACAGATTTGGAGCTATCTGGGAAGTGGGTGTCTAATAGCAGGTTTAGCGTTTCTTCGCAAGAGTTTACCATCCGAGTTTTTAAGACAACTAGGCATGGTTGGATTTTTCGAGAGAATCTTCCTTAACCTCGATGCCTCCGAAGATTCTTCTATTGAGCTACAGAAGGATCTCCATGAGGATCTTTTGGCTATTCTCAATTCTTGTTTATACTTTTTGAGGGATTCCTTGGGGGTGTCTAGACTTTTTTGCACGATTGAAAAGTGTTCTACAACCTTTCCTGAGTATTTCTAGTTCAGCAGCCCACCAGTATGATTTCCTCTTTCCCCGCACTGTAGTGAGGAGGCAGGCAGTTTCCATGGCTTTATTGAGGGCTGCTGTAAGCTCATCGACTACTTTTTAATCGAGTTCAAGAGCGCACAAGGGAGGATCAGAAAGTTCTGGTTTAATCAGACATTTTAGGGTTGTACCTTGTACTATATTTTAGGCAATCTGTTTTCCGTTAATTGGATCAATTTTGGGGACTCTTCAATAAGGGTGAATTGGAAGTATCTATGATCGGAGAACGAGTGCTTCTTTGATACTCTCCAATTCAATATTTTATTCGAGAGATGTATTGAGACAAGAGTGATATCTAGGACTGCTTGTCGATTTTTAGTTACGAGTCTTCGAAAAAACGACACGACCTCGGGAATAGGCATGATTGACTGGTGCCACTAGCTTGTTTCAGCTTATTCGACATCTCGTTTGCGGCAAACACAAGAAAAGGCTAGGAAAAAAATCAGCAGCAGACGTAGCAGGCAGCAATTATTAAAAAAAAAATAGTATTTTCGTTTATTTTTTCATTTGTTTATTCATTATATTCAGCAATAAAATAAATAATGCAAATCCTTATAAATCTCTTATTCATTAAAAAATTTACACAACCTACCTACGATTTAGTTAAATTTTTAAACATTTAATTTTTTTACAAAAAAATATTTGTATAAAAAATTCTTATTAGTTTTTAATTTTATTTTATTTATAGAGTTGCCAATAGAGACTAGTTGTTCTGAGAGAGGAATGCTTCGCTCTCAATTCGCATTGATTTATGTTTTCATGTTTGTAAGTTTTGATTTAGTTAGGAATCGTTTACGAATTGGTTTTGTTTGACTTCAGTTTGAGTGTGATGCATTGTTCGACTCACACAAGTTCATGATTAAAGCTCAATAAATCGTTCTAAGCATATAATTAAAATTATTATAGGCAGAATGGACAGTTACGATAAAAAATAGTTTGATTCATTTATCTGTGTAAATATCTAAAAAGTTATCTAATTTATTTAAAAATATAAAATAAAAAGCGCAGCTCTAACGAGTATTCATCTACGTTCGATTAACCACTTCTGAGTGCCACTCTCAGGATCACATGTGGCCACTTGAACATCGTCGGCACTCTTCAGACCCCGATAGTCCAGACAGAGTCCCGTTTTCGAGTGAATGAACTGGTTATTGGTATATTCCCATTCCTCGTTGAAGTCCGTCTTATCGAAGCAAGGCGTCATCACCACTCGGAACGGAGGCGAATCACTTCGTTGGACTGTGGCACAACTAAGCTCGTTGCGGAGCACTCCGTCGTTTGTAAATGAGAAGAACTGAGACTTGGTGACTGGAGTGCTGCAGCCGAAAACTCCGAGGTTGTATGGCTTCTCGTTGTTCTGTTGCAAGTCGTCAAGGCAGAGATTTCGATTTGTTGCTCGAATTCTGTTGGAGATACAAAATCAACCGTTAATTCTGTTAAAGATTTGATTGGTTGGAGTGTACTTACTTTCCATAGTCGATGACATTTTTGGTTGGAATGAATTTTTCGGGATAGACATTTTTGAGGTACCATTCGAAGTTCTTGCAGCGCAGTTTCTTGCGCAGCATAACTCGGTGCGTAACATCGCCGATGTCGGGGTGGAATTTCAAATCGGGGCGATTCATGTAGAACAGGTCGATGAAGTCGTCCATCCAGACCATGGCCATTCGGGCGGTATTGATGCCATGAGTATCACGATCATTGGGGAATCTGTAAAAGCTGTTTGAGAGTCTCTCTTAGAAAATGAAAATGACAAACTTACGCATAAGGATGGAAATCCCTGAAAACATGTCCAACGCGGGAACATGGAATGGTCTCGATCGTGCCACCACATTGCCAAATTCTGAAGGACATCTCGAGATTCTCTCCACCCCATCCGTCCATCTACAAAGTTAGGCTGTTAGAAGTTTCTACAACAAAAACAAAGTCAATGGGTCTACCTGTTCATCATAGCTTCCGACCTCCCAGAAATACTGCCGATCAATGGCAAACAATCCGCCGGCCATTGTCGGACTGTATGTGGGACAAACATCAACCGGTTGCTTGCATTCCTTTCGAATACGAGCATATTCACGTTCAGGAACATTAATCCAATCGAAATGGCCATTCCATTGGAAGCCACCAACTTGGAATTGCTTATAGCCGTTTGTACAATATTGAAAGTCTTTGGAGTCGATGACATCGATGATGGGAACCAGCACCGATGTGCGGGATTCCTTGATACGAGCTAGAAGTGGTTCAATCCAACCGACGACTCCCTCGCAATGGGCATCGAGGAATATCAAAACGTCGCCAGTTGCGACTCGAGCTCCGGCTAAACGAGCCCGAATTAGACCGAGTCTGGAAGTAAACAAAATAACGAATTAAAATTAAATGTTCAAACCAAGAATACGAGGAACAGAACTAATAAACAGACTGAAGTCCCGAGTGCGGGTAATTTATGCGGATTTTTGTTAAAAGTTCGCAGAAGAGGAATGCAGATAAGGATCATGAAGTGAATGAGAATGACTGTCAATTTGTTTGTTTTCGACTTTTCTGCATTCATGTTGAAGGTTCAATGACATTTTCCCTTTGGCTAAAAACACACCAAATCAGACAAGAGGTCTTTTTGTGTTTCGACAAAAAATCATGTCGGATTCCAACCCACACCAAGACAAAATGTCTTGTCTTTGTCCGCTTCGGTGTGTTGCTCCTATACAACTGACACGTTTTTTTTGTCGCTTTCTGTTTGTTTGTCTTCTTCACTTTGGTGTGTGTTACTTCATAAAACGGTGTGTAATTTTAGGCGTTGACATTTTGTCCCGGACTTTTTGTCTTCTTTGGTGTGTTTTGCTCCTATACAACCCTATGTATTTACTGCAACCGACGACGAGCGGACAAGACCAGTGATCACTTTATAACAAGATTGGAAACCTACCTACGTTTTACCCTCCAAATACCGCAAAAGTTATTTTTTTCATGCACACATACTCTTGCAGCTCACTTGCTTTTTATTATGTAGGCAACTGTATCTTTTTCACAAAAACACGCATACTCTTACAGCTAACCTGGCCCCTTAAGTTTGTATTACACGCATACTTTTTCAGCTAACGTGGCCCCTCAGCTTGTAGGCAAATGTCACTTTGACAGCAAGGTTTCCAATCTTGGTATAAGTGATCACTGGACAAGTTTATCGTGTCTTTTTCGGTGTTAGTTGCCTCGTTAGAGCAATGGACTTGTGTCCACGATTTTTTGTCGAAAGACAAAATGAAGTCTTGTCGAATTTGGTGTTTTTAGCCTTAAAAACGACCACGAACCTGAGTGAAATAAAATAAGTAACAGTCATCGGCGTCACATTGGCGCTAATGAACAAAAAACTTAACTGCTGATATTTGTAGAAAAATGGGCTGATTATTGCCATGGCAATTAACTCGAAATTTTGATCAAACATGACATTTCCATGGGACAAAATAGAGAAGTCGAAGAATCGGGTCTAGAACAAACCATTTGTCTAGTGTTCTAGCGTTTCTTGTCACCAACATTGGATAAAGTATTTTTAAAAAGAAATGACTCGCTTTAACAAGCATGCAGTCTTTTAGATATTTTCAACGTTCGCAACAACGAAACAATCTCACTTATTTGTTGATGAAACCGGAATCCAATAACAAGAAACTAATGTGATGAAGGAAAGAAATTAAGAAAGAAAAAAAAAAACTAAAAATAATAAAAATCGAAAATAAAACAATAAACGAACAAAATACCAAAAGCAAATTAATCTTTATCTTTGGAATAAATCTCATTCACGAATACAAATTAGGAAAACCCGTTTTTTCAGATTTATTTAAATTTCTTACCAAATTTATGGAATCAGAATTAGGTTACGATATGGATATGGACTATGTGTAAGCCGAAATCAAAATTAAAACAAAAAACTGAATAAAGAAATAAAACATTAACATAATGCTAACTCAAACCACGAGCATTCATTTTTATTCAAATTTATTATCAATTCATTGAAGGCCCATAGTTGTATGAAACAGTTAACATCAGTAAATAATAAACTTTTTTTATAAGAAGTGAATTTACAATGTTATTGCTAGTATTACTAAGCATGGGCGATTCCATTATCGCGGGTGCAACGTTTAGACTAGTGATGGGCATAATCGAATGATTTCAATAATCGAGGAAATAGTATTCGAATGATTTGAGTAATCGAATGATCATTCGAATAACGAAATCGAATGAAAATGGTGAAAAATTTAATTTTTTTTTTTAAATTTTTCTCAGGCATTCGTCAATTGACCTGCCTTAGAAAATACCCTCTCAGATGGTGCCGACGAAGCAGGTATGGCAGAATACTTCAAATGAAGTTTATAGAGCTCTGGTAAGGAGTTTTTGTGCAGCTTCCAACATATGTATTGAAAGCCAAAGCTATGATTTAAGAAAAAAAAAATATGAGTGCGACCCATGGAGTCCACACGACTAACTTCCCATAGTAGAAAAATACGTAAGAACATTAGTTGTTTTGCAAAATATTCAGCCAATGCATCCCGTTGTAGTTGTACACGCACGATGCTTCAAAGTCAAATTCCATAAAACTGATGATTTTATGAAAAACATTAAGTTTATTGAATAACAGTGGCGCCATCTGCCACTGCCGAGTTGATCGTACCATTTCGTGGACTCATTCACAACTACTTTGCACAGTAAAATACAGCCTATATTGCTCCTGAATATTGTAGCTTTCTATTATTGAAGCAATTTTTCTAATCGGATTAGTATTTCTGAAAATTAATATTTATACGGCAAAGCAGCGTTTGGTGGGTCAGCTAGTAATCAAATATAGTATATGATACTCCTGAGTATTATTTTTTCCCCACTAACTATAAGATTGATTTTTTGCACTATTATTGAAATTATTGCAGAAATTATCATAATTTTCATTATATTAGGGTTGTCTTAGATTTTTGATTGCCATTAAAAAACCGCTAAGCCGATTTCGCTCAAAACCTAATCAGCTCTTAACAACACAATGCCACGTCGAATGAGATCAATTCGATGAGTGGTTCGCGAGATAATTGAGCTGAAAAAACGTAACGCGTAACAACACACATACACACACACAGACATCATCATAAAAACGCTTTATTCGGATTCTAGTGACCTCGAAACATCGAGAAATGCGAAAATTGGAGATTCACAAAATCGGACCCATTACAATAACTTCCTCTGGGAAGTTAAAATCATTCATCATCTCTCGATAGCGCAATCCATTGACCGTAACTGTTGCTCCAGCCTCATTTTCGAAAAAGTAAGGTCCAATGACCCCGCGGGACCATAAACCGCACCAAACAGTCACGCGTTAAGGATGGAGAGGCTTTTCAACAATAACTCCTGGGTTTGACGTAGCCTCCGAGGTGGAAGTGGGCCTCATCAATCAAGATGATTTTTCGATGAAATTCCGGATCATTTTCATGCATTTCAAGGACCCAATCAGCAAAGACACGACGTTGTTGATGATCAGCCAGCTTGAGTTCTTCTGTTAACTGAATTTTATAAGCCTTAAGACCCAAGTCTTTATGCAAAATACGGTGTAATGACGTTTGTGGAATGCCTTATTCCAAAGAACGACGAGGAATGGACAAATCTGGGTTTTCTTCATCACTTTGGGCTACAACAGCAATATTCTCAGTTGTTCTTGAGCGACGTGCACGGGTTTTATTCTTCACATCACTAACTTGTCCCAACAGCTCGAATTTGTCCACCAATTTCTGTATTGCGGTCCGACAAGGTGCTTCACGACGACCCAAAAATGTTTTAGTTGTGCGAACCTTCTCTGCCAAATTTTCACCATTTTTACAGTGAATTTTAATAATTTCAATGCGTTGTTGAAGCGTGTGTCGTTCCATTTTTATTAATGGCGTAGTTTCTACTTGTCAAATGTCAAAAAATGACAGCTTCAAAAGTGACAACTACCGAAATAGCGGGCTATTCAAAATAACACCTCATATTGGAAAACCCTTTATTATAATAAAAATAACTCATTTTCTATAAGGTTGTCTTAGATTTTTGATTGCCATTTAAAAACCGTTAAGCGGATTTCGCTCAAAATCTAACCAGCTCTTAACAACACAATACCGCGTCGAATGAGACTAATTTTATGATGAGTGGTTCGCGAGATAATCGAGCTGAAAAAACGTAACGCACATACGAACACACATACACACACACACCGATGTCATCTTAAAAACGCTTGATTCGGACTCTAGTGACCTCAAAACATCGAGAAATGCGAAAATTGGAGATTCACAAAATCGGACCCATTACAATAACTTCCTATGGGAAGTTAAAAAAATTAAAAAAAGAATAACTCCAAACACAAATTTTTGTTCGCTTAAAAAATGTAACCAAAAATCATTAACAAAATTTCATCCCAAAGATTTGCAAATTCAACTAGAAATAAAAACGTCATTCGAATTAAAATTTAAAATAATCATTATTCGATTTTTTTGCATTCGAATACTAATAATCGATTCTTTTCATTCGAGTACTATTTTCATTCGATTATTAATAATCGATTATTCATTCGAATGATTTTTCATTCGATTATTAATAATCGATTATTTGCATTCGAATGATTTTTCATTCCAATACTAATAATCGATTATTTGCATTCGAATGATAATAATGGTCATTCGAATACTAATAACGGTCATTCGATTTTTTTTTTCATTTGAGATTTTAATTTTGAAGAGTAGTAGTTGTAGCAGGGTTTGAGAAATCATTCGAATGATTTCAATAATCGAATGATCTCGAATGATTACCTGAATCGATTATAATCGATTATATCATTCGAATGATCCCATCACTAGTTTAGACTCACTTAGGTCATTTACTATAAATTGAAATAATATTTTAATGAAATTATCACTTGAACGTACATATACATTTTAAGTTATCTTATATTTGAAATCGTTTAAAAAGATCAAGCTTAATGAATAATTGATCCAAAAATGGTTTCAAAGTGCCATCGCGGGTGCAATGAATTTATATTAAATGAAAATGTCTGTTAATTGAGAACGTTTTTTTAAGATTTTCTTTCATTTTAATGAACTAAATTGTTTCAATCAATTCAGACAGGAGCCTTTTATCATACACGATGACAGCCAACAATTCCGTGAACCCGATCTAGAAGAAGTGAAAACAGCAATATCACGGCTGAAATCCAACAAAGCCGCTGGAGCAGATGGTCTAGCTGCCGAGCTGTTCAAAGTCGCAGGCGACGATCTAGATAGGAGCATGCACCAAATCATCTGTAAGATATGGTCGGAGGAATGCATGCCCGATGAATGGAACCTCAGCATTGTTTGCCCGATCCTGAAAAAGGGAGATCCTCTAAACTGTGCCAATTACAGAGGGATCAGTCTGCTTAACATCGCCTACAAGATCCTCTCTGCCGTAATATGAGAACGTCTGAAGCCTTTCGTCAACAATCTGATTGGTCCTTATCAATGTGGCTTCAGGCCAGGAAAGTCTACGATCGACCAAATTTTCACGTTGCGGCAGATCCTGGAAAAAACCTATGAATTCCAAATCGATACCCACCACCTCTTTATCGATTTTAAGGCCGCGTATGACAGCATCTACAGAGACGAACTGTATAAAGCTATGTCTAGTTTTGGCATCCCTGCCAAGCTCGTTCGCTTGTGCAAAATGACGATGGAGAACTCACGCTGCTCCATCAAGTTTGGCAATGAGCTTACGGAATCATTCGACGTCAAAAAAGGATTCAGACAAGGCGATGCACTGTCGTGCGACTTCTTTAACATCGTTCTTGAGAAGATAGTCCAAAACTCCACCGTCAACACCAGAGGCACTATCTTCTATAAATCTGTTCAACTTCTCGCGTACGCCGACGATATTGATATAATGGGAAGAACACAGCGTGATGTCAATGGCGCTTTTGTGAGAATTGAGACAGAAGCTGCAAAAATGGGTTTAGCGGTAAATGAGGGAAAAACGAAGTACATGCTGTCTTCGAGTAAGGACACCCAACACCGACGGCTCGGACAGAACGTCACAATAGACGCATACAATTTCGAGGTAGTAAAGGAGTTTGTCTACCTAGGCTCCGCTATTAACACGGGCAATAACACCAGCGCCGAGATAAGACGAAGAATTAGGTACTCTTGCTAATCACTGTTTCTTTGGGCTAAGAAAGCAACTGAGTGGAAAAGCCGTCTCTCGAGCAACTAAGGTAAAGCTGTACAACACCCTCATCATCTCTGTCCTGCTATATGGTGCAGAAGCATGGACCCTGACAAAATGGATGAATGTGCCTTAGGCTGTTTCGAAAGGAAAGTTCTTCGGGTCAACTTTGGCCCCGTGTGCATTGATGGGGAATGGAGAAGGAGATACAACAGTGAACTTTACGGGTTGTACAACGACGTGAACTTAGCCAGAAGGGCCAAGGTCCAGAGACTCAGATGGCTCGGTCATTTAGAGCGCATGGACACCAATGCTCCGGCCCGGAAAGTCTTCGACACTATTCCAAGGCTTTTCTCAAATGCATCTATATTTTTCGAAAATATTGTGTATACCTTGTAACTAAGTTACAAATTCACAACACTCAACAAGCTCCGAAATAAAATACCAACCAACAACAACCATCAATAAGAGCATAAAACGAAAATGAAAACAACAACAAACACACAGCCGAAGTATACAAACAACAACCGCCCGTCAATAGCAGAGTGCAAAATGTAACAACAACAAAACACACGAACAACGAAAACAGGCAAGCAGCAACACAGAAGTTACATGGTTGCATGTGCAACTACATGATTTATACTTTTCTGTATTCTTTCAATTCACTCCTACTTGTAACTCGAAATCTATCAAGTAGGAGTGATATCGATCATAAAAATCAGACTTCATTCATTCGGTCTCCGACCGGCTAGGTTCTCTGTTGAATAAATATTTTTATTAAAGAGTATTCCTGAATCCTGAGGCATCTTTTGGTTATCGCCATAAGACGCCTCGAATAAATTTTGCTTCGGCCATTATCGCCTTGACTAGGGATTTAATCCCACTTTTCTGTCAAGGCTAGGGAAATTATCCCATTATTTTCTTGGTTTTGTTAATCGCCTCGGCTAGGGATTGAATCCCATCATTCCGTCAAGGCTAGGGAAGTATCCCATTATAGTATTAGGTATTGTTCCGACTAGGGATTGAATTCCATGTACCTTCGGGACTAGGGAAGTTATCCCATTATTGTATTCGTAGTAGGTATTGTTCCGACTAGGGATTGAATCCCATGTATCCTCGGGACTAGGGAAGTCATCCCGCCGTTAAATTTCTAGAACTAGGGATTGAATCCCATCCGCCGCCGCCGTTTGTTCTAGGAATCCGCCGTTTATAAACTTTCTTACTACAATAAATAAATTAGAACCGAATTTTCTTTAAAAACCGAGTTTTATTTGTTCTTTCCTCGGAGAAACCTGGACCCGCTGACCTACCTCAGCTGGGAAAAACAAAAGAACATCACAACCTATCTTATTCCCATCAATCCGTTTTCGAGGCACTTCCAATCTTTCAATAATATCTCCATATTCTAATGCCAGCCGGCCGTCTATAGTTTTGCATAAACTGCATCCTTACTTCTCCCTCTTCATCCATATCGCTCAGACACAATTCTACATAGCGAAATTGTTCAATTTTGTTGCCAATCTTGCAGGGTACTTGTCCCAGAACGTATGAACTTGCGCAAATATCTTTTGGGAACAATATATCAAGACATGCCCCTGCTCGTTGTGTTGAGGATGGCTCAAGAGATGTTGTTGGAAGTTCATCTTTTAACTCACTGTTATCATCAGAAAACCGCAGTTTTCAGATCGAAGGAGCTGACCCCGAATGTATTAGTTATTCCAAATCATTTGAGTCCGAATTACTGCCTGTTTCGATAGGAGATTCCAGAGTAATTGTAACCTTGCAACAATACATCGAAATTCGTGCCATTGCTATGTTACTACTATTTTCAGACCTGACAAATTTTTTGATTGAATACCTGGAATATTTTTCAATCCTTTCCATTTAAACTGTCCAACAAGCCTTTCACTGCAACAATTTGTTGTTTTGGAACATATGCACATAGGGTAACTGACTTTCAATGCAATTTTCTTTATTTCTATTAGTGTTTCATTCAAATCTTAATATTTTGCTAAGACTATAGATATTTGTCAGTAGTTCGGTGTGCGAATGAATTGAAAGCAACTTTAAACGTTGAATTAATACGACGAATTCTAAAAGAGGGCGATTTTCTGGAGTCTCCGGACGATTGTTCTAGTCTCCGGACGATCTTAAATGGAGTCTTCGGACAGTTCCACTTAAAAAACTCAATATCTTTTTTCTCTTAAGTGTTGAGTATATAGAAATTCATTGTCGGCATTGATTATTATTTCCTGATTGTTTGGCATCTAATTAATCTAAAAAATATTGCCTAGTTATTGTTATTTTAGAGGAAATATAAAGAAACCAAAATCGGTACCAGTCTCCGGACGATCAAAACAGAAGCTCCGGACGTCTTTGAACCTACTTCGTCATTCTTTATTGCTGCTTGCCTAACACCTAATTTTTTCGATCTTATGTCGTGAAAGGCTTACTTTGTTGTTTGCATTCATCTTCAAACAAAAGAAAATTTAAGACTATTCATATCCTCTCTATCTACGCTACACAACTAAATCAGGCAATTAAATGCATCTGAAAAACCTACTTACTTGTTTCAAGGTTAACTAGTTGTTATTTCTTTTGTTCAAACTCGTTTTCAGGCACTTGGAATCCTTCAACACTTAACACAGAAAAATGTTATTCTCAAATAAATAGACAAGTGGAGGTGGAGGGAAGAAACTGGTTTTATTATTCAGGTTCAGGTTTCGGTAACAAGGAAAATATTCCCTTCAGCAGTAGATATCGCACGATCGGTTTACACCATTTTGATTTCAAAATATTGTGACAAACACAACATTGTGACAGCGAATAAACAATGATAATAAAATTTTTAGTTTTTTTGTTTCATTTTAAATCCATCAGAGGGATGATAATAGAAAATTGTATCCTGGATATAAATAAGTTAGTACTTTTGACAAGGAAATTCAGGGTTTCAAAAAGAATTTGAACATAAAAAAAAAAAATTAAACCTTGGAGCTGTCCGGAGACTAGATTTTCGCTATTTGTTTGTACCAGTGTCCGGACACTTAAAAAAAGGAATAAAAACACGAAAAATTCAATTTTTTTCTTTACTTGTTGGAAGTTCATTATATTTTCATTGAAACGAACTCCATTTGATTACAAAATCTCACAAAATCAACTATTCTCAGTGTTAGTAGGCCAACGTTTATACATCACTTCCAAACAACAGACAGACGAATTCCATCTACATATTCCAGTATCAATTCAGCCGCCAAACCAGACAGACATATTCAGAATACAAATTGAAACGCGCCGTGTGGCAAAAGCCCTTTAACATTGTTCATGTCAAAGTATTAAATTATAAGGTTTTTTATTAATTAAACATTCAATAACTATTACAAAATAAGCAGTGTTTTGTTTTTGTTCATTTTAACATTTACCCGCCGTCGCCACCAAACTTACATGTTTTCAATTTATTAGTATGTCTGTCAGCCTGTCTCTTTCGCACAATCCTGGAAAGTTGGAAATTTATTAAACTGCCAAGCCAAAATCCAACAGCCAATCAAAAGACTTGTTCTATCGACAAACGGCAAGAAATTCAAATCTAGTGACTGCTCGACCAATCAAAACGCGTTTTTTATCTATCGATCAAAATTCCAGCGTCGTACACTCAACAGCCAACAAAATATTAAAGTTTTGCATTCGTTTTTTGAGATTCATCGTGCGCGGCAGTAATTAAAGAGCAAAAGAAGAAAAATTTGAGTTTTTATTTAAAAATCTTGAAAGATGTCCGAAGATAAAGGTGGTCACCAGTTAAGGAAAAAGAGAGGTGCCGAAGATTCGAGAAGTGACGACGAGGAGCTAGACGATACAGTGGTCGACAAGAATGAGGAGATGATCAAATCATTAGCAGCCAGTTTAAAGGATCTGGTCACGTCCGTACAGGATCTGAAGAACTCGACTGCAGCAAGCCAATCGGACATTGAGAGATTATACGCAAAATTCAAGGATGTCAATACATTCACCGAGATGCAACAACGCGCCAGTGCCATGCAATCAGCCTCTATACCAGCAATGTCACCACCCGATGCAACCGCCGCTATTCAACACCATGCCAATACCATGCAAGCAGTCGCTATACCACCAATGTTGCCACCCAATACCATGCAAGCAGTCGCTATACCACCAATGTTGCCACCCAATACAACCGCCGGAATTCAAGACCACGCCAATGCTATCCAATCAGTCGGTATATCAACTATGTCGCCATCATCGTCGGAGGTAAGTCATTTGAGCAATACAACAATTACAACACCTGCCACAGTGAAGTTGCACGACCTGCCAACATTTTCGGGCAATGTGGAGGAATGGCCTTTGTTTTATGCCAATTACAAAGACTCTACGGAGGACTTCAAATATAACAATAGGCAAAACCTCCAGAGACTCCAAAAATGCCTTGTTGGACAAGCCCGAGAAGCGGTGGCATCAATGTTAATTAATGTACAAGATGTCCCAAATATACTGGATGAGCTGAACTTTCTTTTTGGACGACCAGAGTTACTCGTGCGCCATCAATTAAACAAGATCCAGAAATTTCCTCCCATAGTCGACAACAAGGTGGAACAGCTTATGGCATTTTCAACGCAGGTACGCAACGTTGTCGCGCTACTAAGATCATCAAATAGCGAACACAGCTTGGCCAACTCCACGATCCTGGACGCACTTGTTGCAAAGTTGGGTCAAGACAAACAGTACGAGTGGGTAAAGCATTCATCAACAGTCAAACCTTATCCAACAATTGCTGACTTTTCAAAATGGTTATGCGAACTGGCCAGGTTAGTTTGTTTGATGCCGCCACCGCCACCGCCACTGTCTAGAAGCCATACAACAGCCAGACAACAGCCACAACCACCATCGAAACGTATCCTACACATGAAAGAATCAACATCAGCCAACAATCAACAACAATATGAACACAAATGTTTCCAGTGTGGTCGGAACCACGTTATTGACCAGTGTAGTGAGTTCAACCAGCTTAGTATCGACGATCGTTGGCAGCAAGTCAAAACTAAACACCTGTGTTTTTCATGTCTGCGTAAAGGTCACAGTACTGCGAACTGCCGCAGTAAGAAAATTTGTGGTGTTCATGGTTGCCGCCGCCACCACCACAGCAGCCTTCACGATGACCAACCAGCCATAACAGCCGCCCAGCCAATGTTAAGTTGTCGAACTACGCTATCTATGGAACTTCTCTTCAAAATTATTCCTGTAACCTTGTTTGGACCAAATGGAAAGGTAGACGTTTATGCCATGTTCGACGAAGGATCAGCAATTTCTATCATAGAAGCCGACATAGCTGATAGATTAGGCCTCAAGGGTCGATCGCAGCCAATAACTCTTCAATGGTATGGCCAAAATGTGACTACGGAACCATCCACAGCAATTAACCTCGAGATAAGAGGGGAAGGTGAGTCAACTTCTTTTCTAATCAAGAATTGTAGAACTATAAAGAATTTGAACCTGCCTGTACAAACTTTCAATAAGTCTCAATTCAAAGAATTTGACATTTTGCCCATGAGAAGTTACACGAAGGTACAACCGGCAATACTTTTGGGTTTGGATAATGTTCACTTGGGAATTTCGTCCACAATCGTCCAAACAGGATCCAATAAACCCGTTGCCATAAAGACCAAGCTGGGTTGGGTTGCCTATGGACCCAATAACAACAAAACTACGTCAACGCCACCAGTTGTGCTGCACATCCGTATGAATAACCCTGACGATGACCTACATCAACTGATGAAAGAATACTTCTCAGCCGACAACTTTGGGATAAACCCGACATCCGCCGTTCTTGAGTCCGAAGACAATAGAAGAGCACGAAAAGTGATGGAAGCTACCGTACATCGAATCGGAGATAAGTTTGAATCCGGATTACTGTGGAAGACCCAAAAGCCAATTCTTCCAACCAGTCTTCAGATGGCCGAAAGACGTTTGGTCGGAATAGAAAAGAGAATGTCCTTGGATGCCGAACTGGCAGTGAAATACAGTAACGGAATAAGGCAATATGTCGAGAAAGGGTATGCCCGAAAGTTGTTGCAGCACGAAGTCGAAGACCAGTCCAATCCCGTATGGTACTTACCACATTTCGCCGTTCAAAACGTTCATAAGCCCGAAAAGTTGAGAATTGTGTTCGATGCCGCAGCAAAAGTGAATGACGTGAGTCTCAATTCGGTCCTACTCAAAGGTCCGGAACAAGCTAAACCAATGATGAGCATTCTATTCAAATTTAGAGCAGGCCCAATTGCAGTTGCCGCGGATATTCGGGAAATGTTCTCGCAAGTTCTTATACGACCCGAAGACCAGCATGCGCAGCGATTTTTGTGGCGAGATGAGCCATCTCAGCCTGTTAGTCATTTTGTAATGATGACAATGATTTTCGGAGCCATATGCTCACCGTGTGTCGCAGAATTCATA
Source organism: Sphaerophoria taeniata (assembly GCA_943590905.1). Taxonomy (NCBI): domain Eukaryota; kingdom Metazoa; phylum Arthropoda; class Insecta; order Diptera; family Syrphidae; genus Sphaerophoria; species Sphaerophoria taeniata. The sequence goes on along the minus strand of OX016540.1, from coordinate 10,626,545 downwards.
AAAAACCGAAACGCCCAAGAATTTGAAGAAGAATATCCCGAAGCCGTGTCCGACATTGTCAACAAGCACTACGTAGATGACTATGTCGCAAGTTTTGACAACGAAGAAGATGCCATCCGAATTTGCCAAGATGTTGTGCGTATCCATGCTAAAGGCGATTTTGAACTGCGACACTTCACATCAAACTCAAATCAACTTCAACAGTCACTGAATTCCCAACCGATCGAATGTGCCGAAATTGTGAGTATGGAACGACAGCCCACTTCAGAAAAGGTCCTTGGTATGTTTTGGAACACGGCCTCGGATAGTTTTGAATTTAAAACACAATTCCACCGAATACCATCAAGCGTAACAAAAGGATTTCGCCCACCGACAAAAAGAGAACTTCTGGGCATTGTCATGGCCATTTTCGATCCTTTTGGACTACTGGCAGATTTCACCTTATACGCCAAAATATTGGTTCGAGATACTTGGAAAAGTAATGTTGGTTGGGACGAACAACTTCCACCAGCAATCAACAAGAGATGTCAATCATGGCTGAAGGAATTCGAAAATATTGACAAATTCAATGTTCCACGCCACTATTCACCGAACTTAATGAATGCCACAAGTGTCGAACTGCATGTGTTCATGGACGCCAGCCAAGTCGCCTTCGCCGCCGCCGCCTATCTTCGAGTAGTCCACAAACATGAAGTTGACGTCACGTTTATCTTTGGGAAAACGCGTGGAGCCCCGCAAAAAATGATGTCCATACCTCGCCTTGAGCTCCAAGCTGGAGTACTTGGTGTCCGAATTTGCCAAACAGTTCTTCAAAACCTCGACCTTAAAGCCACAAAAATCATCTATTGGACAGATTCTCGTACGCTGCTCTATTGGGTCAACTCAAAAGAAAGAAGATTCAAAGCCTTTGTCGCCCATCGTATCACCGAAATACTCTCGCATTCCGAAACCAGCCAATGGCGTTGGACGCCCACTGACAAGAACAGCGCAGACGCAGCCACACGAGTCAAAGCACCACCAAAACTGTCAACGAAAAGCGTTTGGATCACCGGGCCGAACTTCTTACATCAAGGAGAAGAGTTTTGGCCTTCTACTGCAATCAAGTCGCCCTCGGATTCGTCCGTTCTGGAGGAAATAAAGCCATCACTGGTTTTGCAAGTGAAAGGTAATTCATTGTTTAACTTTAACAAATTTTCTTCGTTTCAAAGACTTCGAAGAACAATGGCATATGTCTTGCGTGCGCAAAAGAGGTTCCACTCTATCGCTAAAATTCCGCCCATCGAACAAACCTCAACGGGCCCTTTATCAATCAACGAACTCAACCAGGCAGAATCTCATCTATGCAAAATGGTCCAGAGGGAACAGTACGAAACCGAAATCAACGCACTCAAGTCATCAAAGCCTTTGACGAAGAAGAGCTCAATATACAAACTCAACCCGTACTTAGACGAAAATGGAATTTTAAGAATTCACGGCCGCCTTGACGAAGCAATCTATCTGCCACTACAAGCCAGACGTCCCATACTTTTACCGCCAAAACATCCCATTTCAGCCCTCATCATTAGACATCATCACGAAAGGTTTCATCATCAAAACTCTGCCGTCGTATTGAATGAAGTCAGACAAAAATTTTGGATTCCGCATCCGAAGATGTTACTGAAGCTGGTTAGACGAAACTGCCCACAATGCAAGATGGATAGAGCCGAGCCGAAAACTCCACTCATGGGTCAGCTTCCAATAGATCGAGTCACTCCGTATGTTCGACCTTTTTCATATACTGGAGTTGACTTATTTGGACCGTTAAATGTCGCAATCGGCCGAAGAAGGGAAAAGAGATGGGGAGTCATATTTACGTGCCTGACGGTAAGAGCAGCCCATCTCGAATTAGCTGAGAACTTGTCAACTGATGCGTTCATCATTTGTCTGCGCAATTTCATAAACCGAAGGGGTACACCAGTCAAAATCAGGAGTGATAATGGCACCAATTTCATCGGTGCAAAACGAGAACTTGATGAACAACAGCATTTATTCGACAAAGATATGATACAACATGAGGCCACAAGTAGAAACATCGATTGGGTTTTCAACTGCCCTGCCAATCCAAGTTCAGGAGGCTGCTGGGAGCGCCTCATCCGCATTATCAAGCGGCTATTGATGAAAACCCTGTTAGAAGAAACCCCAAGGATTGAGACTCTAAGATGCGTTCTCATAGAAGCCGAGAACATCATTAATTCAAGACCATTGACTGACATACCACTCACCATGGAAGATGATGAACCATTGACACCAAACCATTTCTTGTTAGGTTGTGTTAACTCCACCCAAACGCCTCATCCAATAGAAGAAAAGATTTGCCTTAGAAAACAGTGGAGGATTGCACAGAACCTTAAGGATCGCCTTTGGAAGAAGTGGACAGTTGAATACCTACCTCAACTCTTGAAAAGGCCCAAATGGTACGAAAAGGTACGTCAACTGAAAACAGATGACGTCGTCATAATTTGTGACCCGAATCAGCCCCGAAGCCAGTGGAGCAAAGGCCGCATCACCAGAGTGTTTCCTGCTAAGGACGGTCAAATCCGGTTCGCCGAGGTAAGGACTGCCAATGGACTCATCCGTCGTCCAGCGTCGAGGCTGGCAGTGCTAGCGATTGATGGTGAATCCCGGAGCGATTCACGGGGGGAGGAGTGTTAGTAGGCCAACGTTTATACATCACTTCCAAACAACAGACAGACGAATTCCATCTACATATTCCAGTATCAATTCAGCCGCCAAACCAGACAGACATATTCAGAATACAAATTGAAACGCGCCGTGTGGCAAAAGCCCTTTAACATTGTTCATGTCAAAGTATTAAATTATAACGTTTTTTATTAATTAAACATTCAATAACTATTACAAAATAAGCAGTGTTTTGTTTTTGTTCATTTTAACATTTACCCGCCGTCGCCACCAAACTTACACTCAGAATATATTCCCAAGGTCTGCCACTATTTTTTTGCTAAGAAAACAGCAGAACAGCAGGAGCTCTTGCTTAAACCACCCATAACTTTTCCGTTATACATTCGATCAGCTTGAAACTTCGAATGTGTATGTGGAAAGAATAACTGATTCTTTATTTTTTTATTTATTTTATTTTATTAATATATCGCTGTACAGTAAGAACAAAATTCTTATAGTTAGTACAGGTTCAGTGTTAAAAAAGTGAAATGTACATACTTTAATATTATAATTAAAACATTGATAGTTATTTACAAAGAAAAACAAAATGTAAAGATTTGAACTGCAAAATAAAAATATCAGATTATTAATGAGAAAATTCCAGTGATAAATGAGAGAAGATTAAAGAAAGAAATTGTTTTTGTTGTATACCTATTTTTTTAAGACTTAGAGGAAGATTATTCCAAGACGCAACGGCAAAAATGAAAAACTGACGACGCGAGGTTACGCAACTATAAAACATCGGTCTTATAGATAAACTTCTGGAAGACAAAGACAAACAGATATTAGAAGAAAGATAGTGCGGTGAATTATTTTTTATTACATTGACGAGTAAGGACAGAGATTTGAATTTGAGGAAGCATCGGAGGTCGCAACCTAAAATTTGCTTAAGAAAGCTAGAGACATGATCAAATTTACGAAGATTAAAAACAAACCTGGTGGCAGCATTGAGTGCCAAATTCAGCTTGCGAAAAGATTCACAATCCAAATCAGCAAAGATTTCACAGGAAAATGTCATCACAGGTAGAACCAAGGTCTTCACCAGTTTCAATTTAACTTCACAAGGAAGAAAGTATCTACTATTAGACAGGCCCCGTATAGCAGCATACATTTTTGATATTGTATGGTTAATATGGTCTTTCCAGGTCAATGAGTTATTCAATATAACACCTAAATTTTTTGCTTTAGAGACATATTCAACCTCGTGTTCATTTAGATGATGTGTGGAAAATCATAATAGCATAAAGGCTGAGTGCTGATTGGAATACATTTGGTCTTGGATGGATTGAGTAGCAGTTGATTTTGAGTTGACCAATCATGAACCAAAGATAGATCTTTATTTATTTTGACAATGGCGTCTTCTATGAGTCCTATTTTAAAACTGTAATAAAGCTGAACGTCGTCCGCGTATACATGATGTTGACAATGTTTAAGTACGTTAGGTAGATCATTTATAAAAAGAGAGAAGAGCAAAGGACCAAGTATTGAACCCTGTGGCACTCCTCTTTTTAAGTCAAGAATTTTAGAAAATTTCTTCTTATGGAAAACAGTTTGCACTCTTTTACTGAGATAAGAGAAAATAAGCTCGGTCGCGGTTGTGGAAAAGTTGAATTGCGAACTTAGTTTGTTACATAAGATTGTGGGTTCTACGGAGTCAAATGCTTTTGAGAAGTCCAAAAGAGTCAAAAGAGTGATTTTAGATTCCTCAGCAGCTGCACGAATATCTTCAGTGACTTTTATAAGGGCAGTTGTGTAGCTGTGATTTTTCCTAAAACCAGATTGAAGAGGGTTAAGCAGGTGTAAACGGTCAAGATAATATTTCATTTGGTCATTGGCAATAACTTCGAAAACCTTCGAGAGGTAGGCTAGAATAGCAATTGGTCTATATTCAGCATTTTTACCAGAGTTTTTTGGTACTGGAATTATTTTAACGCGTTTCCAATCCATCGGGTATTCATTACTTTTGATAATTGAGTTGAATATAAATGTAATCGTTGGAAGAATTTTTGGTAAAAGAATCTTTATGAAATCAGGATGAATATCATCTAGACCGACACATTTTGATTTGACGGAAAATATTGCATTCCCAACAGTAAATGAATCAACTTCGGAAAATCTAAATGCACTAGCATCTAGATTGTCCATAAAAGTAATACGACCTGTGCCCTGAGTGTTGTTAATTGGATTTATAAATTTTTCATTCAAGACATCAATATCAAGTTCCTCAGAGTCTTCGGATAAATTGTTTTTAATAATTCCAATGTCTTTAATATGTTTCCAAAAAAGCTTCGATGAGGTGGCATTGTTAAACTTATGAATATAATATGTTCTCTTCTCTCCTGAAAGGGAGAAGATAGGTATACCGATAGCTACATGTAAACTTTTGCTAAAAGAAGCAGCTTTAACGAGAACAAACTATAGGTGGCACAATTTACCAACGTGCGCAACTACGAAACTCATACGGCCTTCACTGGACTTAAAGCGCTCTAAAGACTTGTTATCTCAAAGCAGACTTCATATTAGCTCCCTGATAGGTGTCCTTACGGGACACTGTCTTATAGGCAGACACGCAATACGACTTGGTGTAGCCTCAAATGACTTCTGCAGGAGCTGTATGGATGAGGAAGAAGAGGAAACAATCTCTCACCTTCTCTGCACTTGCCCTGCTCTTTCGCTAAGACGCAAACTTCATCTGGGAGAGTACTTTTATGATAACCCCAGTGAACTAGCTAATAAGGATATCAAATATCTTCTTCGCTTTATAAAAAGTTCAAAATGGTTCGACTAGTAAGAAGTAATTCTCTAGATTCATGGTATCACAATGGGCCTTTCCTTTTGGCCTAAGTGTGTGGATTCTGAATCCGCAGCCACTGTAACCTAACCTAACCTAATATGTTCTCTTAGCTTGACGTAGCATACAGGTCACTTTGTTTCTAGCTTTCTTGAAATCATTCAACATAACAGCACAGTTGAAAGTTTTCCACCTACGAAAAGGCTTGTCACGCAAAGCCATAGCTTTAATTATTGGAGATGACATCCAAGGACAAGCCGCATTTCTGACTGTCTTAGTTTTAAGCGGTACAAATTGCTCAAAGAGATACTTTATGAAGTTGTTAAATAAAAGTATTTGTTCGTTAACGTTGAATGTTTCATGGATGGAAGACCAGTTCAGGGTATCAGAAGCAGAAAAAAGAGCAGGAAGGTTTAAATTTCGAAAGTCTCTATACTGATAACTACTTGGAGGCCTATTCCTTTCTATTTGAAAATTTGTTGTAGAAAATATTAAATCATGAAATGAAAAGATTGGTGCAGAGATTTGACTATAAAACTTCAGCTGATTAGGGTTACTGAATAGAAAAACATCAAGAAGTGAAGGGGTACAGTTAGGTTTAAAATGAGTAGCTTCAGACACATTCGCAAAATTCATGCCAAGAGACTCCATAACATGCTTGAAGTTTTCACTTGTTGAATTATTAAGAAGATTTATGTTCATATCACCGCAAAGCACTATATTTTGCGATTTGACAGACAAACCACTGATTAAATCTTTCACGACTTCAGCACAGGCAAAGCTAGGAGGCATGTATAGACAACCAATTATGCAATTTTCAACCCCATTAAAAATCTCAACACAAGTAAACTGACAATCACTTCCCTCATCAGAACGCAAAACCAATCTGGCTTTAAAATTATTACGGAGATAAATTGCAACTCCACCGCCTTTTCTACCAATGCGGTCAGAACGATAAAGTTTAAATCCAGGAAGGGAGACAAAATCATCTTTAACATTTACATTAAACCATGTCTCTGAAACACAAATAACCTCAGCTTCACAATTTACAAAAATTTGTCTAAACTCATCAATTTTATTGGTTAAACTTTGGGCATTAAGATGACAAATTGTAAGACCCGATTTTTGTCTACAGAGGATTCTGTATTTTGTTTTTTGCAAAATCTGTGTTTAGTTTCTCTTTTATTCGCCATAAAGACAAAATCGTCCGGTCACTAGGGCCTTGCCGGAGACTGGTGCAGTTACCCTATATAAAATCAATGGCTTTCAAGAGATTAGTCCACAAAAAAATTACATTATAAAATTCTTGAGCACCTGCGAAGGCAGTCTCATTTTCCTCATTATCTGCCATTTAACCTGATATTCACACCAAAGAGTTCAAAATTTTGTATTACGTCGTTTGAAAAACAATTTTCAAGCCAAACAATTATTAATCATGACACATTTTATCAGTCAAATGCGTTGTCTATATCAATTACGTTGAACGATAATGAGTTGCACCCGCGACACATATTTTGGGATCGCGGGTGCAATGAATTTGAATCGTCCGTCGTTTCCTTGAACTCAACGTACGTTATTGTGCTTATAACAGCTTATTTGGTTTCGAAATTCAAAAGCCTTTAATCTGAGAAGAAAACAAACGTTTATACATATTCCATCGCGGTTGCAACAAATTTACAACTACATTTTGCGATTAACTACCTCGAAGTTGTATGCGTCTATTGTGACGTTCTGTCCGAGCCGTCGATGTTGGATGTCCTTACTCGAAGACAGCATGTACTTCGTTTTTCCCTCATTTACCGCTAAACCCATTTTTGCCGCTTCTGTCTCAATCCTCACAAAGGCGCCATTGACATCACGCTGTGTTCTTCCCATTATATCAATATCGTCGGCGTAAGCGAGAAGTTGAACAGACAGAAGATAGTGCCCCTGGTGTTGACGGTGGAGTTTTGGACTATCTTCTCAAGAACGATGTTAAAGAAATCGCACGACAGCGCATCGCCTTGTCTGAATCCTTTTTTGACGTCGAATGATTCCGTAAGCTCATTGCCAACCTTGATAGAGCAGCGTGAGTTCTCCACCGTCATTTTGCACAAGCGAACGAGCTTGGCAGGGATGCCAAAGCTAGACATAGCTTTATACAGTTCGTCTCTGTAGATGCTGTCATACGCGGCCTTAAAATCAATGAAGAGGTGGTGGGTATCGATTTGAAGTTCATAGGTTTTTTCCAGGATCTGCCGCAACGTGAAAATTTGGTCGATGGTAGACTTTCCTGGCCTGAAGCCGCATTGATAAGGACCAATCAGATTGTTGACGAAAGTCTTCAGACGCTCACATATTACGGCAGAGAGGATCGTGTAGGCGATGTTAAGTAGGCTGATTCCTCTGTAGTTGGCGCAGTTTAGAGGATCTCTCTTTTTCAGGATCGGGCTGACGTTCCATTCATCGGGCATGCATTCCTCCGACCATGTCTTACAGATGATTTGGTGCATGCTCCTATCTAGCTCGTCGCCTGCGGCTTTGAACAGCTCGGCAGCTAGACCATCTGCTCCTGCGGCTTTGTTGGATTTCAGCCGTGATATTGCTGTTTTCACTTCTTCTAGGTCGGGTTCACGGAATTGTTGGCTGTCATCGTGCATGATAAAAGGCTCCTGTCTGACGGCGGGGTTTTGTTCGTCGTCGCCGTTATACAGTCTACAGAAGTGGTCTTTCCAAATCCCCAGCACTGACTGCGGTTCTACTATGATGTTCCCTTGTTGATCTCTGCAGGCTTCGGTTCTTGCTCGATGACCTTGAGTCAGCTCTTTTACCTTCCGATAAAACCTCCGAACTTCATTCCTGTTGTTAGCTCTCTCAACTTCTTCGATCTGACGCTTCTCATGCTCTCTCTTTTTTCTCCTGAGAAGCCGGCGTTCTTCTCTCCTCTTTTGCTCGTAGAGCTCACGAGCAGCTCTTGTCCTTCTTTGCAGCGCCGCTTTGTATGCCTCCTGCTTGGCTGCATGGGCCTGCCTGCATTCTTCGTCAAACCAGGGGTTTCGTTTTGGTGGCTGTGTGAAACCCAGCACATTAGAGGCGGCATCTCTAACTGCATTCTGGCAATGTTGCCACTGGTCTTCGATACTTGATGTTGGCGGCATAGGACTCCTTAAGAGGTTACTTGTCACTCGATCAGAGAAGGATCTGGCGATCTCTTGCGATTGTAGCCGTCCGACGTCGAATTTTCTTGCAGCATTTCTTTGTTTTGGCCGTTGTCGGGATATTCGTAGCACTGCCTTGGCTACGACGAGGTAGTGGTCCGAGTCGATGTTGGCTCCTCGGAAAGTTCGAACATCTTGAATGCTGGAAAAGTGCCTCCCGTCGATCGCAATGTGATCAATCTGGTTGACGGTTGATTGATCAGGAGATCTCCATGTACCTTTATGGATGTTGAGATGTGGGAACCAGGTGCTTGCTACCACAACATTTCGCCCCGCAGCAAAATCGATCAGCCTGAATCCGTTGTCGGAAGTGGTGTCGTGCAGGCTGTGCTTTCCGACTGTTCTTCCAAAGATGCCTTCTTTTCCTAGCTTTGCGTTAAAATCTCCGAGGACAATTTTCATGTCATAGCTAGGACATTGCTCATATGTTTTGTCGAGGAGCTCGTAGAATTCGTCTTTGGTGTCGTCCTTTTTCTCTTCTGTGGGGGCATGCGCGCATATTAAGCTAATGTTGCCGAATTTAGCCTTGATTCGGATCGTCGTTATGCGTTCGCTTACGCATTTGAAGCTCAAGACTTTTTGCCTGAGTCTGCTTCGCACGACGAATCCGCATCCAAAGAGTCGCTGTTCCCGGTAGCAATCCCCATAGTAGATGTCGCAGTTATTCATCTTCTTTTCGCCCGGTCCATCCAATCGCATTTCCTGGATAGCGGTAATATCTGCTTTGTAGCAGTTGAGGGTCTCCGCTAGTTGTTCGGCAGCACGCAGTCCATTGAGGGACCTAACATTCCACGTGCATATCCGAAATTCGTTGTCCTTTATACGTTTGCTTGGGTCGTCATCAGTGTATCCGTCCGTTTCCGAGGCCTGTTGATGCTTCGTAACTAGATTTTTTCTATGTAGCCGGGAAGTCACCCCGACGTACAACCCCAAACCTGGAGTACCAGGTACTTGATGTGACTCCAAGTACAAAAGCCGGAAAACCGCTCCTTTTACGACCTGAGCTTCAAATATGTCGAAGTAGCCCGTAAAGGTGTTCACCAAGTAGTTCGACCTAACTGGAACTGAGGACGCCACCGTTCATTCCAAAAAGAAATTCATCCGCTGCCGTCCCTCGTGGGAAGTGCCTTGGTGGGAACACTCCTTCGTTGTGGGGTAATTAGTAGTAACAGCCTACTCCGCTTCGACCTGTCGACCATGGGAGGCCCTGCTGCGAAAACAAGTTTCGCGATCGCATAGCTCTAAGCATCGCAGTAGTAGTTACCGTAAGCCGCTCCGCCACGTCAAGGCTTACCCCATGGAGTTAAAATCGGCTTACTTTTAAAATAATTTGCTGTCTAACTCCTTTTTTATCCAGAAGAGCTGCGTTTTTGATAATCCAACTTTTTCAAGAGTATCTTAAAGCCTTGTGGATTACCAATTCAAAACAGGGAACCGTTAGAACGACTTTCAAAAACACATTTAATCTAATTGTTTTTTTATTACTTAATAAAATTATGTAAGTTTTTCATGTTTAAGCTTAGTTTATTAACTTCACAGAGCAGGTAATTGTAATAAGGCCGATATGGTGCGATAACGATGGCCATTCAGAACGCCATCGCCATGGAATTTGCTGATTTGGATCATTTTCTACGTACGCCTGAACGGCAGCGATGTTTTCGACACTTTAACCAAACCACTGTCTCACTGACACAGCAACATCACAGAACGTACCTATATTTTTGCACTCGACTTGTTATTGCTGTTTTGGAATCTTGTAAGCTGATAGGTCATAGTTTACACTCAATTTTTCTTTCTTTTTTTCCTGAATTTGACTGTCAACTATCAAAAATCTGCTAACGCTCTTAAATTTGTGGTCATCGACTCCGGATTTCGGCAGAAAGCAGATGTTGCTCGTTGGTGAACTTTGCCATGATGAAAATGTTTAGTGACTAGGGGAAGGGTGCACTCACATGTTAAATTCAAAGCTGTTGTTTTCTTTAACTATTAGGTACTCAGTCAAAAATGTAAATGTTTTTTTTTTCTTCCCGTACAAACGTAGGGGATTTTGATTCGAGTTTGGGGGAATTTAAAAAAAAAATTGATCTGGTAACACTTCTACCGAGGCGGTTATTTGAATGCTATTGTTTTTCACACTAAATGGCAAAGTCCAAACTTTAAATGAAATAAAATATTCATTGAAAATGTATCCTGTTTGTTTTATCATGCTTTGCTTTCGAAACCGAAAAATGAATGATCCTATATTTATGTGTTGATTAAAGTAACTTCCAATATAAAATTTACATTTATAAATTATTTTAAGCTTGTTCAGTTTTAATTTCAAATTTAAGCCCTTCTGGCAATGCTTTATAAGAAACCAAGTGTCATCTTTAAGCTAAGCTTGAACTGTCAAAAGTAAAATGTCAAATTGAATTAATAATAATTTCTCGCTCGTACTGGCTGTCACGTCAAATACAAAGTAAGTAGAGATTTTTTAATCGCTTTTTATTTAAACAATCGTCTAAGCCTTTAAAATAATCGCTAACATTATGTTTTGTACGTCTTGTACTTTCGGTGTCGATGACTTCAGTCGCTATTGCGTAGGTATCTTGTGATTAGGTACTTCAAGTTAAAGTGATGATTAGTAGGGGAACCTGGGGACACATGATCCCCTGGGAGACTTGATCACTATGCATTACATCCAATACCTTAGTTCTTTTTTTAAACTTCAAAATAGCAATAATCTAGTTTTCTCTGACTTTAAACTTTAAACGTGATTTTTCTTGTTGCAAACAAGGAGTCTTTAGTAGGCGTTGCGTTTTTTGTTTTCACATAAAAATTTGTTTTTTTACGCATATTCAATTTGTGTTTTGTAAGTGCAAGTCATAAATAAATAAATTCTTACGCTTCATACATCGGAACCTACTAATTTTGGTAAGTCATTGCCGATTTATTTAAATTAAATATTGCATGTTTTTCATCTACACTAATATATAAAGCTGAAGAGTTTGTTTGTTTGAACGCGGTAATCTCAGGAACTACTGGTTCGAATGGTATAATTATTTTTGTGTTGGATGATGCCTTAATCGACTTAGACTTTAGGCTACTTAACATTAAGCTGTGACCAATAGCAGCGAAGAATCTGTGGAAAATATGGAAAAAACGGCAAAAAATATACATTTTTCTGCGTTTTAACGCACTTATCTCAGGAAGTACTGGTTCGAATGGTATAATTCTTTTTGTGTTGGATGGTCCATTAATTGAGGAAGACTTGAGGCTATTTAACATTAAGCTGTGCCCAATAGCAGTGAAGAATATGTGGAAAATATGGAAAAAAACGGCAAAAAATATACATTTTTCTGCGTTAAAACGCGCTTATCTCAAGAACTGCTTTATGAAATTGAACAATTTTTTAAATGTTGAATGGTCCATTTATCAAGGAAGGCTTGAAGCTATATAAAATTTAGCTGCGACCAATAGGAGCGAAGAATTTGTGTAAAATGTGGAAAAAACGGCAAACAATACAATTTAATACAATATAAAGCTGAAGAGTTTGTTCGTTTGAACGCGGTAATCTCAGGAACCACAATTTCGAATTGTAAAATTCTTTTTGTGTTGGATAGTCCATTAATCGATGAAGGCTTTAAAATAAAATAAATAAATAGAGTGGCGCGACAGCTCTTGAAGAGCCAACGCCTAAGTGGCTTACTCTAATCAACAATTCTCTGAGTGCGTGTGAAGAATTGAGGGGACCTACAATTTAACGCCGATTCCGAACGGCAAAGTTGAGAAGCATTTTTTCATTGCAGATTGATACTCTTGGAAGATTTGTCAGGTCTTCGCAAGAGGCAGTACCCATGAAAGATGAAATAAAAACTTGGCCTGAGTAGGACTCGAACCAACGACGTTCTGCTTAGCAGCCAACGCACTTACCAACTAAGCTACGGGCAACTGCTTTAGGCTTTATTCTACTTAAAATTAAGCTGCGACCAATAGCAGCGAAGAATCTGTGGAAATGTGAGAACTGAGATTTTTTTCTGAGATCTCTGAGATGAAATTATTTTGGATTCGATTTCTCACTCAGCTATTTGACGTGGCTGACATATGTGCAGCAACAATTAGTAAGGTAACCTTTAAATCTCAATGATAACTGAGAATTATAATCCACCAATTGATTTTGCCTCAGTCAAGGTGACATTGAGATCTCAGTGAGATGTTGTTAGGTGGAACTGGCCTAATAACTGCTCAAATTAGAATTTTGAGAGTTCAATTGATTTGTGAATGTGATTGATTGCACTATTTGTGCAGATTATTGTGTTTAAACCATATCATTTTATGTACTTCTTAACTAAAAAATATGCTCAGTTTAAAGAAAAAAAAATTTACTTAAGGAAAAAAAACGATGCAGAAGTAAGAGAGATATTAGAATTAGGGAGAGTTCGCCCAAAGGAATGTTTTAAGTATAAATAACTGAAGGGAATCATAAAAAATGCTCAAATTTTTCAAGTTTAAGAGAATTACGACCTAGGGAGAGTTGACTGCAATGCAATTTTACAATAACTTCGCAACAAAATTCCCACGCGCGCATGATGCACAAGTCGAGACGATACTCTGGCCGGTGGACGAGGGAGAGGCGGACGAAGTCGCGGGCAACTGCTAGTAAAAATTATAAACAATTAAAAAAAGTGACTGAATGGGAGATTTGATCCCAATGAAGTAGGGGACACTTGTTCCGGGGATCAAGTCTCCCAGGGTACAACAAATTTTATTTCATCTTATTTTTTTTTATATAATAGACAATGGGAAGAGTTTACAAGCCAAAGGAGGGTGCGAAAAAACGAGACCCGATAGACTCTTACAAACTAAAGGACGCTGTGAATAATATCTTAAAAGGCAATTCAATAAAAGGAACCGCAAAACTATTTGGAATACCAGTAATGACTTTTAAAAGATACTACCGCAAACGCCAGCAATCTAATGAGAGTGAAATAAGTTATAAACCTGATTATGCACAGTCTCGAGTCTTCTCCGAAGTTGAAGAAACATTTCTCGTTGCTTATCTGGAAAAGGCAAGTAAACTAAATCATGGCTTATCTTCACTTTCTGTTCGAAAATTAGCTTACGAATTTGCTGTGCAAAATAATAAGCCCCCGCAGAAATACATTAAGTGGCAAAATGAAACTGCAAGTCACGATTGGTTTTATGGGTTTATGAGAAGAAACTCCCAATTATCATTACGGGTTCCTGAAGCCACTAGCTTGAGCAGATCGACCAGCTTTAATAAGCACAACATTTCTCAGTTTTTTGAAAATTTGCGAATTTTAATGACAACACATAACTTTGGAGCAGAATCAATATGGAATATAGACGAGACAGGATTGACTACGGTTCACAAACCAAAAAAAGTTGTTGCTACTAAGGGCTTGAAGCAAGTGGGCAAAGTGACTTCTGGTGAGCGCGGTGAACTAGTAACTGCATGCTGTGCTATAAATGTAATGGGGAATTATATCCCCCCCTTTATGATCTTCCTACGCAAAAATTGGCAGGACCGTATGATTAAAGGTGCACCCACAGGCACAGAGGGCAGCACTTAACCCCTCAGGTTGGATGACTGCTGTTAATTTTGTAAATTTTTTGAAACACTTCAAAAAATTCAGCAAGTGTTCCATGGAATCTCAGTGTTTGATAATAATGGACAATCATGACAGCCACATAAGAATTGAATCGTTAAATTTTGCAAAGGGAAATGGAATTCATCTTCTCACCATACCTCCACATACATCTCACAAGACGCAACCACTTGACAGAACCGTGTTTGGACCACTTAAAGCATACTACAATACCGCTTGTGACAACTGGATGCTTCAAAATGCTGGTAAGCCTTTAACTATTTATGATATTTCGGAGTGTTTTGGAAATGCCTTTGTGCGAGCTTTCACTCCGCAAAATATACAAAGTGGCTTTCGAGTTACAGGAATTTTCCCTTTTAACTGCAACATTTTCACGGACGATGATTACCTTTCATCGTATGTGTCTGATCGACCTGAACCAGAAATAACGGCTGAAGACCAAGGCAGACAAACCTAGAAGATGAAGCTGTTATTCTACAGGTTCAAAACGTTTCGTCAGCTCAAGTTAATTGCGATTCAAATCCTCAGGAAACAGACATAGTTTTGCCTTCACCACAGCCATCACCAGCACCTCGGCCTTCAACAACTATAGCGTGTCTTAAAACTCCGGAAGAAATTCGACCATTTCCAAAAGCAGCTCCACGGAAACTAACTGCAAAAGGCCGTAAAAAGGGATCAACAAAAATATTGACATACACACCCGAAAAAGATAAAATTGAAAGAGAAATTTTATTAAGACAGGAGAAAAAAAACAAAAAGATTCAAAGTAAAATTATTAAGACAAAACGCAATATGAAAGCGTTTGTTTCATCATCATCAGAAACTGAAGAGGAGCTGCCACCATCCCCGGAATCAACAACTTTCAATGTTTCAGAAGATTCGTTTAATTCATCTAGCTGTGAGTCTGAAAACCAAAATGAACCTTCATCTTCGTTATTAAGTGTTGATGACTGGGCAATAGTTTACATACGTTCTTTAAAAAACGTCCTACATAAGTACGTTGCACAGGTAATATCATTAACAGAACATGGTTATGAAGTGCGTTTTGCTAAAAAAAATTAATAACCACACGTTTAAATGGCCAGTTAAAGATGACATTTCTGAAGTTGGACGGTATCAAATCGTAAAGAAAATCAATTCTCCAATCATCAAATCCAACACTAAACGCGTTGTTTTAATGCAATTCAGGAAATCGTTACGGAAATTTAATTTAGACTAAGCCATCTGTGCAACAGGGGAGAGTTGATCCCCCGTAACCAAGTCTACCCTATACCCGGATCAAGTCTCCCTCAAAATTATATATTTATTTACTTAATACAAGCAAACTTAAAACTAGAACTTAAAAACAAGTAACACAAGGTATTTGATATAAAATGTAAAAACAATTAAAAAATAAAATATAAAAATAACAATAATATACAAGAATCTTGGGAGATAGAGGAATAGGAGGAAAAATGGGGTTATGATGGCAGTCTTAGAAGGGAACTTTTGAGAACGGATTTAGAGAGACATGGATCAAAGCAATGAGTATTGTTTGCCTTACGTAGCATTCTGCTTACAGGTTCATTTAAGCCATATAGAGTTCGATGAAAAGGGAGATGAAAAAATGGGACTGATCTTAAACGGCGTGGGTTAGTACAAAGGGATATGTTTTGAAGTAGGGTGGCAATCAATGTTACCATTCACTAATTGATGTATAAAGACAACGTCGGCATTGTCACGGCGAATGAATAAGGGTTGCATATTTAGTAACAACAGTCGCTCTTCATAGGGTGGAAGGTTAAAGGGATCTTCCCAACCTGAACCAAGGTTACGAAGCGCAAACCGAATAAATCTGCGCTGGACGGCTTCAATACGTTGAATGTGTATTTGATAATAGGGACACCAGACTTGTGATGAGTATTCAAGTAATGGTCTGACAAAAGTTATGAACAGAGATTTTGTAACATACGGGTCACAGAATTCTTTAGACCAACGTTTGACGAACCCTAAAGTAGAATTTGCCTTGCTTATAATTTGGTCAATATGAGAATTAAAATTCATATGGGAGTCAAATAAAACACCTTAATCAGAGATTGATGTTACAACGGGAATAGGTTCACCATTTACAGTGTAAGTTCTGTTAGTCATTGGAATACGCTTCCGAGAGTACGTTATAGCTTGACATTTGCTTATATTCAATTGAAGGAAATTCTTTTGGCACCAAATATTAAAAAGGTTTATGTCATTTTGGAGCAGTTCCGCGTCATTACAACAAGAGATTTGTTTAAAAATTTTCATATCGTCTGCGTAGATGAGAAGCTCAGAATTATTAATAATTTTTTCAACATCATTGGTAGTAAGAATGAAAATAAGAGGGCCAAGATGACTTCCTTGTGGGACACCAGATGTTGCATTTATTATTTCAGAAATCCCATTCCTGAATACAACTCTGTATTGACGATCTGATAAGTAAGACGAGATCCAAGATATGAAAACTGGTGGGAAGCCAAGCTTTTTGAGCTTAAACAGAATAAGATTATGGGATATCTTATCAAAGGCCTTACTAAAATCAGTAGCTAATGAGTCAACTTCTTTTCCATTTTCTAAAGCAGATAATGAAAATGATACAAATTGGATTAGGTTCGTAGTGGTAGACCTTCCCTTAAGAAACCCATGTTGTTTTGGAGAAAAGATCTGCTTGCTATGGAAAAACATAGTGTCATCTACACTAATATATAAAGCTGAAGAGTTTGTTTGTTTGAACGCGGTAATCTCAGGAACTACTGGTTCGAATGGTATAATTCTTTTTGTGTTGGATGGTGCCTTAATCGACTTAGACCTTAGGCTACTTAACATTAAGCTGTGACCAATAGCAGCGAAGAATCTGTGGAAAATGTGGAAAAAACGGCAAAAAATATACATTTTTCTGCGTTTTAACGCACTTATCTCAGGAAGTACTGGTTCGAATGGTATTGAGGAAGACTTGAGGCTATTTAACATTAAGCTGGGCCCAATAGCAGCGAAGAATCTGTGGAAAATATGGAAAAAACGGCAAAAAAATATACATTTTTCTGCGTTAAAACGCGCTTATCTCAAGAACTGCTTTATGAAATTGAACAATTTTTTAAATGTTGAATGGTCCATTTATCAAGGAAGGCTTGAAGCTATATAAAATTTAGCTGCGACCAATAGGAGCGAAGAATTTGTGTAAAATGTGGAAAAAACGGCAAACAATACAATTTAATTACAATATAAAGCTGAAGAGTTTGTTCGTTTGAACGCGGTAATCTCACGAACCACAATTTCGAATTGTAAAATTCTTTTTGTGTTGGATAGTCCATTAATCGATGAAGGCTTTAAAATAAAATAAATAAATAGAGTGGCGCGACAGCTCTTGAAGAGCCAACGCCTAAGTGGCTTACTCTAATCAACAATTCTCTGAGTGCGTGTGAAGAATTGAGGGGACCTACAATTTAACGCCGATTCCGAACGGCAAAGTTGAGAAGCATTTTTTCATTGCAGATTGATACTCTTGGAAGATTTGTCAGGTCTTCGCAAGAGGCAGTACCCATGAAAGATGAAATAAAAACTTGGCCTGAGTAGGACTCGAACCAACGACGTTCTGCTTAGCAGCCAACGCACTTACCAACTAAGCTACGGGCAACTTCTTTAGGCTTTATTCTACTTAAAATTAAGCTGCGACCAATAGCAGCGAAGAATCTGTGGAAATGTGAGAACTGAGATTTTTTTCTGAGATCTCTGAGATGAAATTATTTTGGATTCGATTTCTCACTCAGCTATTTGACGTGGCTGACATATGTGCAGCAACAATTAGAAAGGTAACCATTAAATCTCAATGATAACTGAGAATTATGTTCCACCAAATGTTTTTGCCTCAGTCAAGGTGACATTGAGATCTCAGTGAGATGTTGTTAGGTGAAACTGGCCTAATAACTGCTCAAATTAGAATTTTGAGAGTTCAATTGATTTGTGAATGTGATTGATTGCACTATTTGTGCAGATTATTGTGTTTAAACCATATCATTTTATTTACTTCTTAACTAAAAAATATGCTCAGTTAAAAAAAAAAAATTAGTTAACGAAAAAAACGATGCAGAAGTAAGAGAGATATTAGAATTAGGGAGAGTTCACCCAAGGGAATGCTTTAAGTATGAACAACTGAAGGGAATCATAAAAAATGCTCAAATTTTTCAAGTTCAAGAGAATTGACTGCAATGCAATTTTACAATAACTTCCGAACAAAATTCCCAATCGCGCGTGATGCACAAGTCGAGATGATACTCTGGCCGGTGGACGAGGGAGAGGCGGACGAAGTCGCGGGCAACTGCTAGTATATTATACTTTCAAATAGTTTTGGTATACATGAAAGTTTTGCTATAGGCCGATAATTTGTTATATCAGTTTTTGGTCCTTTTTTATGTACAAGAATGATAAAAGAATCTTTCCAAATACGAGGAAACGTTCCACTAGAAATGGACATGTCGTAAATAAGCGCTAGGGGTAAGGCTAAATTGTCAACACACTTTTTTAACACTATTGGAGGAATTGAATCAGGGCCAGCAGAGTAATCATCTTTGAGCAAATTGATTTTCTGAATAACAGACGAAACATCAACATTAAGTAGCAGTAAGTTTAATGAAGTTTGATTGGACTCATTCAGGTAATTAAAGTAATTATTATCAATCTCAGTAGTGTTGGACGAAAAAGCTTGACTGAAAAAACGTGCAAAATAATTTGAGATGGTTGTGGGATCAGCAGATGAATTTTTGTCAAGTTTTAAGACAGATGGATATCCATCTGACTTTCTTTTACTGTTGATGAACTGGAAAAAAGCTTTCGGGAAATAATATCAGATTGCATCTGAGAAATATAGTCAGAGTAAAGAGATTCACATAAAACAGAAAAAGTAGTATACGCTGCAATATAATTAGAAAAATTATAATAATTTCTAAACATGATAAATTTTTGCCACAGTTTATTTCTTTTATTGCGGAGAGTACGAAGTTCTTTAGTGTACCAAGGGGGTGATGAAGATACGTTTTTTTGTGAAATGGTTGGAACTGATTGAGAAACACAATTCATTAAAAGTGAGTAAAAAGTTTCAACTTTAAAGTCAATACTCGAATTTGGGTCAGATAAAAAGTCATAATTAATCCTAGTCAGAAGTTCATTCAACAAGTCAAAATTAGCCTTGCGGAAGTTAAATTTTTTACAAGTCAGAATCTCAGGGCAAATGTTGGGGCTTACATAAGCAAAGGTAATAGAGAGTGGAGGGTGATGAGCATCAAGTTTGGTTAAAAGATGCTTACTTTCTGTGACAACTTGGTTACTTTGGATTATTTCAGAAAAACATTAAAATGTATATTTAATTTTTCATAAATTCTTTGTGTTACAATACGAAATCATAAACAATAAAATGATTTATAGTTTTGTTTTTGTGTTATTTAACACTGCAGTTAGGCTGCGTCCGTTATTTCCATTTTTGTTGTTTGAACAACGATAGCAACTTAGAGGTGCTTCCACCAATGGCTTTTTCCGTCAATTTCTTTGTTTGGCTGGAGTTATAGCTATTTCACGGGTGCCAAGCCGATCATCAGACTCCTTTGTTAGTGGTGCTGCCTAGTTATTTTTCATATTAATCGAAAAACTTTTTAGTTCACTTTGGTATTTGAACCTAGGACCTGCTAGTTGTGAAGCCAATGCACTATCAAATACCAAAGTGAACTAAAAAGTTTTTCGATTAATATGAAAAATAACTAGGCAGCACCACTAACAAAGGAGTCTGATGATCGGCTTGGCACCCGTGAAATAGCTATAACTCCAGCCAAACAAAGAAATTGACGGAAAAAGCCATTGGTGGAAGCACCTCTAAGTTGCTATCGTTGTTCAAACAACAAAAATGGAAATAACGGACGCAGCCTAACTGCAGTGTTAAATAACACAAAAACAAAACTATAACAAATAAACTGACTAGTGTCAAAACTTTCAATAATCTGACCCTTGGTGTACACAACGAATTGTTGTGACACAAAGATAGGAAATCAGGAAAAAATGAAAGCGGAACAAGATAGCATTACTTTGAGGAGCTTGTAAAAATGCGCCTATGTTCATTGCAATTGATAAACAATAAAAGTCTACAATGGGAAACCAAAAATCAGTGGAGTTGTTAGCGCAATGCGTAGTGCATTGGCTTCACAACTAGCAGGTCCTAGGTTCAAATACCAAAGTGAACTAAAAAGTTTTTCGATTAATATGAAAAATAACTAGGCAGCACCACTAACAAAGGAGTCTGATGATCGGCTTGGCACCCGTGAAATAGCTATAACTCCAGCCAAACAAAGAAATTGACGGAAAAAGCCATTGGTGGAAGCACCTCTAAGTTGCTATCGTTGTTCAAACAACAAAAATGGAAATAACGGACGCAGCCTAACTGCAGTGTTAAATAACACAAAAACAAAACTATAACAAATAAACTGACTAGTGTCAAAACTTTCAATAATCTGACCCTTGGTGTACACAACGAATTGTTGTGACACAAAGATAGGAAATCAGGAAAAAATGAAAGCGGAACAAGATAGCATTACTTTGAGGAGCTTGTAAAAATGCGCCTATGTTCATTGCAATTGATAAACAATAAAAGTCTACAATGGGAAACCAAAAATCAGTGGAGTTGTTAGCGCAATGCGTAGTGCATTGGCTTCACAACTAGCAGGTCCTAGGTTCAAATACCAAAGTGAACTAAAAAGTTTTTCGATTAATATGAAAAATAACTAGGCAGCACCACTAACAAAGGAGTCTGATGATCGGCTTGGCACCCGTGAAATAGCTATAACTCCAGCCAAACAAAGAAATTGACGGAAAAAGCCATTGGTGGAAGCACCTCTAAGTTGCTATCGTTGTTCAAACAACAAAAATGGAAATAACGGACGCAGCCTAACTGCAGTGTTAAATAACACAAAAACAAAACTATAACAAATAAACTGACTAGTGTCAAAACTTTCAATAATCTGACCCTTGGTGTACACAACGAATTGTTGTGACACAAAGATAGGAAATCAGGAAAAAATGAAAGCGGAACAAGATAGCATTACTTTGAGGAGCTTGTAAAAATGCGCCTATGTTCATTGCAATTGATAAACAATAAAAGTCTACAATGGGAAACCAAAAATCAGTGGAGTTGTTAGCGCAATGCGTAGTGCATTGGCTTCACAACTAGCAGGTCCTAGGTTCAAATACCAAAGTGAACTAAAAAGTTTTTCGATTAATATGAAAAATAACTAGGCAGCACCACTAACAAAGGAGTCTGATGATCGGCTTGGCACCCGTGAAATAGCTATAACTCCAGCCAAACAAAGAAATTGACGGAAAAAGCCATTGGTGGAAGCACCTCTAAGTTGCTATCGTTGTTCAAACAACATAAAATGATTTATATACCATTTAATTTGGAAGAAAAAATTTCTTTTATTTCTTGAGATAATTAAAAATGTATGAAGCGGGGATCAAGTGTCCCCAGGTTCCCCTACACAACTACAAAGTTGTTACATTAAAGTATGATTACCTTAGTAACACAGATTATTTTTTTTACACGGAAGTAACATTCATGTTTAAAAATGAAGATGTACACAGTACAGTGTTTCTTATACTGTTTTTTTGTATTTTTGTACCTAATTATTGTTTTATGCGTTATTAAAATATTTAATTGCACTTCCTGCTATGGTTACAAAAATTTATTGATACTTAATACAACTTACTTACTTATCCGGCTCACAATCCATGAAGGGTCTCACTCTCAGCCTGAGATACTGCAGTCTTCCATCGTGAACGATCCCTCCAGTCACCGAGACCGAGCGCTCTGGCATCCGCAGTCACTTGGTCCTTGTACCGTAGATTCGGTCTTCCTTGTCGTCTTGAACCTGGGGGCTGGGATGAGAAGACTTTCTTGGCTGGAGCGTTGTCGTCCATTCGCTCGATGTGGCCGAGCCAATGTAGTCGTCTTTTCTTGGCCTTCTGGACTACATCCACATCTTGGTACAGCTCATACAGTTCTCGGTTGTATCTTCTTCTCCATTCGCCATCGTCGCATACGGGACCAAAAATCCGTCGAAGAATTTTTCTTTCGAAAGTGCCCAGTATCAATTCCCCTTTTTTACTTATCGTCCAGCACTCGGCGCCGTAGAGTAGGACTGGTAAAATCAAAGTTTTGTATAGCAGACACTTTGTCTTTCGAGTGAGGAGTTTTGAACCCAGTTGTTTGGCCAAACCGAAGCAGCAACGGTTCGCTAGGGTAATTCTTCTTCGGATCTCCACTAAGGTGTCGTTCGTGGGATTGTTGTTTGTTCCAAGGTAGGTGAACTCCTTAACTACCTCGAAATTGCTGCTACCAACAGTGACGTTTTGTCCTAGGCGGTGGACAGATGTTGCTTTGTTTGTTGATAACATGTACTTTGTTTTGTCCTCATTCACTTCAAGACCAACTAGTTTCGCCTGTTCTTCAATCGCTGTGAAGGCCTCAAGCACAGCTCTCTTGGATCGACCGATGATGTCTATGTCGTCCGCATAGCCTAGGAGCTGGGTGGATTTGTTGAAGATAGTGCCCTCCGTGCTCACACCTGCCTTGCGCACTATCTGCTCCAGGACTATGTTGAAGAAGTCACATGACAACGCATCTCCTTGTCTAAACCCTGCGCAAGTTTGGAATAACTCGGATGAGCTGTTACCCATTTGCACACTGCACTGCGTATTGTTTAGCGTCATGCGGCACAGCTGGATCAGTTTGTTCGGGATCCCGAATTCAGACATCGCCATCATAAGCTCTTGGCGGTGCGTGCTATCATAAGCAGCTTTAAAGTCGATGAAAAGATGGTGGGTTTCGACTTGAAATTCGTTGGTCTTTTCCAGGATCTGCCTCAGTGTGAATATTTGGTCTATCGTCGTTCTGCCTGGCCTAAAGCCACACTGGTACGTGCCGATTATTGTGTTGCAGAAAGGTTTAAGACGCTCACACAGTACGTTGGAAAGGATTTTGTATGCAACATTAAGCAGGGATATGGCACGGTAGTTTTTGCATAACATCGGATCGCCTTTTTGTAGATGGGGCATATGGAGCTTATCGACCAGTCAGTGGGCATGCATTCTTCCTCCCACACTTTGGTGATGACCTGGTGCATGCGGTTCATCAAAACATCTCTTCCATGTTTAAAGAGTTCGCGGGTATGCCATCCGACCCTGCGGCCTTGTTATTTTTTAGCTTTTGGATGGCTCTTTCTACCTCTTCCCTGCTGGGGGCTGGGACTGGGTCTTCATTGACTGGTCTTGCTTCTCTTTCGTCATTATCTTGCTCGACATTTTGCGCATTCAGTGCTGCTTGAAAACATCTACAATTCCCTGTGCTTCTGTGACTAGGTTTCCTTCACTGTTTCGAAGAGCTTGTGTCCCGGTTCTGAAACCAGAAGCTAATTGCTTCGACCTTTTAAAGAAACGCCGGGTGTTGTTCTTGGCCCGAGACTCTTCTAGTTCTTTGAGCTGAGAAACTGCGGATGCTCTTTTCTTTCTTCGCAGGGTCTTTTTCTCATTTCTCCTTTTCGTGCGGTACTCTTCCCTTGCTGCTCTTGTTTTCCATTGCAGCATCTGCAGGCGTGCATTTTCCGTCTCTCTTTTCAATATCACGCACTCATCATCATACCACGGGTTCTTTTTCGGGGGTGGCTGGTAACCTATGGTGGTCTCGGCTACATTTTTTATTACTTCGCGATATTGGTTCCACAGTGTGTTGACGTCTGTAGTATTTGGGAGGACGGCGGAGAGTCGCTCGCTCAGGCGCTCGCTGTAGTCTTTGGCATTCTCTGATGTGCTAAGGCAACCGATGTTGAACTTCTTTCTCTGGGCTGCACGTGTTTTTTTGTCGTTTGATATTCGAGCTCTAAACTTAGCCACTACCAGAAAGTGGTCAGAGTCGACATTTGCTCCTCGGAAAGTGCGCACGTTCAGGATGTTGGATGCGTGCCTTGCGCCGATTAGCACATGGTCGATTTGGTTGGTGGTTCGACCATCCGGAGATCGCCAGGTTGCTGTGTAGATCTTCCGTCTTGGAAACCTAGTGCTACTTATCACCGTATTACGAGCTGCAGCAAAGTCGATTAGTCGGAAGCCGTTATCTGTTGTTTCTTCGTGGAGGCTGTGCTTTCCAACTAATCCGCCAAAGATGTCTTCCTTCCCGATTTTTGCATTGAAGTCTCCGAGTACGATTTTGACGTCGTACTCTGGACAGGCTCCGTAGGCTCTATCCAGGAGGTCGTAGAAATCCTCCTTGCTAGACTCCTCAGCATCATCGGTAGGGGCGTGTGCACATATTATACTGATGTTTTGTAGTGTGGCCTTGATGCGGATCACAGCCAGGCGATCACTTATTGGCTTGAAATCCATGACTTTCGATCTAAGCCGGTTTCCCACGACGAATCCGCATCCAAATATATGCAATCTTTGATGGCAGCTATAATAAATGTCGAAATTCTTTCTTTCCTTTGTCCCTGATCCTATCCATCGTATTTCCTGGATCGCAGTAATATCTGCCTTATACTGCGAGAGGACAGATTCAAGTTTCTGAGTTGCACCTGGAGTGTAGAGGGTTCTTACATTCCATACTTAATACAAGCATTTCTTAAAAAAACTATTTGTAAAGCTTAAACAATCTATTCTCATACACTTTCTTAAAATTAAATTGAACTAGGAAAAGAGGCGAGAAGGGTTGGTATGAAAATCAAAAACATCTTGGACATTACTTGCTGAACGTAACATGCGGGTGACAGGATTAAAATGGCCATAGTTGGTTCGGTGTGATGGAAGATGAAAAAAAGGAACAGATCGTAGATTGCGAGGATTAGTATTAAGGGAAAGCATAAATGGAGAAGGGAAGCACATCCAATAGCTCCGTTTATTATTTTGAATACGAAAATTATGTCAACGATTTCTCGACGTTTTTCATGCGAGAGAAGATTGATAATGTGAAGACGATCCTCATAAGTGGGGAAAATAAGAGGGTTATTCCAAGACAGATGACGACGTAGAGAAAACCGAAGAAATCATTATTGGGCTGAATTAAATTTTTTGAGAGTGCAGGACTAGCATATTTAAGGAGGGGACGAACATAAGTAGTGAAAAGTGTTTGGTGACGTATGGGTCAGAAAGTTATTTCGACCAACGTTTAATAAAGCCAAGAGCTGAGTTGGCTTTCGAAATTATATGGTCAAAAGAGATCGAAAGTTTAATTTCTTATCACAAATCACACCAAGATCGCGAATAAAAGAAACCACTGGAATAGGTTGATTCGAAAAGTGAAAGAGACGAGGGAAGGAAGGCAGACGCTTACGAGAAAATAACATTTACTAATACCTATTCAGGTCAAGGAAATTTGTATTGCACCAAGTTATGAAAGAAGCGAGGTCTTTCTGGAGAAGAGATTACTTTTATAATTTTAATATCATCAGCATAGATTACTAAGTCAGAATGTGAATTTTTTTTATCAATGTCGTCGTTTATGGCAATAAGGAAAAAGAGGGGACCAAGATGGCTGCCCTGAGGGACGCCGGATGTAGCAACAAAAGGATTGGAAGTACAGTTTCTAAATAGTACCCGATAGAGATGGTTTTCAAGATAGGATTTTACCCATGTTATAAGCGATGGAGGGAAAGCGAAAGAATTAAGCCTGGTATAAATAATTTGGTGGCTAATTTTATCAAAAGCTTCACTAAAGTCATTGGTGAGAACATCCACTTCATATCCTTTTTCTAAAATCTAAATCATTAAGAGCATTCGAAACAAATAAAGTAAGGTTAAGTGTAGTTGATCTTCTTTTTCGAAAGCCATGTTGAAAAGGACTCAAGAATGATTTACAATGAAAGTAGAGGTGATCATAGATAAGAGATTCAAAAAGTTTGGAAATATATGTAGGACAATTTGGCTATTGGACTGTAGTTAAAAATATCGTTTTTACTTCTTTTTTTATGAATAGGGAAGATATAGGAATCTTTCCATACAAGTACCTATCTTTACAAGTACACAAAAAAAAGCAAAAGAATGAATGGTAACCGAAGAAAGGGATCATTAGATTTATTTGGCAGTGCGATAAAAATACAGCATGCACAACACTACATTTCCCAAACTGTGATCTCGGTCCCGATATCAAAATTTCCCAAATAGGAAAAATTCCGAGGGAAAAAGTATCCCTCAAAGGGTTTATTTCTTTTTCGTACATATGAAATATGATGTTTGGAACCGCGAGTTTGAGACGCAAAACGAATATTCAGTAGGTGTTTTCGAATTTCAAATAGGAAACTAAATTTCGTTTGTTATTTTTTTTTTATACAAACAAAAGAACACACGCGCGCCGCGCCGCCAACACGAGATTAAATAAAAATAAAAGAACGTCAACTTCCAGGTAATAAGATAAATTTTAAACTTTGGGAGCAAGATAGGTACCTACTTTCTTGTTATGTTGGGTGTTGACAAAGCTTAAAAATAAAAAAAATACAAAATTAATAGAGTGGCGTCACAGCTCTTGAAGAGCCAAGGCCTAAATGGCTTACTATCATCAACAATTCTCTGAGTGCGTGTGAAGAATTGAGGGGCCTTAAAATTTAACGCCGACTCCGAACGGCAAAGTTGAGGAGCACTTTTTCATGACAGATTGATATCTCGAACCCACGACGCGTTCTGCTTAGCAGAAGTGAAAATTCTTAAGGTGCGATATGGAGAGTAACGCAGATTTGACAACATAACAATGGCAATGGAAGAACGCAATGAAATTTCATGAAATTTGGATGAATTTTATCCACAGACACATCTTCGTTGATCACATAGCCAACTGACCCTCTTTCCAGCCAAAGGCAATAAAGGTCAATCGGGAGAAAGACGTTTTGCGGATTTGTTTTCAATTTCCGTTGCCAAAATATGAAAGAAAACCATTAATAACAATTTAATAGCCTCTCGCCTTCTTTTTTTCATTTTCTTTAGAAACTTGTTTCTGTCATTTCTTGGATTAAAGTTTTTTAATTGTTGGTATGCCGAAACATTGCCATTGTAGCTCGCATATCTACATCCTTTATAGAGTAGCCCAACCACTTTTTTGTTTAATCTTTTTTATAGCATCGCACAAAGCAACACTCACAGTAAGTTTTCAACCAAATCATCACAGTAGTTTTTCTTGTTTTGACCCAAAGGCAATAAAACAAAAACCTTAACTTCACATTCGTTCGCGTAGTTAAGCCGAACCCAGGGAAAGAGGCAAGTTAATCATCAACTACACATGATGTGTTCTATTTCTAACTGCCTCCAGGCTTGAGGGCCATTTAAATCCAATTCAAATGTTTTTCTTTTGCTGTCTCCGTCAACTTCAACTCAAGAACTGTTAATTCGAAGCCCATTAACCATGCAACAGTCAGAGAAAAGCAGCGGCGCACAGTGGCCCGTTTCGGCTTTTTTGGTTCCAAAAATCATAGCTCCTAAACGAGTTGAGATATTTCCACAATTTTTTTTTTATTTTGAAGGTTACACCCAACGCTATGAAATTGGTGAATTTCAAAATAAAAACATTACAGGGTGTTTCGGAAATAGCTGTCAAAAAGCTTAGTTATATTAAGTGAGATAAAAATGATTAAATGTGAATTAAACAAACAAGAAAATTCATTTTCTGGCGTAAAACAAAAGGAATTGACGTTTAACAGTAGCGCAAAAAGTAAAACACCGATTTTAGAGGAACAGTGGCGAAAAAAGTTTTTTTTTTTTTTTTTTGTAAATTGACATTAGAATAATAATAAATAACAAATTGAACAGCAAATTATACAATAAAAACAGTTGAAATGTACGTATAAACATTAGATTTCTTGAAAACTATCATCTTGGTCCGTGGTAATATTCAATAAACTCAACATTTCCGGAGAATAAAGTGCTTTCATATCGTTTTGGGTCCTTACGTGCCTCAGAGAAGAAATAAGCGGATCAGATGAGGCTGCAAGCATGTTGCATAAGTCTTCATTCTGCCTTATTCTCGAAACTTTGCAGGTATTTTGATATCTATACCTTTTGTAGTCCTTATTTTTGGATTCCTGGGCTTCTTCAGATAATTCTCCTAGGGGAAGTGATTGATACTCTATAATATCTTGACTGTGAGCCAAAATTTTGTGAAGAGTAGGTGTCAGTTGTTTTTCAGGATACTTTTGAGTCAACAGAGCTGCTGTTGCTTTAGTATACTCCCCAAATTTAACTGCGTTCACAACTTCCCTGCAGTTCAAAACATCAAGCATTATTTTCAGCCTGGAAATAACCTCTATGTTTACTCCAGTTATTTAAGCTGTTATCACCGATTGCTCGAAAAATCTTCTCGAAGTGTTCCCATCATTAGTATTTCCGAATCCCTGCTTTGGTTTGTCTACATCGAGTCCAAGCTGATCACGGAAACACGTTTGTATCCTTTCCTTTCTTCTTTTTTGTGCTTCTTTGATCCCAATCGATTCACCGAAATCCTCTCCATCCTGTCGAAGTGTATATGCAAGTTTTAATATAAATTCCATGCATCTGATTCTACCATGCAGTGGAGATATTCCATATTGGTAGTTATGTTCGTCAATGTTTGCATTGGATTCATCTTGGCTATTGAAACTTTTTTGTGTCCTTTTGCATATTGGGCATGACCGCGTTGATTTTGTTTCTGTAAGTTCATTTAAAACTTTTCCGTCAATCTAAAATTTTATGACATCGAGCAATAAAAATAAACATTTAATCCGATTAAAAATTAATACCTACATAAATAATCACTGAACATTTAATCTCCTTAAGTCAAAAGTAACTGCTAATATTTTATTATGGATATAATATAAACCCTTCAATTTAATTTTTTTATTGCCTCCGATTTATGTAATATTTATGACATATCGTATTTTAAAATATTTCCGTCATCAAAAACAAAATTGTGGTGAATTCATTCCCCATTTCAGATAATTTTTTGAATTTGAAAAAAAAAATTTTTTGTTCGAAAATTCTGGAACACCCTGCAAATGTAATAAATTTAAAACTCATCATATTGTTAGCCGTGAACATTTTCTTCGAATTAAAAAAAAAATTGTGGTGATATCTCAACTTGTTCAAAAGTTACAGTATTAAACATTTTATTAATTTGCCATTGAAAACCCAGAAAATTGAAAAAAAAGTGCCTGCCATCGATTAATAAAATCGCTCTAGCTCAGTTGGGCGCAAGTTGGCGCAAATTATTTCTTCAGGATTATATTAAGAAATACTTCAGCTTTCATTATGCGTTGAGTTTTGCTTAATGCTTTTTGAAGCTTTTTTTTCCATGCAATGTAAAGTCAGAAAAAGGTACAAAAAGTGGTGTCCAAAAAAAAAAAAAAAAATATATATAGACATTTTTTTTTTTGTAATATTTTTTCCAAACATATATTTTACCGTATTTGTTAATTTCAGAAAGAAAAAACAAAAATTCTTTCCCCACGTTCGTAATATAGCTTCTCAAAGTCAAGAAAAAGAAAAAAAAATAGTTTGTTATTAAAACTGAAAAAAAAGTTCAACTTTGACCCCCTCTCAAAACCAAACCGTTGGGAAAATTAAAAAAAAACTTCGGTTTCAAGAACTTCAAATATTTGTTAATTCAGCGAAACAACAAATTTTGAATTCTGGAACAACGAAAAAAATGAATTTTGGAATGACTTTAGCCTAAACGGGCCACTGTGCGGCGTTTTCCCAACGAAACAAAAGACGAAGATGGAGATAGACGCAAACCAAAGTGCAATCCGCTTTCAAAGAACCAAGTCAATGACTGTGATGTGAATTTTGAATTCTGTCCACAAACCTCCACTTGAATCTTTAGAGTGGCGGCGGACGGTTAGTCAGAATCAAACATGAAAGACGACGAACTTGGAATATTAAAACCAACTGGCGAAAGCCTTGAATCACACACTCCCCAAAGCTCGGTATCGAAATTTGGTAGAACAAGATCTCGTCTGTCGAATTCTTCCTCATAAATTCACCACACACATTCGCTTTCTATTGGTCTATCGAATCGAACCAAAAACAACCTCCAGTGATGTGACAGCACACGTCTTCAGGTCAATTATCATCTCATAAATAAATTTTGAAATCTATGCCAAAGTGCCTTCGAATGGGCAGTCGGAATACAAACACGAATACCAGTCCAAGATGGAGAGACCAATTTTGATTTCGATTTCAGCCCGAAATCGTCAAACGAGTGAGATTAGTTTTCTTAAATGTCAGATGCGAATGCGATGCAACCATCAACGCGTCGACACGACCAGCAGGTTAGACGAGTTTCTTAGCCAACAAAATTGATAAATTATTATCTAATCGACATCGATAATCACGCAGATTATGATTACAAAACTGGTGAACTCACCTATTTTTCAAGCGCAGTATATGGACGACTCCTTTGGGCAGGCGGCTTGTCACGTAGTAATCCAATTTGCCGCCGAGTTCTTCGTTGGTGCTTCCGTCATCGACTAGGATGATTTCCTTGAGGATCCTTGGATCGCCAGTGTTCAGGACACTGTGGACGGTCCTCAGCAACACCGAATAGGGTTCATTGAAGAAGATTATGACGACACTCGTTGTCGGCAGTTCGGCCAAATTGTACTTGATGTTGGCGCAAGTGGGCAGTCTTGAGTCGGGAGTGGACCGGTTATAGGAGAGCTTCTCGCTAAGGACTTCATTGAGGGCTATTCGCTTATAGACCTCGTCGCCTCGGATTTTCTCATCGCCTTCGAGGAGCACGGCTTTACCTTCATCGCCAAGACCGGACACTTGTTTGGCAATGTCTTCCCGAACTTGCTTCTCGTAGATACTCTCCTCGGATGGGTAAACGAATGGAGTCACTATGGCGTTGTCCTCCATAACTATGTCTGGATTGATGAGGGCAGCTTGTGTGGCCAAAAGCAGCCTCTTGCGAGCCTCCAGTTCGTCCTCAGCCATGTTGAGGCTGATGACTCGGAGGTAGAGTAGGAAACATGAGACTACAACTGTCAGAAGAATCAGCTTGCCGTAGAACGAACGTCGGAATCTTGGAAGCATTTTTGAAGTTTCACAGACTTTCTACCAACAAAACAAAAAATAAACCTTAAAACTAATTTTAGAATGTTCACGAAACGCACGACGCGACCACGACGACGAGATGGGAATGGGAGGAAATTATTATGTCAATTGGTCAGTTTGTTGCTCCGGTAAAGGCAAAAACACGACAACACAATTGGACTTGGCTCAGCTTCTTGGCTGGTGGTGGAACAGCACTTCATGGCACAGTGGAGATACGACGGAAATGCACGAGCACGCAAACCGCGACAACGATAACGACGACGACGACGCTAGCTGACGATTCTGGTGGCGATGGCGTTTGCTTGAACAATGACCAAAACCAACAAGAGCAGCGAACTGAATATTCATCTTATTCTCATCTCGATCTTGTCGAAGAAGTGTTTCTTTCGCTTTCTTTGCGAGTAGTAGTTTCTTTTTCCTCTATTTTTTGTTAACGAGAGGTAAGCGACGTCAGCAAATCTTGAATCTTCTCAGGTATGATTTGGCCAAGTGGAAGGTGTTTAACGTAATGTGATTAACGTACTAGCTTTAATTTTTTACTCTCGAGCTGTTGAAAATGGGAAACAAGAGCAACAAATAGCTCGTTCATTGGAGTTTGATGACTTCTTTTGCTTCGCGTTTCTGTTATTTGTTTGTTTTCTGGAATTTTATGGTTTTTTTCACTTTGTTGTTGGTGGGGGGGAGGAATTTGGTTTAGGAGAAAATTATTGTTTAAAGAAAAATACTCTTTTGCTACGTGAGTAAATTAGCTGTCAACAGGAAATTAGTTGTTTTCTACTGATTGAGTGGTTCTTTTGTGTATTTTTCTTTAGTCAACAACTTCTTGTTCGTGAGTGTTGGAATGTCATGCAAAGAAGTGGGGTGAAATAACAGCTAACAACAGGTAGCGCATGGTGAATTTTGCACTTGGAGGTGAAACGGTTCTTGTATTTGATATTTCCGACGTGGTGTTCTTAGAGATTGTAGATGGCAGTTAGGTTGTCAAGAAGAAAAAAAAACGGAAACCGGAACTCAATTTGTTGTTCGTTGGTATAAATCTGATTTTGAAGTTGAATTTTATTAACACTTTTTAATCAAATCGTAAATATGTATAATATTATTCACACTTCATGGATCTCGTTTGATTTGTTCGAAGGGTAGACACAGTGCATTCAAGAGGACACAAGCGTCCACACTCCACAGCAACCTCTGTCTATCAATTCCTACTCTCCACCGCCTCTCGGTGAACATCGGGTCTCTAATACCTCAACCGAAGATTGGGTTCCAACCCCAGTGGGAAGTTGTTAGCGGCAGCAAAGAGAGAGAGAGGGGGAGAAGGTATGTGTCCACTAAGGCATGCCTCCTTTTCAACAGACAGCAGCGGAAGAACTCCCAAGATTGCATCTACAGTTCTAGTCAGGATGAACTACTTAGTGAACAGCTTAAAGGGTTACTACGACATAATATCCGCAGCTCAGGACTATAAGGAGCGGTTTGGCCGGCTCTTCATCCTAGAGTTAAACTAAATACCTGACCCTCAAGGTTGAGGGTCGTGCGTCGGGGTGACTGCCCGGCCACAAAAAGAAAATATAGTTCCGAAACACCAACAAGCCTCGGGTACAGACGGAATAAATGATGACGACCCACGCAAACGATTTAAAGACAACGAATTTTGGTTTTGCACTTGGAACGTTAGGTCCCTTAACAGACCACGTGCAGCCGAAAAACTAGCGGAGGCCCTTAACTGCTATAAAGCAAATATAACTGCCATCCAAGAAATGTGATGGGATGGTCCGAGCCTACGTAAAATTAACAACTGTGAACAAAATCAGCGTCTATTTGGATGTGGATTTGTAGTTGGGACTCGACTCAGGAGGAAGGACTTGAGTTCCAATTCAGTGAATGAGCGCATCACGACAATCCGCATCAAGGCTTAATTCACCAACATAAGCCTCATCTGCGCTCACGCCCTCACTCAGGGAAAGGATGAAGACACCAAAGACAGGATCTACGAGCTCCTCGACAATACCTATGAGCAATGCCCTAGCTATGACATTAAAATTGTCCTTGGAGATTTTAATGCTAAGCTGGGTAGAGAAGAAATCTTTGGTGGAATAATCGGACGACATAGCCTACACGACACCACCTCCGATAACGGATTTGGGCTAATCGCATGGGGTTTGGGTTAAGCGATTCCCACATCTAGATATCCACAAGGGGACATGGAAATCTCTTGATCAATCAACCGTCAACCAGATTGACCACATTGCGATCGACGCACGACACTTCTCTAGCATGCAAGATGTCCGCACATTCCGAGGTGCCAACATCGATTTGGACCACTACCTTGTTGTAGCCAAGGTACGAATGCGGATATCCTGATCAAAGCCAACACGCGAAAATCCTAGGAGCAAATTCAACGTCAAACGGCTACAATCGTAAGAGATTACTAGATCCTTTTCCGATCGTGTCCCCAAAAATCTCCTCAGAAGTCCTTTGCTGCAAGCACAAAATGTAGAGAACCAGTGGCAACACTGCCAAGTGCCGACGAGCACATGCAGCTAAACAAGATGCATACAAAGCGGCACTGCAAAGAAGGATTCGAGCAGCTCTCCAGCTCTACAAGCAGAAAAGGAGAGAGGAGCACAAACTTCTCAGAAAGAAAAAAAAGGGAGCATGAGAATATGGAAAGACCACTTTTCCAAGCTCAGTATACAGCGATGAGGAGCAAAATTCCGCCAGCTATACCTACAGAACCATTGAATTTGGGTGAAGCAGACCACCAATTCCATCCACCCGACATTGACGAAGTGAAGATAGCGATATCAAAACTTAAGTCGAACAAAGCCGTTGAAACAGACGGTCTAGCCGCCGAACTGTACAAAGCAGCTGGAGATGATTTGGTTAGGAGCATGCAGCAGCTCATCTGCAAAATTTGGTCGGAGGAAAGCATGCCCGACGAATGGAACCTC
This sequence comes from Sphaerophoria taeniata, assembly GCA_943590905.1. NCBI lineage: Eukaryota > Metazoa > Arthropoda > Insecta > Diptera > Syrphidae > Sphaerophoria > Sphaerophoria taeniata. The sequence goes on along the minus strand of OX016540.1, from coordinate 10,592,167 downwards.
AGCATCGTATACCCGATCCTCATGAAAGGAGATACCCTGAACTGCACCAACTACAGAGGTATAAGTCTCCTTAACATCGCCTATAAGATTTTGTCTGCCGTGCTGTGTGAACGTTTGAAGCCTTTTGTCAACAACCTGATAGGTCCTTATCAGTGTGTCTTCAGACCCGGAAAGTCCACCATCGATCAAATATTCACTCTACGGTAGATTTTGGAGAAGAATCAGGAACTTCAAATCGATACCTATCACCTTTTCATCGATTTCAAGGCCGCGTATGACAGCGTCTATAGAGACCAACTTTATAGAGCAATGTCTAGTTTTGGCATCCCAGAAAAACTCATCCGTCTGTGTAAGATGGCAATGGAAAACTCACGCTGTTCCATCATGGTCGAAAAAAAACCAAACGGACGAATTTGATGTCAAAAAAGGTTTTAGACAAGGCGATGCGCTGTTATGCGATTTCTTCGACATCATTCTTGAAAAGATTGTGCAAAGCTCCAACGACAATACCAGAGGCACGGCACAATCTTTCAAAAGTCCGTCCAGCTTCTAGGACACGCAGACAACATTGACATAATTTCAAGAACACAGCGTGATGTCAGTGGAGCGATGGTGAGTCTTGAGACAGAGGCCAGGAAGATGGGTCTAGCGGTTGACGAGGGCAAGACGAAGTTAATGCTGTCAACAAGAACGGACAACCAATGTCGACGTCTTGGAGCAAACGTCAGCATATACAGATTTAACTTCCAGGTAGTTAAGGACTTCGTCTACCTAGAATCCGCTATCAACTCAGATAACAACACCAGCGCTGAAATCAAACGAAGAATCACTCTTGCCAATCGCTGCTTCTTTGGACTTAGAAGGCAATTGAGTAGTAAAGTCCTCTCTCGAGCAACTAAAGTGACACTCTACAAAACCCTCAACATTCCGATCCTAATGTATGGTGCAGGGACATGGACCATGACAACATCCGATGTTTTGGGCTGCTTAGAGAAAAATTCTTCGAGTCCTTGGAGACGAAGATTCAATCAAGAACTGTACGAGCTGTTCAGCGACACTGACCTAGCCAGAAAAGTTAAGGTCCAACGACTTAGATGGTTGGGTCATGTCAGAGTCTTCGAATCCAACCCGGAAGGATGTCGCAGAAGAGGAAGACCGCGACTCAGGTGGAGCACACAGGTGGTAGAGGATCTGAATCAACTTGGCGTGCGAAACTGGAGACAGCGAGCTATAGGAACGGAGCTTGCTGGAGACGCTTGTTGGATCAGGCCCTGGTCCGACCTGGACTGTAGCGCCACCATAAGTAAGTAACTGCCTAAAATCAATTGTTTCACTTTACTTCTACCAAAAGTTGATTGAATGAACAATAAGGTATACAAATAGGGAGATCTTTACATGACCACCAAACCCTTAATGTATTTCTTTAGTACTTCCAAACATTAAGGTCAAAGGTTACCCCACTTCAAAGTCTAATCATCACACAAAAAATAGAACACCGCACAAAAAACCTAAACACTCAGCAGATTTTTTAATCTTTTTTTAGCACTAAGTTCAGTCGTCCTCATTCCATGCCCTGCAGTCGTCGTGGGTCGGCTCGCTCCAGGATATGACATATTTTCCATGTTCGTCTTAATTTAGTTTCCCAAACCACTTCTGCTACATAACCGGTACCGCCCAAATGCCACAACATTTTGCTACAAACTGGAACTCTTAATGCTGACCAAAAGTACAATGCCCCAAAAGTCATCTCAACTGAACTGCGGTCACATAAAAAATCAACACACACTAGACCGAGAGAATAAAAAAGTCAAAGTACAATAATAATCTTACATCCCTAAAATATGTTCGTCCCTGTAATTGAACCATAAAGAAGAAGAAGAGAAGACCTCGACCAATCCACCCCCCACAGCCATAGTATATTCCTTGAGATGACATCGTCCTTTTAAACACTCTCTCGATGTATACATTTTTGTGGTGATGTGTATATGAGGATAACTTTTTGGCAGGGTCTTGTCCTGATTGCCGTTCGATTTGTTTCTCCCACATACTGTGAAAGTGGGCAGTGCCGTTGCGCTCCACTGTTAATGGTCTGCACTTCAAATGAATTATTTATACGACGACGATCAGAGGATAACACTCTGTGTGTGTGCTGCTGCTGGTCGCAATTTGTGGGTCCTTCCGGCCGCACAAACAATCATCTCCTGCTTCTTGCTCTCGGCTTATGGTCCTGAAGCCCGAGAACTCAGTACACCGTTTACCACAGAGCTGAATCATGGGAAAGGTTCGATATTGTTGTATGAGGAGAAGCTTTTTTGTGCAAAGTCACTAAATTACGTTAAATGTCGCCTTGGGTGGGAACGGCAATGGCAACGGACGAATAAATTTCCTTTTGAACCATCGCAAAATGTTTCGTCCTTTTTTTATGTTACAACGTCTTCGACTTTTTTACATCCCCAAACAGATACACAAAAACAAGTCAATGCTGACAATGCACTATTGGATTTAAGAGTCCTTAAAATGTGCAATGCGGATTGAATTCTTAATAGAGAGAGAGACAAACGCGTCAAATGTTAATCGTTGCATCCGATCTAATGCCTCATTCTGAAGTAATTTGTCATTTGATACACACAAACGTTGCAACCGGTAACGGCTGGCTTAAAGTACGTGCATAGGCCCCACACCAAGATTACCACATTAATGTGCACCTATAAACCAAAATAATGAATGAAAAAGGATACCACACAGAAGAGAAAGCGACCGACCGACACGACGAATGTGATGCAGAGTGCCGATATGGTGTGCATCCGGCAGTCAGTTTGGTCTGATTGTTTTGAAATTGAAAGGATTTATTGCAGCTCAGGAAAATCGGTGAAAAGTAAAACAATCACGTTTCAGGATTTTGATTTTTGTGGTTTGGTTGTGCGATTTGAGGGTAAGAAGGGCGTTCGGTCCTTTTTTTAAAGGACAATGAAAGGAAGTCAATTTATCATTAGGCGAGCGCCAAAGGCGTGGAGATTTGTTTCTTTCCGTTGGAAGACTGTTTGAGTACTTCTTTGATCTGCTTAAGGCCCAACTATAATTGCTTAAGTGACGGACGAAAAATTCCTTAAGTTTGCAAAAGAAGTAGCCTTGGCTTCTCTTCTCCAAATTGTCAAATTTACTTTGGCAATGAGCGAATGAAACCGCACTGGTAAAAGTTGAACGAAAATTTAACGAACGTAGCTTAAGTAGGTACAAGGGTTCGTCAACAGTTCCAGTTATAGGTTGAAGTACTCAGTGAAAGCCTTATACTTCGACATATTTGGAGCTCAGGCCGATAAGCGGTTTGGGGTGACTACCCGATCACATAAAGAAAAGCTAGTTGCGAACCAACAACAAGCCTCGGATACGGACGGATTTACTGATGACGAACCATGTTAACGAAGTAAAGACAACGATATTCGGATCTGCACGTGAAATGTTAGGTCCCTTAACTGACTACGTGCAGCAGAACAACTTAGCGGAGGCCCATTACCGTTATAAACCCAATAAACAATTTTTGGTTAAAAGCCGGTAAAAATACCGGCTTATAACCCTAGGTTATTTACCGGATAAGTAACACATTGGTTTGAAACAGGTAGTGGAGACGTTCCAGAAACGTTCCCATAACCGTATTTGGGCAGTAACAGGACTACTTGGGTTCTGTAGTGGTTATTTAAAAGCCGGCTAAATCGGTTAGTTTAAAACTACTTTTTGGAGTTAAAAACTAACCGTTTTTATATGGTACGCATTTAACGCTTCTTAAACGTTTTTTTCGAACGTTATTTTACCGCTTATTAATAACCGTTGTATATTGGTTTCCTTGTAACCTATATTTTAGGCTTTTTAATAACCAATATCCTTCGAAAGTAGGGTTTTTTCTGGGTTTGGAAATAACCCTGTATTTGCTTCTAAAATTGGTTTATAAATAACCGTTTTCCAGCTGAAAGTAAATAGGCTTGTAAATAAAAGAAATATGGTTTCAAAATTACTTTTGTTACAATATTTATTGGGTAAAAAAATTACTGATACTTAACAGTTGTAAAATAACTTAAAATTATGATTTCAAATTTACTTAAAATAAGTAAAAAAATAACTAAAAATGAATAGTTTTCAAATAACTTAAAATTATAATTTTAAATAGACTTAAAACTAATAATAATAAGTACAAAAATAACTTAAAATTAACAGTTTTTAAATAACTTAAAATTTATAAATTACTTGTGCTGTTGGTGATGTTGGTCCTGCTGTTGCTATTGGTGGTGTTGTTGTTGTTGTTGTTGTTATTGTTGTTGTTGTTGTTGCTGTTGCTGGTGCTGTTGCTGTTGCTGTTGCTGTTGTTGTTGTTGTTGCTGGTCTCTCATTGTTATTTATGTGGAAAAGAAGAAAAATTTATGTTTTTATTAAAATATGCAAGTACGCATTTAACTAAATAATTTAAATAAAACGAAAAATTTGGTAAAAGAATATATGTAGTTAAAAAAATCAAACTGTATAAAAACAAAACGCTTCATAATAAGATTATAGTACTTTTATGAGTTTTATAGAAATGTACTTACAAAAGTTTCATCCGGAAGCGAGCTTGCTTCAGAGGTCTTAAAAAAGCTAGCGGCACAGTTGGCAGTAATCGATTACTTCAAGTAATCGATTACGTAATCGATTACAAGTAATCTGATTACAAGTAATCAGATTACATTTGTAATCAGTAATCCTGATTACATTTGTAATCAGTAATCAGTAATCAGTAATCAAATTACATTTTTTTTGATTATATTTTTTTTTTATAATATTGTGCGGAACCAAAAAAAATAGAAATATTTTTAAAAAATTATTTAAAAACACAATTATGATAAAACAAAGCAATAAAGAGAGCAAGAAGTACACATAACGTGTGCGCAGGTTTAAAAGGCAGAACTTTACGTGTATCATTTTTTTTATTACATTTTTTTTTTATAATATTGTGCGGAACCAAAAAAAATAGAAATATTTTTAAAAAATTATTTAAAAACACAATTATGATAAAACAAAGCAATAAAGAGAGCAAGAAGTACACATAACGTGTGCGCAGGTTTAAAAGGCAGAACTTTACGTGTATCATTTTTTTTTATTACATTTTTTTTTTATAATATTGTGCGGAACCAAAAAAAATAGAAATATTTTTAAAAAATTATTTAAAAACACAATTATGATAAAACAAAGCAATAAAGAGAGCAAGAAGTACACATAACGTGTGCGCAGGTTTAAAAGGCAGAACTTTACGTGTATCATTTTTTTTTATTACATTTTTTTTTATAATATTGTGCGGAACCAAAAAAAATAGAAATATTTTTAAAAAATTATTTAAAAACACAATTATGATAAAACAAAGCAATAAAGAGAGCAAGAAGTACACATAACGTGTGCGCAGGTTTAAAAGGCAGAACTTTACGTGTATCATTTTTTTTATTACATTTTTTTTTTATAATATTGTGCGGAACCAAAAAAAATAGAAATATTTTTAAAAAATTATTTAAAAACACAATTATGATAAAACAAAGCAATAAAGAGAGCAAGAAATACACATAACATGTGCGCAGGTTTAAAAGGCAGAACTTTACGTGTATCATTCATTCATCCAAAAGATTCAGTTGAGTTAAAGTAAATTTTCATAGCAAGGATAGCAAGGGGCTATCTGAAAATAAAGAAAACCAAGAAGACAGCACGACAAAGAGAACCCTGAGGAGAAGGATGACGACTATTTTGATTTTAACTCCGACTCAGGGAGCGAGGACCAACCAATCAACTTCAAAAGAAAGGCAGATAATGATAATAAAGAACTATTTTACCGAAAAAAGCCGTGACATATCCCTTTTGCATCGTTATCCTGAGCTAAAAAGTGTTTTCATGAAATATAATCTAAATTTCTATTGTTTTATATGATTTCTGTTGGTTCCACAAAGTATTAAAAAAAAAAAACAAATGTAATCAAAAAAAAATGTAATTTGATTACTGATTACTGATTGCTGATTACTGTAATCAGTAATCGATTACTGATTACAAAATGTAATTAGTAATCCGGATTACTGATTACATTTTGTAATCAGTAATCAGTAATCAGTAATCGGATTACTTTTTTTGCCAACACTGCTAGCCTAGCGGCATCGATGTCGGAATATTTTGGGTACCGATCTCTCACCGCCGAAACAACTGCTGCGAATACATTTTTATACATGCAAAATTTTTTCTTATACGAAAATTCACTGAGCAGCCGGTCATCGAACAAGAGTTTGGATATGGTTCGGATCGTTTTGTTTCCGTTCACGCCGCCGAAAGTGCCCAATTTTCGAATCTGTTTGAATGAAAAGCAAAATATATAAGCTTTTAGAAAATGTTGCAAAACAATTACATTTCTTTAACAGTTAAATTATAATTAAAGAAAGAAGCTTACGACTATTCGTTTGAAGGAAGGGTCGGCCCCAATCCTTTCCTCCAATTCGTCCAAGGCTTCTTGCGTGGATATGGGCAGTAAGTTTTCCGGAAAAACTTCAGGTTTTTCCTTACGCCCCATATCCACGCACATCTTGTTCACAATTAAATCGAGTGTAACCTCCGTTTTCGCTACAAAATCTGGGAGCATCTGTTTTATGCTCGAGGTTTCGTTGCGGAGACATTCTAGCGATGCTTCCAGTTGCCTCTGTTTTTCCGCCAATAGCTTCATATTGGCCTGGGTCGTCAATAACTCGACATCTTGGGGTGATTTTGCACTTGCTGGTGGAAAACTTTGTATTTTGCCAGCTGGTCCGTCAAGGATTTTGTCGTCTGAAATGATTTCTGACATCAGCGTGTTCAGGTCGGAAATAGTCACTGAATCGCAGAACTGTGGCGACTGTTCGAATTCATTTTCGTCAGAGGACAACAACTCCGCCGTTTTTTCTTTTTGGAGTGCTTGCTCCCATGAATCTTAAAAAAAATATTTTATATGTATTTATAAGTTGAAAAACTTAGTATTTAATATCTAAAAATTGTTATATAAAAATTAGCTGGCAAAATTTTAAGTCCTACCTACGAAATTTACAAAAATGTATTCTTACCAATTCCATCAAAAATCAAGTGACATTGAATTTGATTCCAGTCGTCCTCTGGATCAATGCAATTTTTCCGACCGTTCAGCATGTCCTTCCTCCTCAACGGCCACAGCAAAATGGAGCCATTGACGACCCAGCTCTTTGGAACAGCTGTGACAAATTTGTCACTCCCCTCCACCGTTTCCACCACTTGGAACATCTTCTTTTGTTGCATGGACTAAAGGATAGAAAACGGATTCTGAATTCAGTGTAAGCTTAAACATCTTAGACATAATGATGTCAATGGACCAAAACCGAGCCTCATCCATTTCTTCTTTTGACGTGAAAACATTTAAAAATTCAGAATGGAATGGCTGTTCGTAGAAATTTGCTTTTTCCTTTAAGCTTTTACCAAAAATAACAGGAATATCATTTTTAAATGTTGCAAATTCCATTCGAACAATATGATTGGTTTTTGTTAAAAAGAAACAATTGGCTTCGCAAGACTTCAGAACAAACTCTTTAAGTTTAATAGCTTTAAAAATTCCTTTACAGCCTTTAATTTTTCTGTTTTTATCTGCATCATACAAAATTGGAAACCTGTTTGCTTGTACAGGGCCTTGTTAATTCTCAAAATCTTCTAAGATTCGCTACCTATGAACAAAAGTAAGTAAATAACTGAAAAAACACAGTTCAAGTAATTTCACTACTTTTTCCATATGAAAGCATGTAAAAAAATAACCCAAACAACATACAGTTGGCGTTATTTTTCTACGTGCAGGCTATGAACAATAGTAAAAAAAAAAACTCTGGGGTAATTTTTCTACTCACTCCATTTGAACACGAGTAAGAACGTTACCAAACAAATAACAGTTAAAGGGAAAAAAAACACCACCATATCAAAATCAAGTAATTTCACTACTCTTTCCATATGAAACATGTAAAAAAATAACCCAAACAACATACAGCTGGCGTTATTTTTCTACGTGCAGGCTATGAACAATAGTAAAAAAAATAACAAACACATAGCTGAGGTAATTTTTCTACTCACTCCATTTGAACACGAGTAAGAACGTTACCAAACAAATAACAGTTAAAGGGAAAAAAACACCACCATATCAAAATCAAGTAATTTTACTACTCTTTCCATATGAAACATGTACAAAAATAACCCAAACAACACAGTTTGGGTTATTTTTCTACGTGCTATCTATGAACAAAAGTAAAAATGAATGTAATTCAAAAAATTGCTTACCTTTTCCTCCAAAATTTTCCAATTTGATTTTTATTTCCTTTATTATTTATTTTATTGTTCACTTTAAAAGTCTTTATATTTTTGTTCAAAAACCACAGCACAGATCACACGATACACGATTTTAATTATACCAAAATATACCACGACCGGACACGATGCGACGCACTCAACTGCAAAACTGAATTAAAATGAAACTGGTTGATGAAAGGAGAGAAACAAAAGACAATCGCGATCAGTGTTACCCCTGCAAATGAAATGTTTGTATTTGGATCTTTTTATGTTTAATGGGATTTTATATTGAGCCAAGAAATTGATTCTTCACGGATGTGTGGCAATTTTTTTTCCCTTAAATAAATTAGGGTGGTTTCGTAAGTGCATGGTTGCTTTGTTTACATATGCGATCATTTGAATCATATTAACGTCACACAAAATACTTGCGCATGTATTTTACGCTGCGTTTATGAACACTTTTTTATGATTTGCGTCATTATGTCAAAAGACACCCTGGGAAATCGTTTTTACTATATACCTGTCTCTTTTATTGAGAAAGAAATGCAGATTGCATGTGAGTTTTTATAGTTGCACATTTGCGCTGCAAATATTTGCATTTTGCTTTTATGAACATCTGACATTTATCATTTGCATTTTTGAAAGTTATGCATTCTTCAGACTTTCGCAAATATGGATTTATGAAAGCACCCTTACATTGATGGGAAAAGTATTGAATTTTTTACTGGACGAATTGATTTCTCTGAAATCTCTTTTTTGGAGACAGATTTACACATATTCTCACACGGATTTTCACACAAACTACGAGTTCGACATTTCGGACAGTTTGGTGTTTGTTGCAAGATTTGCTTAAAAAATTATTTTGGCGAATGTAAATTTACGAAGCGTGTGCAAATTTAAAATTGAAGAATAATTAATCATAAATTTGTATTGCTTTCACACTCACATTGAAAAAAGGAATTGCTACTTTTGACTTTACAAATTACATTGAACCCAAAATGTAGCGAATTTCAGAAGCATTTGGGGCTCATTCAAAATGAAACCTGGTGGTAATACTGATTTTCGATGAATATGAAAACTGAGAACATTAAGAAAATACGTTATTTTGAAACCAAACTAACGTGGTTTGTTTTTAACCACTTGAACATGGTTAATGTTTTACCGAAATTAATTAAAAGTTACATTGCGGTTAAAAAATAATCCAAATTAGAACCAATCTGTCAAAAGAACAGAACTGGTTATTTTGCAACTAAAAAAATAAGTTATTTTGAAACAAATTTCTAACGTGGTTTGTTCTTAACCACTTAAACATGGTTATTGTTTTACCGAAAATTAATTAAAAGTTACATTGCGGTTAAAAAATAATCTAAATTAGAACTACGCTGTCAAAAGTACAGATTTGGTTATTTTGCAACTAAAAAAATAAGTTATTTTGAAATCAAACTAACATGGGTTGTTTTTTAACCACTTAAACATGGTTATTGTTTTACCGAAAATTAATCAAAAGTTACATTGCGGTTAAAAAATAATCCAAATTAGAACCAATCTGTCAAAAGGACAGAATTGGTTATTTTGCAACTAAAAAAATAAGTTATTTTGAAACCAAACTAACATGGGTTGTTTTTAACCACTTAAACATGGTTATTGTTTTACCGAAAATTAATCAAAAGTTACATTGCGGTTAAAAAATAATCCAAATTAGAACCAATCTGTCAAAGGACAGAATTGGTTATTTTGCAACTAAAAAAATAAGTTATTTTGAAACAAATTTCTAACGTGGTTTGTTTTTAACCACTTAAACATGGTTATTGTTTTACCGAAAATGAATTAAAAGTTACATTGCGGTTAAAAAATAATCCAAATTAGAACCAATCTATCAAAAGAACAGAACTGGTTATTTTGCAACTCAAAAAATAAGTTATTTTGAAACAAGTTTCTAACGTGGTTTGTTTTTAACCACTTAAACTGGTTATTGTTTAACCGAAAACTCATCATAAGTTACATTGCGGTTAAAAATAATCTAATTTTGAACGACGCTGTCAAAAAAAGTTTTTTTAGAACCAAAATCTAACTGAAGCTCACAAATAACCAGGTTTTTGGGTTAAATTCTTACCTGAATTAAACTAAAAGTTGAAATTAAGACTTTTTTTTACAGGTAAACAACTACAGTTCATAAATTAACCAATTACAAACCGCTTTATGACCAAAGTTATTGAAAGTAATATTGTTACCGCGGTAATTTTGAAGCTCAAGTTACAAATTGTTAATTGGGAAGCGGATATAACCGCCACCCAGGAAGTGCGATGGGATGGGCCGGGGAAAGGAGGATGAAAAACTGCGATATCTACTACGGCGACTGCTACAGAGAACAACAACAGCGTCTGCTTGGATGTGGCTTTGTCGTTGGAGGCAGGCTTAGGCAGCATGTCCTAAGCTTCAGAACTGTCAACGAGCGCCTCACTACAATCCGTACCAAGGCTAAATTCGGCAACATAAGCCTTTTATGCACTTGCGCCCCCACAGAAGAGAAAGATGACGACACAAAAGACAAGTTCTACGAGCTCCGTGACAAGACATAAGAGCAATGCCCTAGCTTCGACGTTATCTTAGGAGATTTTAACGCTAAACTAGGAAAGAGATGACATCTTTGGTGGAACAGTCGGAAAACGCAGCCTGCACGAAGAAACCTCCTATAACGGATTCAGGCTTATCGATTTTGCAGCGGGGCGAAACAGCAGTAGTAGCAAGTACGCGTTTCCCACATCTCAATAACCACAAGGGGTCAATAACCACTTGTAGGTCTGCAGACCAATCAACTGTCAACCACATTGATCATATTGCCATCCTTCCGAACCTTCCCAGGGGCCAAAATCGATCTCTACCTCGTTGTAGCCAAGGTAATGCAGCGGATATCTCGACCAAAGCCAAAAACGTCGGACGGATACAATCGCAAGAGATCGCCAGATCCTTTTCCGACCGAGTGTCAATAAGTAACCTCATGAGAAGTCCGCTACAGCCAGCATCGAGTATTGAGAACCAGTGGCAGAATTGCCAGGAAGCCATTAGGCATGCTGCTTCTGATGTGCTGGGTTTCACGCTCACCAAAACAAAACCCCTGGTTTGATGAAGAATGCAGGCAGGTACATGCAGCCAAGCAAGAAGCATATATATAAAGCAGGGCTGCATAGGAGGACGAGATCAGCTCGGGAGCTCTACGATCAGAAGAGGATAGAAGAACACAAGCTTTTCAGAAAGAAAAAGAGAGACAATGGAAAGCGATAAATTGAGGATGTTGAGAGACTAAAAAACAGGAATGAGGTTCGGAAGTTTTACCAAACTGCTAAGCAGACCATCGTGGGTTCGAGTCCTACTCGTGCCCATAAAGTTTCATCTTTCACGGGTACTGCCTCTTGCGAAGAACTGACAAAACTTCCAAGAGTATCAATCTGTCATGAACAAGTGCTTCTCAACTTAGCCGTTCGGAATCGGCGTTAAATTGTTGGTCCCCTCAATTTTTCACACATTTTTTTGTTGATGTCGCGCCACTCTATTTTTTTTATTTTTTTAGAGCTTTGCCTTGACAGTTTTGTGATCTGCTCGGCAGGTACAATTCCACTGGTGGTACGCATCAGCAAGTACAATGCCCCTAGTGGCACTGGTCAGAAGGAATAATGCCCCTGGTAGCATGGATCTGTAGGTATAATGCCCCTACTGGCACGGATCTGCAGGTATAATGTCCCTAGTGGTACGAGTAAGCAGGTATGATGCCCTTGGTGGCCCGGATTTGCAGGTACAATGCCCCTGGTAGCACGGATCGGCAGGTATAATGCCCCTGGTGGTACGGATAAGCAGGTATGATGCCCCTGGTGGCGATTAATACGGACGACCAGGCACTAACCGTGGATCAGCACTGATACGATAGTTATTCGGTAGTAGTGGTAGAGGCAATTTTAGCACTATCTTACTATTCTACTCATAATATTTTCCGAAGGTATATAGTGAGTGTGAATTAAATAACGAAGTTCAATTCTGTATGGAAAAGTATTCTATATGAAAAAGGCATGTGACTTCGTCTGTTCGTTTAATCCCTAGAACTCCTGAAAACTCCCATATTCTCACACTTTTCTGTTCTTTTACTCAAGTCTGTAAGTTCTGTCACTTTTCTGGGAGAAAAATATTTCCCCTATCTCCCAATTTCTTGCGGGAGAACTTGTGTGTTCTGTCAAACCATAAGAAATACCTACATGTTTTTTGTTGACGTTTGATATAATTTTGTGCATTTGTGAGATTTAGGCTGTCAAGTGTTCTTTAACTTTTTAGGAGAATCACAAAATTTCATACCCACTACTCGAAATTTGACAGTTTCTTACAAAACTCACGAAAAAATAAAAGAACGAACCTAATTATAGAAAAAATCACATTTCGATGCTCAGGTTTGTTTCTTTATTTAATCAGAGGACTTTGAATATGATGTGTTCAAAGTTTTGCTTTGACAGTTCTATGATCTGCTCAGAGATCACTTTTCGGGTGCAATGGTGATAGTCAAATTGATAATCGCTTTTTTGCGAATACTTAAAGTGACACCTATGTCGTTTTCTATTGTTTTTGTTGTTCTTTTTTGTTTCTTTTTCAACCTCCAATGGAATGGGTGTGTGATTCTTTTTCTTTTTTTCGTTCTTCTCTTCTCAGAAGCATCCCTTCTTTCAAAGTCAGTCCAATTTAATGATTTCTATTAGAAGACTTCTGAACTCTTCCGAATGCTTCTGGGTGTCCAATTAAAAACGGCACTAGTTAGGCCGTGTGCGAATTGGATGAATTGTGGTTAAAAAATAAAAATGGATGAATTTTTAACCACTACTGTCATTTTTTAACCTGCTCAGCAGCTAGTCAAATTATGCGAAGTGTCAAAATTTAACCAAACGTCAAGTTTTAACCCATTTTTAACTGAATTCGCACACGGCCTTAGTTTTATAACTTGACAGTTTCATTTGTTTGATGTAAAAATTGACCACAAACCTCGCAAACCTCGTTATGGGTCGCGTTCCATAGGAACATGTGTATTCTATAGAGCTGTCAGTTGAAAACGTCGACGTTGACGGATTGCAGGATTCTATTGGTCGCCGCTTTGAGTAACATGGAACTATAGTAATGAAGTGTTAAAATAAAACAGAAAAGAACAGAAATCGAAACTGTCATTTCTGTCACATTTCTGTAAATAAAATATTTTGGGGCAATAACGTTATATAAGTGTCAAAAAACGCACTATGTCAACATATTCGAGCTTCGGCAAAACGATTTTCGAAAGTCGTTATTTCTTCTCATAAAAAAGATTAGTTCGTGGACTTCCACTTCTGCCTTCTCTGTTCAACGAACAAAAAATTTGGCATAGAAAAAACCGTCAAATGTAAATTACCAGAGAGAAGATAAACATTTGACGAATGACTTGTGGTAACTTTTTATTAACAAAAGAAAAATTTTAATTGTTCGAAATGAATTGATTTTCAAACAAAAATTAATAGAATATTGTCTGCACGATGTTTCAGAAATTCGTGTCTTTTAAAGGAGTCTAGAGTCTTACCTACCAAACGTCAATTAAGTTGGAATTCCATCTTAAGAATCGATTGCAATTGAAATTCAAATTGGTCTCCACAAGCAATAATTCAAAAACTGTCAATAATTATTGAATTTGAATGATACATTATTCAAAATGTGACTTTGAGCCAGACTATAGAAACCAATACACCCGCCTGCGATCGTCTGCCCCGCTTTCGATCGATCATGGTCACAATTAAATTGCCCACTCATACTGCTACATGAAAACAATTTGCCAAATATCGTTTGAAAGAAGAAGTTCTTTGGGACAAAAGAAACATAAAGTTTCTCCAATAAATCCATCGTCGAACTTATTATTCTGGTCTTTTGCTTGAGTTATAAGCTTAAGCAAGGATTTCTGCTGCACTGCATCAAAAGCTTCGTTAAACATGAAGACATTTGGGGGAACGGACGTTTACACATTTAAATGTCATTCAATCGACGAAAATCTGAATTCATTGATCACTTATCAGACAGTTGACCAGTGTCCACATAGAATCGTTAATTTATAGCAAAATCGATATCACGACACGAAACGCAGACCGCGGATCAATCGAATCGATCCATCCAGCCCTAATATCCACCGATCGATCGCGGTGAGTTATGCCCAAAAAACCATCATCGTCATTTCGGTATATTAATATGATGGCTGATGGGTTTCGAATTGGATGGGAAAGAGTGGCCGACTCTTTGTCGGTGAGTGCACCAATGCACACGATGCGTGATGGGCTACCGAAGTTCGATAGGCTTTGTCACATCAGGCGGGTCTCAACCTCATCAGAGAGTCGGGTTCTGAGGAATTTTTAAATAAAATGCAATCTCCCATGAATGCCTAATAAGGACTTGTCTGGAAGGCGCACTCATGCGTCCCGTGCGTTCGTCCACTGTGCCCATTCGATTGAGCCAGGCACTCTTCCGAAAATCACTTTAGATGGGTGGATGCGATGACGTTTCGTTTGTTGTGGTCGATTGGTATCCCAGGAGTTATTCCCAGACAATATGGACACGTCCGAGGTGCATTGATATTATGTCTAATGTCTTAATTCTACCAGTTATCAATTCGACAGAATAGGGTAATTAATACATTGTTAATACATCCACGTGATCAGGACAGTACACACACACTCGCAGGAGACGTGAGAGCTCTTATGAGTGTGACAGCGACGCACGGATGGCGGCTTATTTTTTCATTTGATCGCTTTGACAGGTTCGGCTGGACTGTGTCCACACGAGAGTAATCATATTTATGCGTCGCAAAGTCTGCGGTATCCGTTTGTGGTTGTTGGGATATTTGTTTTTTAATTAAGTCATGAGAAACTATTTTGGATTTTTTGTTGTGTTTTGGTTTGTAATATTTTAATGAACTGGCGGCGACATAAATTGATTTGTGTGACTTATCAGAAAACATCATTTTTACTTTGGAATTAAGTAGTAAAGGAAACAATCAATCAATCCATCAAATTACATGATATTCGAAAGCATGAAGTGGAAATATTTGAAAGGTCTAAGTACCTACCTTACGAAATTATGCTTTTGGAATTAAATTTAAAGAAGATGCCCAGGTGTCTGTTGGATTGTTTTTGGAGCTTTTACTTGTGTTTGAAAAAGATATTCAAACAGGTGCCTAATTTCGATTGTGGGAAAGACTAAATTGGCTGTTGGACAAAACAGGTAGGTAGGTACTTGAAAGAGAGAGTACCTAAATTTAAAACGGGAAGGAACTGTTAGAACTGCGAGAATGTTGAACATGGACGATGTTCACATTGGACTATTTCCGCCGACTTATTTTGAAGTAAGGCCAATCCGTCGTGTTCAAACACAAAAGTAGTGTGAACGCTCCAGACTCACTTTGACGTCTTATAGTTGTCATAAATTGACAATAGGCCAGTTCCACCTAACAACATCTCACTGATGTGGCTTTTCTAAGAACCAAGAAGAATTGCTACTGAAATTCAATGTTCTTTGGCGTGTAAGAAATGTGCAAAAACGAATCAATCCTTTTTTTGAATGTCTTTGTCGTCTGGTTAGCTGTCAAATCGTTTTGTACAGAAAACTCAGAAATGTCAAACACGTAGTATATATGTGTAAAATCCTTGTACAATTATGTGTAAATCCGTCTCCAAAAAGAGATTCAAGAGAAATCAATCCTTCGAGAAAAAAATTTAATTTTTTTGTGAAAGAAATGCGTTTAAGGGAAAAAAAATTGCCACTTTTACGTCACGGATCAATTCTTGGGTTGTAAGAAAAGCCACATGAGATCTCAATGTCACTTTGACTGAGGCAAAATCATTTGGTGGAACATAATTCTCAATTCTTATTGAGATAAAATGGTTACCTTACAAATTGTTGTTGTACATTGTCAGCCACGTCGAAATAGCTAAGTGAGATATCGAATCCAAAATATTTTCATCTCAAAGATCTCAGAAAAAAATCTCATTTCTCATTTTTGTTCCACTTAAAAAATCTCTGAGATCTCAGTGGGATGTTGTTAGGTGGAACTGGCCTAATTAATTTGACGGCATATGCCAAATGTCAAAAAAAATCCATAAATTTTTAGTTTGGTTTGAAAATCCTGCCTCACTTTGTTGTCTTTTTCTTACCAGCAAGTGCGAAAGAGAAAAAACATATAGACGACAAGATAAGTCGGCGGAAAGAATCCAATGTGAACACCGTCATGAGAACAAAAAAGATTACGACAACAGCTTGAACTGTTTTAATTTGCTCAGTTCGATCTGACAGTCCGATAATTTTTTGACAGCTGACAAATGTCAAATCCAAAACTATTTATGATCGCGAGTGGGTGACATGAGAATTCTTCGCAAACACGATACCAATGAAAAGTAGCATAAGAAAAATTATAAGAAATAAAAGGCCAAAACACAAAATTGTTTGATGGCAGTTTGACATTTGAATAAATATTTCGTTTGTCGCTGGACAGATTAACGAACTTCTTAGTGCCCATAGCCGCATGTCCTCATTCTTTAATTGCTTTAGTTATATTTGGCGATGAAGAAGCACGCTTTAAAACAAACATAACAAGTTTGACATCCAAAAAAGGTAACGAACGTTTTTTTATTTCTTAATTATCCTAGCGGTTTTACCAAACATAAGCTTGCTGACATTCGTATTACGTAATGACATTGGCGTAGTTAATGGAGAGTCGGTCTTGCGTCTTGCCCAAGGCTAAAGGCTGAACTATAATGCAATTTTGCTCACGCTAGCACCAGCGAATACACGACGAACCCTATGAGCTGAGCTCAAGCTACGTTCGTTAACTTTTCGTTCAAATTTAACTAGTGCGGTTTCATTCACTCCTTGCTTAAGTGAATTTGACAATTTGAAGAAGAGAAGGCCAAGCCTATACTTCTTTTGCTTGATTAAAGGGAAAAGGAGAGAACTATAATGAACGGAACGGAGCGGACGGAGTTGCCTGTAACTAAGCGAGAACAAGAAATCCGCTATTGCTCCGTTCCGTCAATTTTCGTTCGGTTTTGCTTACGGATATAAACTGCGCTCCCTTTCGCTTTTTACGGTCAAAATTTTGACAGCTGACTGTATTTATCGATTTTTCTGAAGAGGAATTCGATTTGTTGTTGATTTTAAGTAATTAACTTCTTGAAACTGCTTATTTGTTGTATAAAAAAAAAATAGAGTGGCGCGACAGCTCTTGAAGAGCCAAGGCCTAAGTGGCTTACTCTCATTAACAATTCTCTGAGTGCGTGTGAAGAATTGAGGGCACCTACAATTTTACGCCGAATCCGAACGGCAAAGTTGAGAAGCACTTTTTCATGACAGATTGATACATTTTGGAAGATTTGTCAGGTTTTCGCAAGAGGCAGTACCCGTGAAAGATGAAATAAAAACTGTATGGGCCTGAGTAGGACTCGAACCCACGACGTTCTGCTTAGCAGCCAACGCACCTACCAACTAAGCTGCGGGCAACTTTATTTATTGTATGGCAACCGAAATTCACAACTTATTCAAAATGAAAAACATATATTTTATTTTTAAAAATACTCCCGTACACATCCGTCCATTATGGGTAATGTGTTCACTTGACAGTTCGGAAGGGAACGTTTAGTTCGGTTCTGACACTAGCTTCCGTTTGCTTCCGCTCATGATAGTTAGCTCTTAGGGCCCCCGCAGACTGCAGACTTTTTATCGGCCGATAGTTTGGTCGGCTTCTTAATCAGTATGGAGAGGAATGCATATGCGCACACTACAGCGATTCAGTATCGGCCGATAAAAAAGTTTTATGGGCTACCCGATTACATTCAAACTAATCTGTCGGTCAACTATCGGCCGACTGTTTAATCAGTATTGGCGCATACACGCCTGCGCATACATGACGATTGTTTAGTCGGCCGATAGTTCAGTTCGCTCTGTGATTTGGCGTCGTGTGCGTGTATTTTGAATATGGCGTCGCCCAAATCACAATTGTTGATTGTAGAAAGTTCCGTCGAAAAGTTGATTGCGAAGTCGAGAAAAGACCTGCGCTTTATAAAAAAAGTTTAAAAGAGTACTCCGACGCGTATGTGAAGAAAAAACTGTGGGAGGAAGTTTGCGAAGCAGTTGTTCTTGATTGGAATCGGCGTAGCGCCTGAGATGGGATGCACCCAATACTCTCGGAATCTCTTCTTGATTTTCCTCCTCCGGAGTCCGGAGTATGATGAGAGCAATAATTTTTCTATATTTTCATTGTGCGACCGCTTAAACAGTCATGTTGCAAACTAGTTCGAGAATAGTCGGCCGGCTGTTGGATAGTCTGCGCCCTGTTGACCAACCAAACTGTTTAGTTGGTTCGGTGTGCGCACTTTCAGCCCAACCCGACTAAACTATCGGCCGATAACAAGTCTGCAGTCTGCGGGGGCCCTTAAGGAAATTTTCGCCCGGTTTTTTTTACATTAGCTAAAGTTTACTTAAGCAATTAATAGTTGTGCCTTGAAGACTACGGTCGGTTTGCTTGCTTATGCCCGATAGTCGCTCAGTATAATTTTATAACCTAGCGGATTGAGCATAGGTACAAATTTTTAAAATCAAACATACCTGAATTTGTGATTGAAATGTCATTTTTCTTACAACTTTTCCTTATAAACATCTCAAACCTAATCCCGTTTGGCCGTTTCTATGACGTCTGTCATCTGAAATTTTGTAAATTAAATCCAAGAGTGTGTTCACGTAACAGTATGAAACTTCAAAATAAACCTATCTCATAACATCAAAATAAATCTGAGTTTCGCCAGTGACAGATCGAGCTTCATTCTTAACTTTTGCTTTTGTTTTGTGGCTTCGGGCTCTATAAACAAAACGTCACTATTATCTGAAGAAGGAACGCAACAGCAGCTTCGGTATTCCGATCCCTCCGTGCGAAAAAAAGGAACACAAAACGATTCTTTTTGACAGTTCGGAGTGTTGAGAAAACACCATCGATTTAGGGGAGAAGGAACGCATTTTTGGAGGCATATTTGCAGAAATAATGGGTTTTGGGAATATTATTGTTATTTTCTTGCTTTTTAATAACCGTTATGTCTCTTTTTATTTCTCTCAACTTCATTGAGCACCGAAAAAGGTTTTTCTTAGATTAAATTCAACACTTCAAGCCCAAAATCTGTAAACCTCTTGCTACGCCAATGCTCACCGCATGAATTAGTAATCCAGGTTGAGTAATGTCACTTTAAACCCCACCTAATTTTTTATGTTTCCTAATGACACATTATATTACTCTACCATCATGAAAAACCTAAGTTCACGTCTAGGCACTTATCATTCTTTCTCTCCTCTCTACAAAACCTTACAATTTGTTTCTCACTTGAGTACATAACCCCGCAAATTTTTGGGTAGTTAATATTCCAACAAGAAGTCGCTTCAGGTGTCAATATAATCAAAATGCCAAAATGATTTTTGAATTTTCAATTGACGGAACACACTTGAAGACGAAGATTTAACGATTTCTTAAGACGCCACAGCCACACACTCAAGAAAAAGTAACTTCCAGCACTTGAAAATCTGTCCACTCGAAAAATTTTCTTACCCTTATTCGCTTACACTGCGAACCGATAAATCCTCTTCGATTCGGTGTGAAATAATTTCCTCGACCATGAAGTACCATTGCCATTTAAATGCGGGCCACTTCCACTTTACCTTAACAAAACAACTGTCATTAATCGACCAAAAGAATGACAGATTCTCCGTTTAACTAGTTATATAAATACACTCGACACCCAAATTGACGATTGCTTAACGACAAAGTCAACTACTTGGAACGAATTCGGCAATTTCATGCACCAAATTGCCACTTTTCTCATTTTGTTCTCTCGAAAAACAAAAAACAAAGGAAATAATCTTCCCATACGTTCTCCTTTTCGGGAAACTGCTGTTTTCTGCACATGGCAATATTCTGGAGAGTTGAAAGATTGATGCTGTCGCTGTCGGTCGGTCGGGTCTGTGTTGTGTGGAATAACGACGCTACGGCCAATGCCTCCAGGTGTCACACGCCCTTTAGGGAAGTTCCTTCGTCTATCATCGGTAGTTTCATAAGGCGAGCATCAATTTCAATGCGAACACTATCTTATACAGTCAGTCAGTGTGCCATACAGTCATTCACAGAATTTTTGTTGTGAACCTAATTTCATGGATTAATTGTTGTTACTTCGGGGTTTGAGGGCTGTGACTTTCCAATCCTTCTTGCTAAATACTAGCTGATTTATTTTCATCTGTAGCTCCCTATGTCCCCTCTGTAAATGTCAAATGAACAATATCCAAGCTGCAACTGTTTAACGCCTCAAAAACACGCTTGATATACATTGACAATATTCAGAGACGTTTGATGTGCGTTTTACACACATAACGCTGATTGTCCTTTGTTGAAAACGATGACGATAATTTGTGTTTCGTATAAACTGGTAATGGGTTTTATTCAGTGACACGCCTCCTCGAATAATTTTGACACGTTTATTTGAATCTTGGATAAACCTCCCTCTTTTTTTTTGTTCTTCGAACAGAGAACACCCAGCCCATGATGTAATTGAACTCGGCTTTTTGGAAGCTAGACAAGAAAGTGAATCTTTTCGGTCGGATGGATCTGGCTTTGTTAAATGGGCATTTAAGGATGTGCGGTGGGAAATTGAATTGAAAGGGGTTCTGCGGCAAAAATTCATTTGTGTAATTTGTCTTCTAATTAATTAAAACTGTTAAGTAGTTAAATATCTTTGGTTAAATGTCTTTAAAAAGTCAAATTAGTGATTCAGTTTGGTGGTGGTTGTTTTTTCGGAAGAGAAATATTTTAAAATTGGGCCATGTGGATTTCAGCCACAGTAAGTAATAAATCTATCGGAAGTCCTGTCATAATTTATCATTTGGCCCTGGGAACGCCCAAAGTGTCATAGTCACAGCAAACAATGTAAACATAAAAACTTTCGTAATTCGCAAGCGATATATTGGCAATATGCCTACGTTTTCAAAAGGAGACATTTTTGCAAGACTTGGAGTAAGAGGTTGACTGGGGATGATTGAAGGATTGCGGCTAGCCCTTCATTTTTATAGGGTTGCTCCTGGGTGCACAATATACACACATACATACGGCACAACCGTTTCGATAGTTTTTGAAGAACAACTCAGAAGGGTTGGGTTAATTGATTTAAAAATCGTTCAAGTTGTGCTAACCTAGAAAAAGTTTTGAAAATGATGACAAACGACAGTTAAAGGATGATTGAGTGTGTGTTGAAAAAAAAAACTATGCGACAAGTCAGAATCGCCATTTGACTGAACAAATTGCAAACCTTCCCCTTCTTGATTCAAACGTCGTCATCTCGCTTGCATTTAAGCATCGCATTAATTTATTCTCTCATAAATGAAATTCGACAATATGTTGGTTTTTATTTCATTACATTACAGCAGTAGTACATATTAAGTTGAATAAATTGCAGTTTTCCTCAAAAAACTAAATTCTTAAATAATTACTTTCGTAATGTTTCGATTTGGATAAATAAAAGAGAGCGGTTTGAATTTGACTCTAAACTGATGTTGGAATATGGTGCAGTGTTATACATAAAATGTTTATTGACTGAAAAACTGTTTGCTTTGTAACAGGAACTATCGTTTCCTATAATTTTACTAGCCTTTGACATTTTGTGATCTCTTAACTACGAGACTGCAAATGCAAAAAATCAAGTCAACCCTTTGGTCTATGAAAAATTGAAACAAATCACAACGGGACTCCGACAGGGGAATGGACTGACCTGCCTCCTCTTCAACCTGGCGTTGGAGAAAGCAATCCGTAACTCTGGAATATCTATCAGGGGACTTTCGTCACCATATCCTTAGAAGGAACCCATACAAGCTTTACAATCCTCTTCTATCCAGATCGAGCAGGCGAAGGCCCCAAGAAACCATTGGGAGATTGGGACTGCATAAAAATGAGGGAACAACTACCTAAGTGTATTGTGAAAAACATTGGAAATAGCAGAAGAACAACTATAAAGGTGGAAGAACATCTTCAATAACCTTGGCGGCAGCTCAAAGCCAACATAACCTATTTAGTCTTAAGGCTTTTGAAATATAAAAATCATACCATTACTCGCTTACGGATCTGAGTACCTAACCAAAAGACGATATAACCACGAGCTACATCAAATCTACTGGCGAGGCAGACTTGACGACAAAAATTAAGCTTAGTGGACTTTGGTGGACTCTGGTGGATAGCTCCAGTATGAGCCAAGAGGAAACGGCCCAGAAAGTCCTTTGAGGTGAAATTCATGGTATAGGAGACCGCGGCAGACCAAATTTCAGCTGAAAGATCGACCGAAGCGACGCGACGCCCAAAGCTGAACTGGATGGCGTCGGCCCAGTAATCGCGATATATGGAAAAATTGCTGAAAGAAGCCAGGCCGACGATAATGATGAATGATGATGATCCCACGGGAACCGTAAATTTTATCGATATGAATAGTAGCCATATGTTTCTTCCATAATATACCTATGTACAAAGTTTCATGATGATCGGCTAAGTAGTTTTTGCGTGAAAGCGTCACAAACGAAATAGGGTTGCGCCTTACTTGACAGTAGCTTTAAACTGACACATATTTGCTTTGCTTTTTTTTCTCAGAAATATTGACATACAAATTATGACAGGTTTGCGTTCTTAGTTTTAACTGTAAGATTGTTACGCCTTGTTTTAAAATAACACCTTCATTTCTGCGTTCCTTAACTCATTTAAGTAGCATTTTATTTTGGTAATCCTGAATTGGAGGGCTCACAGCTGTACCGAACCAAGTCACAATTTTTTTTTCTTTTCTTCAAAATAACTGCTAAATTCTGCGCCAACTCTTATTCTTTTAAGGTCTCTAATGAATTAAGTCAGAAAGTGATTCGTTCAGTGACTTGTATTTTCATATTCTTTCGAAGCAAAAAGATCTAAAACTCTTATTATCTTCCTAATTTAGTTCGGTTCAACAGTGAGCCATCCAAGTTGTTCTTCCATTCGAAATCTCTATTTCATACTTTTTTGAACTCTGTGATTGTATGAGTTGCAGGAATCATCAAACAACAATGTACCTATGTAACGCAAAGGAAGAGACTTGTCCCGGTGCCGGTTAATGCTTCAATAGCTGCGTTTTATTATCACCATGATCTGATCCGGATCAGATCATGATAATAAAACAGCTTTGGATCATCAATTTACTTATTACGTCACGTTTGGCAGCAGTTTGAAATTTATTCATTCTGTCATTACATCGGAGTTGCCCTACGATAATTTTAGCCGCGTTTTATTATCACCATGATCTGATCCGGATCAGATCATGATAATAAAACAGCTTTGGATCATCAATTTACTTATTACGTCACGTTTGGCAGCAGTTTGCAATTTATTCATTCTGTCAATTTTATCGGAGTTGCCCTACGATAATTTTGTTGAACGATTATTCTGTAGTTTTTTAATGGAAAACAGCTTTTGCTATGTAATTGAAAAATATTTCATTCCCGGATAATAAATGTGTGAAAGTGGCAGCACAGTTTTTACTGAAAACTAACGCCAACATTTCAACTTGTGTGCGGAAGAAGAACTAATATTTGGATCACAAAAATTGATCCAAGTAAAAAGTAGGATTTCGATTTTTTGTTGTTTCACATATAAATCAATGATCTGATCTGGATCATTGTGATAATAAAACGCAGCTAATATTTAAATTTAAAGGATCAAACACAAACACGCTTTAGCTTTGGCTTCATCTGACGTTTATGAATTACGCCATATCAATTCAATGCATGCCATCACAATGGGCGCATTCACTAACCTAGTCACTAGATAGTCGAAATTCAACTAAAGGGTCGGCCATCTAACGTTTTTTTTCAACTAATGCTTCTTTCGTGAATGGTAACATTTAGCTCATGTCTGATTTGACATATTGAGATAATTAGTTTTATCCTTCCGCTGAACAAATATGGTTGTGTATACGCTTGAACAACGCTGGGAAATATTGCGACATTACTTTGAAAATCATGATAATGTTGCAGAATGTGTGCGAAAATTGCGTACGGATTTTGGAAGAAGAGAAGCACCGTCAGCTCCGTATGTTCGTTATCTTGTGAAAAAAGTGAAAGAAACTGGCATCCTCATCGATAAACCAAAGCGTGAAAAGCCAAAAACAGTGCGTATACCCGAGAATATTGCTGCTGTGGCAGAAAGTGTACGTGAAGCACCATCAATTCACCGTCGCGTCGTTCTCAACAATTGAACATTTCGGAGGCATCATTGAGACGAATTTTACATGAAGACCTTGGTATGACGCCATATAAGGTTCAATTGGTTCAGGAGTTGAAGCCAACTGACCATCCAATGCGTTTTTGCTTCGCTACGTGGGCCTGCGATCGACTTAGAGAAGATGCCGATGTGCCAAAAAAATCATCATTTTGATCTTGGCGGGCAAAATCGTCGCATTTGGGGCACAGAAAACCCACATGCATACATTGAAAAGCCGATACACCCAAAACCCAGAGGCATAATTGGGCCATTTTTCTTCGAAAATGAGCAAGGAGTGGCCGTTACAGTCAATGGCGATCGTTATCGGGCCATGTTGAACGAATTTTTGTTCACAAAAATTGAAGAGGAGGATATTGGCAACATTTGGTTTCAACAGGACGGCCGGCGCTACGTGCCACACAGCCGAAGCTTCACTCGATGTTTTACGCCCTGTTTTTGAAGATCGCATTATCAGCCGCAGAGCTGATGTCGCCACCTTGGAGCTGCGATTTGACACCGTTGGACTATTATTTGTGGGGTGCCGTAAAAGATAAGTGTTACGTCGACAAGCTAGAGACAATTGACGCTTTAAAGGACAATATTCGTGAAGCCATTGGTGAAAAACAGCTGCACACAATCGATAATGTGCTTAAAAATTGGACCGATCGTGTAGGCTACTGCATGGCCAGCCGAGGCAGCCATTTGAATGAAATTATTGTCCGGAATTAACCGGAAGGATTGTACTTTCAAAAAGAAAAAGAAATTTGAGAAAATATTCAGGAGTTTTTTTTTATAGCATTTTCAGAAAAAAAAATTATTTGGCGGACCCTATAAGACTAGCCGTCCCGCGAATCTTGTCTCGCCAGCCTTGAGATCAACTGTAGAATAATAAATATTCTACATTTTTGTCAAAATGCAATGTGATTTTCTTGAATCCAATTGAAATAGAAAACGATATGAATTTTTCCAAAGTTCGTAGTCCGAAATCATTAAATTATGCGATAAAGTGCTAAAATTCGTTGAACAGAATTCAAAATATTCTCGTTTTTCCGGAGCTTGACATTTGTTCCGTTTGATTAATCATTTCTAAACCATTATTGTATCCAGAATTCTATGCAAAAAATTGATGTAAGGTGTTGAAATTCTTCGTGCGCTTCCAGGGGCCCTATTCTTGAATCAAAAAAATATAATATCACATAGATTATCGTATGCGAGATCATAAATAGTATTCTTGAACGCTTTTCGAACGCTATCAAACGTCTCGTATACGAAAAATATCGAATGGTCGGACCACTCGAGATGACTTATCGTACCTATGCGAAAATTGTGCGATAAATATGAAATTTCAAAAATTTTGCCTAGTTTGTGGCTGAATGAATGTGTGTTGAATTGAATGTTTTGAAATGTGATGCAAGAAAAAGGTGCATCCAAAGGGACGGCAAAGTTACTGTTTGAGGACTCAGGTATACGGATTAGATACTGGTTGAAGATCCTTTTCGACAAAGAAGGACGCCTCTAGTACATGGACTATTTACAGAGGTTCCGAACTGTTAAATCAATAGATCTCAGTGCGATATCGCTGGGTGGCGCATGGCGTTATGACTTCGATATTCAAATGAAAATACGTTTGTTTTACTTAAAAAACAAGTAAAAATATCATCTTTTAATCAGATATGTCTTCCATTTTATTCGGTGGATCTATAATGGTCTTAACGGCTTCCGCAGCTCCATGCATTTCCAATCCCTCCAAATAGTCAGCATCGCTTTTTGATTCTCTGTTTCGAAGAACAATATCTTATCGGCCGTATAGCCTTGTTTCTTATCAAGTTTTTTCAAGTGAATCTGAATTGACAACACAAATCAGCATAATGTTTTCTTTGTTTTTGCCCTTTAATCGGAGGGAGAGAAATGAACTCTTAATTTTGACAACGCGTTGCCGTTTCGTATACGAACCTCATCGCATGCACGAGTTAAATTAGTTCATTGACATTTCACAGCACTTCGCACATGCGACTGAGGCCATCGGCTGGGACACAACAGAGAGAGACAGATAGACACATAGAAAGAAATCACACATACACTGAAAAATTTTATTAGTAAAATTGCTACGAATAGCATTCGTACGAGAAAAATTCGTACATTGAACGAATATTCGTAGATTGTACGAAGCTTTTCTGTAATACGAAAATTACGAATGTATTAGTAAATTTTGATTAAATTTTTGGTAAAATACACGAATTTTTTCGTTCTATGTACTAATATTATTCGTAAATCAAAAATATGAGTACATTGTACGAATTTATTCGTGTATTGAACTAAATCATTCGTAAATCATCGTGTACGAATGGTTTTGTAATTATTCCAAATTCATTCGTAAGATTTACTCATGCATTTGTTACATGTACGAAGCAAAATTAATATTCGTAAAAAATTTAGTCTCGAAAATTGACCTTACGAATAATTCGTAGGATTTACTCATTATAAGTAGAATGCAACTTCTTTATCTGTATATTCTACTAATACTTCGTATATCATAACCTCCATTCGTATATTTACCAAACGCATTAGTAAATTTTACTAATACATCGTACTATTTTTCCTGCATTCTAACACTAAGCGAAACATTAGTACATTTTACTAATGACTTCGTTATATTTTTCCTTCATTCGTATATCTACCGAGAGTATTAGTATATTGTACTAATACTTCTTATTATTTACACTCCATACGTACATTTATCAAGAGCATTAGTACATTGTACTATTATTAAGTTATATTTACACTCCATTCGTACATTCTACTAATACTTCGTACATCAACCAAGAGCATTAGTACATTGCCGCTACTCGAACCGGATTGCGTCATTGTTTTTAAATCATGGCAATGGCTCATTTTGGTTGTGATTTTGATCGTGTTTAGTTTGGTTTGTGAGTTTTTTTTTTAAATAAAATTAAAATAACATAAAAAGCGTGCTAAGAGTGCTAAGTATTTGATGACAGAAAGAACGAGTAGGTAAGTTGTATTTGAAGAAATTTAATAGGACACCCAAATTAACAGACAACTTGCGGAAAGTTTTGGTCGAGGCTGTTTTACAATTCTGTATTATAAAAAACCACGATCTCACAACAAACGACTGCGATGCTCTTTCGCAACAAATTTGTCAGGCGTTTCCAGAAGCAAGTAAGTAGTACGAAGTATTAGTAGAATGAACTAATGTTTTTGGTAAACTTACGAATGGTAAGTAAATAGTACGAAGTATTAGTACAATGAACTAATGCTTTTGGTAAATTTACGAATGGTAAGTAAATAGTACGAAGTATTAGTACAGTGAACTAATGCTTTTGGTAATCTAACGAATGGCAAGTAAATAGTACGAAGTATTATTACAATGAACTAATGCTTTTGGTAAATTTACGAATGGTAAGTAAATAGAACGAAGTATTAGTACAATGAACTAATGCTTCTGGTAAACTTACGAATGGCAGGTAAATAGTACGAAGTATTTGTAGGATGAACTAATGCTCTTTCTAAATTTACAAATGGGGAATAAATAGTACGCAGTATTAGTAGAATGTACTAATGCTCTCTGTTAATTTACAAATTGAGGGTAAATAGTACGAAATATTAGTAGAATGTACTATTGCTCCTTGTAAATGTACGAAAGGAAACGTAAATATTGTCATTCCATTCGTACAATGAACAAAGCTCTTTATTTAATATACGAATATGAGTTTATTGTACGAATTTATTCGTGGCTGAAAACTACGAAAAAAATTCGTACGATTCACTCATATTTTCGTACTATTTATGCATGAAAATTTTTGAGTGTAAGATAATAACCTACGTGGCTCAGAGGAGGAGACAAGATATTTATCGTCTCATATATTATCGAACAGGTTGCCTCAGATAAGCTGGCGATTTTCGTAGAAAAGAATGCTGCCGAAGCTGGGGCTTGAACACGTAGCGTTCGGCTTAGCAATCGACTACTCTATCCTCTGAGCAGTGGCCACCTGCTAAATTAGTTCAAGAATACAACTTTGCTTTCGTATGCGAGATTCAGTAGGCGATAATATACGTATGCAAAAATTATCGCATGGTTTCAAGAATAGGGCCCCAGAGAACTTTTTTTTGCTTTCGATTCGATACCTTTTTCTTAGTGAAGTCGATTTAAAAAAAATTAGGCGTGGTGCGAGTCAGAAGTAAATGTTCAAACATTTTTACAAATAGATTCGTAAACGCATTTTAAAAGATTCATAAAAATCGATCAAGCCGTTTCATTTTTCTAAAGAAAAGAAGAAAGCTAATTCACTTCACTGCTTAAATTGAATTTATTAAACATTTTAAAATTTTCTTATATTTTCATTTTTTTTCATCAAACAAATCTTACATCAGTATTAAATCTTAAACTTAAAAATATTTCTTTCTCTTAAAAACTAAACAAAACAAACAAAAAGACAAAATTAAAGGTAGATAAGTTTATAGTTACATTTTTGACAGACTTTCAAATATCTCAACTTTAAATCAGTAAATGTTTCGTGCTAGATTAGGTGGCGGTGGTGGCACAACACCCGTACTTGTACTTGGCATTACCAAATTATGGCCATTATTGCTGCCATTGAAACACTCGAAACCGCTTAGTTCAAGGGAGATTTTCTTACGCAAATCCGGTTTGGGGCCACTCAAACCCATCTTCTCCATTTGCTGATGTTGTGAACGCACCGCAAATCGATTCACATGCACTGGAATGGGAACAACAATTTTCGTACCATTTCCGGTGGTTCCTCGACTAAGGCCGTGTGTTGTGAGGCCGGCTTTGACTCGTTTCCATTTGGCCCGACGATTTTGGAACCAGATTTTTACCTTGAAATTGAAATAATTTGTCAGGATGTTGTTGGTTTCGTAATACAATTTGTGATTTTGTACCTGAACTTCACTTAATTTAAGACTAGTTGCAATTTGACTACGCTCCGTAAGACTTAGATATTTTTTGGCATGGAATTCACGCTCAAGCTCCAGAAGTTGTTCTGAGGTAAATGCAGTTCTTCTTCGTCTTGATTTTGAACTACTGCTGCTGTTTTGTTGGCCTTTGGTTGAACCGCTTCCACTGGACGCGTTTGGACCGGAAACAGCATCATCGTCTGAACAGTCCTCACTGTCAGAGTTCATACAATCTGTAAGAAATAAAATTGCCGGTAAGTTTTAGGAAATTAATGAAAATGGAACTATGATTCGGCTGGCGTGACACAAATCCAACACTATGGAGCTGTCATTCTTGGAAATGACAACTAGCTGTCAAAGTTTGACGTTTGATGTGCTGTTAATGAAACTCGTCACCTCAATTTGAACTGTCATCGAAAATAATTATCTTATAATTGGGGTAAGGAAAATTTGTTCACACTCTCGCAACGGGGAAATGAGAACCTGACAAGCTTTTTGAGAATTTATGTTCGGGGAGTCTTGTCAGATCGGTCCAATTAGTGAAACTTATTACTTGTGATTAATGGATTCTTGTTTTTGTTTGTCATTTTTAAAAATTGGTGGCTGTGTACAAAACTAATTTCAAACTAAATTATGAGATGGTCAGCAATAACATCATCTTCATCATCATCTTCTGACAATTCTGACAGCTCTTATGGACTTTCAACTTCTTTGAGGGCTTTCATGAAATATCTGAGCCAGGAACTTTGGGTAAAATGTAGTTTGTCAATGCACAGAAGTAACTTTTAAACCCTTGAATTATTAAAAGAGGAAACAAATGTATGAAAGGTGTTTTAAGGAGCGTTGGGCGCCATTTTTTGTTTAACAAAACAAAAAAACAGTCAAAACGACTAAATTCAAATTTGATTCGCTTAGAAATGTTAGTTTTCCGACGGCTCATATCAAAATCATAATTCAGAAGCCCCGTTCACTTATGTCAGCTGCCCTTGGTCGAAAAGAAAAACGAAACAGAAATGATGAAATCTCAAAAACATCGTCATTATCAACATCCAGAGCTAATCTCCTGGCAAACCCCAAAAAATCATAATGCCACGCTGTTGGATGTCAATCAAATAAATTTCCCCACAACATCCTCTTTCCCATTGAAGGTCTTTTCATTTATCCTGACATCTTGACATCCATTGCAAACGAGTATGTTAATTTTCGACACTCCACCCTTAACCACCCATCAAGTTTTTTTTTGTTTCGTTGAAAACTTAAAATCTCAATTCATTTAGCGCGGCGCACATTGCAATATTTGAAAAGCGTATAATGGATGCAAGAATTTTGTGCCGTTTCGGTCGTCATCATCATGGATTTCCAGCCCTCTCTTTAGTAAGCACTCAAGCGGTCAAAATAATCGGTTCGTCCCGCTCCAACAAGATTCACTAAAAGTATAACAAGCATCCTTCGCAGATCGCTGGATTTCATATTCCAGCTTGTCAGCTCGAAAAGCGAGAAAATATTATTCATAACAACAGACCTACGACGACGACGACGGACGGCTGTCGTTTTGGGAAATCACTAAAACAACTTACCCCACCCCCGAAGCGCAAATTGCTCGAGGAATATTAATTTGTTTTGTCCCTTTTACGGCAATCCGGGTGCCACAT
Organism: Sphaerophoria taeniata; assembly: GCA_943590905.1. NCBI lineage: Eukaryota > Metazoa > Arthropoda > Insecta > Diptera > Syrphidae > Sphaerophoria > Sphaerophoria taeniata. The sequence goes on along the minus strand of OX016540.1, from coordinate 10,560,922 downwards.
CGTCAAACCGTCAGCGCTTCTGGATCGTCGTCGCGTCGGTTGTCATCGTTTATCCCAAACGACCGGAGTGAGCGGACTGCCGACTGCCGACTGCCGACAACCGAGTTATAAAGTGATTTTTGGGTTCCGGTTATCCGACCGTAAAAGTGTTAGGCAAACGATGATGATGCGAAGAGCTCTGATTTAATTTGTGGCTGTTTGACTCGAATGCGGGTGGTGGCGAGAGGGTGATATGACACCACATTGCCTGGCTATAGACTTCATCCCCTGATTTTGTGTGCAATAAAGGACTGCGAAGTGTGGATGATGATGAAATTATAATGTCACCACCACCGCAACACAAAAAGACGTACGCCGCGCTGCGTCCGTCCGTCATCGTCGTCGTCTTTGTGCCGACAATTCCTACCGCACCCCATTAAGCCTGGCCATATCATCATCAACGTCATGAATTTTTCATTGTTATTATATTATTGTTGCCGTTTTGTGTAAATTCAATTGACTTTCTGAAGAGGGGGATCATGTTACGAATTAGATGTGCATATGATGGCAATGTTTTGTAACGCGCACCCCCAATTTAAGGATTAGTCGAGACACTAAATAAATTTCGTCTGGGGCTTCCTCAGGGATTAAGGCTGTTTGTTGGCTTAATGTTTTATTTATTTGACTTTTCTATTTCATCTGGAGTGGAAAATTAATGAAGATTTACGAAGTCTTAAGTTTTTTGACAAGACTTTGACTGGGAATGAGTGTCATTTGAGTATATTACTAAACTGGCGCCCAACAAAGCTGTGCAACAGAATCTACTCAGTACTCAGTGAGTCTGCATGGGAAATTTCGATGTCCAATATCTTACCATCACTTCAAAACACCTGCTGAATAAGACTAACTCCCTTGGAGCTTAATCAAAGGTATCTCTGAACTGAAACCGGCCCCGTTTGTAAGGAAGGATGATTCTGGTCTCTGTAGACGTCATTCTTCTAATTACAACAAAATTGCAGTAAAGCAGGTATGACATCAGGAGTGAAGCTTTTTAGGCTAAGATTGCGTTGACAGCAAGCAGTTATCATGTTCGAAGAAGAACCCAGCCTGATGATCCTAAACGTCTTTGATCACTGACCCGAAACCTTGGGTTGATGTCGACCCATGCATGACAAACGATTGGGTTAGGTGGAAAGCGTATTGCAAATTGCTGGCGTGACCGGTAGCCGGTTTGATGAAGGTGAATAAGGCAAAAACTTCATCGGCAAAGTTGACGTTTTGATGATGACTGCGGTGCATTATTGTTTAACATGGCGCCCGTCGTTTGACAAGCAAAATAAACAATACGTTATTGCCGTCGGTGTTATTCAAAGTCAAAGTCTTTTGGAAACTAGAACTCAATTCAAAATGCAGAAAAGTCTGCTATAAGTTTTGACAACCAAACTTCTCGGAAGTCTATTTGCAAAGCTGCAAGTTTGAGAAAAGTAAACAAACAAACTTTTTGTGATCGAAATAACTAAGCTAACAAACAGAACTATTTCCACTTTATGGCCGTGTGCGAATTCAGTTGAAAATGGGTTAAAACTTGACGTTTGGTTAAATTTTGACACTTCGCATTGAATAAAATGTGTTAATATAAGACTTGCTGCGGAGCAGGTTAAAATATGACAGTAGTGGTTAAAAACTCATCCATTTTTAACTAAGGTCAAGTTTTAACCCATTTTTAACTGAATTCGCACACGTCCTAAACGTCAAATTTTCATAAACTTTTCTTTCAACTCAGATTTACCTTGATTCTTATCCGCGTCTTCCGGAGACATTGTAAGGCTTATATCACTACACGAATCACCGCTATGTTCGAATTCCTCTTCCGGCCGTTCGAACATTTCGTTTGTTTCCATTTTCGACACCGTCAGTGGCAAATGATCTCCATTGTTATTTATTGCACCACATTCACTCTTATCCAAAGTTCTTGGCCCACTTTCACTAAACGTTTCAGTTCGATTAGTATTAAAGCACTGTTGAAGTCTATCACCGTTATATTCACCGTTATTCGCATTCATAAGAAATTCACACAATTTTTCACGCGCGGGATCGAAATTTCCGTTTTTAACGAAATTAACGAGCTTTTCACAGTAATTTTGGTCCGTTGATCGCAGAAAGGCAAGTGATCGAGTATCCAGCGGCGGTGGATGTCGCATTTCTGATTCCTCACTCTTGACAATGTGACCTGAAGAAGCGACGGCAGCCGCTGCGGCAGCAGCAGCAGCCGGATTTGCGAGGTAATAGGATCCGTTTGACAACAATTGATTGAGGCGATCGTGGTTCTGTCCAAAGTAACCATGAATCCAAGGATTGTAAAACGGAAAATTCGGTGGAAATCCGATTGGCAATGAATGTGTTGAAAAAGGCAAATCTCCTCGAGAGTCCGTCGGTACAGAGGCAACTGCCGACGGAGGAACTTTCACCTGACGCGTAGCCATTGCAGCTGGCGTATTTCGATTAGCAATTAACGATTCGATAGAAAACGGGCTAGAAATCTTTGACAGTTTTGTATTTTCCATATCGAGCGAACGCGTTGGATTCTCCATTGTTTGTCACTTATTTATTTAACAATCGATTTGCATATCGGTGTCTACTCTTTTAAACAAACAAAACAAATTCTGACAATCCGTGTACGCACCAAACAAATGTCATCAGCACAACTGTCACTAGCCACGTACAAAGTTAAACTGTCAAAACTAGAGACAGATTATTATGATGGGGGTTGTGGTAACGGTATTGGCTTTGCTCGAATGGCACTTATCCCCTCCACTGTACAAACGGGTTCTATTCTCTACTGCGTGCGCCAGGGAACGCCCCTTATTCCGAATCAACATGGCTGCAATATTTCAACGCATGCCAATCAATGTAGCGTGCGAGTGAAACGAAAGTGTTTCTTCTTTGCTCTTCTGTTAGGTTAGTCGTTATTTGTTTGTGTATGAGACGTTCGTTTCTTTGTTTAGCGATTATTCATTGTGAGATTGTGTGTGCGTTGCCAATTAGATTTCCAACAACAACACAACGGAATGAAAAACAACACGGACACGCCTCTACATTAAAATGAATTTCAAATAGATTAGGGAGCAATTATACATTTTTATTTTCAAGCAAAAGTTAGATTTGTGTGTAGTTTGTCTTGGATCCGGTATTTCAAGCCCGGATAAGGACAATTATTAGGGGAAATGGTTGGAGCAAGGTAATTGCAGTGGGTAACTGTTTCTGTATATCTTAACGTCAAGTGAATAAATTTCATAAATTTAAAGAGCTATGGATGTGTCTGGGTCTGGGAAGTTTTGAATGACTTTTTGTTACTTTTTGAAAAGGACTTTAATAAAATTGAAGTAAGAAAAAAAACAAACTCACACATGTTTAAGGGATTAAAGGCAGTTGATACCTACAAGAATAGACAATAAACGTAATCGAGTTGGGAATAAATTAAAGGTGGTTGTTGGCAGGTATGTTGGTACACTGGATATACACGTAGATCATAGGTACTTAGTTCAACTACCCATGTTGAATGTGACATTCATTTAGAGCTTATTTTTGTGAAAACACAATTTATTATCGCATCAGAACTGTCATTTCACCAATTGTTGCTTTCAGAACTGTTAAAAATGCTTGTGAAATAAAAATTCGCAGCATCTCAGGCATTTATAGCTGCAAACCTGTTTTTTGGCACATCGATTTTTTTTTGTTTAGTGTGGAAGAGAGTTCCACATTCGCGTAGTACGGCTAAAGAACGATTCTCTGAACATGACCGTACGACCGAAGTCGGGCTCGAGGGTGAACTGATATGGACATTCCTGGAGGCACGGGTTTTACGGCTGAATATCTTAAGGGGAGGAATGCAACTGGCAGCGAAACAATGAATTGGATTAGAAGTTACAGAAAAAAGATCATTAATGAAAATGAGAAAGAGGGTCGTAGACAAAACGGAGCCCTGGGGCACACCAGCATTTATATTGTGGGTTTCAGACACAGAACGGTTCGAAAGAATGTTTCTAATCCAACAAAGGAGGGACTCATCAATACCGAAAGCACGCATTTTCGATAAAAGAGCAAGATGCCAAACTCTATCAAATGCCTTTGAGATATCAATTGCAATCAATCTTACTTTCTCCAAAACGATGTAAAGATTTGTTCCACTGTTCGTTAAATGCCATAAAATCACCAGTGGACCTGTTGCTGCGAAAGCGGTACTGCCGATCACTAAAAACTTTCGGTCTTTCAGATATTTCTTGAGCTGATAGTTTATCAGCGTTTCTATGACCTTAGAAAGAAGGGACGTAAGTGCAATCGGACGATAATTAGAGGGAGAGGAGGATTCGCCATTTTTGGCTTTTGGGTATAGGATAGGCTGGACAAATGCTGTTTTCCAACTGCTCGGAACGAGCCCAGAAGAATAGGATAGATGGAAAAGCTTACGCCAAGGGTTTTTCCAGCGTTGAAGAAAACCTCTTGAGAACAATAGCGGGGATACCATCCAAGCCAGCGGATTTGTGTATGTTGAGGTCTTTTAGGATTCTCGCCACAGCACGAGTGCAAAAGACGCGCTCAAGAACTGGGGGAGTCATGACACTCTCGCTGTCAGCGAAGAGTTGGAGGCGAACTGCATAGCAAAAAGGTTAGCTTTCGCGAGAGAGCTAACGACTGGAGTATCATCATCAACAAGCGCTGGGAAAATATTTTATTGTGGTTAGAAATCGAAATAACCACTTCCAATCGCCTGTGTTTGACCCTGTTCACACTTCGGATTGTTTTTGACGAAGTTTGCATTCGAGAATTCTGAAGTTTTAAAACACAACGTTCTTTAATTCTTTTGGTCTGAGCGCAAGGGACTGACAAATCTGCCATGTTTTGCTAAAATACTGAATTGGTGCATATTTAAGAATTTCCCAAAGATTGTCTCTTAACGAACAGAACTTGAATTTCCCAAAGACCCTGTTCACATTGAATAAAAACTTTGGATGTATTTGAAGTTTGACGTATATTCATGACGTTTTTAATTGGCAATGGGCAATCTTGAAGCTAATGTCGTTTTCCATTGGTCGTGCAGAAGCATTCGGAAGAGTCCAAAAGTCTTCTGACACCATTCCATTGGACTTACTTTGACAGACGGAATGTTTCTGAGAAGAGAAGAACTCTTCTGTTTTGAAAACAGAATCGTCCGAAGGATCACTCATCTAATGATTGCTTAGTACTTTCATCAGATGCAGGAGATGTACTTGTTGATGAAGATCGTCACCATCCTGCGCTTTCCATCTCTGTAGGTATAAGTTTTATAAGCTCTACTATTGATTGTAAGAATATGCATATTTTAGGAAATGTAATTTTGCCGATCTCTTTCGGTTGCTTCGTGATATTGACTGGGATATTTTATTTAATAATGCAAATCTATTTGAAATGGTATTTAGTTTCTATAAAATACTTTTTGATTGTTTTTTACAAACTATTCCTTTAAGACGAAAAAGGGACTTAAATTCTATTCCACCGTGGTTTGATCCTCATCTTAAAACACTTAAGAATAGAAGGAACAAGTCATGGATCCAATTGAATAGATCTTGGAACAACGAAGCTCAAATTGAATATATTACTCATAGAGACGAATTTATTAACTACACGAATCTTCTTTACTCAGACTACTTATCTCAAATTCAACATAATCTCAAGTCTAATCCCTGTGAATTTTGGCACTATGTTAATTATAAGAGGAAATCGGATGGTTACCCAACTAACTTTACTTATATGAATTCGGTCAGCCATTTGCCTGAAGAAATTGCATTTGCATGCATGTTTGCCGAATTTTTCCAAGGTGCATTTGGTAATGTTTCAACGCAAGATATTAATAATAACAATAATTCTAGCAATAATTTTAACGTTAATGGGTTTTCACATCTAAATTCGATAGATTTTACAATTTCAGAGGCTAGTATACTTAAGTACATTGAAAGTGTAGATGATTGTTTATGTCCGGGTCCTGATGGTTTGCCGTCTTTTATGTTAAAAAAAATGTGCAATATAGGTATGTCATATCCCTTGTTTGTGCTTTTTAACAAATCCCTTAGCTGTTCTGTATTCCCAACACTTTGGAAAAGTTCATTCTTAATTCCGATTTATAAGAAAGGTATGAAAAATCAAGTGACTAATTATAGACCTGTAGCCAATACCAAAATTATTTGAATTAATTATTTTTGATACGCTGTCATTTCATTATTCGTCTGTCTATTATGTGAAAACCAACATGGCTTTGTTAAAAAAAATCTACTTACAACATACTGTATTGACGCATTTGAAAAGAAGGAACAAGTTGACTGTATTTTTACTGACTTTTCTAAAGCCTTTGACAAACTAAACCATAATGTTCTTTTGAATAAATTAAATGCGATTGGTCTTAATGAGCGATTTATCAAATTGCTTTCCTCTTACCATGATAGGCTGTATAGATAGTGTTATCTTTAAAAATGTACGCTCTAAAATTTTCAAAATTAACTCTGGTGTTCCGCAAGGTAGCCATCTTGGTCCTCTATTATTTGTGTTATTTATTTATGATCTTCCTTCTGAGTTGGTTAATTCTATGTCTCTTATTTATGCTGATGACGTGAAAATTTTTCGAAGAATTACTTCAGTAAATGACTCTGATCTTCTACAAGAAGATCTCCATTGATTTGGGGAATGGTGCAATAATAATGATCTTGTCTTAAATATTGATAAATGTAAAGCTTTGTGTCTTACTCGTAAGAAAAATATTAAGGGTATTCACGTAACGAGATAATTTTCTACTTTGCGGAAAAATAGAAAATTCCGCAAAAGATTTAAATGAACACCCCAGCAGAAAATAGTTGCGTAAACAAGGGAAACAAACAGCTGTTTGTTAAACGTCAAAGTGAATTTGTTCAATTCACGTCATTCGATAATTTATGTTAAAGTGATTCTTTTTTTTTTATTCTAATTACATTTTAATTTTTGCTCTTCAAGATGCCAAGAAGTAGTTTTACAACAAAATTCATTCAATTGTATGAACAAATCACTTTAAATGATTTCAGTTGGAGAAAAGATGAAATGAGCGCCAAATTAAACGTCAAAATAAACGTCATAAATTTTATCAGTTTTTTTTTCTGCAGTTTCTGCTTCAAATTTGTGAGATATAAATTTTACGATTTGCAGAAAATTTTTCCCATACACATTTTGACAGCTCATTTCTACCGATAGAAAATTCTACGGTTTCTACGGTTTCTATGGGTTTTCCGCGTTTACGTGAATACCCCTATTATTGACTATTCTTATTTATTAAATTTGTCTTCTCTTTGTAAAGTTTCTTGTATTTCTGATCTTGGTGTACTTAGTATTAGACTCTAAACATTCTTTCAGTTACCACTTTGAATATGTAATTAATAAAGCTAACATGACTCTTGGCTTCATTAAAAGATTTGGACGTGAATTTCATGACCCATATGTTCTAAAATCCCTATGTCTTGTTTGTAAGGTCTATTTTAGAATACGCATGTGTTGTTTTGACCCTTACTATACAGTACATATTAATAGATTGGAGTCTGTCCATAAAGAAGGTTCCTGAGATTTTGTCTTCGGTTTTTTTTTTATTGGCCCGATAGATATAACTTACCACCATATACTGATCGTCTTAAACTTATTAACCTTCCGACTTTATCTAGTCATAGAGCTTATTTGCAATTTTGTTTTACTGTTGGTGTTATAAATGGTTCAATTTCAGCTTCAACGATTCTTTCTCATTTAAATATCAACATTAGTAACTATTCTCTAAGAAGACAGTTACCACTTTGCAACTCATTTCGTAGAATTGTTATAAATAAATATGAGAAATAAATATTTTGAAAAATTTTTACTTTCAATATTTATTTATTTTAATTTAATTTATTTTAAAAAATTTATAAAATTTCCCAAGTATAATTTATTTATCAGCGACGCGTTTCGGACGATCGTCCATCATCGGGCACTTTCTTCAAACTTATAGCTTTGGATGTTGAGCTTTCTGGTGTAGGTCCTGTGGTGTGTATACTATTGTTTGTTGTTGTGGTGAATTGTTGTTTTATTAACTTGATGCGTGGTCATTATTGTGTTTTCTTCTTGTGTTGTTATTGTTATTTTTTATTGCAATTTCGCGTCGCTGATAAATAAATTATACTTGTGAAATTTTATAAAGTTTTAAAATTAAATTAATTGATTCAAACGATCATAATATAAGAACGTTCAATTTCAAATCAAGATTTTATATTGTTAATTCTTGATGTTAATGTTGATAACTTAATTTAAACTTGTTTTTTTTTCTTGTTACTTTTATGTTAGCTTGTAAGTTTTTTTTGTATGTAACCGTTAGAATTTAACGCATTGAATAAATAAATAAATGTTCCAAGGTAGAAGAAGACACGTAAAAAAAATAGCAATAGAAAATGACGAAAGTCCTTAACCATCTTCAATTTGAAAGTTGTCTCTGTTGACGTTGCTTGACAGTCTTAAATCTTTGTCGACATCAAATTTTTTCGTTTTAAGATTCCCGTAGTTTTTGATTTAATAAAATATATTGACCGCCGCAAAATTACAATCTGCACAAGCACTGCAACTAACCGCTAAAAACTATCCGGTAGGTATAGTTTGAGGACTCACTCGCAACTGGAAATTGATACCTTAATCGGTTTTTCTGGCAAAGCCGACCCGTCTCACTTATACAACAAATTAAAGCTGGTCTTACAATATTGTTTGTTACGATTACGAAATCCTCTTTTCATCGACAAACCCAATAATCTGCAACACTACTTGACATACAAGAGCCAAGAATAACGAAAACCGCTTTGATCTCCCAGCAAGATCCTCATGTTTCTATTCAATTGACGTACAATGTTTGAGGTGTGTGTTATTTTTTAGGGTGCTGGGTGCCTCTGCCTATTGTTTCGCCTTTTTTAATTTCGCTTTCTTTTATTCCGTTCGCTTGTTACAATTATTCCTTGTAAGACATTTCGGAAAATCTGTTCTGTTGTTCTTCTTGCATTGTTTTGTAATCATTTTGTTTTCACAATAACTTGGCATTCGTTCTATTGTGTTATAATGCCCACATACTTGGCTGGCATGTATGTTGAAAATTCAATGAATTGGATACTTTATTCGGAGATTATCGGGCTGAGCAACAGTTGCTTTGCATTTCGTGTTCTGCTAATCTGTTTTGTTTTCACATTCGATCGTATCGTATTCAGTCAGGTTTTGTTTGTACGGATTAGGAGGCAAATTAGTTCAACTGGTCAAAAGATAAGTTGAAAAGAAGATGTTCTACATATTATAAGAATTTTGACATATTTGGCACAAGATTTGCATTTGTGTGTCAAAACATTCGTAAGTAATTCGCCATGTTTGTTACTCAGCGGTTCCAGATTCTATACGGGATTTAATTCATCTCTTTGACAGTGCCGAACATTTTCCTTAAATTTGAATTTAGAGAACGAAACTTTCTGACAGATGTACGTACATATATATATATACATCCTGAGCCAGTTTCGGCAAATAAAATCCCGCCCACAATGTAGGTTCACTGAGACAAATTCGTTTGGTGGTGCAAAATTCACAGATTCATGATTTGTAATGTCGTTTTCCATAGGTCGTTCAGAAGCATTCGGAAGAGTCTAGAAGTCTTCTGAAACCATTCCATTGGACTGAATTTGACAGACGGAATGCTTCTAGGCGTTCTTCTTTTTTAGTTCAGAGCTCCGAACTCTGAGTGTTCAGAGCTCGCTGAACACGCTCTGAATAAATGAAGCTAACATTTTCTGAACGCTCGGATTTCATTTTGAAATGCAATGGAGCATTTTTAGTTCAGACATCGACATTTCGTATTTTTGAAAGCTGAAATTAACATTTTTTTATTAGTAAATAAAATATTTAATTAATTATTCAAAATAAAACTTACCATCTTTGCCTGAGCGACTTATTTCCTCCACCATTTTAATTGTTTTGAGAAAAACACGCTTGCGCTCAGCATTTCGTTCATTATGCTCGGTCTCTTTTTTTCTGAGCGCGTCGGTCGAACTCTGAACACTCAGAATCAGTGCTCTGAACGAAAAAAGTAACACAACTTTGATGCTCTGAACACTCTGAACTAAAAATGAAACACAATTTTTCGTTTGACAGTTCAAGCTCTGTTCAGATGTAAAAAAGAAAAACGCCTTCTGAGAAGAGCAGTGCAGTGTTACGAATCTAGTACAGTTCAACATAAAGTTCTACTAGAGTAAGACAAACTAGTATTCTATTACAATGTGTTTACTGTCACTTTAACTTTTGTAAAAATCAATTGTTCCTTCCTTCTTTTTTTTCTATTTGATCTTGTAAGAAGTAAGATAAGCAAAAATTAATCTAAGAAAATTAAAGCAATCAGTATTATAAAGTTTAACAAAATCTTTTTATTGAAATTATACAAGCAGAACTCTTCTGTTTTGAAAACAGAATCGTCCGAAGAATGACACATACCTATACATCATAACCCGTTTCATTGGAAGTAGAAGAAGAAACGTCAATAAAAGACCAATGGAAAACGACATAAAAGTTTGTAATGATGCTACTTACTTTGCTTCCATATTTTTTTGACAGCGATCTGTCAAAATGTATTAAGAGCTGAACAGAATGCAGTCGCCGGACGACTGGCGACTAATCTGACAGCTGTCAAAAATTCGCCTTCCAAATCGCTAAGAAATTTGTGAACACAATAGTCGCGCGACGGGCTCAGTGTTGCCGAAGTGTTGAAATTTCCCGGTGGCCCCAAAAAATTTAAAATGGCCCTCTAAAAAGTGTTAGAACCAAAAACAAAACATTTGTTCAATTCTTCATTGAGGATGACGACTTTGATTTACTTTTTTTACTGTACTGAAAACGTTAAACAGTTTCTCAGCTGAGAACTAATATTTTTTTCTGGGATCTCCAAAATGAAGAGAAAGAGACTTAAGATTCCATTTCTCACTTAGCAGATTTGACGCTACTGATGTATATGAAAGAATAACAACAATTTGTGAGGTAACCGAAGCTTTCTCAATGAGGAGTGACGTCTGAGATTTTTCCTCAGTCAAAGTGAAATTGAGATCTCAGAGAGATGTCGTAAGGTGGAACTGGCCTATTGTGTATTAAGTCTACATTTCTGCAGTATCTCACTTCTCACTTGGTCATCTGACATCAAAAATGGTTAAACAAGCGCCAACTTTCTTTCATAATTTCTATAGGTTATGACTTTTTAAGTCCATGTGATTAGTTACTAGGAAGTGCAAATACAGACTCAAAACCGCGATAAGTGGCATTCAAAATAATTTTAAAATATGCAGTAGTGCATTATGGCCTTGAAAAACGAAAATTGGCCGATTTTTTTTTTCAAGAATGGCCCGATTTCAAAAATAATATCGGCAACGCTGACGAAAAGAATACAAGGAAACAACAACACGATATAAAAAAAAACAAACGTCAAACTCGTCGCGCGACTAGGTTGAAAAAAGTTCAACTTTTGGGCGACTAGTTCGGCGACGAACGACGCATTGTGTTGCTAATGGGCGACTGCCATACAAATTTCACATTTTCGACAGCTGTCAGATTAGTCGCCAGTCGTCCGGCGATGCATTCTGTTCAGCTCTTTAAGGCTGAATCACAAACACGCTTCAGCTTCGCTTCGGCTTCGTCGGCGTTACAATATGCACCCGCTTCGAGTATGCTCTGAATGACAGTTCTCCCTCCATCATCCCCAAAAAATAAATGAATTTTATTTGTCTACTTTTTTTTACAGCTGTTGAATTTTCAGACAAAGCAAAAGTTCAGCATTTGAAATAGAGCTTCCGTTTGGAGTAACGTTACGTACGAAACGTGATGTCGAAACTTCATTGGAGAGCATGCACTGAATTCCTATGGCTGAACTCGTAAACGTCAGCCGAAGCTAAAGCGTGTTTGTGTCTAAGCTTTTAATGTCATTGTCTTGTCATCGATGCAAGAAAAATGAAATCAGACTAAAAAAAATCAAAAAACAAGATTTTTGCAAGTTACTTCCAGCATCTGTCAATGTGACAGATGGGGGTTGACGTTTGGGGTTGGCTTATGTCATAAATAAGTTGATGGTTGAGGGAAATATTAAATTCTTTAAAAACTCGAAAGCACTTTCAAGTTGTTTTTTTAATAACTCCTACCCAGATGCCTGGCTCCACTTTTTCTTTCACACATAATTTCAACAAGTAATCCCAAATTTTTAATTATAGAAAGACGTCAGAATTAGTTGTCCGCTTGATGAATATGAGACTCGCACAAATTATGGTAGACGACGACAAACAATGAAAAACAAACAAACATTTGTTCAAAAACGAAAAAAAAGAAAAAAGTAATCAACAGAAGAAGAATAAATTTTAAGTCAAATTAACGAAACTCATCGATGCATTTCGTATTCAGAAATAAATCAGAGTGTTGTTGACGTTTGGGGTGTCAATGTCGGTCGGTGCCTTATAGACCGCCATCAACTCCATTTCGTTCTATAAGGAGCCATACGAAGACTTGTAGATGCGCTCTTCTGTGCCACCGAGCTGACAAATTGTCCGGCATATTTTAAATACCTACTTAACAGTGTCTTCGGCATCCACACTAGCGACAATCTGCACATATGTGTGTCGAGAGAACAAGACATTCCGTTAGAGTTATTCAGATCTATTTGTCGAGAAATTTTTATTGCATACGCGAGCAGGACCATGAGATGTGTCCCCCGGCTTCCTAGCCCCATCTCGTCTAAAACAACGCACCAACGACAATACAGAGACTGAATTGGACAAGTGGGAACACAAATTTAATTTGCCAACGATTGGTGTAATTTATTGCCGAATTAATATTTCAATTAAAAATTAATTATAACATTTTGCATTGTGAAAAGTCAAAATTCGTGGGAACAAACAAGTGCTGTGTGGATGTGCACACATAACGGTCGAACAAAGGGCCATTTGACAGTTCATGTCTGTAAACTGTAATATGTAACAAAGGGAGGTCGGAGGTATCCGTAACCGTCAGTTTCAGTGCTCCTGCTCACTTCCCGAAAACCGCAATGTTTAACCAACATGAAACCACTCCCACTTGAATGCGTCTATTGCCGCAGCAACGGACACTGCCGGACGACACAGGTCACAAGCTATAAATGGTTTTTAATTTCAATCTAATTAGCAGGTTGAGGATGACAAATTATTGTTTATCGAACAGTTACACAAACAAGCTTTCGATAACAATGCTTGATGCAGGGTTATGGTTACGAAAAGGGTTAGGTTATGCAATGCACGTAATTTGAATGTCGAGAAAGGACATGTAATCGATTTGAACCGATGAGCGGTGGCGTTCACAGGATATGCACGAAACCAAACCACAGAAACACAGACGACTATACTCCACAATTAAGTAGTCACAACTCACAAGGTATGTTTCCATGATTAACCTAATTGGTAATTACAGTTAGCAGTTGAGGATTTGGGAAGTTGGATATACAGTTATTTCGATTGCTTATTACAGAGAAGAACCTAGCTAAGTAGATGTTGGTGGGTTTTAATTTCAACTTGTGTAATTCTTTAGGAAACTGTCGATGCTGTATTGAGCTTGTCTTTAATTGAAAATAAGCTATGAAGTTTGATATTTATTCAGTATAACAAACACTCAAACAGTGTCAGTTATTTGTATTTGAAGGACAATGGTTGCCAGAAAGAAACAGTCTATGTGACAATATCTGATAGCAATCAATCAAGTCCCCAAAAACACTCTCAATTTTGTATTTTTGTGGCTTAAAATAGCTACATATGTTGCAATAGCTACTTTTGCATCATTAACTTACCTACTTACATAGAAATTAAAAATAACTTCATTTCCTTTCCTGCTTTGACACCAAATGTAAATCATAAATATCAATTTGTGTTTTCACTTCTAAGTGAGTAGGTGACAGATCATAAATTTTGATGTATTTACCCACTTAAAATATTATTTCTTGTGCATGTGCATAAAAAAGGCATCGACTTGAAATGAGCCATCAAAATGCAATTAAAAATTTGCACTGCCAGATTTTCACTAGGGTAAAACTATACAAAGCGCCCCACAATTCATCAAACATAAATAAAACACAAAATTTAAACATAAAATCACATTCTTTTATTTTTAATAAAATAATCAGCCTTTTTTCTTAGCATTTACATTCAATGAGCATAAAAACAACGATAGTATAAAATAAATAAAAATATTTTTTTGAAAGTTAAGGTGGGGCGTTTTGTAACTAGGGTAGCGGGCAAGACGCCCCAGGCTATTTACAAGGCGCCCCATGAGAAAAGTGAAGAAATATTGCATTAGATTCTTTCAAAATATTTTAATATCTTAGTAAAATAGCGTCTCTTTTCAATTTGCTGCCACAATTAGGCAAATACGCTGTACAGGACTTATGTAACAAAGCCTTTCAAGTTACACATGAGATCCTGTCTTCTGAGGAAGCAATTTGGTAATGATCATCAATACACTAAACTCAATCACTTCAGCCATATCTTTTTCGAACCACGAGGCCCACAATGTCTTTCGCAAATAATTTCAATGCATTTCTGAAGAAATTAGCAAGGAAAATTTGTTAAACGCATCAAATTATAACTGGGGCATTTTGAATTTTCTTCACTGGGGCGTTTTGTAAATGCTGGAACACAAAGCGTCCAACATGAAATACTGACTCTCAACATAAGATAACGTTACCTACTAGAAATTGTACGCAAAACAACCAGACATATTCCATGTGCTCATGACTTCTGCTCTTCTCTTCTGCAAGCATTGTGATCAGTGCACATTGAGTGCTTTACGCGCCTTACGTTTATGACACTCGTAGGAGGTGGTTTCGTAAAAAGCGTGTTAAGTGTTACGCACGTTACTTCAATATAGGCAACCTCAGATTGCAGATACAATATTCCTCAAAATGAATATCATAAAAGTGGTGATATTATCCTCAAATCGAAACCCGAACATAGTGTCCAATCATTGCATCGGTTATAGAGTGTTAAATTGTTCACTCAAGTAACAATAATTGTCTGTTTTCTGTGTTTCTACACTTTCTTTTGAAACGTAACTAAACGTCACATTAATTCTCAGATATTCAAACCAAATCAAGGGAAGCAGTGGTGACATTTAAGCGATGAGATATTGCGTACACAATGGGATCGACGGAATACTCAAGCGAGAAAAAAAGTCATTGACGCCATACCCACTTAAAATTAGGCTGCTATCAAAGCTTTAGCCAGTGAGACCATTAGGTGAAAGGCAGTCTTGAACTGCAGGAAGAAACTAAGTTATATTTGTTACACTAACCAAGTCAAACTCTGCTGGGTTTCATAGTAATATAGAAGGGAACGAAACAGCAGAAGAACTGGCAAGGAAAGGGTCAGTTGATGCAAATGGAAGTAGTATCAACCATCCAGTCAAGAACTACACGTCCCGATTGGTGTGCTCAAGAGGAAAATATAGACATTATTACAAAAGAGCTCCTGGAGGGCCAGGAACAATTGTGTTAGCTCATAGAAGTTTTTGGCCTAGAATTCACGAAAATGAATCTCGGTATCGACTCCGTTTGAGAATTAATAAAATGCGGAATGATCATAATGCATCTGTTAGATGTCGTCTCACATCCTCCTTTTTTACAAGTCTAGTCGGAGTGGGCGTCAGATGATCCTCCCAGAACGAGTAGATTTCTGTGGTGAATTCACTTGTTTTGATTCTCAGCTTGAGTTGTTGCTGTTGGATTAGATATGCATTTTTCGTCAGTTGGGTTTTCTGAGCTCGGTACGTTTTGAATTGCTTCGCTCTCGTCAAGGTCAAGGCTTTTGATAAACTTTGGCTTCTGTTGGAGTGTTGGCTTGATGTTGGTGATATTTCATCGCAGCTCTTTACCATTGTTGAATTTCAGGTTATAAAATCTAGAATGTATTTTTTCTTTGACTACTGCAGGTTCCCATTCTTTCTTATCGATGCGAGTAAGAACATTCTGTCCAATGTTTAGCTGTTGAGGTGGTGTGGAACCATGGGTGTTGTTTATAGCTTGGTTATGTCTCATATGTTTCAGTTCTTCTGTCATATTATTTTGATGACTTGGTATAAGTGACTGAGTTGTTGCTGGTATTTGTGATCTTAGATTTCTGCAGAGAGACGTTGGGCTGATGTATCGATATTTCCTCTAGGTGTATTCATGAAATTAAGGATAGCCAGGTGATAATCGAATGTCGTAGTGACACTTCTTCAATAGTTGTTTGACGGTCTGTACAGCTCTTTCCTTGTTCAGTTTTGGCCAGAATACGTAGTCTCTTGCATGACGTATACATTTTTCGTAGCTAAGATGACCTCCATGAATGTACTTCAACATCTCATAACGCATTGCTTCGGGTATGAGCGTTTTATGTGACTTGTGGATTACACCATCGCAAACTGAGAGTTCTTCGCGCAAGTACCAATATGGTTTAATTGATTCAGGTAGTTGTTGAATATCATTTGGCCAGCTTTTGAAATGTATTTGAACAGTTGTTGACATGATTCATCGGCAGCTGTTGATTGAACTTGTAATTCATTGTCTTCTCTGTCATTAACTGGAGGTGGATTTTCAACATCGCGACTTAGTGGATCTGCCAGGAACATTCTTGATCCTTTTATGTAGATCACCTTTGGGATGTGAGTCAATAAGCTCAAGCGAATTCTTTGGAGTCTAGCTGGACATGCATGCAGTCGTTTTTCCAACTGAGAGTATCGCTTTTGACATTCAGTTAGCGATTTGGATACATATGCTACCGGCTGTTCCTCTTGCAAAAGTACGGCTCTTGATTTACGTCGTAAAGTTTGAGTAAGGGTGGCTTTGTGATGATTTCTTTTAATTCGTCAAATGACTTTTGTTGGATTTCATCCCACACCCATTGAGTTGATTTCTCAACTCTCTTTCTCTGTAAAAACCTCCTAATGTCAGTGTCAAATCGATAATTTGGAGGGGTTCAGAAAAAAGTCTATAAATCAGATCTCATCTCAAACGATATTTTTATATTGCCAAAAGGATATTTTAACAAATTCAAATTTCTAAGACATGAAACTGTATTTGGATTTTTAGATATTTTGAAAAGTTTGTTAACATGTCAAATCATCCGACATTACTCTAAGAGTTACCATTATGTTTGGATACCTACATAGAAATTGATCTTCTTATTAAAAGTATAGTCCGATCACTAAGGATTCTTCCATTTCCTCTGCGTTTATTTTCTGTACGAAGTACATTTTATCAGTAACTTTTTTTTACTTTTCCACCTTTTTGCTTCGGTTCTGCAAAGTTGATAGTTTTTGTTGAATATTTTGCCCAGTGAGAAAATTGATTCACTGCTGACTTCAGATCATACAAGTTGTAGGAACTTCTAAATTCAGAAGAATATGCTTTAATCAAGATGAACATGTCTGTCTTTACAATAATCTTGATCTGGATATTGTTGTGTGTCTGGGGGATAGAATTCGGAAAGGATCGGGATAGGGTACTAGGATGACAAAATTTGAACTGTGATTATGAAAATTAGTCCTAAGTGACTAATTTCGAAAAGGGACCAGAACGAAAAATGGGAATGTCCGTATACGGAGACTGGCACGCTGGCGAAGCACGACTTAGCTCGCCGGATCGGGAGGGATCTTGTCTCGCACACGAACGTGACACCAACAAACATAATATAAACGTGCCATTACTTTTGAAACCGGAACAGGAACACTAACGAAAAAAATCGACTTTAAAACTGCTTACGCTTACCTTCTGTCTTCCTAACGTTCTCACGACCAACTACTGCTGTTCTGTAGTGCTGCCCCTACCCATCCTTGAGCCCTCGTCAATTTAACGGACTCCCCGTTTAGTCGTGGTGGCTAGGCTTTCATACTTCCGGTTCCTCCAGGCCTAGTTCATTCCCTTAACCCCCCCTGTCAAAATTTAGCACGTCATCGTCGAACGAAATTCAGTTCGAATGAAAAAATATAGTTGCTGATCTCATCGATACAATTAATCTTTTATTAAAGTAGCTCAAGTTTGGATTTCATTCCATAAGAGGAAACAATAGAATTTACAACAAAGAACAAAATTGAAAGAACAAAAAAAACAATCATTAGCAAATAATTTTCGATTTCGATTTAACATCTCAGCAGACTTAACGTCATTGACTCAAAAAAAAAAGCAAACGTTCAAACTTTCAATGAAATTCATCACGTTCTCAAACGCGAAGAATCCTTCCGACCCACTTTGACCTCTTACCATGGGTCTCACTTTTCGGACCACTTCTAAAAGTCCCTAACCTTATTCCCTGCCTATATAGAGCTCTGTATAGGAGTACTTTAGGCCTTCCAAATGTGACCTCGGTAGGAACACTTCACCGTCGCCAATGGGTAGGAGGGACCTGACCGTTCCAACGGGACGGACTCCAATGAAAAATTGCAAAATTGAAAATTTTCCTAAAAAATTATGGCTTACTAACTATTTGCTAACAATTTACAAAATGATAATAACGATTAAAAATTATAAGTATGAAATGATTATGCTTAAAAGGTGTACATTGAATCACCATGCAAAAATATGTTTATATATATATGTATGAAAAAAACATAAGTTTTGGACGTTCACAAACAAGAAAAAACATGACCTTGAGTGTCGGCTTTCGATTTCAACTTTTAGAATTCGTGGCAGCGATGACGGGCTGACTCGGGTTTCGTGCTTGATGATTCGATTTTTGCTTTCCCTTCTCACCAATGGCCTTGGTTGCTCTTTTGGTAGTCACTTTGGTTTTGGTGACACTTAGACTAGCCCTTTTGCCATTCGCTCTGGGGCGCTCCTTAGGATGGAGGGACAGCCAAACGCAGTCCACTCGACAGAAATATTCGGCGGCCAAAACTCGTCGTTGGCCGCCAATGTACCTATCAAAACCCTCATGGGTAAGGAAATCTCTCACACAGAACGTTAAAAGTACGTACCTTCGTCTTAAACAGATAAGTTTTTCTATTTCCACCCGTAACGACCGGTGCGGACAATTGCCCATCAAAATCACTGCCACTGCTTAGGCTCTAGTTTTGTGAGCACTTTATTCTTCACTAGACCACTAAACCAAATCACTCAACTAAATAATTAAGAAAACCTAATGTAACTTAACCTTTCGAAACAGAAAATCAAAGACTTGTTACCAATTTTCTGTGGTGCAACACTTTTCATTTGAGGCCTTGGACTACTAATGTTCTTTCCTCAGAATTAGATTTGCCTAACACCTAGCCCAGTAACAGAAAAAATGGTATATAACGATATCATCCGATATCGAACCATCCGCACACAAATGTCCATCGAACGTTACCTTTTTAATCATTATTATGTAATTTTCAACATGCATTGCACTCAATATGCAAATGATATGCAAATTAATATTGTATGTAACGCATATTTACGCACCAAAGAAAATGCATGCGTGTGGTCAGACTATCGTGTCAGTGCGAATCATAATTATTGTGCGTAAGTATGGATTCAATTAATCACTACCATGTTGTGTGTAATTACTACCACGAATATTGTGCGTATCAATATCGTGCGTGGGAGTAATCACAACACTATCCAATTGTGCGTAAGTATAATAATTCTAGTTTAGTGCGTACACACACTTCATATCCGCTTTTGGCCTACAGATGTCGTTAAGGTAAGCTTAGATAAGAATCCTTATCCTAGACAAGACCCCTTAATAGAGTAAAAATTTCCCTGAATCGAACCTTTATTCGACAAGTTGAATTTCTTTTCGTCCCAGATCTTACTCTCCTGCCTGGAACACCCCGCTGCGACGACTCGCTACTAAGAAGGCGATTAAAACTATTATAAACTAATTCCCTATTGCATTATGAGTAAAAGGCATGAAAATTCGTTCGGCTTACTCGTCTAGCCGATTACTTTTCATTATAAATTTTCTTCGGTCGGCACTTGACTACTCCGAACCCTCAATGGAACAAGTAAAGTCCGATTCTGCCTTGCGCAGAAAGCTGAACGCACTCCACTTGAAATTTTGACATAAACAAAAAAAATACATTTGTTTATTTTATGTGCAATGACGAGAAGACGACAAAAAGCAAAAATTGCAACAAAAGGTAAGATTTTTCTTTATTTGGTAGATTTTATTAGAGGTCTGCATGAATACATTCATTTGTCGTCACTGACCAAGCACAGTACTTCAGTGTATTCTGTTTGTTGCATTCATAGAAAGTAGTGTACACTAAAAATGAATACACTATTCTAAAAAACAAACACTGCACACCATTCGATCCCTTTATAATAGAACGAATACACTGCTTGGTTTTTCTCCAAAGCTTGAATGCTTGAATCAAATAGAACAGTACAAGCCTAACAGCTAAAAAAACACCGAATACACCGAGTATTTATAGAATCAAATACACTGTTTGGTGTCGCTTTTTAGTTTGACTTATTGAATCAATTGGGAAAAATATATACAAACAGAACAGTTATTAACACACTGAGTGCAAGGACTTGCATGAATAAGAATTAATGATGTTCATTGTTCGTTTCTAGCTTAAATGGAGTCTGAGCTGGAGCCTGAGATCTCTTCTTCCTTTATTGACCTTGACCTTGATGGTCGAGTACCTAGTTTAAAGGTTAAGACATCTCGAACGCTCTTAACTTTTCTTAACCACACCGAAAATTGCCCTAAATTTGTGATGTACAACTGTTTTTTGTTTCTTTTTTATTTTATTCACCGTTTCATTCTTTAGCTTAGTTTGCTTGGCGTGTTTAGAATAATATGATTCGGTGTATTCGGTGCATTCGGTGTGATCGATATAAACTCGCTGTATTCGATGCATTTCAGAAAAAAATCAAGCAGTGTATTCGTTTCGAGCAAATACACTATTCTATTGTTTTGGTATCAGGGGATGAGTTGATTTGATTTGTTTTTCAAGCAGTGAGTACAGCGAATAGTGTACTTGAAAAAATACAGAACGGCTTGGAAGTAGTTTTAAGCCACTCGTTGCAGATGTCTAGATTTTATTGTCTTAAAATATTGCCTTCTTGGTCCTTTCCCAGGTGTCCGTAACAAACCAACGAACTTGGCAGTCTGTCCATCAGCAACGAGTGCGTTGGCTGGATCACCGTTTGGAATTCGTTTTGGATGTGGGGAAGCTACCCACCCCCAACAAGCCGGGCAATATGTTTGTGCCATGTACATGCGAAACTAATTCCATTGGTACTTCGGTACTACATGGATGTGGACGCTAAACGAAAATAGTTTTCGTGTGAATCGGTAAGTAATTTATTATAAACACACCCTATATCATTTTTCGTTTCGCAACTTGGCGACTTCGGTTTGGTAATTCAAGGTTATCCAGATTGAGTTTTCGTTTGATGTCCAATGTCTCTTTGGACATTTCCCTTTTTAGTTTCTCTTCTAGTGGTTTTCTTTTCTTTCGAAGCGGTTGAACTGAACACGACTGAATAAGAATGATTCTCGATTCATCCCTTCAATTGAAATTTTACTTCAATTTATAATCCCTCATTACAGGGCGTTCGTAATGCATTCGTGCAACAAGTTTATTAAGAATTTAAGATGGTAGTTTCGGTAGTAAACAAAAGTTGCACTCATCAGGTACTAGGCATATGATAGGTACATGATACAGTAGGAAAAAACTCGAGGATGAATCGATATAAATAATGCAATAAATAAGTAAGTTGTTAATAAATAAATAAATAGGTAGATTGATAATAAATAAATAAATAACAGCCAAATAATAAATAACCAAAAAAAAACAAGAACAAATAAATAAACAATGTATATGGAGAATATCACAGTTTGCGTTTAAGAATGTACTTCAATTTTCGAATTACGACTCGGATGAATTGCAACGTCCCTTATTGTGTATTGTCTTGGCCTGTCGGATTATGATGCCTTATTGCTTGAGGTCTTTTGCATGAAAGATTCCGAGCTTTTTCCCACTCAAATTTTCAACCTCATACATTGAATTTCCTACGGCTTTAATTATCCTGCATTTGGTAAATTTCGGACTAAGTTTTGAACTAAGACATTTGGAATAGTCGCTTAGAACAAAATTGCGCCTATATACTTTTTGTCCGGGCAGGAAGCGGACTTGCCTGGTACGGATATTGTAGGTTTTCGCGCTTCTTTCATTAGCTTTGGCAAGGTTCTCTTTTATTTTATCCCTCATACATTGTAACCGCAATGTTCTCGGCAAGACATAAAGTTCACTGTCCTCAATCATTTTTAACTTTTCTGCCAGACGGTAGCAATTCCCATGGGTCATCATATTGGTGCCGAAGAGCGCGAAATATGGGGAAACACCAGTCGACGAGTGAATCGAACTCCTCAAGGCTGCCGTGATGTCACTTATGTGCACATCCCAGTCACGCTGATCCTTTTGTATGTAGGTACGGATTGCTGCCAGCAGTGTACGGTTCACTCGCTCAGAAGCATTCGACTGCGGGGAGTAGTTTGCTGTCCGGAAGTGACGCACGCCGTACTTTTCGAGGAAATTTTGAAAGTCTTTCGACACGAATTGTTTTCCATTATCGGAATGCACGACGCGCGGCACTCCGTATGCGTTGAAGATTTCGTCTCGCATGTATCGAATTATATTTCCAGCGTTGGCAGATCTCAAAGCTTTTAAGAAGACATACTTCGAAATATGATCTAAGACGACAAATATGTAAGCAAGGCCGTTCTTTGTTCTTGGGTACGGACCTAGAAAATCTATATAGAGTTTTTCGAAGGGTCTGTCTGGCACATAGCTGGTGCTGATTGGTGGCCGTAGTACTTGATTGTTGGGTTTGTTTTCTTTGCACGAGGAACAGTTGGTGACGAAATTCCTAACTTGTACGCCCATATTAGGCCAATAAAAATACTGCTTTAGCCTATGCAAAGTTTTCGCTATCCCACCGTGTGAACTTTGGGGGGGATTGTGTGCGTTAGCAATTAGTTCTTCTGTCAGCCCTGCGGGAACCCATAGTCTCCAACTGTGCTCCATAGAGACTTCTTCATAACTTAATGGAAAGGAACGTTTATAGACGTAGCCTTGATCTGTTTTTAGATCGGGTAGTTGATCTTGATTTGTTCTAATGGTTTCTAACAATTCTTTGTATTCATCACTCTGGAAAGCTTCAGAATCTAAATCCAAGAGTGGAGCGACTTCCATGAACTCTAAACTGTCCAGATGTGCCCGAGAAAGAGTGTCGGGTACGACATAAAGAGCTCCCTTCCGGTGCTCTATGTCGAAGGCGTATGACTGCAGCTCCAACGACCACCTAGCTAGTCTACCGTTAAGGTCCTTCATGGACATAAGCCATTTTAAACTAGAGTGGTCGGTGATGACTGTGAAGTCCATGCCCTCGACATAGGGCCGGAACCTTTTGATCGCCATGACCGCAGCCATGCACTCTTTCTCGGTTACACTGTAGTTGCGTTGACTAGCATTTAGCTTCTGGGAGAAGTAGGAAATAGGATATTCCTCCGCAGCATCGTTCTTTTGAAAAAGGACTGCACCTATCCCAGACTCTGAGGCGTCGCATTGAATAAAAAAATTTCGACTAAAATCAGGTCGGACCAATACGGGAGAGCTACTTAAAACCTCTTTTAACTTGTTAAACGCTTCAATAGCCTCATCAGTCATCGTAAACTTTTCATTCTTCTTTTTGAGAGTGTCAGACAGAGGAGCCGTTAAGGTCGAAAAATCTTTAATCAAGCGCCTATACCATCCGGCTAAACCTAAGAGTCGACGTACCTGTCTAGGGTTTTTGGGTAACGGGAAGTTAACTACTGCTTCTACTTTGGAGGGATCCGTTTTTACCATTCCACATCCAATTATAAAGCCTAAATACTTCAATTCTTTGAAGCAGAATTTTGATTTTTTTAAATTTATCGTTAGGTTTGCTCGTCTAAGACACTCGGCGACCTCGTTTAGTAGAGAAATATGCGTCTCGAAGTCCGGACTGACGATGAGCAGATCATCCAAGTACACAAAAACGCGCTCCCGGAGTCGTGCAGGAATCACTTTGTCCATTAGACGACATAACCTTTGAGCTGCATTACATAGGCCAAAGGGCATTACCGTAAACTGGTACAAAGGTCTCCCCGGAACCGCAAACGCAGTTTTCTCCCTACTCTCTTTCTCCAGCGGGATCTGCCAGAATGCTTCTTTTAAATCCACACTGCTAATGTAATAGGTGTCCGACAAACGACTCAAAAGTCCTTCTATATGTGGCAGCGGATTGGCATCTTTTTTTGTTAGCGCGTTGACTCGGCGTGAATCTAAGCAAAAGCGATGTTTTACGACACCGTTTTCGCCGGTCTTTTTGATTAGCACCACGGGCGAGCACCACGGGCTCTCGCTTTCTTCTATTACACCGAGTTCTAGCATTCTGTCCAACTCCCGATACAGTATTTCTTGAACCGCTGGAGAAACAGGGTAGTGACGCTGCTTAACCGGAAGCGCGTCCCCGGTATCAATAACATGCTCCATCAGAGCCGTCTTTCCGAGACCATAATGAGTATCATCCATAAATTTCTCCATAACTAACCTCAATTTAGCCTGTTGTTCCAGAGTTAACTGATGAGCGTTATTATCCTTGTTCAAGTCGTTGGGAACGGATACGGAACTAATTATTGAGGGCGCTATATGAAACGTCCTCCAAAAGTCTATGCCAAGGTATAGTTCCTGGTCTAAACTAGGTACTAAATAAAAGGTAACTTCATCTTTTTGGCCCCTATAGATAACTTCGGTTTTGATTACGCCTACTATCTTTTGCCCTTTTCCATCAGCCGTTCTTACTTCCGAATTAAAAGGAATCAATTTCAAATCCGACTTCTTAACTAAAGACATACAGTTCTTACCTAAAATGCTAATACTAGCCCCACTGTCTAGTAGACCTAACATTTGTTTTTCTCCTACAATTACTTTCGCGTACGGTCTTGGATCGTCGGGACGTGTGTCAACTAATGTCGACAAAATCTGCTGCCGCACTTTTCTTCTTGCACAGTATCGTTCACGTGTTTTCAAAATCTTTTTTGAAACTGGCCTATTACTAAAAATCCTATTTCTTGCTTTTAAATATTCTTGGACCCTGACGTGAAACGGCTTCAATGGCGCTAGTTTCAAATCAGGAACCTTCTCCTCTACTTCTTCTCTTTTTAAAATTTGTAATAAGTTTGTGTCTTTTGCTATTCCAGGGGTACTTGTGGGGTTTGTGTTGAACGTGATTCCCCCACCGTCGTCACGTTCTTCACTCGGTTTTCCGGGTTGCAGTTCGAGCATTTCGGAGTAATTACTCCGTCTTGACCGCATCGGTAGCACACAACGTTACGGACTGGCGTAGGACATTCTCTGAGTGTATGACCAGGGGTCTTACAGTTCCAACAGGTCAGAGTTCTAGGTTCATCTTGATCTCGAGCGTTCTTCATTCTAGATCTCGTATAGTGAAGGGCTGCCATGTTCTCCTCAACTTCTCCGAAGTCTTCATCGTGTGTTAGTTCGTTCACATGATACCTTGCGGGATTTCGGTTCTGCCTCGGACCATCTCGGTCGCGGCTATTGAACAAGCCCTCAGCATCCTTACACACGAACCTCAAATGCTCCAATGAGTATATCGCTTGTGGGTGCACGAGCCGTCCGATCCTTTCGTTAAGGTTTTTCTTCAGCACGCCTACGAGTTCTAGCTCCGAGATAGGTGTTCTCAGCTGGGACTTGAGTTTGTCTATGGCATTGAAAAAACTATCGCTATTCTCCCAAGCGCCTTGCCTTCGGTCCATGATGTCTCTCATCACTTCTAGGTCTGACTTTGGATTTCTAAACTGCCTCAACAAAGCCTCTCTAAACGACGACCATCCCGAGTTGTAGTTGTACTTCTGAAATCGCC
Source organism: Sphaerophoria taeniata (assembly GCA_943590905.1). NCBI lineage: Eukaryota > Metazoa > Arthropoda > Insecta > Diptera > Syrphidae > Sphaerophoria > Sphaerophoria taeniata. The sequence continues at coordinate 10,534,968 of OX016540.1, read as the reverse complement.
AGTACCAATCATCGGCACTGCTTTTCGGCACTAGGAGAAAATGAAATTCGCGCATAATCTCATCCCACGGGCAATTATACTGTCTCTGCATGGTCTCAACACGATCGATGAATTCTTCGGCGGTTAATGTATCCGCTTTCCCATCGAATTTCAGGCCCCATTTATCCATCTTCAGGGGTCTGCTATGGCCATTATACGGTCTGCTCCATACACTCGTATCATCTCTGAAGGGCTGTCGGTTTGAGTCCGAATTGGGATTCGGCTGACGCCTAGGCATCATGTTTTCGTTCACATTCCTGGGTTAATTGACTCCTCCTCGAAAACAACCTGCACTGGTACTTGGTCTTGCTCGTGACTCACATCTAGTACGTTCGTTGTTGGATTCTTGGTTACGCTGGTTTTGTCTGAGATTTCCTTGCTCTACTTGAGGTCGCGGAACTCGCTGATCCGCTGGCGGGGTATCCCTAACCGTACGGTTGATATCGGCTAAGAACTCTACGAACTGTTTCTTCACTTCCTCTTTCAAAGCTTCGGAGATTTCGCTTACCATCGAGCCTACGTAAGAGTCATATGCTTTGACAACCGCGAGATTTATAACCGTCTTCAGTTCCGCTGGTATGTTCAGATCTTCTGTATTTACTTCAGGTTCTTGGAATCTAACTGGCTGTTGTTCAGTTGGTCGATTTAGATGTTCTCCCTGGTTAAGAATCTGCTGACCTCCGGATTTGAACCTCTCATTCTGGACCACAGGCCTTCTTGTCTTCGGAATCGCCCCTGTTTTGGTTTCTGTTTGTGCGTTTGTGCCATGGCTACCGATACAGTCAAGGTTGTTCACTTTCTCAGTCACAGGCAAGCCGGTACTTTCGAAACCTAAAAGATTGCCGGTGGCACTACTTCCTTGGGCTCTTTCATTTTTTCGTGCGAACATGTCGTCTACGAAGTGTCGCCTTCTTCTTGCTTCTTCAACCCAATTTCCAACGCCAAACAAATCTGGTAACCTACCCGAAACTGCATCTTGAAACGGATTATGATTTATCGAATTCAATGACCAATCATTTGGCATCGGCATCTTATTCGCAGGTGGCAAGCCGTGTCCTGGAAGCAATACTTCCGAACCGACGACCCGAGAAGGAGGACTGACAGAAGAGGACGGCGCTGAAAGTGAAGCGGTACCCCGCTCATCGCCACTGTTTTTGGACAATGGAGGAGGTGGAAAACTAAATAACACCGAAGGTCGGATCTGCGGATCCCCTAAAGAGCTACTCTGGTTATTTTGGTCCATTTTATTAGGCTGGAGAAGATTTCTTTTTGCTACTGATCGGGTTACTATAATGTCTCTTTTTGAAGCAAATACTTTATTAATCGACTTATTCTTTTCTCTAGCCCTCATTACCAGAAGATTAACCTCGACAAATGTTCTTCACCTGGCAAAACTAAAGCGTGGACCCAAACAATCCAACTCAGCTACAATCAAGACCAACTTGTACTTTCCGGAGGTATGTTTATTTATAGGACTCCCAAAAAAAACGAAACAATATTGTATATCACCCTAATGTACAAAAAACAAAGACGAAATGGTATGAGCAAAATTAGAATGTTAAGCTTTTTCTGAAATCGTTAGCCAAATACAATCTTTAAACTCAAACTGTGAACCGAATTACTATGTAAAAAAAAGAAGATATATATATATAGCATACGAAACCAAAAAATGCAAAAATGTAACACCTAAATACGTAAACGAAAAATTAGAATACAAAAGACAAAAAAAATAATAATAATTTAATAGTAATTATCAAAAGAAAAAAATCATGTAAACATCAAATTAAGCTGATGTAAATTGCAAGATCAACCCTACACCAAAACAAAATTCAAAAATATCTAGAAGCCTAAACTTATCTTAATTCCTAAAAGAATGTATACCAAATGTAACTTGTAGATTAGATAATAAACTGTTAATGAAGAAACAAGTAACAAAAAAAAATGTATAATTAACTAGGGACTCAAACCCAAACACACAAAAAAAGTTGAAGAACTTATAATCTCCACTAATTTCATACAAACAAAAAAAAACTTAACCTTAATTTATAAGTCCTTTTGACTATTCCTAACTCTAAATTGCTTGAACGAATTCCTAACTCTAGTCTTGTATGAACAGTCTCGACTTTTTATAGTCCAAGAAAAAGAATACAAAATGTCATGTAACAATAACAACCTATATTACTAACCTATTCATAAACCTAATTAGATGTAAGCTTACTATCCTAGAAAACAGCCTATTAATCAAAATGGGCGGTTCTATCTAGCAAACCTCCTAATCCAAAAATTGATTACTTAATCCTATTCCTATTTTATTTTTCAAAAACTTGACGAATCTAAATAACCAACCGAGCTATTCACTCTCAAACAGTAGGTCAGAATGGTTACTAAATTTAGTTTCCTTTGATTTTGAATTTCCAAAATTTCTATTTTTGAATCCGTTATTAGAGCTTTCTAACGTTTTATTATTGTTGTTGTATGTTTCATTCATATACTAAGGGGGTATACGGGATAACTACCTGGAGGAACTACTATCATGTTTTGACGACTTTCGGGAATATAGATGAAAACCTAACCACTTTTCTTCGTGAGAATCGTTCTTCGAAAGCAGGCAAGCACAGCGTTCTAACTGACAAAATCATAGACAAAAAAAAAAAAAATTTACCTCGATACGACAATGAACCGGACATGAACCGTCGCAATTGACTAGCCTTCTCAAAAGCCATCTAGTCAAGACATACGGACCATGCGAGATCACTACGGAGGTGAATCAAAACTTTACCTTTGTCGGTTAACCTCAATCACCGCCGCGATTTGTTAGTACGTTAATACCTTCTAGCAAAGACTTGCGGAAACTTTGGCCTTACCTACAAAGGCAATTGACAATCCAGACTTAAGTTGTTTGAATATGAAACAATGACCGACTGCACGTCGCAAATGACCGAACATTCTTAAGAGCTATTCCGGCCATGACATACGGCATGTACAGCCATGGTGACAGGACAAAACGCCTGGATTGGGGACTGAGACAAGCTCAAAACGTTGGGCGCCATTATTTGTTGTGTGTCTGGGGGATAGAATTCGGAAAGGATCGGGATAGGGTACTAGGATGACAAAATTTGAACTGTGATTATGAAAATTAGTCCTAAGTGACTAATTTCGAAAAGGGACCAGAACGAAAAATGGGAATGTCCGTATACGGAGACTGGCACGCTGGCGAAGCACGACTTAGCTCGCCGGATCGAGAGGGATCTTGTCTCGCACACGAACGTGACACCAACAAACATAATATAAACGTGCCATTACTTTTGAAACCGGAACAGGAACACTAACGAAAAAAATCGACTTTAAAACTGCTTACGCTTACCTTCTGTCTTCCTAACGTTCTCACGACCAACTACTGCTGTTCTGTAGTGCTGCCCCTACCCATCCTTGAGCCCTCGTCAATTTAACGGACTCCCCGTTTAGTCGTGGTGGCTAGGCTTTCATACTTCCGGTTCCTCCAGGCCTAGTTCATTCCCTTAACCCCCCCTGTCAAAATTTAGCACGTCATCGTCGAACGAAATTCAGTTCGAATGAAAAAATATAGTTGCTGATCTCATCGATACAATTAATCTTTTATTAAAGTAGCTCAAGTTTGGATTTCATTCCATAAGAGGAAACAATAGAATTTACAACAAAGAACAAAATTGAAAGAACAAAAAAAACAATCATTAGCAAATAATTTTCGATTTCGATTTAACATCTCAGCAGACTTAACGTCATTGACTCAAAAAAAAAAAGCAAACGTTCAAACTTTCAATGAAATTCATCACGTTCTCAAACGCGAAGAATCCTTCCGACCCACTTTGACCTCTTACCATGGGTCTCACTTTTCGGACCACTTCTAAAAGTCCCTAACCTTATTCCCTGCCTATATAGAGCTCTGTATAGGAGTACTTTAGGCCTTCCAAATGTGACCTCGGTAGGAACACTTCACCGTCGCCAATGGGTAGGAGGGACCTGACCGTTCCAACGGGACGGACTCCAATGAAAAATTGCAAAATTGAAAATTTTCCTAAAAAATTATGGCTTACTAACTATTTGCTAACAATTTACAAAATGATAATAACGATTAAAAATTATAAGTATGAAATGATTATGCTTAAAAGGTGTACATTGAATCACCATGCAAAAATATGTTTATATATATATGTATGAAAAAAACATAAGTTTTGGACGTTCACAAACAAGAAAAAACATGACCTTGAGTGTCGGCTTTCGATTTCAACTTTTAGAATTCGTGGCAGCGATGACGGGCTGACTCGGGTTTCGTGCTTGATGATTCGATTTTTGCTTTCCCTTCTCACCAATGGCCTTGGTTGCTCTTTTGGTAGTCACTTTGGTTTTGGTGACACTTAGACTAGCCCTTTTGCCATTCGCTCTGGGGCGCTCCTTAGGATGGAGGGACAGCCAAACGCAGTCCACTCGACAGAAATATTCGGCGGCCAAAACTCGTCGTTGGCCGCCAATGTACCTATCAAAACCCTCATGGGTAAGGAAATCTCTCACACAGAACGTTAAAAGTACGTACCTTCGTCTTAAACAGATAAGTTTTTCTATTTCCACCCGTAACGACCGGTGCGGACAATTGCCCATCAAAATCACTGCCACTGCTTAGGCTCTAGTTTTGTGAGCACTTTATTCTTCACTAGACCACTAAACCAAATCACTCAACTAAATAATTAAGAAAACCTAATGTAACTTAACCTTTCGAAACAGAAAATCAAAGACTTGTTACCAATTTTCTGTGGTGCAACACTTTTCATTTGAGGCCTTGGACTACTAATGTTCTTTCCTCAGAATTAGATTTGCCTAACACCTAGCCCAGTAACAGAAAAAATGGTATATAACGATATCATCCGATATCGAACCATCCGCACACAAATGTCCATCGAACGTTACCTTTTTAATCATTATTATGTAATTTTCAACATGCATTGCACTCAATATGCAAATGATATGCAAATTAATATTGTATGTAACGCATATTTACGCACCAAAGAAAATGCATGCGTGTGGTCAGACTATCGTATCAGTGCGAATCATAATTATTGTGCGTAAGTATGGATTCAATTAATCACTACCATGTTGTGTGTAATTACTACCACGAATATTGTGCGTATCAATATCGTGCGTGGGAGTAATCACAACACTATCCAATTGTGCGTAAGTATAATAATTCTAGTTTAGTGCGTACACACACTTCATATCCGCTTTTGGCCTACAGATGTCGTTAAGGTAAGCTTAGATAAGAATCCTTATCCTAGACAAGACCCCTTAATAGAGTAAAAATTTCCCTGAATCGAACCTTTATTCGACAAGTTGAATTTCTTTTCGTCCCAGATCTTACTCTCCTGCCTGGAACACCCCGCTGCGACGACTCGCTACTAAGAAGGCGATTAAAACTATTATAAACTAATTCCCTATTGCATTATGAGTAAAAGGCATGAAAATTCGTTCGGCTTACTCGTCTAGCCGATTACTTTTCATTATAAATTTTCTTCGGTCGGCACTTGACTACTCCGAACCCTCAATGGAACAAGTAAAGTCCGATTCTGCCTTGCGCAGAAAGCTGAACGCACTCCACTTGAAATTTTGACATAAACAAAAAAAATACATTTGTTTATTTTATGTGCAATGACGAGAAGACGACAAAAAGCAAAAATTGCAACAAAAGGTAAGATTTTTCTTTATTTGGTAGATTTTATTGTCTTAAAATATTGCCTTCTTGGTCCTTTCCCAGGTGTCCGTAACAATATCTATGATTTTCTATAATTTATCAAGATGTTTATTGTTATTATTTATTATTATTATTGCATTTTGATTTTTCCTCACTATCGAATAAGCATAATTTTTATTATGTTGCACTATTCTTCTTGCAGAATTCAAAATGAAGATACACGTAAATCCACCACGAGATTAAGCGAAGTAGATTAAGAACAAATCTCGACTTTTATAGATTTTATGGTACATATTCGTAGTTCAAAACGTTGAATAATAGAACGTTTTATATAATACTACATTTTATCTACCCTAAATCCCAGAAAAGTCGAGATTTATCCTTAATCTACTTCGCTAAATCTCGTGATTAGCGTCTGTGGAAACAGCATAATTACATAATTCCGTCCGAGATAATCATGCAATGGAAAAAAGAGTTGTAAAAATCTTATTGAAATAAACAAAAAACAATTGCAATTACCTGGCTAACATCCCTGTTTCCCATTTCTAAACCTCGCGAAGACATTTTTTTTCTGAACAACACTTTTTGACATTCGATGCAATCATCTTCTTCAGACAACTGTCATTTCGAAGAAATTTGTGTTTTATTTTTCGTTTCTGCCATTCTGTCCTCTTTTTACTAAAGATTTTTCTATTTAAAATATTTGGAAAAACCATTCAAAAATTGCGTTTACCTTATCATCAAAATCGATTCCATTCACTAAAAACAATCCGCCACCAATATTGGTTTCCATAGAACAATCATCGTTTCGGACAAGGTAATCATTTTCCTCCTAAAAAACCAAAAAAAAAGTAGAAATTGAATAGAAAATAACTCGCAATTGTACAATAAAAAAATGCTACGCAATTTGGTGGACATGCATTAAAAAAAATACCGTTCATTCGTCCAAAAATTGAAATCTCCAAAAAAAGAAATGTGCAGCCCATATGCAAACATAACAAAGGAACAAAATTTCTATTGCAGCTTTAATGGGCAATAATTTCGCTTATGAAATAATGGATGAAGGCGACCTCGACGATAGTAATGAAGTTTTAGAATCTTTGGAAATTAGCGGTGACTACAGACAGCACATATCTCATGCATTAGGGCGGATGGTAAATCAGTGAGTAACAAGTATTTTAATTGAACTTTTTCTTCCAACAAGTGTTTTTGCTGGAATCGATTGAGGAAACTTTTAACAATGTTATGAAATTGATTGATATTCTAGCATCGTAGGAAACTTGCCACGATATACTTCTTCAGAAATGCCAGTAATACGAAAGAGACCAGATTTAAGGACGTTCAGGGTAAGATTGCGATTGCTATGCCTAAACACGTACAAAATTGCTGATTGGAAGAGTGACCTTGCACATTTTCAAGTGCTTGCGAACTTTGCCATTTAGCCACTTCAAACCTTTTTTTTCTTTCTAGCACACACCACTCTACAAAGAAATCAAACAGCTGTCGGGCCTGCCACCGACCAATCGTCGGCCAAATGAGAAGTGGTCTCTTCAGCGAGGACTTCGCAAGCGAGAAAATGGATTGGCCTCGAAATCGTTGGGCTACTTCACACCGAATCAACATCGCTTGATATCGAATCTATTTGTACCAAATCACAAGGAATCTCGACTCATGTCGTTCGATTCAAAAGTGTTCATATGTAAATTTAACAAGGACGGCAGTCGCCTCATAACAGCCAGTCAAGGTGAGTCTCAACAAACCTTGGAACAGCTCGAAGAGTGAGATTGATGTTGTTTCGCTTTCAGATGCTATGATAAGAGTTTTCGACTCATCAAAAGGCACCTACCACCGAATAAACCGCATCAAAGCGCAGGATGTCGGCTGGGGCATTCTGGACATAGATTTCAGTCCATGTGGACAATTCTTTACATATTCCACTTGGTCGGAGTATTGTAAGTCTTTTGATATTAGAAATTTCACAGAAGTAAATCGAATTGTCTTTCCAGTTTTCGTTGTTCCATTGAACGGCACCACAGATGTGTTCCAATGGCTGCGAATTAACACCGACTTGAGTCGTTCTGGGGTTTTCTCGGTGAGGTTCTCACCAGGAGGCGAAAATCTCGTCGGAGGCTGTAACGACTCTTGTATATACATGTGTAACAGGGAAACTACCGCCGTAAGGTCTATAAAGGTAGGTCTACCTCTTCAATCAAACCATATGGCTCACGCTCACTTCCCATCTTTAGACTGAAAGTGAAAACTACGTTGATATAAATGCCGTTAGCTTTGTAAGTGATATGAGTCCCGATATCTTTGTGTCGGGCTGCACTCTCGGAGTCATTAAGCTATGGGATTCCCGGTGTTTGGGACCAAGCGACACAGTTTGCCAGCCTGTGTCCTCGTTTTTGGGTCATTACGATGGAATCACATACATCGATCCGAGAAACGATGGCAATTACCTTCTGTCGAATTCCAAAGATCAAAGCATCAAGATCTGGGATCTGCGAAAACCCACCCCGATTGACAAGGTTTGCAATGAAAAGGATCTGCCGCTTCTGGATTGGGACTATCGATGGGATGAAGTGCCTCACGAATGTAATGAAAGAAGATTCTTAAGAGTTTGATCCTACAATTTCTGGTTCTAGATTACAATCCAACAAAAATCATGGATGGGGATGTGAGTGTGATGACATTCAGGGGACACAGAGTCACGAAGAGTTTGATTAGGGCAAAGTTCTCACCTGCAGCACAGACTGGCCAGCGTTACATTTACACTGGCTGCGGAACAGGACGCATTATAAGTTTGTTAATCTGCATTTTGGCTTGTTCTAAAGATTTCATAGTGAATTTTCAGTTTATGACGTTTTAACTGGACAAATCAAGGAGGCTATCGAAGGTCACAAAGATATCGTTCGGGATTTGTCGTGGCATCCAGTGCGATCGGAAATTGTTTCCAGTTCAGTGAGTTGCCCTCTCTATCCAATTGACAGTCACCAAGTTAATAATCTTCCTTCCTTAGTGGGATACTCACGTGAATTTCAATAATTTCAAGACAAATGCGAATAATCGATCTCGCTTGGAGAGCAGTCGTTACAGAGGCCTCCCCCTCAGACGGTCACGTCGGATAGCAACACAGAATGGCGAATATCACGAGGATGACGATGAGGATGAAGAAGATGTAAGTTTGTAGTATGCTCTCGTACATCGGAAATGCATGTCTATTTCCTTTTAGATTAACTCAATGTGGTAACTGTTGGACTGACGTTTTAAACGAAGATGTTGCAGGAGTTCTTTTTGTTTCCTTTTTCCTTTACTTTGTTTGAAAAACACAAATTTTATTTCCGGACGTTTCATTAAAATATTTATAAGAGAAACATTGAAAAATCAGAAAATATATTTATTGAACAGACAGGAATGTAAATAAACAAATTAAAATGTTTTAAATGTTTCACGCTGAAAACCAGTTAAAGATTCTATTAAAGACAAAAACAGCAAACAGACATAAGAGATAATAAAAAAATAATTAAGTTTTGTAATTTGTTGAGTTAGTTTTTGATTGATCACATCGCGACCGACGGAAGGCACTTGTCCAGGATGGTAAATCAGTGAGTAACAAGTATTTTAATTGAACTTTTTCTTCCAACAAGTGTTTTTGCTGGAATCGATTGAGGAAACTTTTAACAATGTTATGAAATTGATTGATATTCTAGCATCGTAGGAAACTTGCCACGATATACTTCTTCAAAAATGCCAGTAATACGAAAGAGACCAGATTTAAGGACGTTCAGGGTAAGATTGCGATTGCTATGCCTAAACACGTACAAAATTGCTGATTGGAAGAGTGACCTTGCACATTTTCAAGTGCTTGCGAACTTTGCCATTTTGCCACTTCAAACTTTTGTTTTCTTTCTAGCACACACCACTCTACAAAGAAATCAAACAGCTTTCGGGCCTGCCACCAACCAATCGTCGGCCAAATGAGAAGTGGTCTCTTCAGCGAGGACTTCGCAAGCGAGAAAATGGATTGGCCTCGAAATCGTTGGGCTACTTCACACCGAATCAACATCGCTTGATATCGAATCTATTTGTACCAAATCACAAGGAATCTCGACTCATGTCGTTCGATTCAAAAGTGTTCATATGTAAATTTAACAAGGACGGCAGTCGCCTCATAACAGCCAGTCAAGGTGAGTCTCAACAAACCTTGGAACAGCTCGAAGAGTGAGATTGATGTTGTTTCGCTTTCAGATGCTATGATAAGAGTTTTCGACTCATCAAAAGGCACCTACCACCGAATAAACCGCATCAAAGCGCAGGATGTCGGCTGGGGCATTCTGGACATAGATTTCAGTCCATGTGGACAATTCTTTACATATTCCACTTGGTCGGAGTATTGTAAGTCTTTTGATATTAGAAATTTCACAGAAGTAAATCGAATTGTCTTTCCAGTTTTCGTTGTTCCATTGAACGGCACCACAGATGTGTTCCAATGGCTGCGAATCAACACCGACTTGAGTCGTTCTGGGGTTTTCTCGGTGAGGTTCTCACCAGGAGGCGAAAATCTCGTCGGAGGCTGTAACGACTCTTGTATATACATGTGTAACAGGGAAACTACCGCCGTAAGGTCTATAAAGGTAGGTCTACCTCTTCAATCAAACCATATGGCTCACGCTCACTTCCCATCTTTAGACTGAAAGTGAAAACTACGTTGATATAAATGCCGTTAGCTTTGTAAGTGATATGAGTCCCGATATCTTTGTGTCGGGCTGCACTCTCGGAGTCATTAAGCTATGGGATTCCCGGTGTTTGGGACCAAGCGACACAGTTTGCCAGCCTGTGTCCTCGTTTTTGGGTCATTACGATGGAATCACATACATCGATCCGAGAAACGATGGCAATTACCTTCTGTCGAATTCCAAAGATCAAAGCATCAAGATCTGGGATCTGCGAAAACCCACCCCGATTGACAAGGTTTGCAATGAAAAGGATCTGCCGCTTCTGGATTGGGACTATCGATGGGATGAAGTGCCTCACGAATGTAATGAAAGAAGATTCTTAAGAGTTTGATCCTACAATAATTCGCACGCACCAATTGTTATCAAATTCTTGTCTCCGATTGATAAAGCCGCGGTACTTCGATCGATTGCCCATTACCGTATGACAACAAAACAACCACTACGACTTCGAGATCTTGGCTTCAGCGACGATGACAACAATAATACTACGGTGTACATTCATGAATGTTTAACAGTTAAAAATCGTTCTCTTCTGCAAAGTGCTCTCAAACTAAAAAGAGATCATAAATTATTTTCCGTATATACGATGCGTGGCTGTGTCTATATAAAAAAAAGCCAGAAAGAGAAACCAATTATGATTACTGACGCTGAGGATATAGCTTCTGTTGCTGCTGACCTTACGACAAATGCAGCTGATTGTTCATCAAAATAAAACTATATTAAAAAAACGAAACACAAAGTAAACAAAATCTTTTTTTTTTTTTCATTCTAATTCCTTTAAATACCTATCTACTTTTTTGTACTGTAATGCATCTAACAATGAAATCACAATATGATACTATTTTAAATTCCTTAAAATATTGCAAAATTTATTTTAATGAGTTGTTTATCATCGAATGTGAGTTTTTCACATTTGTCAAGTTGAGTCTGCCCACCGATGATGTTTTCTGTCTAATTTGTGGTAAGACGTGCTATATTAGCCGTCAGTCATTGGTATCTTGTACTAATGGTTGGCCCTAATACAGTAGATATTCATGGGAATTCAACAATTGATGACACTAATGATATTTCTCGATATATGATAAACATTTTGTGTAGTCAGCGTATGGGTCTACAGGTTTGCTGTTTAAATGCTCAGAGCTTACTTCCAAAAATGGATGAGTTTAGGGACTTGTTTGCAGATTCAAGGGTGGACGTTGTTTTTGTGACTGAAACATGGTTTCGACCGGAAATAAAAGACTCATTATATGATCTAAGAGGTTTCAAATTGTTTAGACGAGACAGGGTTGGTAGAATCGGGGGTGGAGTGGCCATTTATGCTCGCTGCGGTTTAAAACCAGAATTTGTATGTGAGTCCTTACCCAGCGATGATATTAACTTTGTTTTTATCAAAATAACGTGCAAAGACAACAAAATTTTACTCGGTTCAGCCTATAGACCAAACAAAAATGTGCATACAGCACCATTATTAACCAAGTTAGATGAATTGACAAATATATCACCTTATATAATACTAGGTGGGGACTTCAATAGCAATCTGCTCCTTGAATCTACACTCACAGACGATATGAAAACACTTAATCTATATCCAGTAAATGTTTCAACCCCAACCCACTTTACCAAGGATTCAAGTACACTGCTTGATGTATTTTTTGTAAGCCATTTAAGTAAAGTTCTTCACTTTGACCAACTTTCGGCATCAAGTTTTTCCCATCATGACCTGCTGCATCTTACTTTTCAGTGTGAACCTATTGTTTCAAGTAATAGCTACAGTTTTAGGGATTTCAAAAACATAAATTACGGTCATTTAGAACATGACTTAATATCAATTAACTGGTTTCAAGTTTTTGAAATGATATCAGTTGACGATCAAGCTGCATTTATTGAGGATAATTTAAATTATCTTTTCAATGTCCACGTCCCTATCAAAACAAAAACCATTAAGTATAAAGAGCATCCCTGGTTTGATAACAATATAAAAACATTAATCAACCAACGTAATGCAGCATATAGCACCTGGAAACGCTTTAGACTTGAGGTTTTTTGGAAAGCTTATACCGTCTTGAGAAACAAAGTTGTACTAGAGATCAGGGAATCGAAAAAAAATTTCTATGCTGCTCGTCTTAATCCTTCTTTGGCTGGTCATAGGCTTTGGAAAAATTTAAGAGACATAGGTGTTGGTAAACACATGAATAATAATTTAGGAAAAAGTGTTGATTGTGATGAATTGAATGAAATGTTTACGTCTCTTTCATCCTTTGAAACAAACGATACCCCAATTTTACCGAACCTGGAACCAAATAGTGTTTCTTCTGATGGTTTCAGCTTTACAAACGTTAACGAAGAAGATGTTCTCAAACTTTGTTTATCGATTAAATCGAATTCTGTTGGTCTTGACGAAATTAATCCAGTATTCTTAAAAGCGACTCTGCCCTACACCTTAAAATACATTACACATCTCTTTAACACTATTTTGATGACTGGAGTTTTTCCAACCAGCTGGAAACGAGCAAAAATCATCCCTATTCCAAAATCTCGAGACGAGTATCGCCCAATTGCTATTTTGCCTTTCTTATCGAAAGTTTTTGAAAAAATCCTCAACACACAAATAAGGGAACATTTGGATCAAAACAACATGTTATGTCCAAATCAATCTGGTTTTCGCCCTCATCACAGCTGTACGACCGCTTTAATAAATGTAGTTGAAGAAATAAGAGAGAGTGTTGATAAGGACCATGTAACTTTTCTCACACTCTTAGATTTTTCAAAAGCATTTGACACCGTGGACCACCAAATTCTATGTTGCAAACTAAGGGACAAATTTCAATTCGCTTCATCTGCAATCAAACTTGTTTCCTCCTATTTATCATCTAGGTGTCAAGCAGTTGTTGCGAACAATAAAACATCTTCCTTCCTTCCAGTTAACAGGGGTGTGCCTCAGGGATCAATATTAGGACCTCTGCTATTTAGCATGTATATAAATGATCTTCCGTCGTTGGGTTTCAACTCATCCTTCCATCTTTATGCAGACGATGTTCAACTTCGGTATAGCTGTGCTCTAGGACTAATTGAAAACGGAGTATGTGAAATAAATGAGGATTTAAATAAAGTATTACACTGGTCACGATCAAATGGACTTTGTTTAAATCCAACCAAGAGTAAATGTTTGATTATTTCAAGAAATCCTATAGAAACATCTTACTTTCCTGAAATACTGCTCAACACTACACCAATTCAATTTGTCGAGTCAGTAAGAAACTTAGGAGTAGTGTTTAATAAAACGCTAACCTGGACAAATCACATACAATTGGCCATAGGAAAAGTGTATGGAGGTTTAAGAATGCTATGGGCCACCCAAAAAATCACCCCCATCAAAACAAGAATGATACTTGCTAAGTCACTTTTGATTCCTATACTATTATATGGTTGTGAAATCTTTAGTAATTGTGATTGCAGGTATAAAAGGAAACTGAATGTTGTTTATAATAGCGTGGCAAGGTATATTTTCGGTCTGCGGAGATATGACCATATTTCCGCTTATTCAAAAATGATACATGGCATGAGCCTTGAAAACTTATGTGCCTTTAGAACACTTGTAATGCTCAATAGTATCTTGCAAACACGTAAACCACAATATCTCTATAACAGAATTCAGTTTCCTCGTTCCATTAGAAGCAGCGATCTGACTCCTGTACGCTACTCATATCTCACTTCCAGTCGTCAATTTTTTGTACACGCGATTCGATTGTGGAATTCCCTCCCCCAAAACATAAGGATGATAGGATGCACCACTCGGTTTAAGATGACACTTAGGCAATATTTTGAGGCGCTTCGATGATAAACACCTACATATTTGCATATTTCTGTTTTTGTTTTCTTCTTTACGTTCATGTATCATAGTTTCATTGTTGAATGTATATTATTTTCCTTTTCTCTAAAAATAATTAACTTAATTTCTTTTTTTAATCTTTTTTTTTTTTTAATAATGTAATAATTGTTGTATATTTTCCTTTATTGTTATTAACCATTTTAAAATTATATAATCTTTCATTCTTTTTTACAATAGTATTTAAATACTGAAACTTGCGCTATTTTAAAAGATATTGTATCTTACTGTGTAAGTTAAACCGTTATAAATAAATAAATAAATAAATAAATAAATAAATAAATAAAAACAATTTCTGGTTCTAGATTACAATCCAACAAAAATCATGGATGGGGATGTGAGTGTGATGACATTCAGGGGACACAGAGTCACGAAGAGTTTGATTAGGGCAAAGTTCTCACCTGCAGCACAGACTGGCCAGCGTTACATTTACACTGGCTGCGGAACAGGGCGCATTATAAGTTTGTTAATCTGCATTTTGGCTTGTTCTAAAGATTTCATGGTGAATTTTCAGTTTATGACGTTTTAACTGGACAAATCAAGGAGGCTATCGAGGGTCACAAAGATATCGTTCGGGATTTGTCGTGGCATCCAGTGCGATCGGAAATTGTTTCCAGTTCAGTGAGTTGCCCTCTCTATCCAATTGACAGTCACCAAGTTAATAATCTTCCTTCCTTAGTGGGATACCCACGTGAATTTCAATAATTTCAAGACAAATGCGAATAATCGATCTCGCTTGGAGAGCAGTCGTTACAGAGGCCTCCCACTCAGACGGTCACGTCGGATAGCAACACAGAATGGCGAATATCACGAGGATGACGATGAGGATGAAGAAGATGTAAGTTTGTAGTTTGCTCTCGTACACCGGGAATGCATGTCGATTTCCTTTTAGATTAACTCAATGTGGTAACTGTTGGACTGACGTTTTAAACGATGATGTTGCAGGAGTTCTTTTTGTTTCCTTTTTCCTTTACTTTGTTTGAAAAACACAAATTTTGTTTCCGGACGTTTCATTAAAATATTTATAAGAGAAACATTGAAAAATCAGAAAATATATTTATTGAACAGACAGGAATGTAAATAAACAAATTAAAATGTTTTAAATGTTTCACGCTGAAAACCAGTTAAAGATTCTATTAAAGACAAAAACAGCAAACAGACATAAGAGATAATAAAAAAATAATTAAGTTTTGTAATTTGTTGAGTTAGTTTTTGATTGATCACATCGCGACCGACGGAAGGCACTTGTCCAGCATTCTAGATGAAGCCGAGGAGCCAACATCGACTCGGACCAGACGAATATCCTGACAACGGCCAAAACAAGGAAATTTGCTGCAAGAAAATTCGACTCGGACGGCTACAACCGCAAGAGATCTCCAGATCCTTCTCTGATCGAGTGTCAAGTAACCTCTTAAGGAGTCCTATGTCGCCAACATCAAGTATCAAGGACCAGTGGCAACATTGCCAGAAAGCAGTTAGAGATGAAGCCTCTAATGTGCTGGGTTTCACACAGCCACCAAAACGAAACCCTTGGTTTGACGAAGAATGCAGGCCCAAGCGGAAGGTATACAAAGCTGCGCTGAATAGAAGGAGCTGCTCGTGAGCTCTACGAACAAAAGAGGAGGGAGGAACGCCGTCTTCTCAGGAGAAAAGAGAGGGAGCATGAGAAGCGTCAGATCGAGGATGTTGAGAAAGCCAACGACAGGAATGAAGTTCGGAGGTTTTATCGGAAGGTAAAACAGCTGGCTCAAGGTCATCGGATCGGGCAAGAAACGATACCTGCAGAGATAAACAAGGGAACATCAAAGTAGAATCGCAGTCAATTCTGGGGATTTGGAAAGACCACTTCTACAGACTGTGTAGCAGCGACGACGAACAAATCCCGCCGTCAGGCAGATGATAGTCAACAATTCCGTGAACCGACCTAGAAAAAGTGAAATCGATAATATCACGGCTGAAATCCAACACAGCCGCTGGAGCAGATGGTCTAGCTGCCGAGCTGCAGCAGGCGACGATCTGGATCGGACCATGCACCAAATTGTCTGCAAGATATGGTCGGAAGAATGCATGTCCGATGAATGGAACCTCCGCATTGTTTGTCCGATCATAAAAAAGGGAGATCCTCTAAACTGCGCCAATTACAGAGGAATCAGCCTTCATAACATCGCCTGCAAGATCCTCTCTGCCGTAATATGTGAACGTCTGAAGCCTTTCGTCAACAATCTGATTGGTTCTTGTCAATGTGGCTTCAGGCCAGGAAAGGCAACCAACAACCAAATTTTCACGTTGCGGCAGATCCTGGAAAAAACCTATGAGCTCCAAATCGATACCCACCACCTTTTCATCGATTTTAAGGCCGCGTATGACAGCATCTACAGAGACGAACTGAATAAAGCTATGTCTAGTTTTGGCATCCCTGCCAAACTCGTTCGCTTGTGCAAAATGACGATGGAGAACTCTCGCTGCGCCATCAACGTTGGCAACGAGCTTACGGAATCTTTCGATGTCAAGGATTCTGACAAGGCGATGCACTGTCATGCGATTTCTTTAACATCGTTCTTGAGAAGAAAGTACAAGACTCCACCGTCAACACCAGAGGCACTATCTTCGAAAAGTCTGTTCACTTTCTCTCGTACGCCGACGATATTGATATAATGGGAAGAACACAGCGTGATGTCAATTGCGCCTCTGTGAGAATTGAGACAGAAGCGGCAAAAATGGGTTTAGCTTTAAATGAAGTATATGCTGCCTTTGAGGAAGGACACCCAACACCGACGGCTCGGACAGAACGTTACAATAGACGCATACAACTTCGAGGTAGTAGAGGAGTTTGAGAGAAAGAATAATTCTTGCTAATCGCTGTTTCCTTGGGCTAAGAAAGCAATTGAGTGGAAAAGTTTTCTCTCGAGAAACTAAGGTAAAACTGTGTAACACCCTCACCATCCCAGCCCGCTGTATTGTGCAGAAGCGTGGACCTTGACAAGATCGGATGAATGTGCCTTAGGCTGTTTCGAGAGGAAAGTTCTTCGGGTCGTCTATGGCCCCGTGTGCATTGATGTAGAATGGAGAAGAAGATAAAACAGCGAACTTTACGGGTTGTACAACGACATGGACCTAGACAGAAGAGTCAATGTCCAGAGATTCAGATGGCTCGGTCATATAGAGCGGATAGACACCAATTCTCCAGCCCGGAAAGCCTTCGAAACTATTCCCGAGGGACGAAGAAGTAGAGGAAGACCATGGCTCAGGTGGTGCACCGCAGTGGAAGAGAACCTCAATCAACTTGAAGTACAAAACTGGAGACATCTAGTTAGGGGCCGAGCTGGCTGGCGCAGAATGTTGGTTGAGGCCCAAGTTCACAACGGACTGTATTGCCGCCTTAAGTAAGTTTTTGATCGGAATCGTAGACATTGAAAGAGCCCAGACCAGCGGTATGATGTTCCCTGCCGGACCCGGTCCCATTCTGATCGACAATGGATGCAAAGATCAAACCACAAACTACGTTTCGCACTCCAACTCTGACAAAGACAGGAGGGTCAAGTTCCAACAACTAACATAGTTGAGTTACGTAGAACGAAAAATTTAATGTTCCGACATCAAGGCCACTGAATCCAAAGGACGACACCATGACGACACAGTAAGAAGAGGAAGGCTGCTACTAACCTGGAATCGGGCTGGTTGGACATTAAGCAGAAATTCGGTGAGTATCCGCTTATACAGACGCATTCACCCTTTTTCAAGAAATGTACAGCTTCCCTTGAGTGTTCTATGTTCTTATCCAACTTTTCTGGATACAAATTTATTCAAATATGAAATGCCTTATCGTAAAATATAAACAATTTGAAGATCTAACTAAACATACAGAGGTCACTACACACATTGGAATACTTGTTTGCGTTTCAAGTTTCTCAACTTGAACTGCGGTATTTGGCATTGACTCATCTGCGCCAGCTTCACTTTGTCCATAAAATGACGATAAACTTTGTGTTTGGCATTGGCATGGGTGTATTTGTCGAGAGTTCCATTCCAAAGTCTAGTTATTCGTTCGAGATCCTTGTCATTTTCTTTTATGTCCAATTTCAAATTTTCACTTAGTCCGTAGCCAATAATATTTGATAGATTTGAATCCCTGAATTGATGAAGCTCTATGACGCGGAATTTTTCTGCACAGAATGTAGATAGTTTATAAGTTGTTTCAAGGATAGGTTGTGGGGCACTTACTTCGGCTGTTGTGGGATTCTTCTGTTTCGACTTTGACTTTGAGGGAGGCTTAGTGCTTTGTTGCTGCTGATCCTCTTGTTTGGAATTGGTTTCGGGCATTAGAGTTGGTAGTTCCATGAGGTGGTTTTCTTTTTGGGTAGACTCACCGGAGTCAGAGTCTTGCTTGTCCTTCTTCTTCTTTTTCTTTGGAATCTCTTCTGACGTTGGAACACTAGTGGCTTCCACAGCTTCTTCACTGGATGGCTTCTTGGACTTCTTCTTTTTTAAAGGAATCAGCTCCTCTGAATTGCCTTCGGGTTGATTTTTGTCATCAGACTTTGGTTCTGACTCCGTTTCCCTCTTCTCACTTTTCTTCTTTTTCTTGGGAACTTCCTCTTCGTGGTTCACTTCCGAAACGATCTCTAGAGACTCTGCTTCGGGTTGATTTTCGTCATCAGCAGTTGGTTCTGATTCGACCTCCTTTTTCTTGCTTTTTTTCTTTTTCTTGGGAACTTCCTCTTCATTGTTTTCTTCTGAAACGATTTCTAGAGCGTCCGATTTGGGTTTCTTCTTTTTGGAAACTGTCTCTACGTTGATTTTTTCTGAAACGATTTCTAGAGACTCTGTTTTGGGTTGATTATCGTCATCAGCAATTGGTTCTGTATTGACCTCCTTTTTTTTGCTTTTCTTCTTTTTCTTGGGAACTTCATCCTCGTTGTTTACTTCTGAAACGATTTCTAGAGATTCCGTCATCTCAATGACATCGACTTCGGTGGATTCCTTTTTACCCTTTTTCTTCTTCTTTTTGGAAATATTTTCCTCTTGGCTCTTTTCCGGTTCTGAAGATTCCACGACTGCTGGAGTTTCCTCCATTTCATGACTCTTTTTCTTCTTCTTCCGAGGAGCCTCACATTCTTCGGTTGCCGATTGTTCTTCATCGATGCTAGCCTTTCGCTTGGATGATGGAATGAATACCTCAACATTGTTTATCACCCTTACATTCCCATCGAAGGGATTCGATGACTGACTGCCTAGTTTCTCCTTGAGAGCAGCCATTTTCGACTTGAAATAGTCATTTACCGACACGCCAGTGTAGATAACCTGTGTTCCAAGCGGTACTTCTGGTTTTTCATCACTCGCAGGAGTTTCTTCGGTTTCCTTCTCTCCATCTTCATTTCCATTGACCGTGAATGCCTGAAATTGGTTGTAAATATTGACATCTTCAGGAGTTGCCTTCTTGCCAAAGATGTTGGCCAAATCCTTCTCGCTGTACTGTGACATGTCCTTGCCTTTGGTGAATTTCTTGTAATGCACTCGAGCTTTGCTAGTTTTAGACTTCTCCTCCAACGACTGGCCACTGATCTTGTCTTTGAGCTTCTTCGTTGATTTGCCAACGATTGGAACACCAAAAGCGGGTCTGATAACTTCACATTCATCTAAATCGGCTTTTTTCTCTCCATTGAGATTTTCCAGCAGACCATTGAATTGTTTCTCATGTTCAGTCCACTGATCATCACGTTCCTGAAAGCCAAGTCCTTGTTCGTCGGATTTGTATTTCAACCGGACGAATTCTTGATTGCCATCTTCCATCTTGCCCAAGCCTTTGCCCTTGGACCAACCCATTTTTTCCAGCATTTTTGTGCCGAAGCGGTCATTGTCTAAATAATTATTAAAATTTGAGTAATTCCTTGAAGCATTTTTGCTTTTCCGTGGAGTCTATTTACCTTCGAAAAGTGGCTTCCCTTTCGGGGTCAAATTATAGCGAGCTTTTTTGCGAGGACCTGCTAACATTGCCATGGCTGCGTTTTGGAAAGATAGATGTGACTTTTTTTTAACAAAAATAGTACTCAAAAATACAATTTAAATAAAATTTTCAAGAAATCTTTTGGCGAAACAGCACCCGCACCGAAAGGAGCGAAAAGACGAAAACAACGAAATTGGCATATGTCAAAGCAGCACGTGTTGTTGTCAGCAACTGTCATTTGTTGGGGATCGTTCATAAATGCAACGTAATATCTAATTTAAGGATGATATTGCACTGACACATATTTTTATCCATAAATTTTGTTGGTTTTTTGGTCAGGTAAAATGCGTCAGCGCTGTAAGTTCAGCCATAAGTAATCTATCAATTCTATTGCGTTTCGTACGTAATGTCTAAGACACAAACACGCTTCAGCTTCGCCTTCGTCTGCGTTACTTTTTTGCTTTGAATGACAGTTCTCTCGTTTTACATCATCGTACCTCCAAAACGAATGAATTTTGTTTTTAACAGCTGTCAGATAAGCAAATGTTCAGGACGTTTGAACTAGTGCTTCCGGACGGAGTCACGTTGCGTAACTTTACGTACTAAGTGTGAGGTTGAAGCTTCATTGGGATAGCATGCATCAATTTTTTATGGCTGAACTTGTAAACGTCAGGCGAAGCCGAAGCTTAGGAGTGTTTGCCTTAAACGAAAGGCCTAGTTCAAATATGGTGAACATTTGCTTTTTCTGACAGCTCAAAAGCTGTACAAAAATTCAACAAAAAAACTAGGTATTTTTTTTTTTTGAGGGATGATGATGATGGAGGTTGAAATGCAATTGAAAGCAAACTCGAAGCGGGTGCATTGTCAAGCAGACGAGTTCGATGTTAAAACGTGTTTGTAATACAGCCATTAGAGTTGTGTATCCTTTTTTTCACACATACAGTCATGTGTAAATCCACTTATGACGTTTTCCAAAAGCCGTTGAATGTAAATAAGCACTTTTGAACATAACATAGAACGTGTCCATTCCAAAACCAAAACCACCGTCACAAATGTCATTTTTGTTATCAGCTGGGTTTTTTAATCAACAAAAAGTAGGAAACTGCACAAACAAAAGAATTTAGATAAAAATGGTAAAATAAAAGCTTGAATTCTCTTGAAAATTTAAACAAAATTAATAATTTGTTCTCGTTCTTTAGAACAACGAAATAAACCTGGAGAATATTGTAGAGAAATCCAAACAATGGACCCTCGAAGGCGACTGCACCTTGCTCCAATGGATGAATCAAATATCCAATGTAAAGATTTTCTATTTCCGGTTTTTTATCAGTACCTGCACTTATTTATTCTTTGTTTATTAGAATCTCGAAGAAAGAGTAACAAAAACTAGTTCCGCGTTGAATGAAATGTCTACCAAATTGGATAGGACATCGGTGGCACTGAGCAATGTAACAAACAATCTGGCAGCCTTACAGTATTCGAAATTTGTTGAGAATCGAGTTCATGATGATGATGAAACGTTAGCTAACCCACCATCCGTTGTTCCAGCTGGAGATGTAAGTCATGATAAGAGACCTTGGCTACTTGTAGTTGAAAACAAATACAGTTTTTGTGTGTTTTTTCTGAGTCATGCGACCTAGAAAGCTTAAACAGGTTTTACTTGCCTCAGTGATTGTTAAGTAGAGCAGATAGAAACAGTTATAGGATATCGACAGGAAATTAGGAGAGAGGTTTATTTAACACAAGATTTCTCTGTCAATAGGTTCCAGATAACAACACTCCAGGTCAAGATATCTATTCTTTTCTGAAGAAAAATCTCGAAATGATGAATTCATGTCACGAAGCGTACTCTATCAGTTATGAAGACTCAGATGACGACGATGACGAACCTGTCACCAAGTAAGTTCAAATTTCGCACTTCATAAGAATCAGCTTGTAATTGAATACAATTTCCTTAGTGTCGTCTATCGTTCCAAGAATCCCTACGAAGCTCGTCCCCTTCCCCATATATACGGCTCGACTCTGTGGAAGGAAAAATGGCATATTGGCTTATGCGACTCTGATAATGATTTCTCTGGCGATGAGAATTCAGAGCAATTCTCTGAATCATCAGCCAGCACTAATGGTTCCTACGAAAGTACTGCTCCAACAATCTCCGAATGGGATTCAACAGCATGGGGGTTGAACACCCAACACAATGCTAGCGCTGGAGCTGGCGAACGACGATTCATTCGAACTCCATCGAATGATGGTGATTCTTCATACCAAGGAGAAGACTATTCCCAGTCGAAAGTGTCAACTCCAACACCTCAACGCAGTATGTCTTCTGCTGTGGCAACACAACAACCAGTTCAGGATCAGCGATATTACCATCATGTTCCCCAGCGACAAGGGAATCTCTTCGATGATCATGACATATTTAATGAGAGCTCACGGTCTCAGGAAGTGGCTAATCCAGTTGCTCCTCCTCCTATTGTCCAACAAACGACTACTGCTCCCCAAAGAAAGACAATTCCTGAAAGTTATATTCCCAACGAACCACCACCAGATGAACCATCGAGCGAAAGTGACAATAATCGGCGTGTTGGAGCCAAGAAAACACTCAATTTATTCGATGATGATGAGTTTAGTTCGTTCATGGACCAAATTGTTCAAAAAGCTGCTACCAAGAATCCAACTAGATCCAATGAGTCACCTCAACCGCGAAATGTACAGCCAGAACCGCCCAAAAAGCCAGTGGTTCCGAATCTGTTCAACGATCCAGTTCCTCCAGTTGAAGATGATATCTTTCAGCAGAGGCAACCAACTAAATCCGAACCTCCAAAGGTCACCGTTCCATCACCAAAGCCAGGAGTTCAAGTTTTACCTTCTAATCTTTTCACCGATTCAGATGATCTTTTCAGTCGGGGGCCTGAGAAAACCCCAAAACCACCTAAACCATCTATTGCTCCGAATCTTTTCAACGATTCGGATGATTTGTTTGCCCCCTCAACAAGCAGTCGCCCTGCCGCTGCCGTGCCAGTAAAGAAAAGGTCACCGTCGCCAAAGCCCGAGGACGATATCTTCCCGCCATCACCAAAACCAGTGTCGACTGTAATTGGAAGAACTAAAATCAAGAATCTCTTTGACGATGATGACGACGACGATGATTTTGATAGCATTTTTGCCGCTTCGAAATCTCAAACTCCTAACAAATCATTCACTCAGGCAACAAAGAATCTCTTTGAGGACGAATCACCTCCAGAGCCTGAACAGCGTCAAACCGTCGAACCTGTCAAGGTAGTGATTCCTCCTAGCGCAGGTCTTTTTGATGATGTCAAAGTTGCTCCAGAGGTTGAAAAGGCTCCGATTGTTGAGAAGCAATCACAAACTGATGGTATTGCGACTTCTGTTCTCAAGAAGATCACACCCAAAGGTCTTTTCGACGATTTCGACGATGATAATGATCTTTTTGCTCCGAAACCAGCGAAGAAGGATTCTTTTGAAAATCTGTTTGAGAAAGAAAATCCCAGAGAGAAGCTCTCTGCAGTTCAGAGCAAATCTTTGTTTGGCGATGAAGATGACGAGAGCAGAGTGAAAGCCTCCAGAGAAATCAAGAAAACTCCTGGGGACGAGGATGTTGTCAAGGCAAAGGCTTTGGAACAACCAAAAGAGACGGAGCTGGATGAAGACACTCCCAAAAATAGAACGAACCTCTTTAGTGATTTAACCAATCCAAAACAAATGCAAAAAGTCACTGCAGTCGATGATATGTTTGCAGATTCTACTACTGACGAGTTTGAAGATTTGATTCCTTCAAATTCCAGAAAATCAGAAAAAGTCGAGGAAAAGCTAACAGACATTCCGGAGCCACTGATGACACCAAGTGAAAGCCAAGTAACTATTGCTTCTGCAGTTGCACCAAAATTACCAGTCATAGCTCAAAAGCCATCGATCGACAAGACAAGTAAACCGAAGATTGTGCCCAGAAAACTCGCTGAAAAACCAAAAGACGAGAGTACCCCTGAAACTAAGCCCGAACCGAACGTAAAACCTTTAGAGACCCCTAAAGCCACACCAGAGATAACAAAGACATTCGAAAATGTTGCACAGAAAAAAGAACAACTGAACGAAAACCCGACATTTAGAGTAGATCCTCGTCCGAATCCGAAGCCCAAGCCAATCGTGGTTGTCACTGAAGATTTGAAGATTCCGTCTTCTTCGCGGAAAAATTCAATTGAAGACCCTCCCCCGGAGCAACAACCTGAGAAGAAACCATCACCAATTCCAAGTTACACGAGTCTTTTCCATGATGATGTTCCGCCAGAAGATGAGAACCCCAATCCAACTTCGAATGAGGAGTCGCCCATGCACACTGTAGATGAAGATGTTGACGTAAAACCCGTGGCCTCGTCTTCTACTGTCTCCTACAATAGTCTAAATCTCTTTACTGATGTCCCACCAGATGATTACTTTTCAATATCGACTTCAAACACTCCACCAGCTGCGGCGGAAGTAATTGCCCCTGAATCAAAGCCAGCCGCTGGTGCCCAGGAATCCCAAACAAAACGAATCCACAGCATTTTCTATGATGATTTTCCGGAAACCATTGAAGCTGGTCGTGAAATGCGAACACCATCGAACTACATGTTCAACGACGAACCACCACCAGATGACAGTGACAATAAACCAATTGTTTCGGAAGTGCAAAAAGAAAAGCCCAAAGTTTCGAAACTGAAGAAAATGGATATCAAGATAAATGTCGGGGCTTTGTTGCCCTCGGCAAAGATGCCTTTGTTCAAAAAGCCTCCAACTGTTGAGAAAGCTCAGATTTCAGAGAACATAGCTCCATCTACAGGAATTGAAGATGTATCGCCACCACCGCCACTACAGGCTTCGCAAACAAGACAATTGCCTGATAATATTTTACCGAACCTAAATCGAGATCGTGCCAAGGTTCAGGTTAAACGAAGACCATCAACGCGAACGGCCAGACAAGAAAGATATCGGCAGTCAACGATAGAAGAAGAAGGTGCTTTGGCTTTTGCAGAGGAAAGTGAAACAGACAATTTGCGTGAACTGGAACCGAAGACTTCATCAACGATTGAAGGTTTTGTCACATCTAAAGTGGAGCAAGTTCCAAAACAACAAGCTTCACCACCAAATTCATCCTCGTTCCTAGACGAACTTAATAGAAAATTGGATCTTACCGAAGAATCCAGAGGGGATTCAGAGAAAATGCCAGATCAAGCAGCGCTCTTTAAGGAATCAGATAACATTTTCAACAAAAAGGTTTCATCTGCTACCGCTTTGAAGTCTACAAGTAAAATGCCTTCGCTCTTCAACGATTCGGACTCTGAACCGGAGAATATTTTTGAAACTATGAAATCGGTTATAGGAACGTTGGCGAAACCCGAATCTCAAAAGTCTTCTCCGGCAGCCAAAATAACCGATTCACTCTTTGATTCCGATGGAATCGATGAGAACCCTTTCGGAACACCCAAGAGCTTCTTACCAGAGAAAGAAATACAAACCCAACCCATTGACAAAACCAAGTCCGTTCTCGACACACAAGCAAAAGAATCAAAAAGCCAACCGGCAAAACCAACGTCCTTGTTTGATGATTCAGACGATGGATCTGATGATCTTTTTGGGGGCACAAGAACCTCGAAAAAATCAGCAGTTCCAGTTCAGAAAAAAACCGAAATCAAACCGAGGGCTAAGCCTTCTAAACCATCGGCTTCGTTGTTTTCAAGCGATGAAGGTGATGGCTCGGGAGACGATCTGTTTGGAAAGCCAAAAACTAAAACAGCCCCGAGGAAGAAAGTTGAGTCTGCCAAGGATAAGGCGCCGTCAGCGTCGTCGAGCTTATTTGCTGACTTATCAGACGACGATAGTGATGGACTGTTTGGGTCCTCAACAAAGAAAACTATTGGAGGAGGTTTGTAGTTTTGAATTTCTAAACAACAAGATTTCATTAACAAGATATAAACATTTCAGCCAATAAGCCTAGTAAAAAACCAGCAACAACTGAACGAGTGCAAGCAATTAAGCAACCTGCGCAGGCGCAGCCAGCAAAAGCAATTGGCAGTAATCCGCTTGCTGATTTGTTGGGCCCATGAACGTAAATCAAAATAAGAACGATGCATACCGAATTCGAAACATTCATTAGTTAGTTTATATTACATTTTATTTTGTTATCAATATTTATCCGCTTTTGAAGTAAACAATAAAAAATACATATTCCTTATAAACAATTACATACATAAATAATACGAAAATATATTTTGTCTTAAAAAAAACTTTTCGTTGTCTTTTTTTATTACAGAATTTGACACAATTTGGTATCGCTTATAACTATTAGTTTTTTATTTGATTCTTGTGTGAATTTTTGTGAGAAAGGTAAAGTCTAATTTTTAGACAAATGTAAGAAAAAGGAGAGAGAGCAAAAACTATCAACAACAACGTCATTCAATATCTGACTTCAAACCAGTGCGGATATTATTTTGAAAGCGTGAAATAATCTGATTCAATTGTTGTTTTAATAAATTAACTGGACTGAAATGTGTAATAAATCGAACTTAATAAATTGTTTAAAAGGTTTAATTGTTTAAACACATTTATTAGAAGCATAAAGGATATGATAAGGATCATAGAATCCGAATGGAATCGAAAGAAGCATTGCCTCTAATTACAAAAAAAAAAACCATTCCCAAATTCAAGATCACCTATTCTATGTCATAATAATGTTCGATGCAAAAATCTTTTCAGCTTTTTATAGGCGGCGACCCATGGAATCGATCAATCCGTCAGGGATGTCGTTTTGATCTGACAGCTCAAAAAATACAAATGCAGCCCTATCGTCGTATCCGTTCGGAGAAACTTACGATCTTAGAAAAATTTCCGATCGTAACATTTATTTTGTTCGTGGTATCCGTTTCGTAAAGAAAATATTGACCTGTAATAACGCATGTCGTACCGCAAATGTTCCGACACAATTAAGCTGTCGGAACAATCGGAGACGCATAAAACAAATTAATATGCATCGCATAGCGTTACTTGAATTTTTGCTTTTCGCCGCATGAAATCGTGATGCGTTACACTGAGTTTGATATTTAAACGCAAATTTGAATTTTTTCCTGAGGAATGTACTATTTAACAATCGGAAGCGGAACCCTTAGGACGATACCAAATTCGTATATTTCGTACAAATCGGACAGAATATTGTTACGATCGGATACGACGATAGGGCTGATGTTCTTGTGGTACGCATCCTATAGGCAAAGTACGTGACTGATACGACGGATAGAGTTGGTCAAAATTCTTTTTTTTTGCGTCTGTTGATCCGTTGACAACTGAAATGGACGAGCAGTCAATACAATGGTATCCGCTGCGAAAATCATTTTTTTGGCACAATTTTGATGTTAAAATTTTAAATTTGTTTGCATGTTTGTAAGTTTTGAGGTTCATTTTCACACCAAGCAAATGAAAGTGCCAAAATATACAACGTATTTTATGTGACGTATCCATCCGTATAATACGTTGACGCTGATACTATGGGTCGCCATTATTCCTCAAACAGTTGATGCAAAATTCCGCCAATTTCAAAGCCAAGCAGAAAATACTCAAGTCAAGCGGATAATTCATATTGCTTCTGAAGCAGAAATAATAAACTTCAAACAATTTTCCGACTCGATAAATTGCAACAACTGTCAACGATGCGGTTTTTTCACTAATATTTTTCATAGTCGTAAACTCGAATACTTTAATTTAAACAGAGGAATATACCGTCGCTACAATTCTTCCAACTCACGTTTTGGAAATTGTTCTGGCTGACAAGAAGAATAAAATGTTATCAAATGAAAATAGCTACAGTAAATTGCTTTATAATTTATTTTTAACAAAACGACGACTGTCGGGTCTGCTAGTTTAATATTCAATTTCTTTGATTTTAGCATGGATAGATATTAGAAGACTTATTACCTTTTGATATTCGCATATCTATTAAATTTGAAAACTAAACTTCATAAGAATCGAATTTACGTTTAACCGTTAGTAAACTGAATTAGTTTTGACAGTTCTGAAAGAGCAGTTTCCAGTCGACGAAAATAACAGCCGAATTTGTATGAATACGTGCGACGAAGTTGAACTTTTTTTCAACTTTGTCGTGCGACGAGTTTGACATTTCCATACCCATTTCAGCATGTCATTTTTCGCTGTGGGGCGACTGGTGACTATTCATTCTGTTTAGCTCTTTATTACACGAATCTTGGCAATAGGTGCGAAATGTCGAACTCGTCGCGCGATAAAGTTGAAAAATGTTCAACAATTTTCAGCTGCAAAGCATTCTGTTCAGGTCTTTTTTTCTGTATCAAAGGAAACAAAACTTCTTATAAATCGGATTTAGTAAAAAAAAGTACACATACGCCACAGTGTACATAGTGTCAGAAAGTTTTGCTGTGCAGGTAATGCAATGTTTTTTTCTGTTATTTCAACATTATTTGAGTAGGCGATAGTAGGACGCTATCCAGGAATCACTGTCCAAACTAGAAATTGAAGATCACACTACTAGCTGGTTTGTGTTCATATGCTCCGCATCAGAGTCATTTAAGGTAGCAGTCAACTCAATAGATTTGCCGAAAGTTGAATACCCCAAGGTGGGGTTCTATTTTCTACTAGTCTTAAATGAAATCCTAAGCAATCTTGATAATAGTGGAGTAAAGTCAGTAGCGTATGCAGATGATTTGGTACTGATGGCCTCAGGAATTTGTAGAACAGGTTGGTAAATGCGCCACTAGATGTGGACTTGGATCTTGGAGTTAATCCGAACAAGACTGAACTGATGCTATTCACTGCCAGAACTTAAAGAACCTCTTTTCCGCTACCGATATTAAACTTACTTTATCCAACACAGTTAAATACCTAGGAGCAGGAACATAGAAGAAAGAGTACGGAAAGCTAGCATTGCTTTCTACTACTGTAATAAAACCTTTGGCAAAAAATAGGGTTAAAGGCCCAACATGATTCTCCGGATTAACACGGTGATAGTTCGCCCCATTCTGACTTATGGATCAATTGTTTAGTGGCCTGCCCTTGAAAATATTTATAACATCGATAAACTAAAGAGTTGAAAGAACTGCCTGCAGTGGAACTACGGGAGCAATGAGATCTTGTGCCACTGATGCACTTACGGTCATTTTGAATCTCTTACCCATAGATCTTCACATTAATCAAACAGCTTTCTGCAACGCCTTGAGGCTAAAGGAATCCGGTATGTGGATTCGGTCATAGTAACATTCTAAATCTACTACAAGTACCCTCTGCCTACATTAAACCAACCTTTAACTTTGGAAAATAATTTAAGGTTTGACTTTCCATCCAGGTTGGATTGGAAAAGTACTGACGGCTCCAAGATGGAGCTTGGTGTTGGGGCTGGTGTTTTCTCTGAAGAACTGGGTATTAAAGATTCGTTTCGACTGCCCGATAGGTGCAGCGTTTTTCAAGCTGAAGTACAAGCGATTAGACTAAAAGCAGTCACACCCGACAGCAATACAAAAACCATAACAATTTTTATTGACAACCAAGCAGCCATCAAGATCAAGACTATATTGACAGCTGCCTTATGAAGTCCAAAATCGTTAAGGAGTGTAAGCAGGAATTCGCAAACTTCAACGATTTATTAAAATTAATCTCGTTTGGGTACCAGGTCACAGTGATACTTTGGGAAACAAAATCGCTGACGAACTAGCCAGGATGGGTTCCAACCTTCAAGCATCTTAAGCTGAGGAAATAAGGATTCCTCGGGTCTTGAAAACAGATATTCAAAACCACTTTCTCAAGAAGTCGAATGTAAGATGGAAAAATCTTACCTACTGCATTATTTCAAATCAGATATAGCCCACTTACGATCATTAACGCATCAAGGAACTTCTGTACAGGCCAAGGTCGGACATTAGTAGAATTGTTGCCATTTGTACAGGTCACTGGCCAATCGGACAACATGCGATGAGACTTGGTATTCCCTACAACGAGTTTTGTTGTAGTTGTAGAAATGTGGAGCAAAGGGAGACATTTTTGTGTAAATGCCCAGCCCTACTTAATGCCAGAAATATGGCTTCTGAGGCTCTTTTAGTACATGATCTTAGCGAACTCTCAAACATGAAGATAAGAAACCTGATTCTTTATATCAACAAAACCAATTGGATTTACCTAATAATCCATATCTCCACGGCGCGGCGCAATCAAGCGCTAATTGTGTTCCGTGGGTAGTTTCTGCCATGGATAGCCATTCCTACCTACCTACCTATATACAGAAAAAAAATCTCAATTCTCAGCTGAGATTTTTTGTTCCACTTAAATTTCTGAGATCTCTGTGATCTAAGTGAGTTGTTGTTAGGTGAAACTGGCCTATTGCATACTGTTTTCTTACAACAAATACAATCAAAACAAACGTCAAATTCCTCAGAATACGAAAAAGCATTCAACAAGAACAAGAACTGTCATCTTGTGCCAAGTAAACGTAGTAAAAGGCGAGCCCAATTTCGGAAGGAAAAAAAAGTACGCATACGCCACAGTGTACATAATGTTTTTTTCTTATATTTTTACAATTGAGTATGGTGAGAGAAGCAATAATTTATGTACAAGTACAAGAGTTTACAGTGTTAGTCTTTATGGTCGCAATTCTTTTTGAAAGAGGCCGTTAAGGTTTCAAAACGAATATCTAATGCTTTTGCCTTTTTCCTCTTCCATGGTTCCAAAAATCAGCCTTTCTATATGACTGGGTCTTATCTCTCTCTTTAACATCCTTCGAGAATTATTTTGTGATTATTATTGCATAAGATTATTGTTTAAGTTGAAAATATAAGAAAGAAATACACTATAAGGTCTGGAAGAACAGAGATTAAAAAAAGGTAAGTTTCTTTGGTGAGAGACACTCGAACGTCCCTTCAATAAATAAATCTACAAAGCTACATCACGATACTTTCGATAGTCATCCGACTCGTTCCCCAGCGACAACTTACTATTGCCAGCCACAGTACAGGCAAACGGATTCGTATAACCTCCATAACCAATTCCACCACAACCCACCATACCATTCATAATGTGTCGCTGCGAGGACGCACCATGCTGCGAACTTCTCGAATGTCTTCGATTGTTATAATGATGTCGATGCAAGTGCTCCAACAGCATCTGCTGCTGCAGAGGATTGTAGTTCATCGAATGTCCCATCATTGCCAGCAAATATTGCTGTTCGTAATTCTGGAGCAGATTATTGCCATAGCTCAGATCATGCTGAACTTTGGCAATACCCTCGAGATTCTCCAGAGACACACAATTTCGTGAGAGTTTCTGTTGGTTTTTCGTTGCATCGATTGTGCAATAAATTGGATCTGGTGCGACAGAACCGATAATTGAGTTTTGTTCATCGGGGTGTGATGGTTTTTTGGAAGCGTTTAAATTGTTCTTCAAATCGTCAACGGTTATGTTGAAGTATTTGGCATTTTGATCTTCGTGTTCTATAACGTAGCGAGGATTGTATAGGCCGGGAAGGGTACATCGCAGGTCCATGAGAGATTGTGCTCGATTTCCTAAAAGAAAACATTTGAGTGACATTAGTTTCCACCTCTAATGAAAATGTTTACTTGCCTCTCTGAGGTGTTGCAGAGTGCTGTTGTGGTTGTGCAAAATGGCTAGCGTTGAATTCGTTCTGGGATCCAAATGCTGAATTCGTTTGGAAGAACTGCTGCACCGATCCATGATGGGGCTTATTGAGTTCATTGACAACATAGCCAGCATTGTCGAATGAGGTTATGTTGAGGGAACGCTTACTCGCTCGACGGGAATCGCCTTTGGCTATTGGAACACTCGGTGGCGGTGTTTGTAGTTGGAGGCGGGTCGCTAGGTTTTGTAACTGCGATAGCACCTGTTGTTCTCTTCGCCATCTAAGGAAATTGAAAATTATAGACAACGGTCTTATATTCAAATCCAAAATGAAGTTATACTTGAGTCCGGTGGGGATAACGCAAATAAGGGCGAAGCAGTTAATCACAAGACGTATGAGGTAGGATATGAGTTCGGTGAGGCCATGTACAGATTGAAGACCCTGTTGGAAGAAACAAAAAAGAAGCGTATTAGAACTTTATGCATCGCTGATGAATAACTCTGACTTTTTAATTTATTCATTTGCGTAGGCTTATGGTGCCTCTTTTTATAGCTGTTTGCACTTTGTGGTTCAATGCTATGGGAAGACACACCACGCATGCATCAAAGATGTATGGCACGAGTGGGGAGTTTGAATATGAAAATTATTTGCAGATGGCAATTGGTGCCCATGAAAAAGATGAAATTTTAATAGGAAGGTGCGCCAGAAGACTGCGTTGCACAACAATCATAAAATTGCAAATAAATCGTCAAATAATTTATGAAGGTGCTGGTGCCTACATTATGGATTCAATTAATTTGCATTTGAATTGAATTTAGAGTGTATGGAAAGAGGTGCAAACAAAATTGACTGAATCTATTAAAATGCATACTCAGTATGCCACACTGGAATGCATTCATTTGCTTAAAGAATGTTTGTATTGGTTTCCTAAAAACGGCGGCGTTCGGCTCTAGAATTCAGTTGACAGGAATTGACGGTATAGAAATGGTCGTCAAACTATAAATGTTGAAACATGAAAAATTCAAAAAGTTGCCTGTGAATTTTCTAATTGCATTTCAAGCCTTAAACGTCAATTTTCGTACCACCGTTCAAAAGAGTGGGTATTCGCTGTAGAACCGTACTCTGTGAGGAGTAGGTAAGATAAACACTGCACGTCCAAACTCTCTGAGGACTAACGTTACCACTTGAAAAAAAGGAACACAAATAGATTTAGGAGAAAAACGAAGTAGATCTTAAAATTGCCTTGATACATTGACACATAGAGGGATATAGACAAATACCCTACGTAATTAAAAAAAAAACCGTAATTATACAAGGAAACTATAGCCAACTTGAGAGAGACGAGAGCTTACGGATAGTTTTTGATAGTTTTTCTGAAGGCAGAAATCGAAATAAGTTATTTTTTGATTAAAACTAAAACCGAATGCTACAAAAAATATTCGCTTTGAGTGGCGGCTAGAAAACCTTAGAGGAGGCCTTTATTTTGATGTACAATTTAAAGGTTGTCGGGAAAAATTGTGATTAATATCGATTCATTTCGATGAATAGAGTTCGACCAGACGTTTCTATTGATGTATCATTCGATGGGTTTCAGAAGAATGATATTTTTTGATAATTATGACGCAAAATCGATTTCGCTTAACTTAAGAAATTTCATTGTTCTCATTTTCCTGGAGCTTATTCCGAGATATTCGCACTAGAATATATTCTCGTCTCGCCAGCTTTCAGATCAACTGCAGAATAATAATTATAGGCATGTTTTTTTTTGTCAAAATGCAATATAATTTACTTGAATCCAATTGCAATAGAGAACGATATGAATTTTTACCAAGCTTTGTACGAATCCTTTCACGGACACTGCCTCTAACGAAGAACTGACAAAACTTCCAAGAGTATCAGGCCCGGGGCACACACGCGATTTTTGTCGCGATATCGCAACTATTCAGTGCACACTTGCGACATTTTACCGCAGGTTTCAATCTTTAGATTGAGTTTGTCTTTCAACATAGCCGCGTTTTATTATCCTCACTAACCCATATGGGTTACCCCGTGATAATAAAACGATCTGGGTTAAAAAGGTTGAAGTTTAAGCTATGTTTTTTTCCGAGACGCAACCCTCACTTTAATTTTATTTTGCTTTTCCACAAATAACTTGTTTTTATTAATTAATTGGATTGACTTTCATCCTATGGCTTTATAAAACTGTGGCTAAGAGAGGAATACGCGTTATTTTTTATGAATATGCCTGATATTAATAAATCTTTCTACAATAACTTCTCTTTTGTCTCACACTCGCCATCTATCCGCCATATTTAGAACTAATTTTTGAGTTACAAAATAAACCCCGATAGCTATCGGGGTCCCAGGTTGTTGTTGTTTTGTGTATAAAAAATTAACCCATATGGGTTAGTGAGGATAATAAAACGCGGCTAATGTAAAAAAAGGAAAAAAAAAGAATTATTTTTGCGTATCTCGTGCATAAAAATTATGTTCTTAATAAAAAGAAACGACGTCACTGACGTTAATGACCATCGGCTAACAAAAGGACTATTTTATTCATCGTTTTAGAATATGAGACAAAATCCTGAACATTTTTTTTTACTATTTTCGAATAAGTGTAAGATCTTTTGATGAGTTGGCGGTCAAAGTTTCACCAAAAATCAAAATAAAAACCAAATATAAAGAAACCAGTATCAAAACTATCCATATTTTCCCTCTCAATTTGATCAAAACTGGCGGTAAAAAATTGCATGTGTGCACCGCACAATAGAAAACAATGTACTACAAGACACAAATGCGATTTTTTGTCGCCGCGACATCGCTGCGATATCGCAGAAACTTTTGCGACATTTTACCGCAGAAATGTCGCAGAAGTGTCGCTGCGATATCGGAAGTGTGTGTGCACCACTCCATTTGATTGTGAGTACCGATGTCGTAAAAGTGATATCGCCGCGACAAAAAATCGCGAGTGTGCACCGGGCCTAAAAGCGCTTCTCAACTTTGCCGTTCGGAATCGGCGTTAAATTGTAGCCTTGTAGCCTTGTAGGTCCCCTCAATTCTTCACACGCACCCAGAGAATTCTTGATGAGAGTAAGTCACTTAGGCCTTGGATCTTCAAGATCTGTCGCGCCACTCTATTTTATTCGTAGTAGGTACATACGTTTTTCCGGACTTCTCCGAATTTTTTACTAAAACATTTGTTCCGTTCGAAAAGTTATTTGTAAACAATTGTATCCAGAATTCTATGCAAGAAATTGATTTTAAGTGTTGTGTTGAAACTTTTTGTGAGTTTTCCGAGTTTTTCATCAAGAATTTTCTGTTCTTGCATTCGATGTCAGGCATTCTGGAACAAAACATTCTTCGCGAAAAATTAAGTTTTCGACTTATGTATGTAATGTTTAATTTTTTCAGTTCTCTGACCCTTCCATAATATGGTTTTACTTTTTTTTACAGAACTATCCCTGAATACAACAGTATTTACCATGAACTTTTCATAAACATCAGTTGGGCCGTTTAGAAGTCTATACAAATGGCGGCGGCGGCGGCGGGGCCAGCTGTGAAGGAGCAAACAGTAAGAAGTTTTTCGGCTCAAAAAATTCACCAAAATTGCACTCTTACGTAATGATTTTTGCACAAAAACACGGTGTGAATCATATCGATGACAAAGTGTAATCTTGTTTTTGTGCATCATTTGGTGAAACATTGCCCGTTTGTTGGTGCTGAACGCTGTTGGTGGTCTTCTTAACAAATTAGTCTGGCGGGTCAGGCTGCGGATCGTGACTTATAGTCAGGGGGTTGGAGTTGAAATAGAAATGGTTCTTTGGCAATTATTTTTACCAAAATCAACGAGCGATACGCTCGAAAATTTTCAAAATGAACCTATATGTCTCCGAAAGACTGCAAGGCATTTGAGTTGGCAAAAAATGGATGAGATAAGTAAGTGCAACAGAAGAACAATTTTTGGTGCCAACTTCAATATCTGTCAGAGGAAAATGCCAAGTATCCTGTGGCTTTTGATAAATTAAGGAATGTGGGAACATCCACTAGAATTGTGTAAGAACAGGGCGCTATAGCACCCAACGCACTTTTTACTTTTCAGTTTAACTTTGCAAATTGTGTTTCACCAACCACAAATCTGCAAAGTGAAAAGTACTTTTCTGAAAAGTGAAAATTTTTGCAAATTCAAAAAGAATTGTTTGATTTCGTTTCATCAAACGAAAAAACTTTGCACTTTGCATTTCAAATACTGAAAAGCTTTTCAATAAATTAATTAATATATGTATAGAATACAAGCCTATCCCTGCCGTGTAACCCGTGATATCTAACTCTAACCGGGATTAAAAGTGGCCTTTATCATTTTCTGAGCCCTTCATTACCACTACTGAGGGAAAATATCATCTCGATCCCTTGCTCTATGCAAGGAACCATACATTTTACGGGTGAACCGATATTTATGAAATTTTCATGGTAAAGTTTCATTCAATGAGTTGGAAAACTGGAAGAATCAAACATAGATCGAAAACTTCATTTATATTTATGTACATACTAGCTGACCCCGTGAACTTCGTCTCGCCGCCCTTCAGAGCAACTCCATTTTGAAATTTTCCAGTTTTCCATTTGGAAACCAATGCACCTGCAATAATACGCATTTTTCCCTACGAAAACCAATGAGTTGCCCGAATTTTTCATCAAGAACTTTCTATTTTCAATTCGAAAACTCATTCTGAAATTTTCCAGTTTTCCATTTGGAAACCAATGCACCTGATGCAATAATATGCAATTTTTACTTTGAAAACCAATGAGTTTTCTGAGTTTTTCATCAAGAACTTTCTGTTTTACATTCGAAAGCCCATTTTGAATTTTTTAAGTTTTCCATTTGAAAACCAATGCACCTGCAATAATTTAAAAAAAATTTCCATAAAAACCATCTACAGACTAACACGAACAAAATAAAAAAAAAATAGCCAAATTCGTCCAGCCGTTTGTGAGTTATTCGATTATAAACGAACAGGATTTCATTTTTATATATATAGATATGTAATTGACATTATATTTCAATTCCTGTTTCTTGGAATTATCCCTTTTGGCCTAAGGGGATATATTCACTTAACTGCAATTAACCCACTACACTAACTTACCAGCATCCGACTCTTCCACAAACCGATATTTTCGATTGGCTGTTGCCAATCCAAGCGACATTGCTAAACAAGACTTCGTTCCAAGCTTCTGATTTTTGCTTTTTCGACGCAACGTTATTTTGGAACGAAGCTAATAGGTGGGGAGCCCCCATACAAGAAATTCCCGTCATCGCGCCCACTAAAATTTTTAATGAGATTCGCTTGGTCGGCTTGGCTTTATCTTTTATTCCTCATTAAAAATTTTAGTGGGCGCGGTGACGGGAATTTCTTGTATGGGGGCTCCTGGGCTATAAGAGAATATCCTTCAATTGAAAAATAAACGAAATAAAGAAGCTTGTTTTTACAATCATAATAAATTTAGTTCAGTACGACTCATTTTGAAAAGAATCGTGCAATATTAGGTTCGTCCTTTTACTTTTTCTGTAATTTTTGTAAAAACTGTCAAAAATCGAGTAGTGGGGATGAAATTTTGTGCTTCTACCAAAAAGTTAAGAACACTTGACAGCAAAAATCTCCACAAAATTATATCAAACGTCAACAAAATTCAATGTACTTCTTATGGTTTGACAGAACTTACAAAAACTGCCACAAGAAATTTTTGTGGCTAAAGTCGGGAGATAGGGGAAATATTTGACTCCTCAGTGACAAAACTTACAATAATCGAGAGTAAAAGAACAGAAAAGTGGGAGAATTTGTGAGTTTTCGGCAGTTTTCGGCATTTTTCGGCAGTTTTAGGAAGTAAAAGAACGACCTTGTCTATCTCTATGACATTCTGTCATCAAATTTTGTTTTTGACATTTTCACTTTTTTTATCACTAACGGAGTTGTTCACTTTTTAAAATTTGTAATAGCAACGCAAAGAAGCCCAACCCTTATTATTTGTTTCACTTTGCAATTTTTCAAATTAGGACTGAAAATGAAAAAGGTACATTTTAAGTTGGTGAAACGCCCACACTTTTCATTTTGCAAAAAACAAAAACATAAAAAAGTCAGAAACTTTTCATTTTCGGTGAAACACTTTTTACTTTTACTAACAGGAAATTATTATTTTGAAAAGTTGCAAATTGAAAAGTAAAAAGTTGTTGTTTAGACGAAGGATGGCCGAGGAGTAATGTTAAAAAACTTTTTGGACTCTCGAAGGTAATCGTAATGGAAAACATGCGGGGATGCTTTTGGTCAAATGATGTAAACAAACACATCTCTAGGTACCTCAAATCAATGCTTTTTTTTTTTTTAGAATGGCAATGATCTGCTTCACTGCATTGCAGTTCAGTCCACAGAGACATTTGAACATTCTCGAGGTATTTCTTAACACGAAATTCAGAAACAAAAATTAACATGAAAGAGTTTGAAGAAGGTGATTCAACAAATTTTGATCAATTTTAATATAGACGGTCGTAGAAAACTTATCTAAAGCCAAAAGTGGCAAAATAGATTAGTTCTGTTCAGTGGCGTAGATAGCTTTTCGCTATGGGGGGGGATAGATCTAGTTCGCTCATTTTTACTTCCGACATCTATACTAATATATAAAGCTGAAGAGTTTGTTTGTTTGTTTGTTTGAACACGCTTATCTCAGAAACTACTGGTTCGAATTGTTATTGAGTTGGATAGTCCATTAATTGAGGAAGGTTTAAGGCTACATAGCATTAAGCTACGACCAATAGGAGCGAAGAATCAGTGGAAACTGTGAAAAAACGGCAAGAAAGCATTAATTTTTTTGTTTGTGTGAACGCGCTTATCTCAGGAACTGCTAAATCAAATTGAAAAATTCTTTTTGTGTTGAATAATCCATTTATCGAGGAAGGCTTTAAGCTATACAGAGTTACGGTGCGAATAATAAGAGCAGAGCTTCAGTGAAAAGTCTTACTAAAACGGGGAAAAAAATACTTATTTGAAGGCTTCGAGTTAAGAAGAATTTTGACTTAGGGAGAGTCGACTAATATACAATTTCAAAATAACTTCGCAACCGAATTCCCGCGCATGATGCACAAGTCAAGACGCACCTCTGGCCGGAGCACGAGGGAGAGACGGACGAATTCGCGGGCAACTGCTAGAGTGCTAGTATAGAATATATGAAAAGTTTTGAGTGTTTGTCTGTATTTCTGTAAACGCACCTGCAGCCTTAACCACTGGTCCGATTGATTTAAAACTTGAAAATTAAAGGTTTGAGAAAATTCGCTATGGTGTTTTTTTTTTATTTTTTTTTAAGATCAGAATTTAGGGAAGCCACCATACAATTTGTTTTGGCCAAAAACTAAAAGTTTCAATTTTCTCAAAAACGATTTTTTTTTAAACTTCCTCCAAAACCTCTCATAAAATCGTTTTTTTTCTTATTAGATTTTTTCGAAAAACAAAACCCTGATCAGCTCCTTTTTTTCTGAAAGTACGTTTAAATTGCCCAAATAATATTTTATTTTCAAACAAATTTTACAAATTTGTTTGTATTTTTTTTTAAACATTTATAAACTTTTTTTCAAAATTCTATACCTCGAAATCGGATCAATATTTAAAATCGAAATTCACGAATAAAATGTTAATTTACATATTCTTGAATACTTTAATTTTAGGAAATTTTCGTAGTATTATATATATAAAAAAATAATTTAAAAAAAAGCCACTTCAAATAATTCGTACAAATAACTCGCAAAATTACGATGAATGATTGTCAATCTGCCGCTTGTGTAAGGCATGCTTTATGTAATGGGTAATAGCGCATTTTGATTTCTGGTTACCGTTAGGATTCGCGTTAACTTCACCACAGTTGTGCGAACATTTGTGTTCGTATGGATGAGTGTGTTGCGTGTTTGGGGCGATTTCTTACACTAAATTAACAATGTGACACACGGTGAGAAGAAATTTAAATAACTTTCAATTTTTGTGTCGGTGTGGGCTTTTGTGGAAAGCTTTAGTTAAGCTCTTTTTCTTGCACGTTTATCTTTTATTATCAATTGGTGAGAGACGTTAAAAATAAACTTTTTAAAGATCGATACAAGAAAGAAATTCAAAATATTAGGTGATTAAATAAATAGAGTGGCGCGACAGCTCTTGAAGAGCCAATGCCTAAGTGGCTTACTCTCATCAACAATTCTCTGAGTGCGTGTGAAGAATTGAGAGGACCTACAATTTAATGCCGATTCCGAACGGCAGAGTTGAGAAGCACTTTTTCATGACAGATTGATACTCTTGGAATATTTGTCAGGTCTTCGCAAGATGCAGTGCCCGTGAAAGATGAAAGAAAAACTTGGCCTGAGTACTCGAACCAACGACGTTCTGCTTAGCAGTCAATGCACTTACCAACTAAGCTACGGGCAACTATATTAGGTGATTAGCCGAAGTAATAATTTCTTTCAGATGAAGTTGACTTTGTGTTTTCCCCGTAGACTGTAGGTATAGAATGTACAATTTACAATGCCTCTAGGAATCCTGTGAGTACTAATAAGACTTGATTCACGTAGGAAGTAGGTACTAACATTCAGAGTGCGTTTCTTTAACTTATTTGGCATGACTTAGTTATGTTGAACAATTATGAATCCCAATGGGGGGGGATATATCCCCCTGATCCCCCCCCTATCTACGCCACTGGTTCTGTTAACTGTTTGATTTGATTTTGTTTCCTATTGCAACTGTGAATGATGAAAAGAGTGTCTCAGGATTGAAATAGAATAAAAAATAATAATAGAAAAAAGACCCAACAATTTTTTTTGCCGTTAGTTTTAACTTCGTCTTCTTCTTAAGGTAAATATGAATCCTTTTTATAACAGAGAATAAACCATTAGTAAAAAGAAAACCAACGAGTGATATAACGAAAGCTCTCTCTCAATGAATATTGTCAAAGTTGAACAAAAAAGGCAATTAATCTCCTTTCACTATACATCAAGGTTAACACATAAATTTTATAAGCAACGAAAAAGCATGAGAATTATCACACATAAGATCTCTGTAATAAATTCTTTTCCATTTAGCAAGTTTCTTACAAATTTCCACACTTACCCAATGTTGTGTTGTCATAACCATCACAAAAAACAACTCCGGTATTGATAGGATTCCAATTATCACTGACCACGCGAATAGTCCCCACGACAAGCCCGTTACCAAGCCATGAATTAAAATTGTTGTGGCTACAAACACAATAAAGTATTGTGTGCACAACACATATGCTGAATTTGGTAGATCTCCTCTCGCCTCCAATATCCACGAGACCTCACAAGAAAACGCAGCCAAATAACCAATCTGGAAACACAACAAAACAATAAATTAATTAACTTTGCAAATTCAGTTGTTGTCAGTTCATTAATCTTCTTATGTATTTCTCTAAACATCAGCAATAAACTTTCTAGATGCTTTGTTTCTTCACTTTAAATAGAAATATTGATTGCGAGCAAATAATTATAACGGTTTTTCATGTATTGTTGTTATTCTCGTCTTCCGTTTTACATGAAACCGATACCAACAGATTATCTCGGAGCTCGGACTGACCGACGACAATGTGCGGCGTCAAACAATGCCCACGAATGAATATCGCAAAATTGCCACCATTGTGCAACACCAAACAAGATTTTTAGAAAAACAAACACAACTTTCACACAACTAGATCAATCCAAAGAGCCGTTTTCTGTTCGATATGGTTTTAGTTTGAACAACAGAAGAAATTAAAACATACCAAAAGGAGTGCAGCTGCAATACAACATATCAGGAACAAGTTTGCCTTGATGAAACGCTCCATTATGCGTTCATTCCAAAAATCACATAAACGACCTAGTACACTAGTTTATGATGATGATGTCGCTGTCGCCGCTGGCGAATTGGGTGGAGTAGCACCAACTATACAGCCAGCTTCCATCATTTTTGCGCCATTTGGATAGCTCATAATAAAGGTGTGTTGATGTCGTTGAGGGATGAATCACTTTTTTGTTTCTTCCCACTCACACACAAAAATTCACTAATTAGTGATGACTATCAAAGCTCGCAAGGCCAACATCATTGTTTGGCTCCAAATAAAGTTCAATATACTCCAAAGTGTTTGTCCGCACTTTACACCTATAAGTAGGAAGGCAAATATCATAGACGAGGAAGAGGTACAAATTCTATAACTGAATTCATTTCTTTTCTTTCTACACACCACACAATAGTCCCGTTAAAAAAAATTAAGAAAACGCATAAAATCGAGAAGTTACACACGAAGTTCGAAGCTCAGCTCTTTCGTTTTAATTATTATTTGGAATGTCTCTAGCTTTTTTCTTGTCAATTTGCCACCGGATACCAACGTCAATTGTTCAAGCACTCGAAGGCAACGAATGATTACCAAAAATTATGTACATGCAGCAGCAAAAAGAAGGAAAAACGTTAAAACGCGTGCGAAGAATGTTAAAAGCCAACATAAACATTGGCGTTGTTCAAATCACTAACGAAGATGGCTTTTGCCAATCAAAGTTAACCATAAACAGACCGTTTCACTGTTCATCGCAGTACTATTAAATTTGCTACCATTACTTCTATGTCCACTGTTCGTTAGATCTAACTGTTATCACTCGTTGTTTTTTTGCAATTATAATTTTCCTGATGGCTGCGATGTTAAATGGAGGCAGTAAATTCGAAACTGTAAGTAGAGGAAGAGAAAAAGGTCAAACTGCAAAATAAACAGAGAGGCGTGAATCATGGAGACTTCGATGATACCTTAGGTGCGGTATGACACAGTTCTCTGACGCAATCTCGCAATTCGTCTCGATTAGCATAGCAGGAATATTTTCAACGCTACGTAAGGCATTTTTCACACTTTTGCTCGGAAAGATTCTCTCATAATTCACTGTTATGTTTGCAATTTGCACGTCAGCCATGGATACATATGTGAGGGGGGCAATTCAAATCATGGGCTTTACGGTATATTGCAGTTTCAACCATAACATTTTTTTGGTTGTTCCGGGAAACTCCGCGACGTCGACGATACGTTTATTGTCATTAAACCTTTCACTTTTATTGAAAATGACAAAGAAGACGACTAAAGAGCAATGACAAGGGCTTTTGCATTGTTTTGATTCGGATTCCGATTAGGTTTCCATTCATATTCAAATTTTGTTGAAAACACTTTTGTTTCGGTTGCGATTTCTCTTCGAATTTTGAAATGAATTTGAGTAAAAGTGAATTTTCATTATAATCGTCTTAATCCATTATTAATTGATATCTGTCACAGTTTTAATTGCATTTAAGAGGGGGACTTTGGAACCGTTTAATTTTGTTCTTCGTGGCAAGGGAAAAAAAGTGAAAACAAAAGAGCTGAGTGACGAACTCGATTATAATACGCGATCGTTTAATCCATCGAAATGAAATTGAGTGGAAGGCAGCGCGTGTCTCACCTGTTGGGGATCTGAAAGAGAACTAACTAACTGTTTGCCAAGGCGATGAAGTTGAGCTCATCTCACCTATGCCCGGAGTGACTATTGTGAATGAAGAAAAGAGCTTTTACCAACGAGCAACGAGTTCACAGTAGGTTTGAATGCAAATTTGAGATCCAAAAGTATTTTAAATTCAAACATTGTAGCGGCATTGTTTTGGATTTTATTGTTTTCTTGGTTATTTTCGTCGTGCTTCAATTTCAAGACAATTGAGAGAGAAAGCCTGCCATAAACAAAGTGTAAAGTGAAGTCTATTATTTTTATTACAGTCTTTGGCAGCATGCTTAAGTTTTTTTGGGTGGATAAATTGCTACTTGACGCAACATTGAAACTGATACTCTTTACTGCCACTCCGGAGCGCTTCTTGTGTGAGATTGAGAGTGTTCAAGGGTTTGGCTGTGGGATTGTATGTGGGATTATTCATTAGCATAAAGATGTGAAGTTGAAATCTTCATCGTTTGTTTTTTATTTCGTTTGTATCTTAACAAATTGTGAAGCATTGACATTTCTTATTCAAATGTTCGTCAGTTATGAAACTTGCTACCATTTGATGTCTTAATGCTCTGTGAGAGTTTTTTTCTTGTGTTCATCTTGAGCAATGACTTGAATTGAATGTGTTAAACAACCATCAGCAGTTAGTTGAATCCAAATAATGTTACACATCCAACAAGGCAGAGGAAGACATTTGTAAGATTGGTTGTAGCTTTTGTTTTTATTATGATTTATTGTGGGAATGCGTGTGAAGGTGTTCTAGGTCATTAAGAACTTTTATTGTTCCATGGTCTAATGCTTTGAGGGAAGCTAAAGAGATGTCCGTGTTTTTATGGCAACTAACTACCGACTCTTTAAGTCATTTAAAGTTGCTATTGGCAAAATAAAGGGAAGAGGATTTAAAAATCT
Organism: Sphaerophoria taeniata; assembly: GCA_943590905.1. Classification (NCBI taxonomy): domain Eukaryota; kingdom Metazoa; phylum Arthropoda; class Insecta; order Diptera; family Syrphidae; genus Sphaerophoria; species Sphaerophoria taeniata. The sequence goes on along the minus strand of OX016540.1, from coordinate 10,490,576 downwards.
CTTATATTGGCAATAAAACGTGTACTTGAAAAGATGAGAATTAAGGAAAACGAAAGTAAAAATAATTCTTCGTTCAATTCATTGTTAAGCTGTCGGTGTTTAAAATGACTCATTCCCCCGACATGCAGTTTGGATTCCGCAGAGGATACTCCACACTAGATCCTTCGCAGTGGCGATTCCTGGTCAAGTTTTGTGGGTTAGCTATATCAACGTTCTTCGGGAAAGTTTAAAATACAACTAAAAAAATTTGCACGACAGGGTCGCACGCACTTTGCTTCAGTACTCCAAACTTAACACACAACAAAAACATTAAAAATAAAAACAAGTATTTTAAATTCATAAATAAAAATTTAAATTGAAATATGTATAGATACATAAAAAACACATTTTATTTGAAAAAAAATTATGCCATAAGATTTCTTTAAAAGTTGTTTATTTATTTATTTATTTTTTTAACTAACATGGAGAGGTTTTCCTTAAATTATTTTTTATGTATAGGTACAATTTTTCTAGAATGTCCTAAAATTAAGCTGGGTATGCAGTATTTAGAAACAAGTTAATAACATTTTTTTTTAAACTAAAAAATTTTATATGTTTTTTGAAAACAAAATATTATTTGAGCAATACATAAATACTCCTAAAAAAAATTTGCACGACTCGGTCATACGAACTTGCTCCTGTATTCCAAATTATAACTCATAAAAAAAAATTTAATTCGTAAATAAAAATTTAAATTGAAATATCTACCTCAAAAAAAGATTCAATCTGAAAAAATATGATGTCATATAATTTCTTAAGAAATTGTTGATTTTTGAAATTAAAAAAAAAAATCGTCGGAGCGGTTGTTTTTTAAATTAATTTTTTATATATAAAATTTTTTGAAAATGTCTTAAAATTAATTTGGGTATGCAGCATTCAAGAATGTTTAACTATATACATTTTCTAAGGAAATTGCAATTTCAAATTTCGATCCGTTTTAGAGATACAGAATTAAAAAAATTTTTGTTTAAATATTTAATAAAAAATCCAAAAAATTTTTTGAATACAAAATATTATTTAAACAATATAAAAGTACTTAAAAAAAAATTACCCTGATCGGACTTTTAGTTTTCGAGAAAATCTGATAACAAAAAAAAACGGTTCTATAGGCGGTACGGTTTTGGAGCAATACAAAAATATTTTTTTTACATAAAATATATCAGAGTTTTAAACAAAAATTTTCGAGGAAGTTTGAAAAAAATCGTAGGAACCATTTTTGAGAAAATTGAAACTTTTGGTTTTTGGCCAAAAAAATCGTATGGTGGCTACCCTAAATTTTGAAAAAAATGAAAAAAAAACGACCCACGCGAATTTGCTCAAACCTTTAATTTTCAAGTTTGATGTCAATCGGACCAGTGGTTAAGGCTGTGCGTTTACAGACAGACGGAATCGCCGGACCCACTTTTTTCGACTTCTTTATCATCGTAATGTGATATCTCATCATTACCTAAATTTTGTTTACGAATGCAATACTTGCAATATATTCTATATGTCGCAAGTAGAAAGACGTTAATCGGACTGAAGCTGCCCGTGGCTTAGTGTTAAGATGCGTTGGCTGCTTAGCAGAACGTCACGTCGTGGGTTCGAGTCCTACACGGGTCCATAAAGTTTTTAGTTTATCTTTCACGGGTACTGCCTCTTGCGAAGACCTGACAAATCTTCCAAGAGTATCAATCTGTCATGAAAAAGTGTTTCTCAACTTTGCCGTTCGGAATCGGGATGTTTAAGAAAAATCGGAGTAGCTGTTTTTGAGAAAATTGAAGCTTTGGCCGAAAAAATTGTATGGTGGCTACCCTAAATTTTGATTAAAAAAAAAAAATAAAAAACGACCCATCCAAATTCGCTCAAACTACTATATTTAAAATTAATTTCAAGTCAACGGAAGCAGTGGTTAAATCTATTGATGCAATTATAGACAGACAGACGGACGGACGGAATCGTCGGAGCAGTTTTTTCGTCTTTTCTATCATCGCTTATTTTTGATTGGAATCTCAATTTAAATACACTTGTAAAAAATTTCAAAATAAATATTTATTTAATATAACAATAAGATAAAAATTAACATTAATAACAACAAACCTCCTACCCCACAAAATACAAAAAATCAATAAGTTGCTGGCTGAAGCGCAAATTTTTCGCTAAACCTTCATTGTTCTTCATACCCTTAATACAGTAACGACTTACGAGTCGTACACGAAACAAAACCCTCATGAAAAAATCTATCATGAAACTATGTTTAGCTCAAAAGTTAGCGCTAACAGATTTCATACAATCTTCATAAACAGAAAATGAACACATTTGAATAAATGCCTTCAAAAATGAACAGGAGGGTTAGCGCAAAAATCACGGCTAACTATGAAACGAGAACACAACACAACAACGACAGGCAAGAGATGCGATACGATTCGTACACGATACACGAACACGATTCGATTACACGAAACACGAGTAACCATAACGAGATCTGTAACTGTATGTGTTGGCTCTTGCCTGTCGTTTCGTTGTTTTGTTCTCGTTTAATAGTTAGGCCGTGTGCGAATTCAGTTAAAAATGGGTTAAAACTTGACGTTTGGTTAAATTTTGACACTTTGCATTATTTGACTAGCTGCTGAGCAGGTTAAAATATGACAGTAGTGGTTAAAAATTCATCCATTTTTATTTTTTAACCACAATTCATCCAATTCGCACACGGCCTTAAGTTAGCTGTGATTTTCGCGCTAACCCTCCTGTTCTTTTTTGAAGGCATTTATTCAAATGTGTTCATTTTCTGTTTATGAAGATTGTATGAAATCTGTTAGCGCTAACTTTTGAGCTAAATATAGTTTCATGAAAGATTTTTGCATGAGAGTTTTGTTAGCATGCAATGAAAAATACATATTGGTTTTGTTGCGTTTAAGTTGCTATTAAGTACCTACAATATTGTAACGTATTCGTTGTCGTTTATTGACTTTTACATAAGAATGTTTATACAGGATGATTCACGAGCGTTGTGCCAAAAAGCTAGAGCGTGTAGGTTGAGTTGAGACAAGAAAAAAATCGTATGGGAGGGGGGGTCTATTCCCCCCCGTTTAGCCGGGAGGGGCAATTTTCTGAAAAATTGACTTATTTTGTAGAAAAAAAATATTAAAAATCAACGGCTTCGTTTACAACACCGTGCTATACCTTTCTGAAAAGCCAAAAACTTTTTCTTTCACTTCGTTTTTAAATTAAATTGTTTTAACGAATAGTTTAAAAAAAATAAATTTTCAAACTCAAAATTTTCCAAAAAAAGCATTAAAAACATTTTTGAACTAATTTTTTTCAAAATTTTATGTAATTAAGTACTAATTTTGTTTTAAAAATGCAATGTCTTTGTTAATTTTTAGTCGAAAACAGAAAACCGGATGCAAAAATGTCTTTTCGTTTTTGAGAAATTAAAAAAAAACCAAAACCGCTTTTTTCAAAAAAAAATCTTTATTTTTATTTTTACCTATCTGGACTTTTTGTTTAATTTATTAGTTTAATTTATAAATTTAATTTTTTGTAATTGGAGTCTTATGAGGACTCAATAAAGTAGAAAAGTATTGAATATTCCCTGGATTAATCATTTTTTTCATTGATTCCGTCTGCCATTGACCTTTCACTTCTAGCTCTCAGTGCTCTCGTCGGCGGATTCTTGAAAACATGCTACGACTTGGGCGCCATCTATTGGGATATCTTTCAGCGTAGAGTCTTTCAGCTTCCCGATCTCGACAATAAGTTAAACCGTAGCAGAAGTTCCTGTCCGCTAACTCTTCTCGAGCGTATGAGTTTGTTATTGTTATGTGTTGATGAGTTAATATTTTAATTGTAAATGGTTGTTTAGTAAATATGCGATGCCTTTTATTCACCTTTAGGTTATTAATTGTTTTCTCATTCAAGAAAAATTGCAGTTTAATTAATCCTAAGCCCCTAGCAGCCCTTCGTCGGCGAGTGACCGCGGCCCAAGGTATAGTAAGAAAAAATTGCAGGTCAGTTTTCAGACGTTATCAATGAACAAAATGATTAATCCAGGGAAAATCCAATACTTTTCTACTTTATTGAGTCCTCATAAGACTCCAATTACAAAAAATTAAATTTATAAATTAAACTAATAAATTAAACAAAAAGTCCAGATAGGTAAAAATAAAAATAAAGATTTTTTTTTGAAAAAAGCGGTTTTGGTTTTTTTTTAATTTCTCAAAAACGAAAAGACATTTTTGCATCCGGTTTTCTGTTTTCGACTAAAAATTAACAAAATTAGTACTTAATTACATAAAATTTTGAAAAAAATTAGTTCAAAAATGTTTTTAATGCTTTTTTAGAAAATTTTGAGTTTGAAAATTTATTTTTTTAAACTATTCGTTAAAACAATTTAATTTAAAAACGAAGTGAGAGAAAAAGTTTTTGGCTTTTCAGAAAGGTATAGCACGGTGTTGTAAACGAAGCCGTTGATTTTTAATATTTTTTTTTTTACAAAATAAGTCAATTTTTCAGAAAATTGCCCCTCCCGGCTAAACGGGGGAGAATAGACCCCCCTCCCATACGATTTTTTTCTTGTCTCAACTCAACCTACACGCTCTAGCTTTTTGGCACAACGCTCGTGAATCACCCTGTATATTATATTAGAAATAAAATTAATATGTATTCTGAAATTATTGGTTTAGCGCCGCTAAACTAGCCAACAATGAGGAATCGCCCCTGATCCTTCGGTGACATTCCAGTCAGCCGTCACCTCTGCTCGAGACAGCAATCGACACCGTTTGAGGCCCTCATCCACAAGCTCCGTCTAATAGGCATACCTCAGAAACTAATCAAAATATTATTTTCTTTTAGTTCTCCCGTTCTTCGTGGAAGCTGAAAAAAATAAGTTGACAGTAAAGGACATTATGGCGGGAGTGACCCAGGGTTCGAAGCTTTGTCCTCTATAGCTTGATGCCGTTGGGCCAACTTGCGCCATCAGACTGTGAGAATCTGCCTGACTCACTCACATTCGCTTTATCCAACTCATTTATCAAAGCATTCCGAATGGTTGAAGCCCACATAAATAGACTCCATGATGACAAGGATCAACACCGCCAAGTGGGCAAGTCGAAGTTGGTATGCTTCAACCGCAGCCGTTGTAGATCGCAGCAGCGTGCAAAAACCTAAATCTGAAGTTTCCAAATGGATCCACCATTTAAGCAAAAAAGAACGCCAAATACCTCAGAGTCAACTTCAGCGAGCTGTTTCATTTCAAGCGGATTCAAGAGCAGTGATAGCCAAAGCTAAACTAGGTTAGGTTGGGTTAAAGTGGCTGCGGATAACCATTGTGATACCACATGAATCTAGAGAATTACTTCTTACTAGTCAAAACATTTTGAGCTTTTAATAAAGCGAAGAAGATATTTGGTATCCTTATTAGCTAGTACACTGGGATCTGGGATTATCATAAAAGTATTCTCCCAGATGAAGTTTGCGTCTTAGTGAAAGAGCAGGGCATGTGCAGAGAAGGTGAGAGATTGTTTACTCTTCTTCCTCGTCCATACAACTCCTGCAGAAGTCATTTGAGGCTACACCAAGTCGTATTGCGTGTCTGCCTATAAGACAGTGTAAAGCTAAAGTAGCTTCCATCACATTAATTTCCTCTTTAAGAAGAAGACCGGACTAAGCAAGCTTTAAAGGTGGTTGACCATATCCAATCAAGCCACTGGACATACTTCTTGATGAAGCAGCAAGGAAGATGGTTGCAAATGTTGTCGACATCCCGAACCAAGGTACCTGAGTGCCATGGATATTCCAGAGGAAATGACAAAGAACAATGAAGAAGCAGTTTCCTTTAATGCATAACACCGGGGCTGAAAGCTGACTGCAAACTACAGGAACAGGAGGCAGTAGATTGGACTTTTTTCGATCGAAATAACAGGAGACTCCTGTTATAACAGGAGAAACGGCAGCACTGTATGTATTCTATTATACTGTCAGTTGAAAACGTCAACGCTAACGCACTGACGGATTCTATGGGTCGGCCTCGGCCCCTTAAGTCTTTTCAAAGAATCTGAAAAAACCCTTTGATTTTCAATTCCAACTACGGATGGGTAGTGATGGGTGGATAGAGACTTAAGATAGATAGGGTTTTTGGAAATAGTCTTCTTTTATAAAAGGGATTAATATCTATACATTTAATTTAAATGATTTATATTTTAAATGTCGGGACGGCGCGAACGCCATTCCCGGCTACCAAAAATTACACGAACGAGTTATTCACATTAGGAACAATCGCGTAGGTCAATCCAACCGTAGTGCAATGGCCAGACCTCACTTCGGGGGAACCGCCTTAATGATCACGGTAGCCCCTACGCCAGGTAAGTATGCTTTACAGTTATTCTGCTTGCTCTCTTATCAATTTTCTCACCGTAAGCGAACGTGAATTATAAGCAATTATAAAACTATTTGTGAAATGGACTTCATCCCTTTTCAGCTGGGGTGAGTTTTTGTACTTTTGTTCAAATTCTTCGTCCATGACACACAAACTCATGGACGAAGAATTTTTAGAACAGGAAATATACTTTGCAGAAGTATCTGTATGAAAATAATAATAATTAGTTGCAGCATCGCTTTCTAGATAAGGGTGATCGTGAATCGTGATACTTGAGGACATTGCGAGGTTGAGACATGATTGATTACTAAAACTATAATATCATTACAAGTTGCACACAATTTTGAGTTCTGATTGATTAGAAATTAGCAAAGAAAAAAAATTTTCAAGGGATTTCCGGCCAAAGATGCAGTTAGTTACAATAATGTAGTCGATGAGACCGAGCAAATGTAGTCGTCTTTTAATGGCTTTCTGCACTACAGCAAAGTCTTTAGTAAGCCTTGTCTTTCGAGTGAGGAGTTTTAAACCCAGTTTTTTTTGCCAAACCGAAGTAGCAGCGGTTCGCTAGGGTAATTCTTCGTCGGATCTCCACTAAGGTGTCGTTTGTGGCATTGATGTTTGTTCCAAGGTAGGTGAACTCCTTGACTATCTCGAAATTGCTGCTACCAACAGTGACGTTTTGTCCTAGGCGGTGGACAGATGTTGCTTTGTTTGTTGATAGCATGTACTTTGTTTTGTTCTCATTGACTTCAAGACCAATGAGTTTCGCCTGTTCTTTAATCGCTGTGAAGGCCTCAAGCACAGCTCTCTTGGATCGACATTCCCTGGGATTCGGTGACTAGGTTTCCTTCACTGTTTCGAAGAGCCTGTGTCCGGGTTCTGAAACCAGAAGCTAATTGCTTCGACCTTTTAAAGACACTTCGGGTGTTGTTGTTGGCCCGCGATTCTTCTAGATCTTTGAGCTGAGAAACTGCGGATGCTCTTTACTTCCTTCGCAGTGTCTTTTTCTCATTTCTCCTTTTTGTTCGGTACTTTTCTTTTGGTGCTCTTGTTTTCCGTTAACGTGCATTTTTCGGCTCTCTTTTCAATAACGCGCATTCATCATAAATACCACGGGCTCTTTTTCGGGGTAACCTATGGTGGTCTCGGCTACATTTTTTATTATTTAGCGATATTGGTTCCACAAGGTGTTGACGTCTGTGTTACTTGGGAGGACGGCGGAGAGTCGCTCACTCACATGCTCACTGTAGTCTCCGAGGTGCTAAGGTAACCGATGTTGAACTTCCTTCTTTGGGCCGCACGTGTTTTTTTGTCGTTTGATAAATCGAGCTCTAAGCCTAGCCCCTACCAGAAAGTGGTCAGAGTCGACATTTGCTCCTCGGAAAGTGCGGGCGTTTAAGATGTTGTCGATTTGATTGGTGGTTCTACCATCCGGAGATCTCCAGGTTGCTGTGTAGACATTTCGTCTTCGAAAGATTTAACTTCGAGGTAATTAAGGACTTTGTCTACCTAGGATCCGCCATAAACTCAGACAAGGGCACCAGCGCTGAAATCAAACGAAAAATCACTTTTGCCAATCGCTTTTTCTTTGGACTTAGAAGGCAATAATTAAATATTAAAGTCCTCTCTCGAGGTGTCACTAAACAAAACGCTTATCATTCCAGTTCTTATAAATGGTGCAGAGACATGTACCTTGACAACATCGGATGAAAATTCTTCGGGGTGCTTCGGGAGAAAAATTCTTCGAGTGATTTTCGGTTCGTCTGCTTACATAGAGAATGGAGACGAAGATTCAACCAAGGACTGTAGTTCAGCGACACTGACCTAACCAGAAAAGTAAAGGTCCAACTACTTAGATTGTTGGGTCATGTAGAGCGAATGGTAAATAATGCTCCAGCACGTAGCCTTCGAATCCAACTCGGGAGGACGTTGTAGAAGAGTAACACCTCGACTCAAGTGGAGCAAACAGGTGGTAAATCAGCTCAACCAACTTTGCGTGCGAAACTGGAGACAGCTGCTTTTTGGATAAGGCCCTGGTCCTGGACTGTAGGGCCACCTTGAGTGGGTAAATATTTGAAACAAGCAAATGCAGTTTGCTATAGCAGACAAATATAGAAAACGTCACAAACCATCCGATGAGAAGGAAGAGAGAAATTGAAGATCCAAGCTGTAAAAAAACTGTTGGATGTTAATTTCAACTTCATTTTATTTGTATCAATAAAAATTAAACGCTTAATCAACAGTAATTCAGTTCAGTTCAATTAAAAAGTAAACATTAATTCATAAATTCCTTGAACCTCGTGAAACCAATTTTCAATTCAATTCAAAAAAAGGGATAATACTGATTTTACATTTTAATGGTCCGCTCGTGTATTTTATCGAGAACCTCTTGTATTTCTGGAGTGATGTTCCTGGTTTTGCACAGGACATTGTAGGCCTTCTGCAGCTGACCAGAAGCCGCACAACTGTAATCAATTCAAAGAGATCAGAAATTTGTCTAGTAAACAAAAGCAAAACTCACATATAAGCAGCTGTGTTGAGATTTCCAACCGATTCCAAGTATTTGATCCATTTCTCAGTTATTTCAGTCACTATCTTGTCATCTGGTTGGCAATGGATTTTGGCAATAACCAACGCTTCCTTGAAGAACTGTTTTTCCATCAGAATATTGATGACCTGCTTGATGTCGTGCAAGGCGATGAGATAAGTGGCAGCTTGTAAAATATGACCCTGTTCGATGAGTTGGTTGGTGAATGCTTGACAGCACTTTTTCCAGAACCTCAGAAATAAATAGAAAAACATAGAATCGTATTCAATGGACCAAAAGTTAACTTCTTACATGAACGACACCGAAGGAGCAAGAGAAACATGCCATTCAGTGAGACTCTTGGTTTCGATGCGCTTCACAATTTCCTGCTGGAGATTCGTGTTCACTTGGTACGTCAGAATGTTTGAAATCGACTTGGAGTCAGAAGATTGCTGGTTTCGAACTGTAAACGAACCCAACGGTTATATATACATGAATTGGGAAGCAAAAAAATAGTAACCTACTTTCTTCTTCGAGAATTCTCTTCGCATCGATTTTGGTTCCGAAGAGCTTTGGCCCCAGAAGCCGCTCCCTTCCATGAGACGAATCCAGCATAAATATCAGCTTGTCCAAACTGTCTTTGTTTATTTCCTTCGTTGTTAAGTACAATATGGTTTGTGGGTTCTACATGCAATCGTAAAGTTAAGACACGCGCAGTTACAAGAAAAAACAACATCTCACCTTCAAGAAGACTGAATCCTTGCATTCCTTGCAATGTGCATTGCCGGAAACTTCATTTTCCTGCTTCTCCTCCAGCTGCAGTTTAGTCATCAATCCCGCGACCTCATCCCCATTAGTTTTGACACTGATAGCGCTATCTGACTGAGCAATAGCTTCCCCCACTATTTCTTCCTTGTCCCTTCGCTTGCGGCGTTTTTCCGATTTCCCCTTGCCATCACTGTTTGGAATTCTTGTTGCCCACTGCACTCCGTCTAGAGTTTTCATCGTCTGCTTCTTCCATTTTATACTGGAATACTTTTGTGAAGTCTCAAGCAGCATATTGAACATTTCAATCGATGTTGTGCGACCCGCACACATTACGGTATTCTCATCCGATGGCAAGAACATGCCGCATGACATTGGACACGGGAATTGTTTCAGGAAGAATTCATCATCTCGCTGGGAATTGAGATCCCACACCCGCATGGCACCATCGAATCCACTCGCTAGGAGCATATTGTCGCGGAGATTGCTCCATTTGACACTGGCATTGGCCGACGATGAGCTATTGATGACGATGTCACGGGCCAGTGATGCTGTTCCATCCAATTCGTTGAAATTGAAAACACGGATTTTCTTCGACATCGAGGCGACGGCAAAACGTGCTGTGTTTATTGGACTCCAGGATATGTCGGTTACGTACCGTGGACAGATCTCGAGACTTCTGATGAGTTCGTAGGAGATTTTCGGACTCTCCTTCTCTTTGAATATTTCAACGTGGCCATTCTGGGTGCCGACAAAGAGATATCTGCCTCGAACCGAAATCGACGACGCTGCTGTGATGTATTCCAAAATAATTGGGTCTGCAGAAAACAAAAAAAACAACCAGTTGGATGAATGGCGCACAAGCAGAGTTCACACGAAATGTGAAAAACCCCTGACTAGGTCAAATCGTAGAACTTGTTGATTTCTTTTGACTACTCAAAGCTCTCAAAGCTCAAATCAGCTAAAGTTTGATCAATAATCATGAACTCGTTAAGAAAACTGCCCACACTTAAGCCATCAGATAAATCTCTGGACGAAATGGACTACAACACTGTTGCAGATTTCCTGACCAGAGAAGCAATCAAAATATGTGCCCTGCATGATGTCTCAGTTCCCAGGCCACTGATGAAGTACATCGTTAAATGGCTAACAATTTCGCATGCAGAAAGTTTGTTGAACGCGAACAAGGAGGAAACCTTGCAGATCTATCATTTGATTTATGACCAGATTATTGGTGAGAGACAAAAGCATATTCCAATGAATTTCAATTGTATTTCTGGGTTTTAGACAACGGTCCGGTCATCAGGATGCTCAAGATGACTCACTTCTTTGAAAACTGCACATTCGACCAGAGGGAAGTACAGAAAAAGTATGAAGAAATCACAAGGAACAAACTCGCTCCACTTCTGGACAACATTTGCAGTTCGTCAGGAACTACACTTAAGGAGCACGAAGAACTTGTCAAGGAGATGACAACGTACATTGTGGCTTCCAATAAGTTGTTTAGTCCCAAGAATTCACAGGTTCTCATTTTTTGTAGTTGAGAGTCCTTCGTTCAGTGATTTTATTTCAGCTGATGTCTGTGGCACGTATGACTCTGTTGAGAATCACAACCAAGCAAGACCTTCTTGACTTTATGTCCAGAAAAAAGCGCTACCAGAAAGAATGTCTTCAGAATTGGGGCAAGATCATGTGTGGGATCATGGTGTTCAATAAACATACAAGACAACACGGCGATGACATTCGGGATAGTAAGTTAACCAAGCAACGGCTTTCAAACACATTTATTTCAGTTGTTGTTGTACAGTCGTTGATGATGTTCACATGGCATACGACAACACTGTCGAGGCATTGCGACAGAGGATGAAATACTGCAGCTATTTGATCAAACTGGGATTGAAGGCTATTTCCACTAGGGTGACAATTGACCTTAAGGACCGCAAGCTATTGTACAAACTGCCGGAATGCGTTGCTGTTGAAGACCTTCAAATGATCAACAAATTCACTTATCTCCATTTGCAGTACGAATCGTTTTTGAAGAAACTCAGAGACAAATTGGTGAACCTAAAAGATCTGATTGACTATGACGTTGGACAGCTGCAGGAGTTGATCTTTAAGTTTCACGACGAGATCAAATATCAAACGGAACCTCTGTCGGAATCGGCTTATGTAAGTTTTGTGCGTCTTATTGGTGAGACAAAAGTTGTGATTGTTGATTTGTTTTCAAGCCAATTTGTACGAAAATCTTCGAGACTTGGTACAAGATTCTAATGAGAATGTACTACTTGGTTGACATCAATCAGGTCAATGATAAAATGGCTGAATTGGTGTCATCCGACTATCCATTCGAGGAGATGGCATGTAGGGTAGCTTCAATGGAGGACATTGTCACCCTAAAAGTGCCATTGTTTGAAGACGATGACGAGGGGGAATTGGAAATCGTTTCCCGAAGAACCATAACTAACAGTTGTGCTGTAAGTTTGATCATTAAGCACTTCAATGTGTCCTCTAACGTGTTTTTCTTGTTTGATAGAAATCCAATCTTCAGAAATACTGTTTCCTCACCCTGGCTACATCGAACGGATTCCTTCAGAAGTCCGATTCGACTTTGGGCGTTCTACCATTTAACTACGTCGAAAACAATGAATACATTGCATGCAGACGCAGAGATTACCTCGCCTACACCGACAAACACTACAAACATCTCGTTCAATTATTTCTGCGAGTTGCTTTCAAGAATCCCGAAATGTGTCTTCTATTCGATATTCCGCTTGATTTGCCAGCAATCAACAGATCATCGCTAGAGTCACCTTTCGTTAAGAAGGCAATCGAATCCGTGACGCAAACCTTCAATGCTGGCGTTCAAACTGAGAATTGCATTCCGCCGGCTACCATCGCACAGCGGAACACTTACTCCTGGAACATTTGGGACTACCACAGGCGAGCCATTCAATTGGCAAACTTGAGAAAGAGCAAAACTCGTTCGATGCAGACTAATCTTACTTATTGCAAGAAGAATGCCGCTGTTCAGACTTATGACAAGAGAGAATCGTAAGGGGTTTACCTTTGTTTTGCATGTTGTCATGATAGAGAGCGATTTTTTCATTGCAGCACACATAGATGTAATGATTCTGCCAGTCAATTGAGTATATTGGTTTGCCCGAAACTGGGTGATACAAGAAAGGCGGAAGCTTCGGATTGTCTGTGTTGTAAATTCCAACCTAGAACCAAAGTAATGTTTTTTTATATTAAATTTTTGGTATTCGCAGGTAAGAAACCACCAAGACTTACCCTTCCTTCGTTTGTTCCGAAAGCAAGGAAACCCGGTTGCTGTCCCCAGACTAGGGAATAAACTTGTGAATCGATTTTGTTGGTGAAATTCTCAATGGAAATGCTGAACGGGGTTATTTTGGAAATATCAATTACACCAATTCGACGGTCGGAAAATGCAATTGCGATTCTGAAATTTAAAACAAAAATTGTTAGAAGAAAATTATTAAACTTTATGATGTAGTTGAATCTTAGGTAGCACAAGATAGAAACGTTTTTCTGTTCGAGTTTTACAGGTTGGAGAGCTCCAAGACTCATTGAGAGCATTAGGGAAGGAGTAAATGGTGTGTTTTCGAACGTTGGACACTTGAAATGGGAGACAACGACAGAGACAAGGTGTTCCACATTCACATAGTACGATGATGATGCTACTGTCGCCATTAGTTTTAGCCTCTTTTGAATATGTACTGTTCCCGGAACGACATCTGAAGTTTATGCGTCTTAACCATTAGTCACGCTCAGCATGCCTAAGTATAAGCGGATCACTTCGCACGACCCCATCTGCGGTACTAGACACCCTACTCTATCTGACACCTCAGCAAACAAATAGTTCTCCTATTCACCTGAATGCCTCTTCACAGTGGACTTACAATAACATTGGCCACTCTGTTAGTCTTAATTATTTAGAATCAATTCCAAAGCACACACACTACACCATCAATTTCAATACCTTCCAGATCTTTTTGGGAAATAAAGGACATTCCTGGAAGACGTGGCAATCCTCTTCAATACTGATGGATCGAAAACTAATGATGGGGTTGGTGGAGGTGTTCTCTGAACGACTAAAACTAAGTCTCTCATTCAGCCTTCCAAATCGTTGTAGCGCGTTTCAGGTAGAACTTTTGAGGATTAAGGAGGTCCTGTCCTGGCTAAGAGAAAACGGTGGTATCCACATCTGATATCAGGATTTTCTCAGACAGTCAGGCAGCTATAAAATCCCTGGACTCTGTCTCTACAAACTCAATAACGGTCCAAAACTGGCGATCGTCTCTAATGTCTCTAATGGCACAACAGTTTAACATCCACCTTCACTGGGTGTCGGGCCATAGAGACATTCCGGGAAACTGCAAAGACGATGAACTCGCCAAGTATGGGGCAACATTACCCATTACTAGACTTCTGGCCTAAGCTAGACCTAAAGAGATCTAGGTACCTGATATCTCTAAGCAGATGGTGCCATAACCGGACACTGTCTAATAGGAAGACCCTGCGAAGGAAGAAAAGAACATCCGCAGTTTCTCAGCTCAAAGATCTAGAAGAGTCTCGGGCCAAGAACAACACCCGACGTTTCTTTAAAAGGTCGAAGCTATTAGCTTCTGGTTTCAGAACCGGGACGAAGGCTCTACGAAACAGTGAAGGAAACCTAGTCACCGAAGCACAGGGAATTGTGGATGTTTTCAAGCAGCACTTCCAACAGCTGCTGAATGCGCATAATGTCGACCGAGCTAATGACGAAAGAGAAGCAAGACCAGTCAATGATGACCCAGTCCCAAACCCCAGCACAGAAGAGGTAAAATGAGCAATCCAAAAGCTAAAGTCCGCCGGGTCGGATAGTATACATGCTGAACTCTTTGAATATGGAGGAGGTGTTTTGATGAACCGTATGCACCAGGTCATCACCAATGTGTGGAAGGAAGAATGCATACCCACTGACTGGTCGATAAGCTCCATATGCCCCATCTACAAAAAAGGCGGTCCTATGTCATGCAAAAACTACCGTGGCATATCCCTGCTTAATGTTGCATACAAAATCCTATCCAACGTACTGTGTGAGCGTCTTAAACCGTTCTGCAACACGATAATCGGTACGTACCAGTGTGGCTCTAGGCCAGGCAGAACAACGATAGACCAAATATTCGCAGTGAGGCAAATCCTGGAAAGGCCAACGAATTTCAAGTCGAAACCTACCGCCACCATCTTTAAATCGACTTCGAAGCTGCCACCACCAAGAGCTTATAATGGCGATGTCCGAATTCGGGATCCCGAACAAACTGATCCATCCGTGCCGCATGACGCCTAACAATAGGCAGTGCAGTGTGCAAATGAGTAAGAGCTCATCTGAGTTGTTTCAAACATGCGCAGGGTTTAGACAAGGTTTAGACATAGTCCTGGACAGTGATCACTTATACCAAGATTGGAAACCTTGCTGTCAAAGTGACATTTGCCTACAAGCTGAGGGTCCAGGTTAGCTGAAACAGTATGCGTGTAATACAAACTTAAGGGGCCAGGTTAGCTGTAAGAGTATGCGTGTTTTTGTAATAAAGATACAGTTGCCTACATAATAAAACGCAAATGAGCTGCAAGAGTATGTGTGCATGAAAAAAATAAAAAAAAATAACTTTTGCGGTATTTGGAGGGTAAAACGTAGGTAGGTTTCCAATCTTGTTATAAAGTGATCACTGGTCCTGGAGCAGATAGTGAGAAAGGGAGTAGAGAGTACGGAAAACACTATCTTCAACAAATCCACCCAGCTCCTAGGCTATGGGGACGCCATAGATATCATCGGTCGATCCAAGAGAGCTGTGCTTGAGGCCTTCTCAGCGATTGAAGAACAGGCGAAACTCGTTGCTCTTGAAGTGAATGAGGACAAAACAAAGTACATGCTATCAACAAACAAAGCAACATTTGCCCACCGCGGATTTTCGGTCCCGTATGTGACGATGGCAAATGGAGAAGAAGGTTCAACCGCGAACTGTACGAGCTGTACCAAGATGTGGATGTAGTCCAGAAGGCCAAGAAAAGACGACTACATTGGCTCGGCAGCATCGAGCGAATGGAAAACAACGCTCCAGCCAAGATAGTCTTCTCATTGCAGCCCCCAGGTTCGAGACGACAAGGAAGACCGAACCTATGCATGTGAGGGACCGTTCACGATGGAAGGCTGCAGTACCTCAGGCTGAGATCCTTCATGGATTGTGAGCCGGATAAGTAAGTCTAATAGGAAGACAAACCGCGCGACTTGGCGTATTTTCAAACGACTTCTGCAGAAGCTGCATGGATGAGGAGGAAATGGAAACAGTCTCTTACTTCCTCTGCACCTGTTCTGCTCTGGCTCATAAACGTGGGATCTCAAACACATTAATATAATTAATCTTCTACGTTTCGTAAGGAACTCTAATTGCTTTCGTTGAGCTTTCGGAGAAAGCCCTTTAGTTTCATGTGGTATCAAAATGGGCCATCAATTGGCCTGTGTCTTTTTACAACCTTGACAGCATCTTTAACCTAACCTAACCATTACTCATTCCAGGGATGTACGAAGCACTGTGTGTTAAAAAGGAAACAAGAAAGTGTTGACCGAATAAGGATCTGCATCTTTATCCTTCACGAACTCGGGAAGACGTCCTTGCTGGTCAGATGCACAGAGAGAACTGAACTCTATATGCCTGCCACATCCACAGAGCTGCGATATGCAGTCCTGCACTACTACTAAGACAACTAACGAATAGGAGGGATTTCCCTGTTCACGAACATTTGATGATTGTTATTTTTGTCGGTTAACAAAAGAGTAAAACTGAGAGCACAATTCCCTGGCCTGATGAGAACCAAACTTCAACTTCTTATGATCTCTGAAGCTGAGAGAGGACAACGCTTTTCTAGTCATTTCAGAATTATTCTCGAGAAAGTTGAGACTGCCACTTAGTTGTGACCGAAAGAACGTAAGGTTTTGGCTCACAGTCCTCCAAACTCTAATCAAATCTCTGAAAACAAGCAGAACCGCGTCACAGAATGAAAAATTAAGTAACCAACTAATTTGCTAAAGTTCTTTATTGAAATATTTGAAATGAAACTTAGGCTACGACTTTTTCAGGTACATTTTCTAGGACTGGGTCTGGATTTTAGGGAACAAAAAAGGATAACACCGTTCCTCGACTCGAAATGCACTCTCAGTTTCTATTTTGTTCTATTGGATAACGATTCCAATCAAATTCTACTTTTTTGGAACTTACTTGTTCATGTCATCGGGTCGCTCTCGCATTGTGATGATGTTCGTGGAAGCACAACTGTACTTGGCTACAATCTTATTCGATTCGAGATTCTCGCACATGATTTCGCGGAAGGATGAAATGGTCCAAAGGAGTGGAGCATTCTTGGAGAGACACATCGACACAACGGCTAGTTGGGGGAATTCCTTCTTGTCTTCTTTGTATTTACCAGGTCGTGAGGGATCCTGGGTGAATGATGTGATGGTCCCAGATCTGGAAGTGACCAACAATGTATCGGAACCGAGCCATAGTGCTTCGATGTGGTAATCTAAGAATTCAAAAAATCAGTAACTTTAAATGTTTTGGAAAATATAACTTTACTCTTTCCATGGGGAATACTCCGACCCTTCAACTGATCACAGGCCCCTCCAGTTTTCGTGTTCCACACCCAGACAACGGCATCGGCTCCAGCCGATGCAAGCAAAGGAATTTTTTTAGGACCAGCAGTTGTTGGTACCGGAATCGCTGGTGACGCCGTAAAAGGCCTTGGCACAGGCGGAGTCAACTCCATATCTACTACTTGGTTATGCACCTCGGCCTGATGTTGCATAACGTGTTTTTCTTTATTTGTGCTCTCATCGGTGGAACTCTTGTCAAGCAATTCCACGCTATTGTTTGAGTCACACGAGTCCGAGATATCAGCACGGTGTTCGGAATCTTGGCAATCAGCCAGTGTAACCTGATTTTCGCCGTCTTCAGCGGATTCAGGTTGGTTTTTAAGAGCCGCGATTTCTTCTTTGAGACTCTCGCAGGCTTCGGCGTAGTTAAAGTTTGAATTGTTGGCATCATCTGGATTCTTGTCGTTGCCCTCGAACTGTTCAAGACTCTGTTTTGTGTCACATGGAGCTCCGAATTCATTCTCCAAATAGTCGTAGTCGTAAATGTCGAAAATATCATCAGATGCCCCAACTGGAGTCTTGGGATCTGGCCTTGCCTTCTGTTTGGGAGTTCTTACCGGAGTTAACACACGCCGGGCTATCGGCAATGGCGAACTAGGAACACTCGCGATATTCCATGCCAAGGAAGTCACACTGGCGTCGTGACCCTTCAAAGTGTAGATAACCTGTTCTTTCTTCAAATCGGCCAGAATCACCAATCCCTTTGGAGTGCCGACAGCAAAGATGTTCTCATTGAACGGCGAACACTTCAGAATTGTGACATTGTATTTCTTCGGAATGATACGATGCCTCCGGCAGAACGTGTTCGACGCAACGCAATACACAACCAAGTCGTTTGGACAAATCGAAAGAATGTTCCGATTCAGCATGTAACTCATGTGAACTCCATCGTTTGCCGGTCCAGGCATATCACCTTCCGATTGGGGCTTTATAAAATGTGCCTTGTGACCGAATATAGCTCGTGCCTGTTCGAAATCCCAAATTTGCACGGAATTATCCTGTGCCAGAATGGCAAAGTACTTTGTCGTCGACCAGTCTGGATCGCAGTCGACACCACGAATTGTCTGACGCGTTTGGAAGATTTTCATCTGAGGCCCGGTATGTTCGTCGTCTTTTATGGCCGAAATGTAATTGATAGTTTTGTTGCCGACATAGAGAAAACCTTGATCGGGAGTCGCCACACAGCCGGCGACCAGATTCCATTGTGGTACAATGGGAACCTTTACTGCAGGCATAGCCATTGTGCAAAATTGTGTTTGTGGTGGTTTAAAAAACAGCAGAACCTTTTAATATTTAATGTTTAACTTTACTTTTTGTTCTTTTTGGGAATTTATACTTTTTAGTTGCCAAACTTTTTGGAATGAAATTTTATAACTGAATTTTAATGCATGCGGAGTTTGCAAAAAGCAGTTTTGTAGTTTTGTCCTGCTCCAAACAGCTGCGACAACGATAAAGTGACAGCTACGTTAGAGTGATGCCAATTCGAATTTTATTCAACAGGTTCTTAGAATAATTTGAAGACTTTAAAAATATTTATAAATGTTTATAATCCATCAGAAAAAGGTAGCATGAGAAGCATCAGTTCGAGGATGTTGAGAGAAACAACAGCAGGAAGGAAGATCGGAGGTTTTATTGGAAAGTAAAACAGCTGGCTCAAAGTTATCGAGCAAGAAAGAACCGATGCCTGCAGAGATACACAAGGGAACATCATAGTAGAATCGCAGTCAATGCTGGTGATTTGGAAAGACCGCTTCTGTAGACTGTATAACGGCGACGACGAATAAATGCTGCCCTCAGGCAGATGAGAGTCAACAATTCCGTGAATCGACCTCGAAAAAGTGAAAACGGCAATATCGCGGCTGAAATCCAACAAAGCTGCCCAGCTGTTCTAAGTAGCAAGCGACGATCTAGATAGGAACATGCACCAAATCATCTGTAAGACATGGTCGGAAGAATGTTTGCCCGATCCTGAAAAAGGGAGATCGTGTTAACTGCGCCAACTACAGAAAATCAGCCTACTTAACATCGTTTAGCGGTAAATGAGGGCAAAACGAAGTATATACTGTCTTCGGAAGGACATCCAACACCAACGGCTCGAACAGAACGTCACGTGGAAAAGCCCTCTGTCGAGGAACTAAGATAAAACCTGTCATCCCTTCATCCAGACCTAGCCAGAAGAGTCAAAGTCACCAATGCTCCAGCCCGGAAAGCCTTCGACACTATTCAAGACTGATGTAGAAGGAGATAACGACCGCATCTCTAGTGGCGCACACAAGTGGAAGAGGAGCTCAATCAACTTGGAGTGCAAAACTGGTGACAGCTAGCTAGGGACCGAGCTGTCTGGCGGAGACTGTTGATGTCTACAACGGACTGTAGCACCACCTTAAGTAAGTAAGTACGAAGTGTGACAATTAAGTAATGAGACTGATTCCATAAAAACCGTATATTTCAAAATTATTCTACAACTCTGCCATCCCCTTCAAAGTAGTCCCCTTGGGCAGCTATACAACGATTCCAGCGCGTTTTTCATGCTTCGTAACATTTCTGGAACGCTTCGAATGGGATGTCCGCGAGTACCCTCGTCACGGCCACCTGGATGTCCTCAATCGACTCAAAATGGGTTCCTTTGACCACCGATTTTGTTCTAGGGAACAAAAAAAAGTCACAGGGTGATATATCGGGCGAATAAGGCGGTTGTTGCAACACGGCGATCCCTTTAGAGGCCAAATACTGGGACACGCTGAGGGCGGTGTGGCACGGTTCCTTGGAACCATCTTAGCGCACAACTTTCTCATCCCAAAATCGTCAGTTAAAATTTGTCTGACTGTTTCACGGTTCATACCCAGTTCCGATGCCAACATTCGAACTGTTAAACGCCGATCTTCACGGATCAGGGCGCGCACACGCTGCGCATTCGTGTCAGTCCGCACCTCGACTGGTCTCTCGCTCCGCGCTTCATCTTCCACGCTTTCACGCCCCTCCTTAAACTCTTTATGGCATCGAAACACCTGGGTACTACTAAGAGGACTATCACCAATTTTAGCGTACGTTTCCAAAGCTGTTTCGCCCAATTTGACGCAAAATTTTATCGCGACGCGTTGCTCTTGATTTTGTTTTTCCATTTTCGTGACGAGCACCACGAACACACGTTTACTCAACACGACAGAGCAGGCGAACTAAACAAGCTAGAGCGATGGCAAATATATCAATGGAGAGGGGAAGGATGTCGGGAGAAGGGAAAGGGAATTTCAAGGTCGGAGGGTTACTACAACCGCGGCAATATAATCAGTCTCATTACTTTATTGTCATACCATGTAAGTTTTAATCCATCAAAACATTGAAAATTTGTTTTGTTGCTGTGAAAAGGAATATGCTTCATGGAGACTCTTGTGTATTACGAAAATTTGAAATTGCGCTGTAGGTAATAAAGTTAATTTGGTTAAATTTTTATATAAGTACAAGAATAATTTGGCTTCACTTTTCTGTTACGTTTCTAATTAAATTTGAACCAAACAGAACTTATGGCAAAAAGTCAAAGTGAACGGTAAATAAATGGCAGATGTTTTACTCTCTCCTTCACTCCACCTGCCCATTGTATTTCTATCTAGCTAGTATGTGCAAGATGGCAATCGATTGTGGTGCCATCTTGAGATCTGGCGCAAAGCCATTTTTTTCCCAATACCAAACTTATGTAAAAAAAATAGCACTGCGCCAGATCTCAAGATGGCGCTACAATCGATTTTCATCTCGCGGGTACTAGCTAGATAGAAATACAATGCACCTGCCAATGTACCAGTCAGCCAGTTCACTTCAAGTTCACAGTGCAATAAATTCTATGCAGCTTCACTTCACTTTAGTATAAGCAGCCAACAGCCATCTAGAAGAAAGAATATCGTTCTTGTTGCCTTTTAATAGAAAAATCATCAAGCATTTTACTCCAAAAATATAGACAAAGTTTTCCATTGCCAAAAACTGCCAAATTACACCACAAAAACAAACATGAATAGTCGCGATCGAATTCACAATCTCGAACTTATCTACGAAGTTTGTTGTGCTGAAATGAAAAAACTCCAAACGACAATAACACAGTTTCTAGAAGAAACTTCCATGACTCTGAAACAACTTCGCAGCCAATTGGAATTTGTCAAAAATGATAGCAAGGAAATGGACGTGTACTCCCTCATTGCCTACGATGAATACCTCACCAAATTGTCGACCACAACCGAAATGACTCGCAAATTCAATTTACATTTGTACTTCCAAGAGAAACAACAAAACTTCGATATTGTAGAGAGTGTGTGCAGTCAAGTCAACGCCCTCAGCTTCACATGCGATGAAGAGTTCGAAGAACCAGCGCCTGTTGTGGCTGTCGAACGTGATCCTGAACCAGAACCCGAACCAGAGCCAGAGCCTGAAGCTGAACTTGCACCTGAACCATTGTTTTTGTACGAGAGGGCAAGTATTGCTCATTTTGTAGTTGATTCGGTGATTGATGCCTGTGTCGTGTACGTCGACCGGCAATCGTTGTCATTGAATTTTTCCATTTGCGAAATTCGCAATCCCCTGATTACGGCCCTGTTGCACTTGCAAGTTACTCTGAATGGAAATTGCAACAAGTTCGATAGGATTCCCGATCCCAGGGAGGTTTTCGGCCTGGTGATAGAGAATCAATTGTTCCGAGCTGTGCGCGAGAACACACGAGAGGTTCGCGACAAATATCTAGCGCTTATGCTTGAGTTCGGAGAAGTCACAGAGATCGATAGTCTGAGCGAGATGTACCATTTGCCAGAGGAATATCGAGATATTCCAGCGCAGGCGGTGCAGTGCGAATTGGTGTCAGTGAATGGCAATTCGAATTGTGATCTGCGAATGGCTCTTCTCAAGTACGAGTGCACTAAGGCGAGGTTCACTTTGGTCCGGAAGGGCGACTCGATATTGTACATGAATCTGGTGGAGAACGAAGTGGCTGCACCACCACCAGTGGAGACGAATCCATTCAAGGGCAATTTCGTTACTGACGAAGCCGTAAAGACCAACGGCTTATCTTCAGAGGCACCTGCAAGTGACCTGTGCAATGGCTATTCCAAAGACACTGGAGTGTACGCTCCAAAGAGCTCTGTTTCAGGTACAATCAACTTTTACTCCCTTTAGAGTCATATTTACGATTTTCTTTCGACAGATACCCCAGCATTCAAAGAAACTGGCTATCCCGACTTGCAGGCCGTTGCCGAGACCAATGGCCTTACCCAAGCCGAACTCGAAGAACTCTACGATGAGCCTGTTCAAACGACAAACGCTCTAAAAGCAGTCATGGGCTATGCTCCCAAAGACGAAGCTCGAATCTGCAAATTCACCAACCCCAAGACAAGGTCCTGTTTCAAAGGAAGCAACTGCAAACTCGAACACACCGAGCTGATGAAGGACGGCTGGACAAAGGACACCGAAGCAGTTCTAATCGACGTCTGCGTCCCGCAGGCCTTTCCAAAAAGTGGCACTGTCCTGCGGGTCATTCCAACCCACATCGTCGACGTGTGCACTTTCTATGCCCAGATGGAATTCAGCGAGCGAAACGACAATCCCCTCTTCTGGGCCTCGCGGGAAATTCCCGACAAGACCAAGCTCAAACGACCACCATTCCAATTTGACATGGTTCTCGCCCAATTCACCGACGGCAATTGGTATCGAGCCCAAGTCATGGACGCTTTCGAGGACAACACGTTCCGGGTGTTCTACGTCGACTACGGCAACGAAGACATTGTTCCCCTCACCTGTCTAGCCGAATGGAACAAGAATCTATCTAGTTACTCACATCAGGCATTCCGTTGTCGAATTGTCGGAATCGCAAATGCCACAAAGACCAAAGTCGACGAGGACAATGCCTTGAAAATCATCGCCGGCATGATTCTCGATCAATTCGTCACCGTGCGTGTTCTCCACTCAACCGACGAGATGTTGGTCGAGTTCACCGACAAAAACTGCGCCAAACTGCCAGACATTCTGATATGGCAACGCTTTGCCACTCAAGTGGACAAAATTCTATAAGACTTCTTCCATTGCGACAACAACAAATGAATGTATTATGCTTTAAGTTGGCTTTATTTTATTTCATTGTATTATTTTTGATTTTATTTTATTCTGACTTCCTTTTGAATTTTTTGTTTAGTTTTTTATTCTATTCCTTTGGTTGTATCCGAAGGGCACCCATTTCAATGTTTAGCTCGGCTAGAAGCTGATTCGGGGCCGCACCGGCCTCGCTTAGTTCGGATATCATGTGTTGAATTTCGGGGCAATTGTAACAGGCATTCCGGATGGCCAATATACTCCATTCTTTGATGACTGAAACACACACACAAACAAATACATATTAATATTAAATAAACAATTAATAATTGATTAAAGAATTATTAACTAAAGACGTAAACAAATATATCTACACGCTATGAGAAAAGTTAAGTATTTAACGAGATTAAACGAATTTTTGTTATTTTGTTTTGTTACAAAAAAATATAGGAAACTATAAAAAAAACCGTTATCTTATGTAATCAATGAACTCCAGGATTTCGACTTCTCTCTTAAAACGATCCCTTGTTTGTCCATGGCATCTTACTTGCAAGGTGGCGCTACAGTCTGGTGTGGACTTGGGCCTCAATCAACAGTCTCCGCCAGCCAGCTCGATCCCCAGTTTTGCATTCCAAGTTGATTGAGGTCCTCTTCTACTTGTGTGCGCCAACAGAGTCGCGGTCTTTCTCTCCTTCTAATACGTCCCTCGGGAATAGTGTCGAAGGCTTTCCGGGCCGGAGCATTGTTGTCTATCCGCTCTAAATGGCCGAACCATCTGAGTCTCTGGACCTTGACTCTTCTGGCTAGGTCCACGTCGTTGTACAACCCGTAATGTTCGCTGTTGTATTTTCTTCGCTATTCCCCATCAATGCACACGGGGCCAAAGATGACCCGAAGAACTTTACTCTCAAAACAGCCTAAGGCACATTCATCTGATTTTGTCAAGGTCCACGCTTCTGCACCATACAGCAGGACTGGGATGGTGAGTTTTACCTTAGTTGCTCGAGAAAGGGGTTTCCAATCAATTGCTTTCCTAGCCGAAAGAAACAGCGATTAGCAAGAGTTCTTTCGTTTGATCTCGGCGCTGCTGGTGTTATTGCTCGTGTTAATAGCGGAGCCTAGGTAGGCAAACTCTTCTACTACCTCGAAGTTGTATGCGTCGATTGTGAAAATCTGTCCGAGCTGTCGGTTTTGGGTGTCCTTCCTCGCCCTCATTTACCGCTAAATCCGAGAAGTTGAACAGACTTCTTGGAAGATTGTGCCTCTGGTGTTGACGGTGGAGTTTTTCACTATCTTGTCAAGAACGATGTTAAAAAAATCGTATGACAGTGCATCGCCTTGTCTGAATCCTTTTTTGACATCGAAAGATGCCGTAAGCTCGTTGCAAACCTTGATGGAGCAGCGTGACTTCTCCATCGTCATTTTGCACAAGCGAACGAGCTTGGCAGGGATGCCAAAACCAGAAATAGCTTCATACAGTTCATCTCTGTAGATGGTGTCATACGCGGACTTAAAATCCATGAAGAGGTGGTGGGTATCGATTTGGAGCTCATAGGTTTTTTCCAGGATCTGCCGCAACGTGAAAATTTGGTCGATGGTTGACTTTCCTTGTCTGAAACCAAATTGACAAGGACCAATCAGATTGTTGACGAAAGTCTTCAGACGCTCACATATTACGGCAGATAGGATCGTGTAGGCGATGTTAAGTAGGCTGATTCCTCTGGAGTTGGCGCAGTTTAGAGGATCTCTCTTTTTCAGGATCGGGCTGACGTTCCATTCATCGGGCATGCATTCTTCCGACCATATCTTACAGATGATTTGGTGCATGCTCATATCTAGATCGTCGCCTGCTGCTTTGAACAGCTCGGCAGCTAGACCATCTGCTCCAGCGGCTTTGTTAGATTTCAGCCGTGGAATTGCGGTTTTCACTTCTTCGTGGTTGGGTTCAAGGAATTGTTGGCTATCATCGTGTCCGATGAAAGGCTCCTGGCTGACGTGGGATTTTGTTCATCGTCGCCGTTGTACAGTCTGAAGAAGTGGTCCTTCTAAATCCCAAGCATCGACTGCGATTCTTCTTTGATGTTCCCTTGTTTATTTCTGCAGGTATCGTTTTTTGCCTGACGACCTTGAGCCAGCTGTTTTACCTTCCGATGAAACCTCCGAACTTCATTCCTGCTGTTGGCTCTCTCAACATCCTCGATCTGACGCTTCTCATGCTCCCTCTTTTTTCTCCTGAGAAGCCAGCGCGCGTTCCTCTCCGTTTTTGCAGCAGCTCTTGTCCTTGTAAGCAGCCCAGCTCTGTATGCATTCTGCTGGGCTACATTGGCCTGCCTGCATTCTTCGTCAAACCAGGGGTTTCGTTTTGGTGGCTGTGTGAAACCTAGCATATTAGAGGCGGCATCTCTAACTTCTTTCTGGTAAAGTTGCCACTGGTCTTCGATACTTGATGTTGGCGGCATAGGACTTCTTAAGAGGTTACTTGACACTCGATCAGAGAAGGATCTGGCGATTTCTTGCGATTGTAGCCGTCCGACGTCAAATTTTCTTGCAGCATTTCCTTGTTTTGGTCGTTGTCGGGATATTCGTAGCACTACCTTGGCTACGACGTCGAGGAGGTAAAGGTCGATTGCAATGTGATCAATCTGGTTGACGGTTGATTGATCAGGAGATTTCCATGTTCCTTTATGGATGTTGAGATCCATGTACTCTTTACCACAACATTTCGCCCCGCAGCAAAATCGATCAGCCTGAATCCGTTGTCGGAAGTTGTGTCATGCAGGCTGTGCTTTCAGACTGTTCCACGAAAGATGTCCTCTTTTCCCAGCTTAAAATCGCCGAGGACAATTTTAATATCGTAGCTAGGACATTGCTCATATGTTTTGTCGAGGAGCTCGTAGAACTCGTCTTTGGTGTCGTCCTTTTTCTCTTCTGTAGGGGCATGCGCGCATATTAGGCTAATGTTGCTGAATTTAGCCTTGATTCGGATCGTCGTGATGCCCTCGCTTACACATTTGAATCTCATGGCTTTTTGCCTGAGTCTGCTTCCCACAACGAATCCGCATCCAACAATCACCATAGTAGATGTCGCAGTTTTTCATCCTCCTTTTGCCCGGTCCATCCCATCACATTTCCTGGATAGCGGTAATGTCTGCTTTGTAGCAGTGTTAGTTCTACACTAATTGTTCGGCAGAACGCAGTCCATTAAGGGACCTAACATTCCTCGTGCATGTCTGAAATTCGTTTTCCTTAAAACATTTGCTTGGGTCGTCATCAGAGTATCCGTCCGTTTCCGAGGCTTGTTGTTGCTTCGCAACTAAGTGCTTCTCTACGTAGTCGGGAAGTCACCCCCAACCTGGAGTACCAGGCACTTGATGTGACTCCAAGTACAAGAGCCGGAAAAACCGCTCCTTTTACGGCCTGGGCTTCAAATAAGTCAAAATAGCCCGCAAAGGTATTCACCAAGTAGTTTGATTCTAGAAAAAAGAAATTCATTCGCTGCCGTCGGTCGTTGGGAGTGCCTCTGTGGGAATACTCCTTCTCCGCTTCGACCATGGGATGCCCTTCTGCGAAATCAAGTTTCGCAATCGCATAGCTATAAGCCTCATTGTAGTAGTCACCGTAAACCGCTCCGCCACGTCAAGACTTTCCCCATGGAGGATACCCCAATGTGCTGGATACCTTACTCATAAAAGCGAAGAGGGCGCGGCCCGGAAAGTCTTTCTAGGAACAAGTTATGGAAGAGACAGCGCGGTAGACCAAAT
Organism: Sphaerophoria taeniata; assembly: GCA_943590905.1. NCBI lineage: Eukaryota > Metazoa > Arthropoda > Insecta > Diptera > Syrphidae > Sphaerophoria > Sphaerophoria taeniata. The sequence goes on along the minus strand of OX016540.1, from coordinate 10,463,358 downwards.
GTGTCGTGGAAGAATTACTTAGACCAGACCAGTTTGGATCTCATTTTGACTCAAATAAGAAATTAGTTTATTACAAAAAAATTATACTCACGTGGGTTCCTAGCGTCCATATTGGTGCACTCGAGCAGTGCCGGCAGCAATTTGGTATCAATGCAATGCTGTTGATTGTTCCGATTCGTGCACAACAAATTGCCAATAGTCCTAACAAGCAGTGTTTTTAATTCGAACGAGATCTCCGACTCGAACGAAGTATCAATTTTCGTTCCCGGAGCAACCTCTTCCAACTTTGTCATCGGTGTGAATTGATTAGCTTTCTCCTTTTTACCCAGAGCCACAATACTCTGCAACAGCGCCCCGGCACTCAAGAACAACGAATCATCCCTATCGTAGATGGTGTAATACAAATCGGTACCCGATGCGCACGCTATCACACCCAGCAGACTATAGACCTCTTGCGGATGGAGATGGTTCTCCATTTCTCCGGAGTTCCTCAGAATGCAATCAGCCTTCTTCTTAAACTCCTTTGATATGTATTCCATAAGAATAGTTCGGATTGGCCCGTTGGGACTGTCATTGCGAATGTACGACATAATGTACTTCAGAATGTCGATGCGGTTCTGGGCACTGATAGTGGCATACAACCTCAGTGTCCATTGATTGGTAACCAAAAAGTACTCAAAGAATATGTCGACGAAGACCAACTCTTCGCTAGCTTGTTCCTCGATGATTCTGTGCCAGAGATCTGCTAACAAAGTGAGGGCAAACTTTTCACTACATTCGGCAAGTCCGCCGCGACAAATATTGTAGATAATCATTAGCTTCTTGTCGGTGTTCTTATCGATGGGTTGGACTCGTATATCGTCTTCGAGAGTCTTCCCCAAATGTTCCCAAACAAATTTCTGTGATTTCTCATTTTGAACAGTGAGATTGGCAATAAATTGCCACGACAACTCAATCAGATCCTTGAAATTTTCAAAGTCCTTCGAGACTATAGTTTGCATGAGAGCAACTGTTTCATCTTGTTCGATCAGGAAACTCTGCGCCATAGCTCCATGGGAGCATGAGTTTCGGATTGATCGTATTTGTGTTTTAGTGTCGTCTAGAGTGCAATTGTCGAGGACTTCGCCGGCAAGAAGCTTTTCAAAGTTTTCATTGATATTTTCAAGGTTTGTTTTGACTTTTTCTAAATCTAAACTGCAAGAGGTAAACACGTGAAAATCGAGAATTCAAATGGAAAATGAAGAGTAACCTACACTTCAGTCATTTTGTATTTTACACCACTAATTTGGAAGGTAATATTTTTAGAAATATTTTATATAAAAAGTGTTTTTTATCGAATAAAAAAATGAATAAAAAAGGATTTATTTTTCGGCCCAGCCTTTTTTTTTAATTGTTTACACTTTTGTGAGGTTTGAGTGACGTTGATGACATTTGGGTGGTGAAGGTGTGTTTGATTTGGAATTTTTGTTTGGCCTCAAATGCAGTCAGGGGTGTGATTGAGGCGAAATAGGGTAGAAGCAAATTCGTTCGAAAAAAGATATATCATGATAAAATGCTTAAACGAAAATTTAATAATAAACAAAACATACAAGTTTTTATTTATCAGTTTTTTTTTAGAATAATTTTTTTCATTCCTATGTGTCTCTTGTATTTGTCTTTCTCCTTTGTTTTACTTTCTATGCTCATTTTAAGACTTTCTATTTTGCTTTCAAAATGGTTTTGTATATCTTCCGTTTTCTGTAGAAAGAAAAACCGTAAGAAAAATAGAAAAGAAATTAGAGTATTTAATCTCACCAATAAGCCTTCGGCTTCTTCATTCATCATAGACGTTACAGTTGATCTTCTTGAATTCACTTTCCTACACATTTCAAGTAGAAGTTTTATATTCTTCAATTCGGCTCTCATGCGTTCATTTTGAGATTTTGATTTGGATACTTCTTCTAATAAAATCTTGTGGTCGTTTATGAGCTTCCTTGATGATCCTACCGATGTTATTTTCGATTCCATCTTCTCCTGTAGGCTCATCTTAATATTTTCTATATGGACTCTTTGCCTCTGCAGATTGGCCTGCTCTTGAGCCCCTAAGCTTGTAAAGGTCTTAATTACTTCATCATTGGAATACTTCAAAAACAGTTCCCTTATTCCTGCTTTCATCATATCTGCGCTACCCATCTTCTTAGAAAGTGCAAAAATATCCGTACAAATGTGAGTAACACACAATCGAGCCGCTCTTGCCCTGGCCCGTTCATGTTTCACTTCCACATTTACACTTATGCACTTGTCTTTAAGTTCCTTGAGTTGCAGCTGCAATTGAAGATTATTTTTCTGTAGACCAGCCAATTCTTGTTCCATTTCTGCAATACGTTTTCGTTTTTCAATAATTGTCTGTTCTCTTGGTTCAATCTGTGCTTTTAGCTCGTTTAATTTATGATTTAATACAAGCTTGTACTTGACAAGTTCCTCATTCTTCAAATACATTTCGTCAATTCTCTTTTCTTTTACATTAATTGCATGTTCCCGATCTGCGACTGCTGCTTCAAGATCTTTTATCTCGTTTCTAAGTCCTGCGATTATATCCTTCGACTTAAAGTGTTGTTCTCTGAGATTTTTAACTTGTTCACTTCGAATGTCACACTCTTTCTTCGCAGTATCAAAACCTGCTTGATAATCATTAGCACGTACAACCCACTTGTTAGTTTCGCCAATTTCGAACTTGACCTTATTTTCATAATTAATCTGACAATCGATCATTTTCCGATCGTTTTCAACCTCCACCGAGCGGCAGTATTCAGAGAATTCAACTTTCTTGTCATCCATTTCCTGCATCAGCTCACGTATGAGCTCTTGACGTTCTTCAAGTTGTTTATTGTAATCATTTTCCATTGCGTCAACAGTATCGGTCAAACAACCGTCGCTCTCCCTTAGTTTTTTTTCATAGCTTTCTCTCATACCTGCAATACTCTCTCTAAGAGCGTAAAATTTCTGATGCTCCATTGCCATACGCTCTGAATACTGAATCGATAACTTTTCCATAGTTAGATCATGCTCAGCATTCAGTTCGTCAATTTGTAATGTTATTTGTTTCAATTCATCGACATGTCTAACTCCAACTTCTTTGTTCTTTGCATCGAGTTCTGTCAAAGCTTCACAATAACCTTTATGGGTGTCAGCTATTTGCTGCGCTTCGTTCTCTTCATTTTGACTTTGTTTCTTGTAGAATTCTGCTGCTTGTTTCTTGAGACGAAATTCTAGCTGTTTAATTGTGTTTATTTTATGTTCCAACTCCAGACGAGGTATGAGGACTTCTTGGCTTTTCAACAAGTCCTGATCGATGGGCACAACTCTGCCTTCGATATTTTTTAACTGCCAAATAATTAAAGATCCACTGGCCGAGGATGATATCAGCAGAGTTCCGTCATAAGAAAAGCGTAATTTTGTTATGGCCGAATTGAAGAACGGAAACCGAGTTAAGGTTCCTCCTCCTGCAGCTGACAGTGGCAAATGGACATTGTACAAATGACCATCAATTGTAGATACAAACATTACTAAATCGGAACGAGTCAAACAGATGTCTGTTAGAGGAGAATTGAATGGAACACGGATTTCGCGAATGACTTGTGAGTTTCTTATTTCAAAAATGCATCCAGAATTGGTAGCTGCGTATATGCAAGTTGAATCACTCGGGACACATATTGAATTATATTTTAATCCAGGTCGAACGATTTGTTGCAGGCGGTTACCAGTTTCGATGTCCCATTGATAGACTGCACCATCTGCACCGCCTGAAATAACCGATTTATCATTGCGCGACCACGCCAATGTCAAAACTGTTCCTTTGTGACCCTAAAGTGCAAAAAATTAAGAAAATAGTAACAATCTTGAAATAACGCCATAAATGGCGAGCTGTAAAATGACAGCCAGCATATCGAGACTTATAGCGTTTCTTTTTATCGTCTGGAATCGTTCCTTTCCGCACGATTTTGAACTCTTCCACTTGGCACAAGATGACAGTTCTTGTTCTGAACAGAAGAGAAAATCGTTTCCGGACTTGAAGTCGGAATCACGCTCCCATGCACAACTTTATCGTTTGGCAAATATATTTGTGGCGTTTTTTAATTGGGAATCTGGAAGTTTAAGAAAGCATTCTGAATGCGTTCAATTGGACAAAAGTGACAGTTCTGATTCTGAAAAGAAGAGAATTTGCTTCTGATTTTAAAACCAGAATCCTTTTTTCCAGATTCCAGATTCCCAATTAAAAACGCCACTGGAAAAAGTCTCGTGACATCCCTGCATTTGTCGTTTGACAAATGCATAGATAAGCAACCATTAGATGCTAAAAAGTGTGTTTGCACGTTCGTTTGATATCCGGATTCCGGAATCGGAGAGTTCTGTTTACCAATTCCCAATTACAAAAAAGAAAAACGCTATTAATGTCTTATATGTTTCCTACCTTCAACGTTCTCAGATTTTCTAAAGTGAAAACCGACGTGATGGCAATATTATCATCGTAAGCGGTTGCCATTAAATGTCCATAACATGAGAATTTAATTTCTTTTGCACGTGGAAAATTGTAGATTTTGACAACCTAGAATTAGAATTTAATTGTGGGCTTGAACAATGATACAACAACAACAAAAACAACAAAAAACCTACACCTAAATCATCCATAAAAATTTCCATGATTTTGACATTGTCCTTAAATGCTATAGCTGCATATTGACCAGATGCATAGAGCTCAATAACGGTAACATCTATTGGAAAGCATTTGACAAGTTCAACCTTTCCAGTACGATAATTCCAAAGCCTAACTGTCCTGTCTTTGGCTGAAAAAGAAACGGAACTCATTTGTTGCTTCGCCTGACACGCTTCAGCTTCGGCTTCGCCTGACGTTTACAAGTTCAGCCATGGAAATTCAATAGGCCAGTCCACCTAACAATATCTCACTGAGATCTCAGAGAACAAAAAATCTCAGGTGAGAAAGATTTTTTTTTTTGAGATATCTGAGATGAAATTATTTTGGATTCAATTTCTCACTCAACTATTTTGACGTGACTGACATATTTACAACAACAATTTGTAAGGTAACGATTATATCTCAATGAAAAGTGAAAATTACGTTCCACCAAATGATTTTGCCTCAAAGTGACATTGACATCTCAGTGAGATATTTTTGGGTGGAACTGGACTAATGCATGTTATCATAATAAAGCTTCGACCTCACGTTTCGTACGTAATGTTACGTGACTCCGAACGGAAGCTCTAGTTCAAATAGCTGAGCATTTGCTCTGTCTGACAGTTCAACAGCAACAAAGTCAACAAAAAAAATTCATTTGTTTTTGGTGGGATTATGATGATGGAGGGAGAAATGTCATTCATTTGTTGATGATGATGGATGAAGAAATGTCATTCAAAGTAAACTCGAAGCGGGTGCATCGTAACGTAGACGGAGGCGAAGCTAAAGCGTGCTTGTGTTTCAGACATAAGGATGAGCATTGCGGGAATATTTCGCACGGTTTTTGAAATGATCATGAGTTGATTTTCTTATCGCTCCAAGTGCATACATACTTACAAGTTGTCACAATTATCGGTCTCCATGCGCATATGCAAATGTCAAGAATCTCATCGATGTGAACCAATTCTCCCAACGTGTGAAAATGCAGCATTTTCGTTTCGAGTGATTCGGGAACTATCAAAATCCCAACGTAGATTTGACTATGTCTTGGAGTAACAATAACGGTATCTTGTCTCGCATTTATTGCCATATTTTTGATTTGGTATAATTCCTTTGGGTAGGTAGTCATTGGAATGTCCAATATTGTCTTGCGTTCGTATTTGGTCTTTGAAGCCTTCTCAAAAACAAATACTTGATTGAAGACAGCGAACGCTAATCCTTTGGGAAACGATCGCAAACACACTATAGCTTTGTTTCCAACCGACGCTTCTGGATTAGGATCCCCCTTATCATCTTCGTTACGTGCAGGTAAGGTGATTTCTACATCTGCTTCAACAGTAATATCAAGTGACAGTATTTCTGTGGCCTTATAAGCCCCTTTACGAACGCCGTTTACGAAAACCATAAGCAAACCATTAGCAGTGCCAATAATAAAGGTCTCCATAGAAACCCACGTTATTGCGGTTGCATTGAAATTTGCCTTAATGTCACCGTAGACCGTAAAATTTCTTTCGCTCTTCACCATCAGCTTCAAAATCTCGTTCCCACAAACAGCTACAATATCGGCATTGACGGGATTCAAGGCAATAAAGTTGGCCATCCCCTTATGATTTGAGTTGCCCGCACGACCTTCGATAACTGTTCCCAGCCTATCGAAAATTATCATATAAATCATCTCATCGGGATAGTCCGTGAGCACAACCAATGCCTTCGAATTGCAAGTAAACGTCATTCGTGTAATGTTTTTGCTCTTTGCATTTGCCGGAAGTTCAAAGGTTCGATGCTTTTTGAATGCAATCAAGTCGTAGATTACTATGTCGGTTTGGCTTATGATGACAAAAGCATTTCATTATTCAACTGTCATATGCAAAACTTTGTAGATTACTTACCGTTCTTGATTTTCATTGATAAAAACTTCGACAATTGCCAAAAACTGTCTTGTCGAATTAATTGTGATTACAATTGGCTTTGTAGTTGGTGGCAATCTTGTTTCAATTAAATTTCAATAAGGCAAGAATATTGTAAACAACATATTTCCATTTGCATACCTCAAAAACCTTTGATTGTTGTTAACATAGTCATGAAAAGCCACAACTCCTTCCACCGGATAAATGACTTCCTCTTCGAGTGTAAAGTGAATGTTTCCAGTAACTTCTGAACGTATTCCGTAAACATTTTTTGGTTCAATTGTTACAGGGGTAAAATTTTCTATAGATTTTAAAATAGACATAATTTTTTTTTCTATTATGTGTATAAAGTATATTATAAATTTTGAACACTTGCTTCACTGAAAAGTGATTCAATGTAAAGTTATTTTGGAATTGATTTAACATTCCGATAGCATTGTCATGGAATCTGTAAGTCAACAAATCAACAAGTTATTTTGAAATCCTTTTGAATGTGTTAACTCGTTAACTCTTACAACTCTGGAACTGGATTTTTCTCTTAGAAGAGAAATAAGGACAGTTGAGACGTTGAGAGCTTTTTTTAACAGCTTTTTGTTTAGAGACATTTCTTTTTTTTGACAGCTCGTGGCCTATGATATCAAATGCCACTTTCCCTTGTAATTGACAGAATGACAGCAAATACAACAGTTATAGAGTTTTTTTTTGTCGTCCGGAACCATTCGGGATGATTCTGAATTCAAACAGTGTCTTGTGACACCTGCATTTGTCGACGAAAATGACAGTTAAAATTCGTATTAGAGGCCAGTTATAGCTATCATTGGTTTTCATCATTGAAACACATCATTGGAATTTTTCTGGTAGGTAGGTTATAGCCAAGATATACAGAATAGAAAGGTAATATATTCCGGCGCAACATTTTGTGTATCTTCTGCGCATCTACGTCATCCGTATCGTTGTCGTTTGACAGCTGCCTATTATTTCTACTTAAAAAAAGGATAAGAAGAATTTCTAGTTCATTTTGAAAACAATAGTTGAAGTGTCAAGACCAATTTAAACAATAAAGACAAAAATATAAGAAAATAAATAAATATGGCTTAAGAAACCACACTTCTCACTTCAGAGCTTCTTTTCCATTTTTCTGATGAAGAAACAACAAATGCAGCCAACAACAACAGCCATGTTTCCACGAATGAAGATGAAGAGATGTCCGATGTTAAATATGATGGTTTAGAGTACCTCGGTGGATACATTTTGAAGAAGTCTAAATCAAAGATACCCATTCTAAATTATGTTGATAAAGAGGATAGTACCGGCTTAACATGGACAAATGTTGTCAATGAAGGGGGTCTTCAGAAGCCGAATGAACTATTTATAATGGAACTGAAGAAGTTAGATTCTATTTTTAATGCAGTTAATGGTGAAAAGGAAGAATCTGCCCTCAAGCCATCTGAAGAGTACATACAACATCTTTTTTCTTTGGATACCGACTGCTCTTTGGAGCCTCATATCATAAAAATTTCTTTCGATGCAAAATGTACTGTGTTTCAAAAAGGTACAATATAGATAAGTTGAATATGTCGTAGTTCTTTGTTGCCGAGAGGGATAAAGAGGTTTCTAATTATTACAATTAGCATTTTTACACATCAAGATTTTTATATTATTACACACCGAGATATATTTAAATCATTCACACAATATTTGAGTTTATTTTTCATTTTTATGTAGGCTGAGTCGAGCAAGTAAATACTTTTCCATAGTAATTTGCACCAATTTGATAGAAAATACGATACGAGTGACGTCACATTAAAGAAAGAGATAGGATGACACATGCGCAATATATTACCTTGATGTCTGTATATCTTGGGTTATAGCAATCATTGAACATTTCTGTCCGGAAATTTTTTCCTGTCGTAATTCTATCATTGGAACTGTGAGAAGTTGAAACACAGATCATTGGAATTGTACAAAATTGAAACGCAAATCATTGGAACGATTTGTTTCATTTTTTGACATAAAACAATCAGCTGTTCAGGAAAATGAATTTACAACCGGAAAATAGAAAAACACATTTTAAAGAAAAAAATAAGTGTGCAATTGAACTTTTTTATGTCAATAAAAATTCTTGGAGTGATTTCCGATCGATTGGTATATAAATTGTACTTCTATTTAAAAGAAAACATAGTTAAATATCCATTCAAAGATTTTTCCGGATCCTTTTCAATGATAGCTATAACCGGCCCCTTAACGACGAGTATCACATTTCCATACAGTTTTCTGCTATCATTTGGTCGTCGAACATTCTGTTTAGCTCTTTATGGCTGAAGACAAACACGCTTAAGCTTTGTCTTCGTCTTCGTTACGATGCATCCGCTTCGAGTTTGCTTTGAATGACATTTCTCCCTCCATCATCATCATTCCGCCAAAAACAAATGAATTTTGTTTACTGACATCTTTTTAAATTTGTTGAGCTGTAACTTCTCACATCGAGAAAATCATACCGAAAACAGTGTAAACGGAGCGTAACTAGTTTTTTTTGTATGAAATTTGACACAATTTGTTTCGATTTCCTATGTTTCTCGACTCCGAAAGTTTTCGATCGAGTAACAGAACATGGACCCAGCATATTTGAACTAGAGCTTCCGTTTGGAATCACATTACGTAACATTACGTACGAAACGTGAGGTCGAAGCTTCATTGTGATACGATGTATTGAATCCCATGGCTGAACTCGTAAACGCGATCGCTTCACGACGATCCGAATTAAGGCTTAATTCGGCAACATTATCCTAATATTCGCGCATGCCCCCACAGAAGAGAAAACGACGACACCAAAGACGAGTTCTACGAGCTCCACGACAAAACATATGAGCAATGCCTAGCTACGACACTAAAATTGTCCTCGGCGATTTTAAGGCAAAGCTGGGAAAAGAAGACATCTTTGGTGGAACAGTCGGAAAGCACAGCCTGCACGACACCACTTCCGACAACAGATTTAGGCTGATAGATTTTACTGCGGGGCGAAATGTTGTGGTAGCAAAATACATGGTTCCGCCATCTCAACATTCATAATAGTGGAGTCAATGAAGCTCAAAAACGGGCGTTTTCAGAAAGTACTCAGAAACAGCTCGGATTTTGAAACTAGAAAAAAATTCACAAAATAAATAGAACAAAATATCATCCAAATTTTCTGAGTTTTTTTGGGTTTTTCTTAATTTTTCGAAAACAAGAAGACATTTAGGCATGCGGTTTCTGGATCGCACTGAGAGCTTGTACCCGCATTTAATTGTGGAAAAAAATAGTACTTAACTACATACAATTTCGAAAAAAATTAGTTCGAAGTTAAAAAAAGAAGTTGAAAATTTCGTTATTTTGGCTTTGAAGATGATTTTATCGAAAACTGTTCCTAAAAACAGTTTTATTTAAATGCATAATGAAAGAAGCATTTTTTAACTTTGCAAAAAGGTATAACACGGCATTATGGGAAAAGCCGTTGATTTTTAATATTTTTTTGAAAAATAGGCTTTTTTTGTTATAAGATCGCCCCTCCCGGCTAAACGGGGGACAATAACCCCCCCTTCCATAAGATTTTTTTCTTGTATTAATGCAAACTAAACACTCCAATTATCAAAAACATTGTTTTTGGATCTCTCTTTATAAACAATATAAAAATTGTTTAAACAATTGGGGCTATTCTGCCATTTCTGTTATTCTGCTATGAATTTTCTGTTATGAATCATAAAAGATTTAGAAATAACAGATCTTTTATAATTGGTATTCAGAACTTCGAACTTTTATAAAATTCTGTTATGAATTTTTCGAAAAAGAAATCTGTTATGAGACATCTGTCATTTACCAGCTGTCACCTAAATAAATTTTGTGATTTGTCAACCAGGATGGAATTGTTAAAGAAATTTCTGAAGAATATGGATATCCAAGACTGATGGTAAGTTAAATTTCTATTCAAATCAGTTTTAATTTATCTATTTTATATGATGATGTCATCTTTTCAGAAACCAGCCCCTGCATTTTCCGGAACAAAACAGGAGTTCCAGTTTCCTGAAATCGCCTTGGCGGATTACAAGGACAAGTATGTATGTTTGTTCTTCTATTTATTGGACTTCACCTTTGTCTGCCCAATTTAGATTATTGCAATCCGAAATGGACGAGATTCGTTTAAATATCTTAAGCACATTGAAGACCATTGAAGCCGAGCACTACTCTTACCACAAGGCTTACACTGAAATCCTCAAACTGCAGCTGCTCACTGATGTCGAAAAAAACAAGTCCTTGCTGCAGTTCCTGGTCAACGAAACCGATGAAGCTCAGTGTGTAGCAGCTGTGAATGACTTCTTCGCCGATTGGAATGCCCGTCTATGCTTCCTCCAGCCAACGGTGAGAATTCTTGAACCCCTGCTCTGTTTGCGAAGAAATCTCCTCAGTGAAACCAAGAACCTCTTGAATACAGCTCGCGGAGGAGAAGTCTCGCTGCCAATCAACAAATCCATCGACAACGAAATGGGCAAACTCTGGATTCGAAGTATTCAATTGAACCGTGAAGCCGGCGGCCTTCAGCAGGCCAATTTGTCCATAATGAAAGCCGAAGAGTACGCTCCGGAAGCTCTGTTTGTTGAGAAGGCAAAACTTCTTCGGCAAAGTGGCGATCAAACCAAGTCGCTGAAACTGATTTCAGAGAAGATCAGCGAAATCGAACCCAACGGCAATATCTCATCCCAAGACAAATCTAATCGTCTGCTCTACTGCGAGGCGAAGTTTCTGCAGGCCACCTATTCTGCCGAGTCACTGAAAATCTGTGCCGAGCAGAATCTCTTCTATTTCAAGCAAGCCATTGCCGGCAACAAGAGTTCCGAGAAATGTCTGGTCCACATGGCTCAGTATTTGGAAAAAAAGTACGCAGCCAAATCGGACGCCGATAAGAATTCCGACGCCGGCAGGAATATGCTCTTCGAAATCATGGGCTACTATGCCAGAGCCATGAAGGCCGGCAACGAGAGCACTGCTGAAGCGATATCTTCGCTTGGTAAGTTGATTCGAGTACATGCAATCTCGTCAGGCAATTTTTTGTCTCTTTGTAGGATCCCCAAGCCCGCCAACGTCGCCTGCACATTAGAACCTACGCAGCGATTCCATTTAACGAAGACTGCGGCCTGATGGAGTGGTTGCCGAATCTCACAGCACTCAGGGTCATTATGTCGATCTACAGATCCCGTAAGCTAGGTGTCGCCGATAAAGAACTGCGGACGTTGGTCCTTGCTAAGGAGGAAAAACTCGGGAAGAAAAAGCAGGTGTTCAATACTCTTTTGTCCCGCCATCCACCGGTGTTCCACGAATGGTTCATCTATCAATTCTCCACACCGCACAACTGGTATCAGGCACGCAGCTCATACATCAAGACCATAGCCGTGATGTCAATGGTTGGCTACATTCTAGGTCTGGGCGATCGTCACGGAGAGAATATTCTATTCGACGAAACCAGCGGCGAATCGGTTCATGTAGACTTTAACTGTCTGTTCAATAAGGGCGAGAGTTTCAACATTCCCGAAAGAGTTCCGTTTAGATTGACGCAGAATATGGTGCACGCCATGGGACCCCTGGGCATTGAAGGGCTCTTCCGCAAATGCTGTGAGATAACTCTGCAAGTTTTGCAGAACCAAAAGAAGACCCTAATGTCGGTGCTGAGACCGTTTGTCTACGACTTGAGTAGACTTGGAAAGAAGACTGGAAACAACATCGAGAAGACCGATCCGCAAGCTATGGAGAATGTTAGTCGAATCGAGGAGAGACTTCATGGATATGTAAGTGTTTCCATTGTCTATAGACGCCATCTCTTTCTATTTGATTTCTTTGCTCTTCACAGGTACAGAGGAAAGGAGCAAATCGAATGCCTTTATCGACCGAGGGTCAAGTGGAATTCCTCATCAACGAGGCTACAGACATCAACAATTTGGCAGCAATGTACGCGGGCTGGGGACCGTATTTGTAATTGCTGAGCCTCACCTGAGTTTTTTGTTTGTAAATAACGATTTGAAGAAAGACGACGTCATAACGACAACCATTCGAATTAATTTTGTTAAGTTTAATTTTGTTCCTGTTTTGTTGTCGATTCCATTTTTGCTCCAAAAGTGCCTGTTTTGAATTTGGGAATTATTTTACATAAAAGTTGGAGTATTTTTCTAAAAAAATAATTAATTATCGCATTTTGTTTTGATGACTTATTTCCGAACAAGCGTTCTTAGAGGTTCCATTCAAACATACATCGATTGTTAATGCCAAACTTACTCTTTCAAATAAATAACGAACATTTTTGAAATATAGTATTAAGAATGTATTGCATAATTTTAGGTCTTCAAAAGCTTTCAAACATAATGTTATCGTTATGTTAATCGCACATTATGTTCACCATTTTCTTTGCAAAAAAATTTAACTCTGTAAGCTTCGTAAAACTGAAGCTAGTCTAGTTAAGTTAGTTAGTAAGAAGATTTGAAAGCGAAAAAAATAAAAACAGCTAGAGGTAAGACTTAAGTATCGTTTTTTAATCCATTTTTTTGTTTGCCTGCTTTTTTTCCCATTTCCTATATCGGTGGAATCGGATTATTGCCCTTATATTTTTCTGTTGAGATTCAGATTGCTTATCCCGAAGCATCTGTTCAAAAACAAGAGCAGAATATTGGGACAAGAGCAGTGTCCTTATGAGCAACAGAGCAGCGCGACGCAGGCAGTGTTTTTAAAAGCTAACAGCACGACTAACAACCAACATGAGCATTGAGCAATAAAACACATCATCGATGAGCGGTACTTGCGGACCGAGATCGTCGTCAACAACTTACTCTTACTCGAGAGCAAGCCACAACCTTTTCCATATCGTCTCGATAAGCGGTACTTGCGACCGAGAAGAGGACACTGTGCAGCTGCGTACGAACGTACGGGAAACAATTCAACAGGCTATTGCTTGCATTGCAAGCAACCATAAAATACAGTCCACTTTTAGTTTAAATAAAGTTTATGTTTTAAAACTATGAGCATTTAATTCTTTGTTTATACAGCATCATAAATGTATTCATGAAAGAACATGCAAACATACATATAAATTAATTGAATAGTACGTTTTAAGATATATGCATGCATACATATCTTCTGTACATTTATGAAATAAACTATCTAATCTAATCTATTTAAAATGCATATTTGCTTACCTTTGTCTCCTTTTTATTATATTTCTATAATATATGTGTCGATAATTCTCCATTTTTTCACAATCCTTGTTGCTTTTTTCAAAATCTGTTATGATAAAAGTGCCAAAAAGTTGCCTGTTATTCTTTTAAGATTCATAACAGATTTCTTAAAAGATTTTGGCTTGCTGAATACCAAATAGGCGATTTATAAAAGATTTTCAGTATGTTCGAATTTTTTGACAGTTCATAACAGATTTCTTAACAGATTTTATAACAGATTTGGCTTGCCGAATACCAAATCTGTTATTCAAAAAAGATTTTTTGACAAATAAAACTTTTGTATGGGAATTCATAACAGAATAACAGAATAACAGAATAAAAGATTTCGCTGAATAGCCCCAAATATAAGCAATTATTTCCACCAAATGATTTGTTTCAGACTTTAGAGAATATAAAAAACAAAAAATTTGGAAAAAAAAAATTTCAAAATCCGAGCTGTTTCTGAGGACTTTCTGAAAAAAGCTTCATTGACTCCACTATAAAGGAACATGAAGATCTAAGATCTCCTGATCAATCAACCGTCAGCCAGATTGATCACATTACGATCGACGGAAGGCACTTGTCCAATATTCTAGATGTTCGAACTTACCGAGGAAATGCTGCAAGAAAATTCGACGTCGGACGGCTTCAATCGCAAGAAATCGCTAGATCCTTCTGTGATCGAGTGTCAAGTAATCTCTATGCCACCACTATCATGTTTCGAAGACAAGTGGCAAAATTGCCAGAAAGCAGTTAGAGGTGCTGCCTCTTATGTGCTAGGTTTCACACAGCCACCAAAACGAAACCCCTGGTTTGATGAAGAATGCAGGCAGACCCATGCAGCCAAGCAGGAGGCATACAAAGCGGTGGTGCTGCATAAAAGGACAAGAGCTGCTCGCGAGCTCTACCACAAAAGAGGAGAGAAGAATGCCAGATTCTCAAGAGAAAAAAGAGGGAGTATGAGAAGCTTGAGATCTAGGTTATTGAGATTGCCAATAGCAGGAATGAAGTTTGGAGGTTTCATCGAAAGGTTAAACAGCTGGCTCAAGGTCAAGGGAAGGGAAGAAAGGAAGATCATAGTAGAATCGCAGTCAACGCTGGGGATTTGGAGAGACCACTTCTGTAGACTGTATAACGGCGACGACGAAAAACATCCCGCCGTCGAGCATGAGCCTTTCATCGGACACGATGATAGCCAACAATTCCGTGAACCCGACCTTGAAGAAATGAAAACGGCAATATCACGGCTGAAATCCAACAAAGCCGCTGGAGCAGATGGTCTAGCTGCCGAGCTGTTCAAAGCAGCAAGCGACGATCTAGATAGGAGCAGTCCTGATCCGATCCTGAAGAAGGGAAATCCTCTAAACTGCGCCAACTACAGAGGAATCAGCCTTCTTAACATCGCCTACAAGATCCTCTCTGCCGTAATATGTGAGCGTCGTGAAGACTTTCGTCAACAATCTGATTGCTCCTTGTCAATTTGGTTTCAGACAGGGAAAGTCAACCATGACAGCATCTTCAGAGAACTATGTCTACTTTTGGCATCAATACCAAGGTCATTCGCTTGTGCAAAATGACAATGGAGAAGTCACGCTTCGCCATCAAAGTTAGCAACGAGCTTACGGAATCTTTGGATATCAAAAAAGGATTTTGACAAGGCGACGCGCTGTCGTGCGATTTCTTTAACATTGTTCTTGAGAAGATAGTGCAAAACTCCACCGTCAACACCAGAGGCACTATCTTCCAAAAGTCTGTTCAACTTCTCGTGTACGCCAATAATATTGGGAAGAGCACATCCTGATGTCAATGGTGCCTTTGTGAGAATTGAGACAGAAGCGGCAAAAATTTGTTTAGCGGTAAATGAGGGAAAAACGAAGTATATGCTGTCTGTGCAAAATATGTTTGGTATAAAAATAACCAAATTCTTGTAAGAAAAGTTGAGGGAGAAAAAGTCATTTCCACTTGTAAAAAAAAAAAATGAATGTAGATGATGAAAGTTTAATGAATGACTTTTCCTTCCTCAATAACTGTAATAATTCAATAATTGATAAAGTTTTTTCTGATAAAGCCTATTTTAGTAACAAGTTTTTCATTGTGCACCAGAATGTCAGAAGTTTGAGAGCAAATTTTAATGTATTGATTACTCATCTTGAATCATTCTGCTGCATCCCAGATGTTGTTTTTGTTTCTGAGATCTGGATTTACGAATTCGAAAAAGACGATTATGTTTTTCCCGGTTTCAATTTCGTTACCAAAACTAATGATAATTATGCCTCTGGTGGAGTTGGGTGTTTTGTTAAAGAAGAATTCAAAATACTTGATTTCACTTGTGTCAACTTTAAATGTGCAGATGTTTTAAGGGTCTCCATTGAAATTAATCATGATGTTTATACCATACTTTGTTTCTATAGATTCCACTTTTTTGATATAAGTATATTTATGGAAGAATTTTCTGGTCTGCTGGATAAGGAACACTCAAAAAATCTAATCATTTTAGGAGATTTCAATATCAATATCCTTGAACACAACGAAACTAATTATAAGCCGTGTTTTATTGGGAACTTAGCTTAGCTTAGCAATAGGAATTCCAATAAAACGCTTTAGTCAGCTTTGAATTAAGTTTCGTTCACCAGAATGTCAAAAATCGAAATATTCCAAACGCCATCTTTACACCTATCTGAAACAATTTTTTTTACATTGAGTTGCTATGGTGAAAAACTATTTTCAAATATCGAAAGCTTTCAAACGCCATCTTGAGACCTATCTGAAACAATTTTTTTTATATTGAGTTGCTATGGTGGCAAACTATTTTCTTCAAAAGGTTTTGACATTTGATAAACGAAAAACACAACGAAAAACTCAAGTGTCGAATAGCTGAAACCTTATCTTCAGGAAATTGCTAACTAAAATTGCTAACTTATTTTTACTTAGCTTTCGGTTGTTGTTGTTTGACATGTAATTCCTATTGCTAAGCTGAACTAAGTTCCCAATAAAACACGGCTATAATTATTTATCGCTCTTAGCTTCTCACGGGCTTGTTTCATTTATTAATGTGCCTACTCGTCAAGTTGACATTTCAACTGTCAAAGTAGAAGTGTAAATTTTGTTTAGCTCCTTCTTGTTTTTTCGATTTTAATTAAAGTATACAAGTTAATTTCAAACTAATACCATTTTTGAATACGTGCTACATAAATATATTCGAAAATATAGAAGGATTGCTCGAAATCATTGAATAATTAAGTTTTCAAAGGATTTTTTCGGCTTTCAATCTGGAAATCAAATTGCGGTACATATCTACTATTCATCTTTAGCTGATGAACCGCAAGCGCAACATAACCGAAATTTCACCAGAACACAACACCACTAACAAAAGAAGCTCTTTAAACACAAAAATGGGAGTAGGAAACTTATCTGTTGCCGATCTAAAAACTCTTCTTAATGAAACACTGGACGATAAGCTTAAGGATCTAGCCACAAAAAATGATTTATTATCACTTTCAAGTGAGATAACTTCCATGAAAGCACTCAACACCCAACTGACTAACCAACTAACCGTCTTGTCAGAGAGATGTGAATTTCTAGAAACCCAATTGGAAATACTATCTCGCAAAGCAAACGAAAAATCTATTGTGGTTCACCTCCCTTTAGGCCCAGAAACCAATGCAATCCAATTCGCTAAACAGACTTGCGAGGGGCTTCTGATGTTAAAAGAAGGTGAAGAACTCCAAGTTAAAAGTAGCCGGCAAATAAAAAACAACAACACTCAACGCGGCACTGTCATCATGGAGCTTACTACAGCGGAGGACGCCGAAAAAATGATTGCGGTCGCGCACAAACTAAAAGGCTCTGGAATAAGTATATTTCGCGAGCAATCACTTGTATTCAGGAAAAATCGACAATCTTTAGTTTCTACTAAAAACAAATTGCTGCAAATTAACCCGAACGTCAAAATTTTAATCAAAGGAGATAGAAAAATGCAAATTAACAACCACCACTTTGTTTACAAAGTTTCACGAGGTTTGATTGTCAAAACAGCAGCCGATATGACATTTGTAGCAGAAGCTTTTGGTGACAGCTGCCATGACTATTCTGACTGCAGCGAGGGAATGAAGTTAGCTCCAGTTTCAATTGGTCCATCATCTTCTTCCTCTCAATCGCTACGAGCGCCACCTGATAGTCGGATGCCACAACACTTTAAGCGGAATGCACAATAGGTAAAGTCTGTCGTCTGCCATAATTCAAATTTAGTTAATTTTAAAAATTTAAAAATATGTTCTTATAATATTACTGGTCTCAAAAACAATCTCTTAATACCAAATTTTTTTAAGTATTTCCAAGATTTCGATATTATAATTCTTATAGAAACATTTGTAGAACAAAAAAACGAAAACGAATTCTTAAAATATTTTAAAGATTTCAAATTAATGTTTAGTTCAGCAATTAGATCGAATCCGCATGGAAGAGCCAGTGGGGGCATATTATATGGGATTAAACAAAACTTATGGGGTAATTTAGTTAAGTTTAAAACAATTGAACAAAAAATAATTTTTGAAGTGGTTTGCAACAACTTAAGTTATTATATAATTCCAGTATACTTAAATTGCAATAACTGGCAAATTGAATTTGATGAATTAGTTGAATTTATGAATACCATTACTTTCGAAAGTGTAATGATAGTGGGAGATTTAAACGCAAGAATTGGCAGATATCAAAACTCTAATGTTAATTTTTGGCATCCGCGAACGGCTTTTAATGAGCATAGAAACTCTAAAGACGACATTTTTAATCGTAGTGGACGGAATTTAACAGAAATATTTGAGTTATTTGGACTTTTCGTACTAAACGGGTCTTCTAAAAGTGATGCCTGTGGTGAATTTACGTTTGTTAGTGGACAAGGTCAATCTGTTATTGATTTCGCGGCTATTTCTGGAAACTGGTTTAATGTTATAGAGGATTTTGAAGTTGCTCTGGCCAACTTTTCGGCACATTTCCCAATAGTCGTTAAATTACATTTTCCTGATGAAACTCAACTTCCGAATCGTACTAGCTTTGATAAACTTAAATGGTCTGATAACAATGCACTTCTCTATAAAAGACTTTTGAACCTTAATTTGCACTCGCTTCTTCAGCATTCACTCTCTATTGAAGAGACGTGCGGTAGAATATCTGAAGTCATTAAACTTTCGGCCCCTTTTGCCAAAAAGAGCGCCCATACGTTTGTATCTGCGAATAAATGGTTTGATAATGACTGCAAAAATCTCCGCAAAAAATCTTTTGTTTATTTAAAACTTTTTAGAATGACAAATTCCCAATTTTTTAAAAATATGTACGTGGAATATAATAGAGATTATAAAAAAATTATGTCTATCTAAAAAGATAGATTATCAAAAAAACTGGCCAATGAACTAGAACACTGCACTAACTCCAAATCGTTCTGGCAAATTGTAAACGAGCTGAGTGGGCATAATCAGGGTGTGAAGTACTCTTTAGATGCTGAGACGCTAGCAGCTCATTTTAAAACTCTGCTCTCAGCGGACGAAGACCTTCATACCTTCGATTACGCGCTACATAACTTCGTAGTAAATGAGCTGGATTCTGAGATTTCGCTTGTGGAATTGGAAGCTTCGCTCTCAAAAATGAAAAACAATAAAACACCAGGTACGGACGGTATACCAGTGGAATTCTACAAAAACAGCACTTTTGAATTTAAAAATTTCCTTGTAACCTTCTTTAATAGATTGTACAACGACGCTACCGCTCCAACTAGTTTCAAGAAATCCGTTATTTTTGCAATTTTTAAGAAAGGTGATGCAAATGCGCCCGAAAATTATAGAGGTATTTCGTTATTAAATACAATTCGAAAAATTCTTTCAGCCATCCTGAATGAAAGACTTATTAAGTGGATTGAAAGTAGTAATCGTTTGAGTAGTTTTCAAGCTGGTTTTCGGCCAGGTTTTTCTACAATGGACCATGTTTTTGCTATCTCCAGTATCGCTAGAAATTTCATTGAGCGGAAGAAGAAACTATACACTTGCTTTGTTGATTTCAAAGCTGCTTTTGACAAAGTCAACAGACAGGCTTTAATTTATAAGATGTCCTGCATAGGTGTATCTCGCAAGTTTTTACTAATGTATGAAAATTTAATTTTCGCATCAAATTCAAGGGTATGGGATGGTTATGATTTCTCGAATAGTTTCGTAACAACAGCCGGTGTGCCGCAAGGTTGTATTCTGAGCCCTTTACTGTTTTCTCTCTTCATTGATGATATTTGTGATCATCTTCCTGGTGGAGTTTCTTTTGGTAACAGCTTTGTCAAAGTTTTGTTATATGCCGACGATTTGGTATTGTTTGCCGACAATCCAATATCGCTACAGATGCAAATTAACCGACTGTGCTTATTTTGTGAGACTTGGGGTCTGCAAATAAATGTACAAAAAACAAAAATTATGATTTTTGAAGGAAGGCAAACAAGAAGACGCTCTGATGAAAAGTGGTCGCTTAATAACACCGTTATCGAAACAGTCCAGGAATTTAAATACCTGGGTGTTCTTCTTACCCACAATTTAGATTTCGTCAAACATGCTAAAGTAAAAAATAAAGAAGCCAAGTTGGCACTAAATTTGATGTGGCCTAAGTTCTTCTCCAACTCCAACATTGATCTGGTATCCAAATATAAAGTCTTTGATGCAACAATAAATTCATGTTTGTGCTATGGTGCACAAGTTTTCGGTTTTTTGAACCTAGATGCATTCGAGAGCCTGCAAAGGCACTTCTTCAAGCGCTTGTTTCGTTTACCGAACTCAACTCCAAATTATGCCATCTACGTAGAGTCAAGCATCACCCCTATATATATTAAAAATTTAAAGGCTAATGCGGATTTCATTGTTAAGGTGATGAAAAGAAGTGAATTGTGCCTTCACAAGATAATTTTGAAAAAATTGCTGCAATCGAATGCATCTCCGTTCAAAGACTGGAACCAACTCGCAATAGCTACAGAATCTTCACTTAACCTTTCGGAAACCAATGTTGACGATTGGCAAGCGCAGTTCGCAGGTGTTATTGCTAAGTTTGACCAAAAGTTGTATATAGACAATCTTTTTAGCGCAACTTCTTCAACATCTAGAAACGTTTATAGAAACTTAAATCATCAATTGAATTCAGACATGAACTACTTCAGGAATGATTACTCAGTTGCCCAGATTAGTACTATTTTTAAAGCCAGAGTCGAAATTTTAAACTTAAACTTTATACCACACCGAATTGATTTGCCGCAGCTATGTGATCTGTGTAACAGAAGAGAAATCGAAGATATCTACCACTTTTTAGCTATTTGCCCAATTTTACAAGAAATTCGTCGATTATACTTTCGGAAAAGTGTTTTAACATTGCAAGAATTTTACGAAATCCTAAATGGAGCACTTGGTTGGCTAAACGTTTTTAAATTTTGTCAACAAGCTCTTAACTACCGGAACAGTTTCAATTATTAAATTAAATTTTAGCCTTTTATTGTAGTTTTAAACTATCTCATTTTATGTTTCAAATCATTCAAAATTGTCTATTTGAACCATTCACTTTTATGCTTTTATGTTGCAAATCATACAAAATTGTCTTTTTTTTTCTTTTGTGTTTCAAATCACGTAAAAATTGTCAAAATCTTACTTTGAGTAAAACCTACTATTCAAAAATTGTTTTATTTTTATAAATTGTAATTTTGTTTTTCAAATCACGTAAAAATTGTAAAAATTATTCTAATATTTTTATTCTATAATTTTACATTTTCTTTTTAATTTATATATATTTTTTTTATCACTTATGAAATGTCAATTCAGGCAGACGGCAGTCAATGCCATGTCCTTATTCTTAGGAAATTATATTGTAAAATCTTATGATGAAAAAAAAACAAATAAAGAATTTATCTATCTATCTATCTATCCCTCTCTACTCGTCAAGCATCAGGTAGTTGTTTAGACCACATTTACGGTCGTTTTGGTAGGATTTCTGAAGTTGAATGTGAAGCGTGTGTATTCGATCTAATGATAAGTGATCACTCTATGACAAGTTTACTCATTAATAACATACATAAAAGAAAAAATTTTCGGTTCTCTAGTAGTGACAATGAAAAAGGATCTTCTAAAGTGAATATTTGTAAATTAAAGGATGCTCTTGTGTATGTTGTGTATGAATTTTGGGAAGATGTATACTCGTGTGCTGATGCGTCAATGTCTTATACGTTATTTATTAGTAGCTTAAGTAATCATATTGCAAACTCTACGGATGTGATTCAACCTAAGAAACAATTCAAAAGACTGAAACCCTGGATTACTAGTTATTTAATTAATAAAGTAACATTAAAAAATAAATTAAGGCATAAATACTATAAGAATCCTAACAATACTACGCTTAAACGAAAATACAAAAATCTGTGTAATGAATTGAAGAAAGAAATTCCGATTTGTCGAGATAATTTTTACATGAATCAAGGTGACTTAAAAAAAGAGTGGAGAATAGTTAACAATATACTTAAAAATTCCACCCTGTCTAAAATACCAGAAGCTATAGTGGTTGATGACCGCAAAGTCACAGACAAAGTTTTGGTTGCGAATGCGTTTAATAAATATTTTATTGGTGTTGCTGGTAGTTTACAACCCTATCCTTGTGAACCTTTTCTCGAGATGAATGAGCCAATTCAAAGATCCAGTTTTGTTTTTGAGTCGATTTCTCCTTTTAGTAGAGTCAATGAAGCTTTTTTTTCAGAAAGTCCTCAGAAACAGCTCGGATTTTGAAAAAAAAACTTTCTAAATTTTTTGTTTTTTATATTCTTTAAAGTCTGAAACAAATCATTTGGGGGAAATTATTGCTTATATTGTTTAAACAATTTTTATATTGTTTATAAAGAGAGATCCAAAATTAATGTTTTTGATAATTGGAGTGTTTAGGTTGCATTAAGACAAGAAAAAAATCATATAGAACGGGGGGTCTATTGTCCCCCGTTTAGCCGGGAGGGGCAATCTTATAACAAAAAAAGTCTATTTTTCAAAAAAAAATTAAAAATCAACGGCTTTTCCCTCAATGCCGTGTTATACCTTCTTGCAAAGCTAAAAAATGCTTCTTTCATTTTGCATTTAAATAAAACTGTTTTCAGGAATATTTTTCGAAAAAATCATCTTCAAAGTCAAAATATCGAATTTTTCAACTTTTTTTTTTATCTTCGAACTCATTTTTTTCAAAATTTTATGTAATTAAGTATTATTTTATTTATTTAAATCATTTGAATATAATAAGTTTGTTTTTTGCTCTTTGTCTTCTTTCTTAAATCAATTTCTAAAATAACTTTAATTAGTTTATTTATTTAGCTAATTTTATTATGAAATTATCTTTAATATTTAATATTTATTGTTTTTTTCTATTAAAAAAAAATTGAAATCTGTATTAAGGGTCACCCCACCCATACTTAACACAAATCACTGTTTTTTTAAATATTGAAGTGGCATTCAACACTATTTTATTACATTATAATTAAATATAGAATGTCTCATATTTTTTCTTATTCACTTTTAATTATTATTTATTGTTATGAAATTTATGATTCATTATTAAGAAAAAATAAATGAAAATGAAAATGAATGAAAATGAAATGTCTTTGGAAAGCACACCCAACAGCGGTGTCTCGAACAGAACTTTACAAAAGACGCATACTACTTCGAGGTAGTAGAGGAGTTTATATACCTAAGCTCCTCTATTAAAATTGACAATAACACTAGCGCGGAGATCAAACGAAGAATAACTCTTGCTAACCGCTGTGTTACGAATTTGCTTTATGTAAGGAAAGGTCACTACGGCGTATACGTAACACAAATCAATAAGGAAGGATTTGCTTCCTTCAACTTCGCCTTGGCTCAAATCAGCGCCATGATTGTGTTAGTAGAGAAGAGTAAAACCAAAGCTATAATATACGGAGTTATCGAATGATCGAATATTCCGAATTTCGAACTTGGCCGGTTTCGGACAGGAAACAGCGTTGACAACCTAAATTTCTCGTCTGAGAAAATATTCACTAGGTGGGATCAACTTGGTACATTTACATCTGGACCGTCAAAAAGGTAAGCTCGTTTGAGGAGTCCTTTTTTTCTCTTGTAAAACAAAAATCAAATCGGTAAATATCCTTTCCATCAAACTTAAATAAATGTTGAAGAAAAAAAAGGTGGTTAAATCGTCACTTTTAGAGTAAAGTTCTTGCCCAATTTTCCACAAATTCCGTGGAGGAAACGAGAACTGACGACACCACGCTTTTATCAAGAAGCATTCCATTTGTCTGATCCTACCAGGTAAATTGTGCCATTAGAAGCAAAAAAACTGGGTTTTGCAGGTTTGGTATCCGGAAATAAAGAAAAAACGCTGTCAGCCTTACTCCGAATTAACCGTTTTTTATAAAAATTTCCTGCACATTTCATACAATAACGAATTTAATCGCTTACAATTACATGGCAAGACATTTACTAATTGAAATAATATTTTAGAATTATCACATTAATTTGTGTGTCCGTAATTATGCAAATATATGAACGCATACAATTTACTCACGTCTGACATTTAAGTTAGATTGAATAATGCATAACTCGTTACCGTTGTTTTCTTACCATTTCGTATCGAAGAAGGAACGTACGTAGCTATCGGTAGCTAATCATCAGAGAGATGTCAATCTAATATGCAAGTCTAATGACACATTCGCATTAGCTAATTGACGGCAACCCCTTTATTCTATTGTTTTTGTCTCATATCGTTTGCTTCTATTATTACATGCGTTCAAATTTAAATATGAATTAATGAGGAAGGAATTGCTCTAGCTATGTTGTGTAATGCGTGTTGACATTACAATTTCATTGGAATTAAAAGATTTCACTGACTGAAAATGTGATAGAATGTTTTATTTCAAAAGTGTACAAAGTTACTGATGTTGATGGAGATGGTGTGCTAAGGCTTCTCTATCTAAATCCCTTGATTCCCGACGAAGCTCTTCAATTGATGAAGTTAAGAAATGGAGTTGTGACTCCAAATCCTCAATTAGTTCTTCATGCTTCAGCCTTTCCGTTTCGATTTCCTGCGAATTAAAAAAAAAAATAAATATGATCCACCTCGAAACATATAAGACCCCACTTTACCTTTAAAGTATGAGCTAGTCTCTGCTGGGTTTGAGGACTCTTTTGATCTGGTATTTTCAAGCAATTCATGACAAAGTTAATATCCTTCATGCATTTTGCACCCTCTGCTTTCACAACTTCAATTTCCTTCATCAAAGTCACATTCTCATTCAAAAGTTCACCTTTATCCTTTGCCTTTTCCTTACGACTTATTTTCCGTTTGCAATCCAATATTGTAGATTCAATATTGCCCCTCTGCCGATTAAATTCAGCCTTAACCAGGGATTCCAAAACGATTTTCTTTTTCAATTGATCATCGCTTGCATATTTCTGAATCAGTTCGCGCACTCCCTGTTCCATTTGCTTTTGATTTGTAATACTAGCAGCTACATGATAAAGGTCTGTGCACACTTTGAATAAGTTCTCTCGAGACGTCCTCGATACTATACGTTGATCTTCGAGATCCAAAACTGTTTTTTTATATGTGTCAGTCAAATGCGCCAGTTGTGCTTCTAATTCAAGATTCTCACGGTTCAATGCGTCCAATTCGTTTTCTACTTTGATAATTTGATCTCGTTTCTCGTTTATTTGACGTTCTCTAGGCTCGATTTGCAATTTCAATTCTGTGATCTTGTGATTCAAGACCTGTTTGTGTTTTTCGAGTTCTTGGTTCTTGTGGAGGATTTCTTGGATGCGTTTTTCCTTCAAACTAATTGCAAATTCACAATCGGCAACATTTTTCAATAAGTTCTCTTTATCGAGCACAAGCTTGCTTATAATTAGTTGTGACTTAACGTCTTCTTCATTTAGCAAATTGATCTCTTCCAACAATCGTTCAGCTTCTTTCTTGATGTTTGTGGCCTTTCGATTCAGAACACCGGCCTTGCCACGCCACAAGATTTCCTCATCCAGCTCAGCTTTGAGCATATTCTCATACTTGATTATGGTGTCTTTGACATTCTTTTGATTTTCAATCGCCACCTGGTGGCAGTAATCATTGAACTCATATTTGACATCTTGCAATTCTTGCATAAGATCCCGAATAAGCTCCTCCTTCTGTTCGAGTTTAGTCTTAAAATTGACTTCCAGAGCTTCAACAGTGTCCTGCAACTGTCCAGCAGATGTGCGTAGCTTTGCCTCGTAATCTTCTATAATTAATTTGCTATTGCGACTAACAGACATATAGGTTTGATACTCCTTCAACATTCGTTCGGTAAACTGATTGGACAAGTTCAGAATCTGTTTTCCATACTCGTTTTTTAGGTCGTTCATTCGGAATGTCAAATCATTCAAATCTTCAGTGTGACGCTGTTCGAGTTCATTATTTCGATTCTTCAAAGCTTCAATTGCTAGACAATAGCCCTTATGGACATCAGCTAATTGCTGACTGTCAAAAATTTCATTTTGACTTTCTTGATATTGAAACTCGGCAGCTTGCTGTACAATTCGAAGTTCTAAATTGGCAATTAGATCGATTTTCTCTTGTAGCACCTCTCGGGGAATAACCACTTCCTTGCCGTTTAATAAGTCCCGATCAAGTGGCGCCACCTTGCCGTCGATGTTTGTCAATATCCAAATTCCCAATGTTCCTTTCTTAGAACCAGTTATTAATAGCGTGCCATCATAGGATAAACAGACTTTGGTGACGGGGCTATCGAAAAATCGATAGTTTGTAAATGTTCCACCGGTATCGAATGGCACCGTTATGTTGTATAAGTGTCCGGCATTGGTTGTCGCAAACATAACTTCATCTGACCTTGCAAGAGCAAGTGACAAAAATGGATCTTTATTCGGACTGCTCAGTTCACGGGTAACTTCAGATTTGGTAATTTCTCTCAAAAGACCCGAACCAGTTATGGCGATAGTTGACATAGGATCACCAGTAATACACAGACCACGGTATTCAGTGCCTTTTTGGACGATTTCTTGAACTCGCTCACCTGTATCAACGTCCCATTGATAGATGGCACCTTCGGCTCCGCCAGATATGAGATATTTGTCATCTCTTGACCAAGCGAGGCTTAAAACATTTCCATTGTGACCCTTAAAAATAATTTGTGACGGGACATTAGTGTCATAAAATCGAATGTGAATCTAACCTACCTTTAAGGTCCTCACTATTTCCATATTGTAAACTGCTGTAATTGAAATTAAGCTCTCGTAGGCAGCAGCCATTAAATGCCCAAGACATGAATATTTAACTTGAGCGCATCGTGGAAAGTTATAGGCTTTCATAAGCTGCAATTGATCTAAACTGTCAAAATGACACCCTATTTAAGACAATGGGTGCGTTCAATTTTGCTTGGATAGGAGTTTGGTTTTCATTTAAAAAGAAAGCTATCCAACAATTTCTGGTATAGGCAATTATCTGACAGAACAGCAATCCACGATACCCTATCCAAGAACAAACTGAACGCGTCCAATATTTATGTATATGGCCTTACATTCAAATCGTCCAAAAGAATCGTCATGACTCTTAATTGATCAGCAAACCCAATAGCGGCAAACTGACCCGTTATATTCAATTCTGTGACAGTTATGTCAACTTGATATCGCTTAACAAGTTCAAGGTTTTCGGTTTCATAATTCCATACTCGAACTGTTTGGTCCTTGGCTTAAGAGTGAAGAACACATACAGAGTACAAATCGCTTTAAAAATAAGGCCGTGTGCGAATTGAGTTAAAATGTGGTTTAAACTTGACGTTTGGTTAAATTTTGACATTTCGCATTGAATAAAATGTGTTCAAATTAGACTAGCTGCGGAACAGGCTAAAATATGACAGTAGTGGTTCAATTCATCCAATTCGCACACGGCCTAATTGTTTTTTAACTTACAAGCTGTCATTATAATTGTCCGCCAGGCACATACCGAAATGTCAATAATTTCATCAATGTGAATAAATTCTCCGAGAGGCTTAAACCTCATTTTTATAATTTCTCTATCTTCTTTCAAATAACAAACATAAATTTGACTATGTTCAGCTGTCACAATGACAGTATCTTGTTGCGAATTGACAGCCATGTTTCTAATCGCAAACACATTGTCTGTGTACATGTATTTTTGCAATGTTATAATTGCCGTTCTTTGGTATTCATATTTTGACACTTTCTCAAAGAAATACACTTTATCATCTACCGCATATGCTAAACTTCGTGACTGTGATCTAACGCATAAGACACTGTCAATCGTTTCTGGCAAAGCGATAGTTGCCCTCCCTACAAATGGAGTTTCTTCGTCTAGCTCTTCGTCGTCTTGTTCTAGCGACAAGTCAAGCAATTCAAGTTCGGTTGCAATATGTTGACTCTTGACTTCGCCATTTTCTATGATTGCCAGTTTATTTTTATCACAGCCCAATGCCAATACGTCCATTGACATCCATGCCATCGATTTGACAGACAATTGTGCCCTTATCGAACCATTTAATGTAAAACCAGTCTCTGATTTCGAAAAAAGCTTTAAAATACCATCGCCACAAACAGCAATCAAGCCGGTATCGTGGGGATTTCCTGCAACGCATGTAGCTGACATTCTTGAACTTTGCACACCGACGACATGTTCGAGTATCGTTCCATTTTTATCGAACATCATCATGAAGAGCGTTTCGCCAGGTTTTTTTGTCAGTACTAAAAGTGATCGAGAGTCATGCGAGAATTCTATCTTGTTGATTTCTTTCTTTTCGTGATCGTTGGGTAATTGGAAATTGCGACGCTTTTTAAGATTGGTGGTGTCATAAATTGATATATTGGTTGACCTAAGAGAACATTTAGCGGTTATGTTTAAGGTTAAAAATCATTCTTACTTTTTCTTGCCCTCAGGTGTTGTAATTTCAACAACCGCGATCAGTTTCCTAGTTAGGTTCATTGTCATGACCGTTGGAACCGTATTCACAGGCAATCTAACACAGTTGATGAAACAAACGGATTTTTTTTTCGGAATAGCCACAGAGTGCATACGTACCTCAAAAATCGTTGCTTTTTTGTGTTGAAATTATGGAAAACTATAACACTTTCACATGGATAAATAACTTCATCGTTATAACTGATATGAATATTTCCCCTGACTTCTTTTCGGAGTCCGTAGATATTTTTCGGACTAATTCCTACAGGATCCGATAGCGAGGTTTCATCCATAGTTAAATTCACCAATTCTTGACCAAATTAAACAAATTCAAAAACAAGTTCTGACGGATTTTGTAGTGTTTTGAAAAAAAGCTATCAGAAATTGATCAAACATAGAAAATATATTTTCCTAGGCTAGGTGTTATTGCCATGACATTTCCTACTTTCCTACTGTCAAAAAAAGCTTAGATGTGCAATGCATGTGAGAGAAAGCCAGCGAAAGAGAAAATCTCTCTTTTGAAAACGGTTTTGTATAACTAAACACTAAAAATAGAGCTTTTGTGTTCTTGGAAGCTTATAGGACAAATAAAAAACCAGTCAGTCCTGACTAGGCCAATATAGACAGACATGAAAAATTAAGCTAATGGAAAACTACGTTAAGTCTCGCTTCTTCAGTTGGAAATTAGTCGATATAAGGGTTTTTTTCTGCCCAATCAAATATGTATGTACATTAATGCTCAGAGGATATCAAACACAGAAGGCAGATTAACCCAGCTGTCAGAAATTCGTAGAACATACCATTATGTGCATGAAAAGGCAATCCTTGTGTGTGTGTGTATATTTTCAAAGGATGTCTTAATGATGGCCTTGATGTTTACTATCTTGGCTTTCCATGTTTTTGGTTAGGCTAGACAACAGAAATAAATTGAATTTTTTTTGGCGGAATCGTGTCTACAACTGTTGGTTGGTTTGCATTTGTGTTCTGAGCTAATTCAATTAACTGAAATCGATTCGGGTATTTTACTGGAGGTAGGATTCTGTTTGTCAGAACGGCTACTTTAGGACTTTCGTGTTGTTTAATATATGGATAGAGTCATGTCTGCTTTGAATGCAAAAACGGTGTTTTGAGTGAGTGTTTTTGAAAGGAGTTTTACATGCTCGTACAACAATATCGAATTTCTAATAAATACCAAATAAACGGGTAAATTTTTGCAGTTTGCATTCATACAATTCACGCTCGTTCAGGCCTTGAGTATATACCCGACAACGCACAAGCAAAAATACCTCGTATGACTCATTTACCCAAACAGTGTTTACACTCATCATCAATACCATTCACTGCTTCATAGAATACATAACATAAGCAAATTAAATCAAATGACAATTTAACATTTGCATTTCTATAATTCACACTCAGTTATTATAGTAATAAAATTCTCATAAGGGTCAATACTTTCGTAGTAAAATCACCGCTACCACTACGTTTCACTACTACTTTGGCTGTCATTTCAACTTTTGGGTTTGAATCGAGTGTTTGGTCAGTTCCGAAGTGTCGACCGCCATTTCTTTATTAAAGCTTCCCTCCACCAGTGGTTAAAAAATGGAGTGGTGCGACAGCTCTTGAAGAGCCAAGACCTAAGTGGCTTACTCTCATCAGCAATTCTCTGGGTGCGTGTGAAGAATTGAGGGGACCTACAATTTAACGCCGATACCGAACGGCAGAGTTGAGAAGCACTTTTTCATGACAAATTGATACCCTTGGAAGTTTTGTCAGTTCTTCGCAAGAGGCAGTTCCCGTGAAAGATGAAATAAAAACTATGGGCACAAGTAGGACTCGAATCCACGACGTTCTGCTTAGCAGCCATCGCACCTAACCACTTAGCCACGAACACTACTCACCAGTGCAGTGGTAAGGGTTGTTAATATTGAAGGAAATTTGTCCTGAGTGCTACCCCTTGGCCTTAGATAAACCTGCTGATCGACCAGAGCTATTGCCTGCAGTGCCAGGGGCCGTAAATAAACCTGCTGATCCACCAGAGCTATTGCCTGCCGTGTAGTGGCACCAGCAGCGGCCTTAAATAAACTGTTGATCCACCAGGGCTATTGCCTGCCATATACTGCCACTAGGGACCTTAAATAAACCTGCTGATCCACCAGAGCTATAGCCTGCAGTGTAGTGCCACCAGAGGCCTTAAATAAACCTGCTGATCGACCAGAGTTATTGCCTGTCGTGCTGCGTGCAACAAGGGGTCGTAAATAAAACCTGCTGATCGACCAGAGCTATTGCCTGCCGTGCCGAGTGCCAACAAGGGCCTTAAACGTACCTGCTGATCCCCCGGAAATAAACCGGTCGAGTAAAGAAAAAAGACGGAAAACAACCAAACAAACGAAACAGGAACTAAAGCCCAGTAGCGGAAGCCCTACCACCGATAAAGGCAGCAAGCAACCGGACATCCGAAAAGCGGAAACGGGAAATAGATCCGAACACCGGAAGTTACACCAGCGGATACACGTTTTACCAAATTTGAGAGAAATAAATCAAAAACTGAATTTGAAATTACATTGAGAAAGACCTATCATTAAAGTTTCGTGTTTTCTTTAATAGACCTTGGCTAGACCCACAAGCGATACCTCGGCTGGGAAACAAAAAGCACATCACTATATTTCATATCTTCTTTTGACAGCTGCTCAAGACAACAGGAAGTTGTTACACCACGGGGATTTATTGATTAGAATTGTCAACTTCAAAATGTCTACTTTCGTACTCATCGATTTGGTTTTTCATTTACCCGTCATTTAAACGTATCTGTCTCTGATCTCTGGTTGGATTGCAAGATATCTTTTGTCACGATTGATTCTGGCTCTGGTGCGAAAGCAATGCCATTTCATTTTAATTGCGATTGAGGATACAAATCAAGGAATTAAATATACTTAGACTTTCATCTCTTTAAAAGCAACACCTTCCACAACCTCCAGCTTTAAATTAAGAGCCAAAATCCTTTTCTTATAAATAATTTGTGTTAATCCATTTTGTGTTTCATTTATTAATCCGAACAACGTCGGACGGTGCTGTGCTGTTTTGTTATAGTTCTTGTTTGAAGTAGGGAAAGGGTACGCAAAAGATTTCCAATAAACCCTTTTAGTTGGACGTCTTGAAGTTTTTGTTAAGGAGAGGAAGGATAGAAGGGATCTTTAACAAAGGCAAATGTATTTTTAATGACTCTCTGGACATAAAGACGTGATTCTAGGACTGAATCAATCTCAGATGTTTTCCTTTTTTATTCGTAGTTTAACCCAAGTCAAGTTGTTGGCTGTTTCAATAGAAATTTAGAATTCTAACAATTAAATTTTCATTGGTTGGATAGGTTTAAGGTTTCATAATTTTTGTTTAAATTTTTTACTGCTTTAAGTTCGAACGAAAAATATTAAGAAGAACCTTCAAGGAAAACCTTGAGCTAAGCAAAGCACTTTTGGTGGGAAATTCGATTGAGAGACTTCTGCCAAATCTTATCTGTCGAATTCCGCCAGATTGAAATTGCTACTTTGGAAAAAGAAATAAAACGGCTGTTTGTTGATGTTGAAAAATATTAATTTTGATTCAAGTAATTCGAAAAATTAATCTCATTAAAATTCATATTCTCTGAATGAAAACAAACAAACAGAACCACATCATAGGATTTCAAGCACAAGAATAATAAGAGAATAGGTAAACAATAAACAATGGCTTTAGCTTTATAGTGCCTAAACACTTGACGTGTAAATATCTTAAGTTGTTTACATTTACATACAAACAATATTGAAAGGAATTACATTTTTCTCAATCTTATTATAGAATTTGAAATATTTAATAGATGCCACCTTGTTAAAATATAGAATTAATGTTTTTTTTTCTTATAAAATTTATCTTGTTGATGGGTTTTCGTCAGGACCAAAGTCTACAATAGAGTTCTGAAGTTGGATCAAAGGAAGTGGAAGTAATTGAACAAACCTCTTTCCTTAAAGCATAATGCTGTTATGTGCATCACGTCTTCAGAGGACGTACACCATACGGAGCATTATAGAACTTTTTGAAAATATGGAATTCATGGTTCTTTTCAAAATACAGCACGCCGTCGGTAAAAGCAACCGATGATTGAAATTCGAGCAGTTGCGTTCATTGAAGTTGTTGCTTTAACAAAGTCACAAAAAAAATTTCCTTGGAGTGGAATTTAAGGTGAAAACCATAGTATAAAAAATAAAAGAATATTGTTCGTCGAAAAGGAAAAGAAAAGGAATATATGTGATTCAATTAATTTAAAAAAAAAATATTCATACAGCTAATACAGTTTGTGGTTAAATGGCTTTAAAATATTGGGAAATATTCGTTTGCTTTTTCTTAAAGGATATGTTAAAGTCAATGGCCAGCTCTCTCAGCTTTTGAAGATTGAGGGTATCTTCTAGTGGAACCAAGTTTTCTTCAGTACTAAATGGTTTGATACCATGTTCTGTTTTTATTTTTGCCCATGGAGGACTTACACTTGCACTTGTGCTTTCTTCTTTACTCTCGATTTCTTCGGTGCAAAAAGGCACCTGAGCGATATCGTTTTTGGCAATCCAATTGCTTCATTTTTCAGCGACAAAAGTTTCAGTGGCATATAAATCCTGAGCCAAGTCATTAATGGATGTCATCATTTCACGGTCACTAATGATTTTATGTCTGATGATCCTCAACATCAGCTCATCCTCCTCATCCCACTCACTGTGAGGAGACATTAAAGGCTTCCAGCATTTTTGTACAGTCGAGGACTTAACCTTGTCCCACGCAGTAGACAGGAGGCATATGGCATGTCTTAAATTGAAAGCTTTTATTTTACTCTCCAAATCTGAACCTTAGGTTAGGTTAGGTTAGGTTGTAGTGGCTGTCTAGTTGTTGTTGACACACTTAGACCTCAAGGATCCGTTGTGATACCACAAAATACTCATGGGAGAGTAATGAACTTAAACAAACCAATTCGTGCTTTTAATGAAGTTAGAGAGACATTTTGTGTCGATCGTTGCCAGTTCGCTGGTATTATCGAAGAAGGGATTACCGAGAAAGTTATTCCTTCTAATGGAGAGTGCTGGACATGTACATAGAAGGTGTTGGACTGTTTCCTCTTCCTCCTCGTCCATGCAGCTTCTACAGAAGTCATTAGTGTAGACCCCTAGCCTCAGAGCATGTCTACCTATGAGGCAGTGTCCTGTTATTACTCCAATTGTAGAGCTTATATTTTGTCTGCTCAGGGATATCAAGCCTTTTGACCGTTTTAAGTCTATGCTTGCCCATATTTGCTTGGTTGCAAGGCAGGTGGTACCCTGTGACCATCTAGCATTGGTTGATTCTAGAGCATATTGTTTGAGAAGATATTTGCATGTAGCAAGTGGTATTCCTATGTTATGTTTTTGTCTAACATTAGGCAGAAGTGTTCCGTTTTTGGCGAGCTCATCGGCCTTACAATTTCCCGGAATGTCTCTGTGGCCCGGCACCCAAATGAGGTGAATATTAAACTGTTCCGTCATCTCATTCAGAGACGATCGACAATCGTGGACTATGTGAGAGTTTGTGGAGACAGACGCGAGAGATTTGAGAGCGGCTTGGCTGTCCGAGAAGATTCGTATATCCTTGCAAGATATAACGTTTTCTTTGAGCCAGGATAGTGCCTCTTTAATCGCCATTACTTCTGCCTGGAATACACTACATTGATTGGGAAGTCTGTATGATAGACTGAGATTCAGTTGTTCTGAATAGATACCACTTCCAACTCCGTAATCGGTCTTTGAACCGTCTGTATAGAAGTGTACCGCATTGTCTTCCAGGGGTCTCCCTTCTTCCCAGGAGGATCTTGAAGGGATGGAAACATGGAAGCTTTTAACGAATACCATTTTTGTGGTGGTATAGTCTAAGCGATCTGGGATAGATCTGAAATTGTCTAGAATAGTAGTATGACCAGTATTGTTACTGTTCCATTGAGAGGTGGCTCTAAGCCTCACACATGAGTTGGCTGCCACCATTTTGGAGAAGATGTCTAGAGGTGTTAGGTTTAAAAGCACTTCCAGGGCTGCGGTTGGTGTTGAGCGAAGTGCTCCTGTGATGCACATACCTGCTGACCGCTGAACTTTGATGAGCTTATTTAGATTTACCATCTTGTCCAGTGCGGTCCACCATACGACAACTCCGTAAATGAGTATCGGTCTGATTACCGAAGTGTATAGCCAGTGGGTTATTTTTGGGGAGAAGCCCCATTTTGATCATATGGCCTTTTTACAAGTAAAAAGCGCTACGGTAGCCTTTTTTACTCTTTCTTCAATATTTGCCTTCCAATTTAGTTTTTTGTCTAAAATGAGGCCTAAATATTTATCTTGGTCGGAAAAGCTTAATGGTATTCCTTTAATCTTGGGTGGGCTAATTTGAGGAATTTTGTACCTTCTCGAAAAGAGTACAAGTTCTGTTTTGTGTGGATTGACGTCCAAGCCACATTGCTTAGCCCAATTAGTTAGCCTATTTAAGGCATTTTGTAGGAGTTCCGAGAGAACTTGGGGATGTTTCCCAGATACAGATATTGCAACGTCATCAGCATAGGCAATCATCCTGAAACCCTCTGCTTCCAATGATGTTAGTAGGTCGTTTACTACCATGTTCCATAAAAGAGGCGAAAGGACCCCTTGGGGGGTACCCCGATTCACCGATCTGGTGGTGGTAAAACTTCTCATGCTAGAAGTTATAGTCCTGCTTTTGAGCATGAGACTTATAAGAGATCTATGAGTGGTTTCTCTAATTTCAGCTTATCCATTGCTGTTGTGATCGCCTGGTAGCTGACGTTGTTGAAAGCTCCTTCTATATCTAGGAAAGCTACTTGGTTATATTCTTTGTATTTGAGGGAATATTCAATACTACGTAGCAGCGAATGAACCTTAACTTCCGACTAAGTGTGCCAAAAGTCCATTTTTGTAGTACAGTTTCGTCAAGTTGATGACATTTTGGTCATTGGTTGGATAAAAGCGGTGCAGTTTGCTGGCAAACACATGGTAACAATCTTACCACCAGCACTTGCCATCTTCCCGTCTTTTGGATGACACGTCGCGTTGTCAAATAGCAGAAGAGCCTGGTTTCGCACATTTTTTGACTCCAAAAACTGCCTTACCTAACCCAAGAAAAGAAAAAAAAAACAATTTTAAAATTCTACGAAACTAAATCGAAAGTAATTTTATCTCTGACACGAAAGTTGAATGAAACCATTCTTTCAAAAATTCGTGTGTCATTTTTGTTGGCCTTGTAAACGACGGGTTTGTTTTCGAAATGCTTAAATGCTCTTGGCTTAACAACTGTTCCTATAACGAACAATTTCACTTTATGCGTTCCAGACACATTAGTGTAAGCAAGAAAAGTTATTCTCTCCTTGCTCACTTTTCATCCAGGAGCAGTAGCTTCTTTAGACCCTGCAAACGTTCTGTTTGACATGAGCTTAAAAAATAGGCCAGACTCGTCTGCATTGTAAATTTGATCTCAGAAAAAGTCGAACTCTTTAATTTTATTTTCGAATTTAATCAAAAAGGGTTTCACCAGTTTTCGCTGGTTTGACAGCTTTTCTCCGCAAATTTCGAGCATTCGGATTCCATTCCGTTTTTTTTAAATTTGAAAACCAGCCATTGCTGGTATTAAAATCTCCTGTTCTTTCTTAATTTTCCTGTGAAGCATGCATGCTTTTGACTTAAGGATTTCTGCGGAAATGGGCACGTTTTGCCTGCGTTGCCTCTGAAACAAATTGTAAAAGGCTTCATCCATCCTTGGATACTGGCAAGCTTTTAAAGTTATACGCGCTTTCCTGGTCCGGACTCAAAATTAGAAACGAATTTGTTAAGCAAACTTTTTCTCTTTTTTATTATGCTAATGCTTGACTTCTTGCACATGTATGTTTCACAAAGCGTTTTTACTGATGCACTGTTGCTCAATTTGGCTAAAATCTCTCAAAATTTGAAGTGGGGTCAAGAAAGTAATAGTAATCGAACTGACTTGTTTGTTCCGAATATAATAGTGCAAAATTATAGTCCGCTAATGAACAATTTTAAGAGAATTTAGTGTGATACTAGCTTAAAATGACTTTCCAGTCATGACTCAAACGTGATTTTAAGCTTGTATCACACTAAATTTTTTAAAAAATTGTTCGTCAGCGGACTATAATTTTGAGCCAATGTCTTAATAGCTCAGCGAGAAAAAGGACTGTACGTCATGCGAAATGTCGAACGGTTTGGAACAGATAAGAACACTCAACTCTAGCTTTTTCACAAATGACATTGTCTCGATTTATTAAATAATTTCGATCCGATCAACAATCAACATAGAAACATAGAAAACATCTGAATAGCTCTGCAGAAGAGGAGTTACCTGAAGACATAACTGTTATAATTTAAGTAATATTTGAAGTAGCAAATTGCCACGTCCTGCATGTAGCAAGTTATAGTTGTTGTAGATTTGGACAGGGTTGATTTTTTTTCCAAAATCGTTTTGGATTGTCTTCAGTTTTGACAGAAAATGAAGGAATTCAATGGACTTAAGACATTTTGTGATAAAATAATATCGATTATGGGTCGTGTTTTCATAGATGCCTATCAGCAGCAAGAGTTAGATGATCTTGGAGCTGATATCGGGCGAAACAAAAGATGATCATCCTCTTAACTCAGCATGGTCAGATAGTTATTAAATATGTCTTCACAAACAGTAGAGAAAGAAGACAGTATCGATTCAACAATTTGAAATGTTTCTGGTAATGGAAGCTGGAGACATTCGTTAGAAGATGCCTTCGCCTTAAACCGGTGACCCATAGAATCCGTCAATATGTCAGCGTTGACGTTTTTAACTGACAGCTCAATAGAATACTTAATACGCTTGACGCCCTGATCCCGAAGAAAGTTAGCATAAAATCTTGTTGATGACTTTTCTAAATATTTAAAGTTTGAAATTAAACAAGGATATTTGACTTGCAATCAAAAAAAAAAACAGTTTATGGAATTGACCTACCTATTCTAACTTAAACTATTGGCTCTTGTTCATACTTTCAACTTGTTGTTTCGTAGATCCAATCACTCATTTATAAATCGTTAAAACTCACAACCAATCAATGACGTGCAAAATAACTATAAAATTCTATCACATACGAAACGTTCAATACCCACAGTCAATCATAATACATTAAGCCCAAAATTTATGTGACCACCTGCTCGGAATAGTTTTGATTTTATTTCGACAAAAAAACATTAGTCAAAAAACAAAACCATTAACAATAGGCTGTTTTGCGGCTGCAGGGCTAATTCTCCCATGAACCCAACCAACCACTACACAAAATTCTGTCTCATAAATCTAGTATTTTATCATGAGAAATTTTATTCCTCACACCATATTTCCTTAGCCAAAAAACCTGACCGAACAAAATTCCATAAAACCACCAAAGAGAAATGTAGGCAACCCAACTCCCAGTCCCATGTCTCCTGTCGAAAAAGAGAAATCGAAAGAGAAAGTCTGTTGCATTCCGAATTTAGAACAATGCGTTTACAGAGAGTAAAAGTAATTCTGCACAAACAACAAAGACAAGGGCTTTTCATTGTTTATGTTTTCCTCTTTTTATTGCTGGTTTTTCAAAGCTTTTTTGGCCATGTTCCTCTCCGGGAGAATATGAAAATTCTGTACAACAGTGGAGTGAAGCTAAACAGCAGGATAATGCACTCTAAGTTCCGGAAAGTACGCACATTTTCTCAGTCATCTTTGTGGCAGCCATAACGTCGGTAACGTGTTTCCTTAGCTGTCGTCTGAGCGAGTCGATTTAACGGTATTTTCCATTCACATACGTGAACTTGCCTTTTGGTTTGAACCTTGACAAAATGGAAACTGAGTTTTTGAAAATTTCGTTTGTTGTTCTTTTCTAATTTTGAGAATGAAGGAACTTACATGAAAGTTTCCTCGCCTTAAAGCACATTAAAAACTACTAATTGAAACTTGTTCGGGCCACGATATATATATCTACTTGCTCGCTTCAGTGTATACATGTGTGCATGTATGTTGCGCGGTAGTAATCAAATTTATCTTTTGGTGTTTGTTTACGGTTGAAAATACACAAAAAAGCAATTCGTTCCCCTTCCATTCTCCTTGTAAATCATACAAACCGAAAAAATAGAGTTTTCTTCGTTGGGAAACTAAGGAATAAATTCCCGTACTCCGAAACACATGACCCCAAAGTATTTTTAGAACTACACTTTTCTGCTAGACTGCTCGAACGTCAGTATTCAGTTTGTTCGTTGCTGGTTTTTCGGCTTCGGGAAGAGGTCGGAAACGGTGTGCTTTAAATAGTTTTCGAGAGTTGTTCTTTTCCTTTTTTCATATCACCTGCATGACAACTTGTATAAAAAAGTCAACACGATACTCGTTTTTTTCTACTTGTGTCCAACCAACTCGAACGTGTCCTTTAGCGTGAGTGAAGAATTCCTGAGTGAGTGCGAGTGTATAGTTCGAAGTGTCGCCCCTTCCTGTATTTAATGTCGAAACAAGAAGACAAAATCAATATTAATTCCTTTTCTCATGAATATTAATCCACTTAACTTAAATACTCCGGAAAGAATGAATGAATTCGAACGATAAAAGCGTTTTTAATAAAGAAAAGCATAAATACACAACAAGTCCTTAAGAGCAAAGGACGACAAAAATTGTTATTGTTATTGAAGAAGATGGTGGCTTCGAGGGCTGCCCTATAGAGGAAACGTCCACTCAAAAACGGTAGGTACTCTTCATATTGAATTTTCAATATCCCAGCAAAGATAGACTAAAAATAATGATGAAAATTGCATTTTTCCTTTGTGAAGATTCCTTTACCGATACTCGGAATGACTATGAGGAAGAATAAAGACAAACATTGTGGTGTCTTTGTTGCGTGCTAATGCGGTGCTTCACTCGGTATTTGCTTTGAAACACATTTTGGCATTTTGAATAGAGAACTTGCGTGTGCATTAAAGTCCTCTGTGTCCCATTTATAGACGCTATGGTGCTTTTTTTGTTTGATTATTTGTTAAACAGCCGGTATGGTGTGTAGCCGTGTCCCTGGGGTATTTTTAGGAATTCGCTGATGGTTGAAGACAATCTGGAAAATACCAAAAACTTTTGGTTTGTCTTGAATTCTTCTTGAACAAGTTTCTTTTCGAAACAAAAAGGTTAACGTCGGTTGTCTTAATTCTTTTTGGGAACAAATCTTCGAAGAGTAAGATTTCAAAAGTTTGTTGTTTTATTTTTCGTTCTGTTTATTTTCCTAGATACACAGAAGGTGGATTTGGTCTTTATCGCATCCATTGTCTTTGCTTTTTTTATATTTTTGGATACCTTTCTTTTTATTGGGGGAATGAATTTATTAGGTTATTTTTTTGTGCTTTGAGAAATTGAATTAATGATTCAGGAAATTGGATCTAGTTAAGTGGAATAAAAATAGATTATTGTTTTGCTAGAAAGGAGCCTACGAATATTTTATGAATAGGCAATTGTTTCAGTTCCTTAGCTTTTATGGAATCGTAGGTTTATTTATTTAATTGAACCTGGCTCACAAAAAAGGTCCTAATAATTGCGATAAGAGTGCGTAATAAAAGGGAAATTTCCTAATCATCAAAATATACAAAATTGAAATAAAAACCAGCATTAGGAGGGCATTAATGATGATCATTGAATTTAATGCCTTTTATCTATTGCCTAGATAGTCAAATTTGTTTTTTTTTTTCCAAAGACGCGACGGTTTGTTTAGGTATCCTGTCTTTTTGGAAATTTACACATTTTCCTGGAGACGTTTAAAGACTCAGAAAAAATTCCTGCACCAACCCCAAACTCCATCGTTG
The DNA here is from genome assembly GCA_943590905.1 of Sphaerophoria taeniata. NCBI lineage: Eukaryota > Metazoa > Arthropoda > Insecta > Diptera > Syrphidae > Sphaerophoria > Sphaerophoria taeniata. The sequence goes on along the minus strand of OX016540.1, from coordinate 10,422,692 downwards.
AGCCGTCAGAGAAAAAAGTTGTGTCGAAGACCTCGTCACTAAGTCCTCATCCCACTCTTTTCGAGATGGAATGATAACTTTAAAATCCGCACTGAGGTCCACAGTAGGAGTGCAGTAGTCGGATTTTGTTGAAAAGATGTCCATCCAAATTTGAATAAAATGATTCCATACAATATATCTTACGTTTTTCTGCAGTCAGTCGCCACGGGCCAATTTTTATAAGCTCGTGGGCCGCAGGTTGAGTATAGCTGCTCTAGTGAAATAGCCAGTTGCATTCCTTCCCTTAAGATGTTCAACCGTAATACGCGCGCCACCAGGAATGCCCATCAGTTCACCCTTGAGCCCAGCTTCTGACGTACTGGGTTGTACAGAGAATCGTTCTTTAGTCGTACTACGCGTACTACTATTCCCATAGAAAGAATATCTTAGGGTGCAAATATCTCAGCAGCCAGAGCTCGGAATATATGTAGTTTGGCTCTCTGTAGTAAGCGCAAGATAATGATAACTATAAGATATGTTGAATTTAGCGAAATCGATTTCTGCATGATTAACCCCTGCCAAAATCTTGGACAGCAATAAAAATTCCTCCAAAACCCATCGAATGATACATCAAAAGAAAGGTCTGTTCAAACTCCATACATCAAAATGTTTTTTTGAAGACCTGGAAGCCGAAATATTTTTTAAAATGGTAATTATTCGGTACGAGCAACATGTAGCTCATGGAGGGCCATTTGCAACGAAATAGACAACACAAATGAATCTGCTAGACTTAGAAAAATCTTGACCAAAGATTTAGTCACTCTATGATCTCTCAAAAAACCTACAAGCAGCTGAAGTGAATTGTGTAGCGAAATTCTTGAGCGCCTTGTGAATACTCATTTTCCTGGCTGCGTAGTTGATATCCGTAGTCCAGAAACAGAAACTCATACAGAAGCCCCAGGAACCATCGGATATTATAACAGAAGAAAGATTGAATGGGTTATTCACTCCTTTTGTCCGTATAAGTACCATGGTCTAGATGGTATCTTTCCTATGATGCTTCAGAAAAGCTGAAAAGCATAAACTTTATCATCCCTTACCTAACTAGCATTTTCTATAATATTTTTAAATGGGGGTATGTTCCTTTGTCGTGGCGTGAGTAAAAGGTAGTTTTTATCCCTAAGGCTGGTAAGCCTAGCCATACGGAGGCCAAAGACTTGAGACCCATTCGTCTAACATCGTTTATTTTGAAAATTTCTGAGAGGCTGATTGATATGCACATCTGCACACCATTTACACTGATAGCTAAGCGGCAATAAAAGCGATTACTGCAACTGACGTAAAATCAGAGCTTGTTTCATGCTGCCACGAGGGACTTGAGGTTCTTGGCGCACAGCTTAACGTTAGACTCTGCTGGGTCCCAGGCCACAGGCGGTAAACCAGCAACGAGAAAGCCGATGAATTAGCCCAACTCAGCTAGTCAGCATCCCACCCTGTCATTTAAGGCAAGAAATCTCAAATAGAATAACGGTTACGGCCGATGAAAGGTGGAATCTTCTTCAAAAAAAGGAAAAAATTATGCAACTAAACAAGAGATCACTTAGATCTCTTGTAAGCATAATTACCGGACCTAAAGCTGTAAGGTGATCATATGAAAAATATGAGATGATCTATATAGAAGATGCGGTGACGAGGAGGTGCATGAAGACACTTCACACTTTCTATGTCACTGCCCCACACTTTCCCACCAAAGGAAGAAATCTCTCGGCAATTATTTCTTCGGGGATGTAAAAAGAACTCTGTAATAGTCTAGGTACTAACATTTTGAACTTCGTCAATATCTCTTAATGACTTGATTGACTGATAACATAGGTTTTTATTAGCTTGAGTAGCAATACTCACGGGTACCACAATGGATATCTGTATTGATGTAAATGAGAAGACATCAATTGTCAGCCCCTTAACCCAACCTAGTTATGCAATTGGTCATCAAAATAAGGCCTTACAAGTACTCTATCAGCCATTGAAAGCCAATACTTTTTTCAGCACTCGGTAAAAAAGTTTTAAACCAAAACTAATTTCTTTCAATCTCTGCCTTTAGAAAAATTCCTGCGATTTCAAATCACAAGATTCCTCACCCAAAGGAGCCAAATCAATGGCCACTCAATATCTTCTCTTTTTGACATTAATTAGACGTCCAGGGAATTTTTGTTGTAGGGTCTAAATTGTTTGATTGGCAACGTGACATGGTGCAATGTCTTGTTGAAACCAAAAGCCTTGAATACCTTTTCAACACATTTGATGACCAACATCAAATCAACACCACTGAATGACTATTTTCAATGTACAGTGACACTTTTTCAGCTCGTTCTTTCGATGTGAAATCGTTCATGGTGAATGTTATACTGGATTGACGTTTTCAAAACAGCTGAAGTCAAGTCAATCGGTTATCAAATGTCGAAGTAATAGGGTGTTACATTGCCGGCACCCTTAACTTCTGATATTCCCCACATGCTTCTTCAAGATCTTTTGTTTTCGGTTTTGTTCATCAACGATGCACTAGGCGTTATGTATTCGCAATAGTGAAATCCTTATCTTTGCAGATGACGTTAAGATCTTCAAAAATACAACAACAATGATCGTATATGTTTGCTTTCTTTGTGGTGTAATAAGAACAATTTCAGTGTCAACACGTACAAGGACATTCTCTAAGAAACTCGTACCGATATCTTATGAAAACATATGTCACCTCTGGGCACATTTTGATTGGCGTTCTTGGGACCATGGCGTCCTTTTGTTAACATGATGACATGATCCCTATAGTGTCCCAAAATTCAAATTGTTCCTCTAATCAGGATCAAAATTTACACTGTAAGAAAGAACAGAAAAAAGTGCACTGCGGCGTATACGTACTTTTTTTTCTTTAAGCAAACATAATGCTTTTTTGTTAGATAGAACAATTTGAAATAAAACCTGTAAGCGATCAATATTTTTAAAGCTTAAATGCAACAAACAAGAAAACTCATATCATCACTTTTCTTCGAGATAACATTAACCACCGCTTAACTAAGTTCCAAGACTCTAAGGCTTCCCTTTTCTTATTGAATACAAACATTACTCTCAAAAGAAACGAATAAGAAATAAAACTCATTTACGTCATTTCTTTCAGACGATTCTCTGTGTACAAAATGCAAACAAGAAGCATTAAACAGCAAGACAGACAATACAAACTGCACTGAATCAACACCATCGGACTAGAAATGTCAACATTTTATTTTAATGTTTGCTCTGACTTGACTATAAAACGCACCCAAGAAATTTCCCAAGTGTGCTGTTTAAGAATTTAATTTTTATTACTTTTTATTACTTTGCGCAAGTGTGGCGAGGTATATTGTTTGGCCATAAGACCAATTCACAATGGAAGCTATTTCAGAGGAAATTTTTATTTTTGGTTTATTCGGAAAGTAATTTCCTGTATCTTTTGTAGTGTGATTGTCGGGAAATAAACGGCCTTAAAGCAAAAAATTCAATTTGTGAGATAAATTTCAATTGAAACCAAAAATTGAATTAGGCGTGTAAAGTCTTTAAATGAGTAATGTCATTCGTGGCGTCTGTGGAAGCTTAAATAACGACTGAAGTGTTAAATGAATCAAAGGGGAAGGAAGGATTAAATTCGTCTTAATTATGTATGTCTATCTCTCAAGATTGAAATTTTGGGAAACCAGAATCTAATCAGTAATTAATTATATGAAACTTTAGGAAGACAATTGAAAAGGAAGGTTTCATATTCATTATTCATTCAAGAAGGATTTGTTTTTTTGAAAAATGAAACGTATTATTAGTTTTTAACTTCTAAGAAGAGATTCTGCTTACTCCATGGGAGATAACCCAACAAAATAGGATGAGCTTACTTGTGTCAATTTTCATTATCTTATTAAGAGCACAATCTTGTTTGTTGAGGGTCAAGAATTTATATCGAATAGAGAAGGTTTTATTTCATTGAGGGTCGAGACCATTTCGAGAGTCTAATTGTGATAGATTCTTGACACAAGAAGCGTGAACATATTATTTTATTTTCCCCTCTTTGGTTGTGTTCACTGTGGCGTATACGTACTTTTATTGTTCAACATCGACTTTTATTTTAATATGATTGAAACTCGAGATATTTGATGTCCTTTGACACTTATGTGTTCCACACTACTCATGGCTTTGGGATTGAATTTGAAAACTTTCTGAGTGGGAGCATAGTTGTCCATTTGTCTATATTGTATACGAAGTTACAAATTCATAAAAAAGCAAAACAACAACACACAACATTCATCATAACGCCAAAATAAAACCACAACAAACAACAATCGAAGCAACACAGCGAAGCAACAACAACAAGCACACAGCCAAAGTATACAAACAACAACCGCCGCCGTCAATAGCAAAGTACAAAATGAAACAACAACAAACACACAAACAACTAAAACAGACAAGCAGCAACACAGAAGTTATGGTCGCATGTGCAACTGCATCATTTGTATTTTTCTGTCTTCTTTCAATTCACTTCTACTTGTTACTCGAAATATATCAAGTATTCATTCATTTGGTCGTAAACCATCAAGGTGCTCTGTACAATAAATAAAGGGTCCGCCATCTAAGGTTTTTTTTTAACTAGTGCTTATTTCTTGAATGGTAACACTTAGCTCATGTCTGATTTGACAGATAATTATCCTTCCGCTGAACGAATATGGTAGTACGCTTGGGCCTGCGATCGACTTAGAGAAGATACCGGTTTTGCCAAAAACATAATTTTTTTAGATGAAGCTTATTTTGACCTTGGCGGGTATGTAAACAAGCAAAATTGTAGCATTTGGGGCACAGAAAACCCGCACGCATACATTGAAAAGCCGATACACCCAAAACGAGTCACTGTTTAGTGCTGGTTTTGGTCCAGAGGCATAATTGGGCCATTTTTCTTCGAAAATGAGCAAGGAGTGGCCGTTACAGTCAATGGCGATCGTTATCGGGCCATGTTGAACGAATTTTCGTTCACAAAAATTAAAGCCGAAGCTACACTCGATGTTTTGCGCCCTGTTTTTGAAGATCATATTATCAGCCGCAGAGCTAATGTCGTTTGGCCAACACGGAGCTCCGATTTGACACCGTTGGACTATTATTTGTGGGTGCCGTAAAAGATAAGTGTAACGCCGACAAGCCAGACAAGCTTGAAAGGACAATATTCGTGAAGCCATTGGTGAAACACAGCTGCACACAATCGATAATGGGCTTAAAAGTTGGACCGATCGTGTAGGCTACTGCATCGCCAGCTGTTGCAACCATTTGAATGAAATTATTTTCCATTATTAACCGGAAGAATTGTACTTTCAAATAAAAAAAGAAATTTGAGAAAATATTCAGTAGTTTTTTTTTCATAGTATTTTCAAAAAAAAAAGTTATTTGGTGGACCCTTTATTTTTGATTCAGAATATTCCTGAGGCGTGCTTTTGGTTAACGCCATACGAAGCCTCAAATAAAGTTTAGCTTCAGCCTTATATCTCCTAGACTAGGGAAGGGATTAAATCCCAACTTTCCGTCAAGGCTAGGGAAATTATCCCACTGTATCTGTTTCGTTTCGACTAGGGATTAAACCCCATGCACTGTCGGAACTAGGGAAACTATCCCACCGTTAAATTCCTAGAACTAGAGATTGAATCCCATCCGCCGCCGTTTATTCTGGTAATCCGCCGTTTATAATTTTTCATTTCAATAAATAAATTTGAATCGAACCTTTCTTTAAAAACCTACTTTTATTTTGTTCTTTCCTCGGAGAAACCTTTACCCGCTTATCTACCTCAGCTGAGAAACAAAAGAATATCACAATATGTAAGATCCTTCCACCTGTAACAGCATCAATCACCAGATAAAAATTCCGTTACATAGGCAATCGCTCGAACAATTCAGTCGGGCACATCTTTCCTTAAAGAACTCGGTATTCTATTTTCCTATGTTGAATGAAGGTTACCAATCAGTCTAAATCGATTTTAAGTACAATTTAGGCACAAGGTGAAGTTCCTACCACTCAGCTCGAATTGTATCGAACCGAGGATTCACTATAGAATATAATATTTCGAAAATAAATGAGAATGAATCCATATTTACTACAGAAATGCAGAAATCTTAGTTTTCATTAATTTGATCTCAAGTTGATCCATGGTTCAGAATTGAACCTCGACTCAATAAATTGGCCCTCAGGAGTGAGCGTGTATACGAACTAGAAATAATGCTACTTTTGAACTAAAATCTTGAAATTCTTGCTAAATTTCAAAAACGGAACCATATTACAAGAAGGACTTTGTAATGGGGTTCTATGGCGTATACTTACTATTTTTACACTTTTATTTAAAAAAAGCGTCTTCAGCATTTCTTACACTGAATGTTAATATATTCGAGTGGAGGTTAGTTTCGCTCTCAAGTCAGCTAAATAACTTACCTTTCTTTCATTTTTAAGACCTTGAGAAGATGACTTTGTCGTCGTTGATAACTTCTAATTGCTTCCTCAGGCATTGCTTTTTAAAAGAGAGGAAATAAAAATTATATTTTTAACTAGCAGTTGCCCGCGACTTCGTCCGCCTCTCCCTCGTCCACCGGCCAGAGTATCATCTCGACATGTGCATCATGCGCGCGTGGGAATTTTGTTCGGAAGTTATTGTAAAATTGCATTGCAGTCAACTCTCCCTAGGTCGTAATTCTCTTGAACTTGAAAAATTTGAGCATTTTTTATGATTCCCTTCAGTTGTTCATACTTAAAGCATTCCCTTGGGTGAACTCTCCCTAATTCTAATATCTCTCTTACTTCTGCATCGTTTTTTTCGTTAAGTTAATTTTTTTTTCTTTAAACTGAGCATATTTTTTAGTTAAGAAGTACATAAAATGATATGGTTTAAACACAATAATCTGCACAAATAGTGCAATCAATCACATTCACAAATCAATTGAACTCTCAAAATTCTAATTTGAGCAGTTATTAGGCCAGTTCCACCTAACAACATCTCACTGAGATCTCAATGTCACCTTGACTGAGGCAAAATCATTTGGTGCCTTGGTGGAACATAATTCTCAGTTATCATTGAGATTTAATGGTTACCTTACTAATTGTTGCTGCACATATGTCAGCCACGTCAAATAGCTGAGTGAAAAATCGAATCCAAAATAATTTCATCTCAGAGATCTCAGAAAAAAATCACAGTTCTCACATTTCCACAGATTCTTCGCTGCTATTGGTCGCAGCTTAATTTTAAGTAGAATAAAGCCTAAAGCAGTTGCCCGTAGCTTAGTTGGTAAGTGCGTTGGCTGCTAAGCAGAACGTCGTTGGTTCGAGTCCTACTCAGGCCAAGTTTTTATTTCATCTTTCACGGGTACTGCCTCTTGCGAAGACCTGACAAATCTTCCAAGAGTATCAATCTGTAATTAAAAAATGCTTCTCAACTTTGCCGTTCGGAATCGGCGTTAAATTGTAGGTCCCCTCAATTCTTCACACGCACTCAGAGAATTGTTGATTAGAGTAAGCCACTTAGGCGTTGGCTCTTCAAGAGCTGTCGCGCCACTCTATTTATTTATTTTATTTTAAAGCCTTCATCGATTAATGGACTATCCAACACAAAAAGAATTTTACAATTCGAAATAGTAGTTCCTGAGATTACCGCGTTCAAACGAACAAACTCTTCAGCTTTATATTGTATTAAATTGTATTGTTTGCCGTTTTTTCCACATTTTACACAAATTCTTCGCTCCTATTGGTCGCAGCTAAATTTTATATAGCTTCAAGCCTTCCTTGATAAATGGACCATCCAACACAAAAAGAATTATACCATTCGAACCAGTACTTCCTGAGATAAGTGCGTTAAAACGCAGAAAAATGTATATTTTTTGCCGTTTTTTTCCCCATTTTAAACAGATTCTTCGCTGCTATTGGTCACAGCTTAATGTTAAGTAGCCTAAAGTCTAAGTCGATTAAGGCACCATCCAACACAAAAAGAATTATACCATTCGAACCAGTAGTTCCTGAGATTACCGCGTTCAAACAAACAAACTCTTCAGCTTTATATATTAGTGTAGATGTAGATAGTTGAAAGCAAAAAAGAAGCTTGCAATGACAAAGAATATTTTCCATCTTAAACTTAATTATATTCAAATTAATCAAAAGGATAGAAATTGAGTATAAAAGAAAGCACAGAGGCCCATCTCTTACAAAGAGCTTAGAAAGTTAACACAATTAAGTCACTTGCACGTTGAGAAGATTTTTTTACTTTTTGTCCTTTGTAACTTGAGTAACGACGAAATTAACAGAATAGACAGATTTTTCTGCGGAAACACACCAAAAAAAGGAAAAGTGCTACAAAATACAAGGTCATGACTATGAGTGTAAGAAAAATTGAAGGTACCCCCGTTGTCTGTTGTCATAACCTTCCTTTTTTAACCAAACTAACCAACTTACACTTCTGCGGCCTTCTTGATTCTTTTTTCGTTTCAATTAAATCTCTTAAGCCGAATTTGTGAAAAGAAAGGATAAAAATGTTGAAAATTTGTTTTAATTAAGATTTTCAAGTCGGTTGGTTACACTTGAACTGAATTTTTTTTGTAACGTGCCTTGTGAATTATCTTTTTCCGAGAGAAATATACTCGTGCGTTTAAAGGTGTGTTTTTGTTGTGAAATTACTTTGGACTTAATGCCCGGAGCATTTCATCCTTGTTCTTTTGCTTTTGCGTATCCTTTTGTTATGGAATTAATTAAAGCGTTTTCAAGTTAACGAAATCTGCTTTTGATTGCAAATAATTATTTTCTAGGGGGGAGAAGAACGTGTATACATTTTGGATTAAAATTCAATAAATTAAGAGATTTTGTCGATTTGGAAGTGTTCATATACGATACACAACAAACGTAGTTGTCATTGCACTTGTCAATCAGACTATGCATCATTGCCCACATTCCGAAACCTAGTGACTACGTAGTGAACTCATTCTGATTGGTTGAAAACAGCTTATTAGCCAATCAGAACGAGTTGACTACATAGTCACTAGATTTCGGAATGCGGGCATTCTCACTCACCACAAATATTTGTGTGACTTTAGCTTAAACCACAATTTTAATAAAACGATTAACACGGTCAATGGTTTGTCAATTTAATAACCATTTTCAAGACTTTTACCACAAATCGGATAAATTCAATAATTGCTCTAAAATTGATTGCAATGACCAAATGGAAATATTCGAAACAAAGAAAATCATCGATGCAGTCAGCTGCATGACACCTGTCATTCAGAATTAACGAATTAAAGGGGACCACGGAAGTGAAATCAATTTCAAAATTTGTTATGCTAAACGAGAAAAAAATATGATTGAAAACCGTTTGGGGGTCGAACTTATCACCCCGATCCATCTTCATCCCTCTTACGAATAAATTATTGGAAAAATATTAAGTTTTGACAGCTTCGATTGGACTCTCGTGGCAAATCGCTATATTATTTTGAAATTAAGAGATATCGACGTTACAACTTTTGGAAAATGATGGAGTACCCTTAGGTTTGCGTTGAGTATTTTTTTTCCTCGCTAGAAAAAAAAAGGAGGAAAAACTAGGCACTGTGGCGTATACTTACTATTTTTAATTATTATAATGAAATGTGTGACAAAAGCAAACTTTTAACAGAGTTCAAGTTAGAAAAGGTATTTATCACTTTCTGTTTTCAATTCAAGTAGTCTTGCATTTAAAAAAAAATGGTTATGTGGCTATATGGCCACTTACCATGATGGTAAGACCCATAATCACGTATGGTGCTATTGTCTGCTATTAAAGAGTCGAACTTGTTACAGCTAGGAAATCTCTAGAAAAAGTACAAAGGCTCACGTCCATTTGCATCACAGGAGTAATGAGAATTTGCCTTACAGCAGAAATGGAGGTACTTCTACATTTGACTCCACTCAATATTATTATATTGAAAACACTGCCATTATAGGATTTGCCAAGGAATTAACTGGACTTGGAAAATGCATAAGCAACAGAGACAAATTCCAAATTCACAGTAGTTATCTTCCTTGATATTCCGAGAGATGGTATCGTCAGGGTCACAAACTATAACTTTGTAAAAAATTATAAAATACAATTAAGTAGTAAAAAGGAATGGGTAGGTGAAAGTTACAACAAATCATTCAAAGAAAACACCATCAAATGGTCAACAGACGGGTCGAGAACAGCTGAGGGTATTGGTGGTGGAATATATGCGCCCGGAACCGGACTCTTGATCCCAATGGGTCAATCTCCCAGTATCTTTCAAGCAGAGATCAACGCAATTAGCAAATGTGTAGAACTCAATCTCGAAATGAATCACCGTAAGAAAAATATTGCCTTTATGTCAGATAGTCAGACAGCCCTTAAAGCGTTAAACTCCTACACGTTTAACCCAAAGCTCGTTATGGAGTACTTAGGCAGACTAAATGAAATGAGGAGGCCGATATAATGGCAAAGACAGGTGTGACAACTTATCTATTAGGACCGGAACCCTTCAGCGGAATAGGAGAAAACACCATTAGAAGTAAAATGAAAACAGAAGAGTAAACCATGGAGAAGAAACAACTTACTGGGCACAACTGCCCGGACTGAGACAGGCAAAGATGCTTCTGGGTAACTACAACCAAAAGCGCTTTTCGATCTGCATCAGTCTAGGCAGGAATTAACTCGGGATAGTTACTGGTTTTCTCTCGGGTCATTGTAGATTTAAAAGGCATCTTAGCATTCTGAAACTAGTCGAAATTCCAACATGCAGATTCTGCAACGAAGCAGATGAAATACCGGACCATATTCTAGGCAGTTGTGGTGCACTTATCCACCATAGGTTAAAATACCTAGGACATTACCAGATTAAGGAGAACGATTATCCATCTGTATTAAATAAATAAAAAAAATAGAGTGGCGCGACAGCTCTTGAAAGGCCAAGGCCTAAGTGGCTTACTCTCATCAACAATTCTCTGGGTGCGTGTGAAAAATTGAGGGGACCTACAATTTATCGCTGATTCCGAACGGCTAGATTGAGAAGCACTTTTTCATGACAGATTGATACTGTTGGAAGTTTTGTCAGTTCTTCGCAAGGGGCAGTGTCCGTAAAAGACGAAATAAAAAGTATGAGCACGAGTAGGACTCGAACCCACGACGTTCTGCTTAGCAGCCAATGCACCTAACCATTTAGCCACGGACATTCTTAGAGCATTCAAAAAACGATTGCTTAGTTTTTTTTTTTGGGTTATATGGCCTGACAGTTGGTGTTACTACCGTCACACTTAGATCAATGTAGATCCCTTGTGATACCCCGAAAAAGTTTTTTAACCTCTGAAATCTATGTCGAGCAATTTAGATGACTTGACAAAGTTCAGTAGACTGGGAGTTCGGATAGCTTTTCTAGTTCGTAGAAGAAATAGTTGTTATGGTCTTTGAGAGAAAGGATCAAGTTCTTACAAGCTTATCCGTTTTTCCTTTTCCCGGCACACCACTGTGACCGGGAACCCAGCAGAGTCTTACATTATGCTGCATACCAAGAACCCTTAGCTATTCACGATAGCAAGAAACAAGCTTTCACTGGGCAGAAATCGTTTTTACTACTGCTTGGCTATCAATGAAAGAGGTAATATCAGCATATGATATCGCCATCATGGATATTTGCTTAGCAGCGTTTTTCACTGCCAAGATCTCGGTTTGGAAGACACTGCTATGGTTGAGGAGCCTGAATGAACTGGCAAGTTTAAGGTTTTCTGAAAAGAAACCTGCCCCTACTCCAGTAATTATTTTCGAACCATCTTTTGTAAGAATCGTAGTATGACCGTTTTGACTAACTCTCTAGGTATTGGTTTGACTAAGTCGAAGAGCGCTATAGCCCCCAATTTCTTCCCAGAATCTTAGGTACTACACGAGTAGAGTGCAATCATGGCTTTCTCGTATCTTTCTTGTATGTTTAGACCCCAGTTGAGTTTCTTGTTCAAGATAACTCCAAGGTATTTTGCTTTTTCTGAAATTATAAGTGGGGTGTTATCAATTTTTGGTATTACAAAAGAAGGTATCTTCCTTCTGTTGGTGAAGAGTACCAGTTCTGTTTTAAGAGGGTTTACTCTAAGACCGCATCTCTTGGTCCAGTTACTGACCGCGGTTAATGCGTTTTCTAATTGTTCGCTTACAGTGGTCAGGTATTAACCTGTCGCCAGAAGCGCTAAATTATCGGCGTATCCTTACACCACTGTCTTTGAGTTCGATGAGAATCTCGTTTATCACCAAGGTCCAGAGAAGAGATGAGAGGATACCGCCTTGTGGAGTTCCTCTAGATGTGTACATCTGTACATCTTTAAATCTGAGTTGCTTCTATTCAGCGAGTGCTTTTTCGATGGCACTATTATAAGCATTGTTAATGATGTCTAGAAATGATGCGAGGGTGTATTCTTTTACCGCAAGCGACTTTTCTATTGTTCTGACTGCTCAGTTTAGGGCGGTTTCAACTGCGGAAAAGGTGATATAGTCTCTGGATTTAGGTAGCTTCGGATATGTATAGCAAACCTTTCAAGTGTTTTGAGTGCAAGAGAGGCGAGACTGAAAGGTCTGAGATCTATTGGTTCTGTGTAACTGGGCTTGCCAGCTTCTGATATGAAGACGACTTTGACTTCGCGCCATATCTTAGGAACATATCCCAGCGTTAGGATTTCGTTAGAGCAAGAATGTCCTTCAACTTTTTAAATCAAAAGTGCTAGAACAACTTAGTACGTAAGAAAATGCTGTTTTAAACTTCTAATACCTCTCGAAGAGTATTTGCGTTTAAAAAAAAGGGGTTATGACCATTTAGAAGAAACTTTCTCATGCGACAAATTTCAAGTAAATCACTCAAGTCGATTGCATAAATCAAAGGACGGCATATCATAAACTCCTTTTTTTGGCATTTCCCATTACCGTAACGTTCCGAAAATTGATACCTTGATTCTTTATTTTACGAAAAATTTCCATGTAGACAAAACAAGGATGAAGTGGAATTGCAGCAGAATTATATATGAGCTATCCTTTTCTAAGGCAAAGTCCAAGAGCAAAATTAATCTCATTAACTTGTTTGAGTTTCGAAGCAAGCAAATTCTTTGAAAATGGCAAAAAGTACACAAAAATGTTGTGCTTTGAAGGAAAGATGAAGTAAAATCACAAGAAATTTGCAAAACGAGCATCCAAATCCTTGAATGAATTTATGATCTTAAACGAACAAGTGAATTCTCGTCCTTAACAAACCCACTTGTGGCTCAAAGTCAAACTTACTCATCCCATCGTTGAACATACGTTTATAAGAATACGGGGACGGGGACGTATGCAGGAGTGCATCAACAAACGTATACAAACATCACAAGCTAATTTTTCTTTCATCAGAAATTCCACGACACATGACAAAAAAATGTCAGAAAATATTCACCATCAACGTCTTCAGTGACATCTTGAAGAATCCCCTCAAAATTCCCGAGATCATTAGATTGTCCTCTAAACAGACAGTTTACCGCCCTTCACATCATTAACTTCCTTCAAGTGTCTACAATTTTGCATACAATCCTATGAACATAATTTAACTTGATTGACAATAATTATAATCTCATCAAGTTGCCTCTACATCCGGTAATTGTGTTCAAAAATTTAGTATTTACTTTTTGATGATATTTCTTGAATGGAAAACAATTTACTTTCTTTTGGGAAATCAGACAGAAAAGCGCAGGACAGCAAGAAAAAACGAAAAACTTTTCAATTACATATTCTTCTTTTGTGAGCCCCCGAGTGACAGTGTCATTCAGAAAAGATTTCCCATCAACTTTATGGAATTAGTACTTTCAACTTTTTTTTTTTTTTTTTGAAACTGTTTTCTTTCTCTGAAATCGTGCAAAAGAATTTCACACATTTACATACAAAAAATGAACAAAAGTCAATAAAAACAGTTAAAGTATCAAGTTAGACGTTTAAAGTGAAAGTCATACGGGGATAAGCTCGAGAGGATTTTGGCAACAAAAAGTTCCAAAATGAAATGTTAATCCTTTACATAAATCTCAATTCAATTTATTGCGAATTGCAGTGAGAGACATTTGAGGAGAGACAAGCATATAATTTCCCATGTAAGCCAGTCTAAACAGGCTTCAGATGTCAAAAAAAGTCTTCACAAAAAAGGCTTTTGATTCGGTGAATTTGAGATTCCCCATGATTCAACCTGAGAAGTTTTGTTTCACCTTAAAGTTGAGAGGGTGGATCGGTCGCTTAGAATGGTGCCCACCACAAGTCCTTACCAAAACCACGAAACATTTTTGTAGTTGGAAAATTTAATTTCAAATTGCCAGCCACCGCACCATGGAAATGTTTTTTTTTTAACATCTCTGACCTTTGATAATATACAACACGAACACCGAACAACATTTTGAACACGCCTTTGGATGGTGAATGGAGTTTACTATTACATTTTGTCCATGCAAGAAAGAATGGATAACTTTTGCCGCATGGTTGAGGTTTCCAATTACTCGCTTTACACAGAGAAACAAACTGGCATCATGACGCCGGAAAAATAATGATCTGAACTTTGAACGTGATTGCATCTTGTTGTGAAAATAGCAAGGCAGTCACGTGGAGTTCTAAACGCCAGAGGGCTCATTAGTTAGCTGATTAAAATCTACTACCAACTTGGCTTTCTGATTTTCTTGGTATTCTTAATTTTAATTAACAGCAAACTGGAGTTTGAATCATAAACCACTGCTGGGTCGATTGTCTTCAAACTACGGTCGTTCGAACTCAAGGATATTCCCTCATAGATTTTAATTCACCTCCCAACTCTCCACTCAATTAAAATTAATTTACATACTATTAGCTTCATTATCCATTTTAATCCAAACTCAATATTCATGTCAGATCTGAAAATGTCTACAAAAGGTTCAACCAACCTAATTTACAGTCCCAAGCACACGTCGAACATGTGTGTGTGATGGCCTCGTAATCACATCAAAATCCATATCAATTCACTTTGTTATTCGCTCATAAATTATTTCCGGCGAATAATAGAAGGAAATTCCTCTCAGTACCAATTCGAGCAAAACTGCTTATCCTTAATCCCTTTTTTTGCATTAAAAATGTGTTCCTTGAACACAAAGAAACGAGCTCTATAGAATTTATGAATTTTGTTAACACAGAAAATTTATTTGCAAAATGCGGTTTAGTTTATTATTCATACTCATTTGTGCCTATTTGTATTTTGCTTATGTGCGTGTATTTGAAATTTGTATTCTTAACATTTTTCTACAAGAATTTTTACCAAACATTTTTGTAATCTAAAACAAGGAAGAAATTTATAAACTTCTTGCCTATTGTTGTAAGACTCATTTACATTTTAATAAACACTTTGGCGACAGAAGCTCTGGCGTCTGCTTTTGTTCCAATGCGGAAGAAGCCAAGAATCCAACTGCACGTTTTGCAAATATTTTGAGTTTTTATTTTTATTTTCACAGCACGAGAGAATGGGGAATTGGTGTCCTGATTAAAATAAAACAACAATAGTTTTAGGTTCTCAAGTCGACTTTGCATTTGTATGCAAAGGAAAACAAGATGAAGAATTATTCATTAAATGCATTGGATTAGTCTGGTGGGGTACGTGTGTGGCCAGATAGAAGCTCTAGAGACTAGAGAAATTCTTGTGAAATAATTGTGGGAATTCTGAAGAAACTTGGTCTAAGTGTGTAAGGATGGCTCTTATCAAAATCTTAAGAACACCGAGTACACATAAACTTTGTCAGGGAGAAGTTCTTGCCAGCTTAGTGGAACTTATGCTGGAAATAATTTTGTTGACTTGACATCTGTGGTACCCATTTTGGAAATTCAAATTATCATTGCTAAGCTTTTTTTCAAGTTTTTCATTTTGGCAGATTTATCTTTCAAAAATGTCCTTAGAAAAGACTATTTTGAAGCTCAACGTTCTGAGAAAATCATGATGAGCCATCCTGCATGAATGAGAGGTTGTCTTAATACTCATATCTTCAATTTCAGAAAGAAAAGTGTCAGCTTCCATGGCTTTTTGTGAGCTTATTTGACTAAAACTTTAATCTCGGCTTCACTTTTGAAGTGAAATGGTCCAATGACCACACACACCCCTCGATAAACTGTCAATTTAAAATGTATGAGGCGTATTTCGATTTTATCGGCATATGCGGTTGAATTGCTCAAACACTCCAACTAATTCGCAGCAATCTGTTTCTTTTTCTTTGAGTTGACAATCTTGTGCGGCTGTCAGATTAATTTCTAGCCCTTGGAGGGGACGGAACTCATTTTTCTGGTGATGATTGTACTCGATATATTTGTTCAGCAATAAAAAGGTAGCACAGAACAGTACAACACAATACACACAGCTTCATAAGAAATGTCAAAACAATTTGGAACAAGTTAAAACACTTAGCTTCTTGACAAATGTCGATGTATAATGGTGTAATGGTGATGACGAGTAAAATATCGCCAGCTATACAGAACCATTCAATTTGGGTGGAGCAGACCACCAATTCCACCCACCCGACATTGACGAAGTGAAGATAGCGATATCTTAACTTAATTCGAACAAAGCCGCTGGAGCAGGTGGCCTAGCCGCCGAACTATACAAAGCAGCTGGAGATGATTTGGTTAGGAGCATGCACCATCAGCTCATCTGCCAAATTTGGTTGAAAGAAAGAATGCACGACGAATGGAACCTTAAGAAAGGAAATCCCCTGAACTGCACGAACTACAGAGAAGTCTCCATAACATCGAATGTAAGATCTTGTCTGCTATGCTGCGCAAACGTTTGAAGCCTTTCGTCAACAACCTGATGATCCTTATCAGTGTGGCATCAGACCTTGAAAGTCCACCATCGATCAAATTTTCACTCTACGGCAGATCTTGGAGAACACCCATGAACTTCAAATCGTTACCTACCACCTTTTCATGGATTTCAAGGCCGCGTATGACAGCGGCGTCTACAGAGATCAACTATAAAGAGCAATGTCTAGTTTTGGCATCCCACAAAAATGGTCCGTCTGTGTAAGATGACAATGGAATATCACGCTGTTCCATCATGGTCGGAAAAAAACCTAAGGGACGCATTTTGATGTCTGTTCCTGCTGTTCCATCATGGTCGGAAAAAACCTAACGGACGCATTTTGATGTCAAAAAAGGTTTTAGACAAGGCGATGCGCTGTCATGCGATTTCTTCAACATCATTCTTGAGAACTCCAACGTCAACACCAGAGGCACAATCTTTCAAAAGTCTGTCCAGCTACTAGGATACGCAAACGACATTGACATAATTGGAAAAACACGCTCCACTGACGCGTTCGTGAGTCTTGAGACGGAGGCTAGGAAGATGGGTCTAGCGGTTAACGAGGGCAAGACCAAGTTTATGCTGGCAACAAGAAAGGACAACCAACATCGAAGTCTTGGAGCAAACGTCAGCTAGACAAATTTAACTTCGAACAACACCACTCTTGCCAATCACTGCTACTTTGGACTTAGAAGGCAATTGACAATGAGCAGTTAAGACCTCTCTCGAGCAACTAAAGTGTCACTGAACAAAATTCTCTCATCATCCCGGTCCTAATGTATGGTTCAAAGACATGGACCATGAAAACATCCGATGAAAACGTTTTGGGCTGCTTCAAGAGAAAAATTCTTTGAGTGATTTTGGTCCAGTCTGCATAAATGAAGAATGAAGACGAAGATTCAATCAAGCACTATACGAGCTGTTCAGCGACACTGACGTAGCCAGAAAAGTTAAGATCCATTGGCTAAGATGGCTCGTAGAGCAAATGGAAAACAGTGCTCCGGCACATAGAGTCTTCTAATCCAGGAAGACCGCGGTGGAGCACACAGATAGTAGAGGACCTGAAACAACTTGGCGTGCGAAACTGGAGACAGTTAGCTTGGGACCGAGCTGGCTGGAGACGCTTGTTGGATGAGGCCCTGGTCCGACCTGGACTGTAGCCCCACCATGAGTAAGTAAGAAAGTAAGGCTGTGAAGGAACAAAAACCCGACTGAAGAAGGATTATAAAAATAACAAGCTAGCTATATTGATTCTGTTCTGAAATTTTATGCCAAACAGTCTTTCTAAGAAAACTTTCGTCTTACAAGGCCTGCATATGAATGTGTTCTACGGGAAATAACTTTGATTTGGAAGGAATATCCCCACGGAAGGAAACAGAATAACATAAACATCTGCACGAGAACAAAGTTCCCTTTGCTTTGGCAACAAGTTTGTACTTGGTTGCAGAATGTTCTGCGCCGAATTTTTCAAGGCGCTGAAGATTTCAGTAAGTTCATCGAGTGGATTGGGAGCCACAGTCGTAAGTTAACATGCAGGTGCTTCATTTGTCTCGGGTTAAACAAGTTAGCCGGACAGACAGTCCAAAGTTTCGATCGCATTTGAAGATTGTTCGATTACTACCTACAGGTAATACCTTTACTCTCAAATTTCGTCTGTAAACACAACAAATTTATTAGATGTTTGGCTTTGAATTTGGACATTTGAAAAGCTTCAGCTCACCTATGACTTTCTTGTTTGTTATTCAATCAGTTCTGGAAGTTTTTCAAAAGTGGGAAAATCATGTTCGTTAGATTCGGACATACCTTTTAAGCATTTTATTCATTCGAGTATCGATAATGAAAGTACAGGCCATACATTTTTATCGACAATAAATTATACCCGACCTTTTATCGGCAGTAGCACTAGCGTGTTGTTTTCGCTATTGGCAACTAATCATTTTCTACTTCTGCCGATAGATACCAAACAAAATACGCTAATTGAGAGGTTTTCCTGAGCCCCTGATGCGCAATTTTATTTGTTCACATGCAATCATGACTTTTCACACAAAATCGTTGTCCAGTTCAAGCAGCTTTAAGGTGCTTAATACATAACGTTAACCAAGCTAATTGCTGAGTTAATTGGATGTTGTAGGCAAATAACCAACAAGATAGGGCGTAAAATGATGAGCGGTGGAAATCGATGGCAATATTTGATGTTCGTGAACTGAGTATCTTCACTTTTGGTTACAGCAGCAACATTCACGTTGCGATTGATGACGAAAAAACTATGACTTTTACTGAAACAATCAGAAGGGTCACTGTGGCGTATACGTACTATTTTTTTGTATATGAAAATCCTTTTTCATAACAGCTATTGAATCGAATCAAAAATAGGTACCTTACTTGTTTGGAAACCGGAAAATAGCAATTAAATTAAAAAAAGTCCTTTTGAACATTTCAAATTGAACTGCCACGAACATGAACATATTCTACTTTGTTGATTAAACATTTCATGTATTCAAATTTTCAATATGACTTAATGGTGTGCATTTTAATTTTCACAATCTTTTACTCTCGTATTTGTTTTTATATCTTTTCATTTATTTTTCAATAACTCAATTTCAATCCGGATGTACTTCTCGATGCACAAAAAAGGAGGCCTCTTCCGACTTTTAATTCTCCTGGACACATGAAACCCATGTTCGCCTCTTTTTTGTAACAGTAGCTGGCATCAATGTTCCTGTATGAAGTTGAAAATGTGAAATGTAAAAAAATATACTGCAGAACCAAGCATCAGTTGTTATTAAATGTAAGACTTTAAAAACAAACATGGAGGATAAAAACCATTTTGTGTGTGTCGGGTGTATCTTTGTCACAATTTTGTCGCCCTCGTGTCGACGATTATGGTCTTTTATAGCTGACTTTCATCTCCACCATTCCGACACGCCATACTCATAAAACTTATTAGAGAAATGACATTTTTGTTGAAGGAGCTGCTCCTTCGAGCACAAATATCCGGCAGTCATTTTATTTACTATGCTCGCCTTGCCATGCTGTCAAAACGACGGACATTTATGTAGCTCGCAAGACATAAATGAAGCAGCAGTTTTTTGTAGAGTAAATGACAACATTGTCGTCATGATGAGGCAGGATGTGGTGTTTATTTTTTCGGTGTGTTTTTCCTTTCGTTTTTGAAAATTGATGGGATTTGTGCAGTTCAGTTTGTTGCAGTTGTTTTGACACGCAGAAGAGACTATTTAATATCCGATATGATACGATTTGTTTAGTTTGGTCCAAAATGTTGACGGCGCTTGGAAGGGGGAAATTTAAATGCTTTGAGCAAAATATATGCCAAAATTAAATGACACTAAATTTTACTACTTACTTACTCAACCAGCTCACAATCCATGAAGGATCTTAGCCTGAGATACTGCTTCCTTGAACGGTCCCTCGCATGCACTCTCCAGTCGCCAAAACCAAGCGCTCTGGCATCCACAGTCACTTGGTCCTTGTACCGTAGGTTCGGTCTTCCTTGTCGTCTCGAACCTGGGGGCTGGGATGAGAAGACTTTCTTGGCAGGAGCGTTGTCGTCCATTCGCTCGATGTGACCAAGCCAATGTAGTCGTCTTTTCTTGGCCTTCTGGACTACATCCACATCTTGGTACAGCTCGTACAGTTCTCGGTTGAAACTTCTTCTCCATTCCCCATCATCACATACGGGACCGAAAATCTGCGGTGGACAGACGGTGGACTTTGTTTTGTCCTGATTCACTTCAAGACCAACGTGTCTCGCCTGTTATTCAATCGCTGTGAAGGCCTCAAGCATAGCTCCCTTGGATCGACCGATGATGTCTATGTCGTCCGCATAGCCTAGGAGCTGGGTGGATTTGTTGAAGATAGTGTTTTCCATGCTCACACATCTCTATCTGCTCCAGGGCTATGTTGAAGAAATCACATGACAGCGCATCTCTTTGTCTAAAGCCTGCACATGTTTGAAACAACTCGGATGAGCTGTTACCCATTTATTTGCACACTGCACTGTGGCACAGCTGGATCAGTTTATTCAGGATCCCGAATTCTGACAGTGCCATTACAAGCTCTTGGCGGTGGATGCATAAGCAGCTTTGAAGTCGATAAAAAATGGTGGGTTTCGTCTCGAAATTTGTTGGTCTTTTCCTGGATTTGCCTCAGTGTGAATGTTTGGTCTATCGTTGTTCTGCCTGGCCTAAAGCCACACTGGTACGTGCAGATTATTGTGTTGCAGAACGGTTTAAGACGCTCACACAGTACGTTGGATAGGATTTTTTATGCAAAATTAAGGAGGTATATGCCTCGGTAGCTATTGCAAGACATAGCATCGAGTTTTTTGTAGATGGGGCATATGGAGCTTATCGACCAGTCAATAGGCATGCATTCTTCCTCCAACACTTTGTTGATGACCTGGTGCATGCGATTCATCAAAACACCTCCTCCATATTTAAAGAGTTCCGCAGGTATGCCATCCGACCCGGCAGATTTGTTATTTTTTAGCTTTTGGATGGCTCTTTTTACCTCTTCTGTGCTGGGGGCTGGGACTGGGTCTTTAATGACTGGTCTTGCTTCTCTTTCATCATTTATAATAGGCTAGTCTTGACTAAGATGGTGCGTAAAGCACTGTTTTCGCTGAGTCTGTGGACTGGCATGCTTGTCATTGCTCGGCTCGATTTCTGGAAGGCATTCAACCTTGCACATCGTAATCGTAAGTGAAATTAAAATAACAGACACCGATGATACTTCAGATACTCACCAGCTGTCTCTAGAGCAACAGTCCCAATTGGATGTTGTCAGGCGGATATTCCGGTGCTATACCAGGTACGGTCTTGGAAAGACGGCCCTTGTCGAGCACGTCATCGACACCGGAGATGCGGTTCCGGTGAAGCAGCGTCATTATCCTGTTTCTCTAGCGATACAAGCCCTGATGTATGCCGAGATAGACAGAATGTTAGATCTTGAAGTGATTGAGGAGAGTGAGAGTCCTTGGAGTTCACCAGTGGCCTTGATACAGAAGCCCGGCAAAAATCGCCTGTGTCTTGACTCACATAAGCTGAACGCCGCGCGCCGCCGCGCGCGCGTGACGAAGAAAAATGCATCAGAACAAAAACATAAAATGTAAAAAAAGAGCCAAGTTCTCTTATGTGCGAACAACACTGTGTAAAAAGTCAGCCACCAAAAGTAATGAGATCTAAAAGAACGCCAAGTTCTTACATGTAAAAGTGTTATATTGAACATTTTGAATCATAGAAGATAATACAACAATATTTAAAGAAAATAGAAAATAGTTTGGATGAAAATTTACAAGTTCACTTGGCAAGTTTTCGTTTGATGCGTGATTACTAACATTTTAAAACTTGAACAGTGAACTTGTAAATTTTCAGCCAAATTATTTTCTATTTTCTTTAAATATTGTTGTATTATCTTCTATGATTCAAAATATTCAATATAACACTTTTACATGTAAGAACTTGGCGTTCTTTTAGATCTCATTACTTTTGGTGGCTGACTTTTTACACAGTGTTGTTCGCACATAAGAGAACTTGGCTCTTTTTTTACATTTTATGTTTTTGTTCTGATTTCAGATCTTTTTGCAAGGTTTTTTTTATGGAAACATTTACCTCGAAATACACTAAAAAAGCTAGCAGTTTGAAAACTTCAACAATACATATAATTGTTCTGCCAATTTATAAGCAAAAAATATGAGTGCGACCCATGGAGTCCACACGACTAACTTCCCATAGTAGAAAAATACGTAAAAACATTAGTTGTTTTGCAAAATATTCAGCGGATGCATCCCGTTGTAGTTGTACACGCACGTTGCTTCAAAGTCAAATTCCATAAAACTGATGATTTTATGAAAAACATTAAGTTTATTGAATAACAGTGGCGCCATCTGCCACTGCCGAGTTGATCGTACCATTTCGTGGACTCATTCACAACTACTTTGCACAGTAAAATACAGCCTACATATATTGCTCCTGAATATTGTAGTTTTCTATTATTGAAGCAATTTTTCTAATCGGATTAGTATTTCTGAAAATTAATATTTATACGGCAAAGCAGCGTTTGGTGGGTCAGCTAGTAATCAAATATAGTATATGATACTCCTGAATATTGTGTTTTTTTCCCCACTAACTATAAGATTTTTTGCACTATTATTGAAATTATTGCAGAAATTATCATAATTTTCATTATATTAGGGTTTTCTTAGATTTTTGATTGCCATTAAAAAACCGCTAAACCGATTTCGCTCAAAACCTAATCAGCTCTTAACAACACAATGCCGCGTCGAATGAGATCAATTCGATGAGTGGTTCGCGAGATAATTGAGCTGAAAAACGTAACGCGTAACGAACACACATACACACACACAGACATCATCATAAAAACGCTTGATTCGGATTCTAGTGACCTCGAAACATCGAGAAATGCGAAAATTGGAGATTCACAAAATCGGCCCCATTACAATAACTTCCTCTGGGAAGTTAAAATCATTAATCATCTCTCGATAGCGCAATCCATTGAGCGTAACTGTTCCTCCAGCCTCAATTTCGAAAAAGTAAGGTCGAATGAACCCGCGGGACCATAAACCGCACCAAACAGTCACGCGTTGAGGATGGAGAGGCTTTTCAACAATAACTCCTATGTTTTCCGAGCCCCAGATGCGACAGTTTTGCTTGTTGCCGTAGCCTCCGAGGTGGAAATGGGTCTCATCAGTCAAGATGATTTTTCGATGAAATTCCGGATCATTTTCATGCATTTCAAGGACCCAACCAGCAAAGACACGACGTTATTGATGATCAGCCGGCTTGAGTTCTTGTGTTAACTGAATTTTATAAGCCTTAAGACTCAAGTCTTTATGCAAAATACGGTGTAATGACGTTTGTGGAATGCCTTATTCCAAAGAACGACGAGGAATGGACAAACCTGGGTTTTCTTCAACACTTTGGGCTACAACAGCAATATTCTCAGTTGTTCTTGAGCGACGTGCACGGGTTTTATTCTTCACATCACTAACTTGTCCCAACAGCTCGAATTTGTCCACCAATTTCTGTATTGCGGTCCGACAAGGTGCTTCACGACGACCCAAAAATGTTTTATTTGTGCGAACCGTCTCTGCCAAATTTTCACCATTTTTATAGTGAATTTTAATAATTTCAATGCGTTGTTGAAGCGTGTATCGTTCCATTTTTATTAATGGCGTAGTTTCTACTTGTCAAATGCCAAAAAATGACAGCTTCAAAAGTGACAACTACCGAAATAGCGGGCTATTCAAAATAACACCTCATATTGGAAAACCCTTTTTTATAATAAAAATAACTCATTTTTTATAAGGTTGTCTTAGATTTTTGATTGCCATTTAAAAACCGTTAAGCGGATTTCGCTCAAAATCTAATCAGCTCTTAACAACACAATACCGCGTCGAATTTTATGACAATACGATGAATGGTTCGCGAGATAATCGAGCTGAAAAAACGTAACGCACATACGAACACACATACACACACACACCGATGTCATCTTAAAAACGCTTGATTCGGACTCTAGTGACCTCAAAACATCGAGAAATGCGAAAATTGGAGATTCACAAAATCGGACCCATTACAATAACTTCCTATGAGAAGTTAAAAATTAAAAAAAATGCTCATTGGGTCAAATTTTTGTTTTATTGACGTGTGATGTCTGACACATACGTATTATAGTACCTTATAATAAGCTTTATACAACCCTAAACGTTTGTATAACTTATTCAATCCCTATGTAGTGTAGCTAAACTTTATAAATAAGGATTTTCTTTATACAGGCATTATAAGTCTTATAATAAGTCTATGTTCGGTTTATAAATAAGGCTGATAGAATTTTGGAATTAAGAAAATTTTTTCTTTCTTTCTATTGAACCGAGCTAAGGTTTATTTATCCTACCTTAGTAGACCCTGGACCCCCTGAGGATACCCCAGCCTTTGATAACAAGGAACATCACAAGATTAAAAATTTTATGGCAAAAAAACGTTTCACTTTAAATTTCGTCAGTCAAATTTATTTCATCGAAACTTTTCAAGAGGTCTTTGCCTTCTAAATAAAAAAGAAAACAATTCGGGGGCTTTTCTTTCCAGGAGAAGAGCACAATAATCTGTACAATTCCAGGTATGTTTTTTAGTTGAAAGTTTAAAGTAGCGCGTTCAGAAATTTACCATTCCAACATGAAAGATTTATTTTAGTTTTAAATTTGTTCAATTAATTTTTACAGTTTACACAAAAAGAGGTAAAGGTACTCAAAATATACGACCTGCGGATATAATGTTAATTATCACCTTCTAATTATATTTTGTCTTAAGTAGAAAATTCGCAAAAAAAAGCGAAATCTAAAAAACAACAACCTTGCGTTTCATCAAAATCGGACTGTAAAAACTATTCTTAAAGTTGTAAATCGAATCCAAAAAGTAGTACTTGTCCAAGTCGTCAGTGCACGTCTCACTTGTCACAGCCGGAACATTCTGCAAATATTCACCCTTGCCGGCGAATTCAACATCAATCAATTCATCCTCGAACTTGGCGAGACTTTGAGCACTTGTCCCACTCTTCGTCAGCTGGACACTCCACAATCCGTAGGGGCTGAGGAAATTACTATTGCCCCTGATCTTCTTGTAGACATCATTCGGGTTAGTCGGTCTACCATCCTGGCCATATTTCAATGAGTAATCCAATACCAAATTGCTATCAGTTGGAATGGAGTAAATCCTCTGTGAACATCGAAAGAAACTGTTTCCGATCATTTTCAAAGTCACATGGTAGTCCTTGATGGCATCGTCGAAATCGCGTTGAAGATTTTTGTTTGATAACTTCAATCGAAGTATGAATTCGCGGAATTTAACTGCATAGTCGTTGATTGTTGCCTTGGTGATGTCAACATTGAGGAATATTTCCCCGCCTTGCAATAGTTTCTTGGTTTGGTTGAAAACCTCAGCACTCTTCCAGGTATAGAACGGCGGAGCGTCTTTCGAGCCCTCACTATCAAAGTTCACATCACTGTACAAATACTTATCTCGATTTTCGATAGTTATCTGAGAGAATATCACACCAGTCTTCAGATCCTTGATTTGCGCAATTGCTCGCCGTTTCAGTGAATCTGTATCGTTGAGTTGCAAGCTCGATGGCAGTTCGAACTTGTCAAAATACAACGGAGCGAATGGGAAGTAATGGTGCTTGAATGCGTTCACAACCAGCTCGTGACGATCGAGAATGATGTTCGTTTGAATGATTGCATCCAGGCGCTTGATTGCACCTTCCAACTCAAAGTCCTGTACCAGTGGTGGACCGTTTTGTGCGATTTGCGAAACATACGTTGCGAATTGAGAATTCTCAACAAGTGATTCGATGCGGTCGTAGACGTCAATTAGAATGTCCATTGCTGCTTCGACTTTTTCGAATTGGTGTGCGAAATCTTTTTGAAGTTTTGACGTTTCTGTCATTTGACTGAAGGTAAATTTGACATCTCTCAACTTATTTCGCACTTCCCATTTACGGATATCCAACTGAACGTGCGATTGTCCTTCGAGCGATTGGATTGTGCTTTTCATCGAGTTTTGCATCAGTTGGAACATGGGTACCATGATGTTGTAGATCTGCTGTTCATACACTTTCCATCCCTGCAGTTCAACTTCTAGAGATTGTATTGAATTCTTGATGGCTTCCATTTTGGTTTGGTCGGTTTTGAATTGATTATAGACGTCCACGGATACTCCAACGATGCTGATGGTGGTTTGAATATGACTCAAAATTCGTAATTTGTCGGCAACGATCTTGTCACCTTGGGGCTTCAATTTTTTGACCATATCCTGCTCCTTTTGGACGAGTTCATCGAGTTTAGTTCTCATTTCCTTTGCAAGCAACACTTGAACGTCATTCTCATTTGCCATTGCTTCCTTAATCTTTTGTTTCATGTTGTCTACTTCATTTCGAACATTCTTGAAATCATCCTTGTACTTCTGATTCGAGTCGAGTTCCCTGGCAACATCGTCCAACTGCTGTTTGAACAAATCATTGCTGTACTTAATCTCCTCGCCGATTTTATTGACGGACCAGGTGAGCCTTAAGACTGTGCCTTTGAGTTCGGTGGTCTTTCCTGTAACAGCATCGCCAATCAGCGCTCCAGCTCCCAAAACGCCACCTATACCAGCTCCAACCGGACCCATAAACGCCAACGCCGAACTGGTAATCTTCAACATCGAAAATATCGATGACATGACCATCGATCTGCCTAACTCTCTCTCCCTCTCTTTCTCCTTCTTGATGGCCTCTTCAGTCTGTGTCTGTTTATCGATTGTTTCGTCGATTAATTTAGTTATTTGCAACTTAGTGTTATCGAGCGTTACATCGATTTCTGGGAGAATTTTGTTTTTGATCAGTTCGTCGGCAGCATCGATTTTCGAGTACAACGAACTGTTGTATTGATTTCGATAACTTGCAATTTGGACATCTCTTTCGGTGACCTCTAGGTCTTTCAGCTGTTTCTCGATTTCCTCGAGGTAGGCGTTCAAATTGAGAATTGTCTGTTGCCCAGCAGCGTTTGATGTGATCTTGCTGAGTGTTGCGGCGTAGAGGTAGCTTAGGGCCTTCTTCAATTCATCACCTGAAGCGATGGTTTTGTCTTTTTCGACAATTCGTGCCAGCATCGACTCGAAAAATGGTCGGAAATCAAGTGTTTTTCGCATTTTAAAGTATTGCTCCTGTAAATTTTGAAGATCATCGACAAACGAAACAACATCGTAAAGCGGTTCGACTTTTTGGTCAGTCTCCAAGCCTTTGAGAAATTCCCTCAGTTCGTTTTCTCGGATATTGTTTTTCAAATTTTCTCGCACAAACGATTTGAATGAGTTGATTGCTTCGGTTGGCTTACGTTCGGCGATCTGTTTTACTGGATTTTCTCGGAAATGACAACTAGCGCCATCCTTGCCACTTGTCGAGGTATAACGTTTGCCTCGTGATGATTGTGTCATTACCGATCGCAATTTAATGTGATATAGCATACCAGAATGACCAGGTTTCATTATAAAGGAATTTTCGACTTCGATGCTATCTCCATCACTTGATGTTTCTCCACCAGGTGCGCCTTTTCCTTCAACTCCGTCTAAGCCTGAAATTTTCAATTGATTTTAGTTGTGAATTGTGATACGCTGACTTCAAAAGTTATGAAAATTTACCTGTACTATTGGAGGCTGATATTTTTGGCGATTGGTTCAGTCCAATGATGCGCAGATTTCCTTCTTTTCCTCCCAATCCTCCACATCCACCATCTCCGCCATTGCCAGGTTTTCGGGCCTCTTTTCCACTTACTTTATACGAGTACGTATGTATATCTCCACTGAAAAAATCTACAGACCTGTATTTGAAATTTTCCTTATCCCAGATCTCAACACACTTGAAATCACCACTTGTGTAGGGTGGTGTTGCTCCGTTTCTACCGTCTCCACCTTAAAAATAAAAACGGATGATTTATGATTGTATTTTGAGCAAAAACGAAAAATAACTTACCTTTCCCACCATTCTGCCCATTTCCACCCCTACCACCATTTGTGAAAATCTTTAAATTTTTGTCATTGACAAATCTGTCAGCAATACCAAAGAAATGCCCACTTGGACGACCTGGACGACCTGGCTTACCAGCTTCGCCATCCAGACCCTCATGACCCGATTTTGCCGATGTGTCATAGTCTTTAGCCGACGACGAACCGCTCAAATCCAACTTAATATCACTGCCAGTGACTTCCCATGTCGGAGCGACGACCACAATTTGGACTTGTTCATCTCGCTTTTCGATTGTCATATCGAAGAACACCTTATTAAGTGCAAAAATCTCGACCGATTTTGTATTACAAACTGTTGTCAAATTGGCAAAGTAATCGCCCATTTTGACATTGTATCCCTTGACTGTCAGTTTGCTACTGGAACACAAAACTTCGTCAGGCATTGTCAATTGATTTAATAAAGTGACGAAAGCCTTTAATTTGAATGAGTTGACATTTACATTCTCTGTCCTGAGGTCAAAGTCGTTCAAAAACGACTGAATACCGGTTTTCTGAAAATGCATTTCAGCGGTTTCTCCAAGGACGTCTATCGCTTGATTGACTTTATTGATTAGTGCGAATTTTATGTACTTCTTGATCTTGTCTTGTTGGCTGTAGGCGGATATCTCCTTGTGGGCGTTTTTCAGGAACCCATAATATTTTTCGGAGTCACTAAAGTATCGCTTGGTGTCGAGCAAACCATCGGAGATTTTGAAAGAACTCGACAGATTCTTGTTGCCAACGGACGTTAAGAAATTCACAAATTCCAAATGCCTGTCAAGACGTTTCATCTGTGTTTTCAGCAGTTGTTTCATGTTAAGGGAATTCACCATCTGCTGTAATGAGTCTCTGAAGCCATCCAAATCGTTCGAAGCCTTGGCTTCAGAGTTCGATAACTTTTGATTGACTTCCTGGATTTTCTCGTAGATAACATTGATATCGGTGTTCTGTTTCTCTTGTTGCCAATAAAGCTTCTAAATTTCATTGCCGATGTCCGAAACGTCGCTGAGAAGTTGTTGCTGCAATTCATCGAGCAAGTCGACTACTTTGAGGGCTGAATCTGATGAAATTGCGTATCCGAAGTCGGCGCTTTCTGTCTCCTGATATTGAATAGCTTGGTAGACCATATTTTTTATGGCTTTCTTCTCTTGTTCCTGCACTGGCATATTTTTCAATGGCCCCTTCTCGTTGACCATTCGATGCATTCGTATTCTGGCATAGTTGCCATCGGTGCCTTTCTTCAGCAAAGCGTCGATAAATTTTAGCTTCTGTTCTCTTATGTGCGCATTTTCTGATTCATCCAAATCGGTCTTTACTTGCTCCAAGAATGTAGCGACTTTCTTAATTTTCGGCTCGTCGTTAGCCTGATTGCGATCCGGAGGCTTAGCAGCTTTAGTAACCGCCAAAGCCATTGAGTCCTTATATTTTTCAATGTCCACTATCAAGTTGGTGGCATGTTTGAGTAATTTTTTGAACTCAAGTCTTTCGCCGCCGACTTTCACTGACCACTCAGGAATGGTGAATAGAAATTTGACATTATTTGCATAATTCAGCAGCTTCCGAATCAAATACGTAACTGCAATGTCATGAGCAACGCCGCGAGAATCATCGAACCCGGCGCAATCATAAAATGACGTGTGGCTCGAATCAATCAAATGGTTGGGAATCAGTGTTTGCGAGACTGTTGTTGTTTCGTTGCTGATAAGGTTGTTCTTATCAACGACGATGTAGTCAGCCTCCTCGTCGTCATCTTCATCGTGGGCTGGAAAAAATTTGGTTCATAAGTTTTGATTTTTGTATTGAAAAAAGTTTCCCTCGAAATCGAACTTAACATACCTTTCTGCCCTTCTAATTCAGCATCCGTAATCAGTAACGTTAGTGTACTTTTACCAGAACCTGTGTTGCCAAGTAGCAGCACAATATCCTTGGAATCTCTCAACACAAAATTATCACTCACTTCTTCTAGAAAATCTAAAATTTCTCCAACAGTTTTCGGAGTTTCAGCAGTGAGATGCTTCGTAAATATAGCACCAGCCACAAGTATGAACAAATTAAAGATCACAAAACTTGGCGGTAGCTTCATTTTCGTTAACTATTTTAAACTGGAGATTGATTTCGAACCGCTCCCTTTGAAATCTGAAAGTGAACTGTTTTCCATGTAGAAAATTCGTCAATTTATATTGCGATTACTCCGTATACCTGGGCACCAGGGATGGAATTCGAAGTTTTTCAATTGTATTGAATTTGTTTTTCAAATTGTACCAAATTGTACCAAAAACTAGTTTCCGATGAAAATAGACAAATGAAAGGAAGAAAATGAAGAAAGTGTGAAAAATACAAAAT
The DNA here is from genome assembly GCA_943590905.1 of Sphaerophoria taeniata. Classification (NCBI taxonomy): domain Eukaryota; kingdom Metazoa; phylum Arthropoda; class Insecta; order Diptera; family Syrphidae; genus Sphaerophoria; species Sphaerophoria taeniata. The sequence goes on along the minus strand of OX016540.1, from coordinate 10,391,934 downwards.
TTGAAAAAAATAGTTCCACCGGAGAGTAGAATCCGTAATAACTCATTTCACTTATTTATTTCTCGCCGATCTTCCTTTTTTGGTCGAGCGAGTTCATATTGTTAAGGGGTTGGGGTCAAAATTCTGCCGGGGTCAAAATTATTTTGTCAAAATTCTGCTTTCAAAATTCTGCTTTTCAAAATTCTGCTTCTAAAATTCTGATTTTCGAATTTCTGCTGCTCAAAATTCTAAATTCTTAAATTCTGCTTTTCAAAATTCTGCTTACCAAAAGTCTGCGAATAATATAGAAAAGAGAGGTTTGAAAATATTAAAAAGCGCGCGCTTTTTAATATTTTCAATCCTCGATCGAATCGAATGTAAAATCCAATAAGGGAAAAGATAAACTTTGTGTTGATGTCTATATGTTTTATCTTGAAAAGTTACACAAATGTAAAACTTGATAATCGACTTAGAGACAAGAAGTGCAAGGGACGAATAGTGACTAAATTGAATTTTGACCCCAACCCGAAATTTGTTGGTAATTTAATTATGAATAAACAGACATAAAAAAGCAGAATGTTTTTATTTAAAACAGCCAGAATTTTGAAAAGCAGAATTTGAAAAAACAGAATTTTGGTGACCAGAATGCAAAAAAAAGCAGAATTTTGAAAATCAGAATTTTTCGATTAAAAAGCAAAGTTTTGAAAAGCAGAATTTCTAAACCAGAATTATGACCCGCTCCCATTGTTAAGGAAATAAGCGTGTGGTTGTTATATTTTTATTTTCAAAGTAAGTCTGAACTCTGAAGTAACAATTTACGACATAAGCTTCAAGTTTCTTACTAGAAAAGATTCATTTATTAATGCTGTTGAGGTAATTTTCGGTTTTATGAGCAGAAAACGGCAGAAATATTGATTTGTCCATTCAAGTCGCTTACCTCAATCAAAAATGGAACAATGCCAATGTGAAGGCAAATGAGAGAACAAAATAGAACGCATGCTTTCAATGAATCAGTTAATCTAGTTCTAGTCGAAGCTTGCAATTTCAAGGTCTAGTGGTTTTGTCCGTTACAAGTGGAATCTTCATGAGAAGTTGGCTTCTGGCAGTCCATGTATAATTTGGCAATGAGTTTATTTCTTATTTCTTCTGTCCATACATTCTTCTAAAAAATTTAACTTCTATTCTTTGGCAAAGCTTCTGCTATCGAGTTTTGAAAATGATGAAAGATTTTTAAGGGCTTTTACCCGAGACTTTTAATAATTTAATGAATTCAAAGAGCTAACTTGCAAGGTTCAACTTGCAAGGTACATTTGCACAACTTTTGTTAGGGAAATTCGATTTTCCCAGAACGTCAGTAATAAAAGACATTTCCAGACTTTTCATAGTTTACCTGTTGCACAATTGTTCATATTTAGAGCTGACATACAGGATAATGATCCTAGCCCTAGGGTACAATTTGCAGGTAGATTTCAACTGATTAATTTTCCGAATGTTACAAGGTTATGGTTAGGATGGTCATTCAAAATTTTAATGTTTATAAAAACAAGAGTCAGTCCCAGTGTCATGAAAAGTTTCCATTTATTCTTTTTGATTTTTTTCTACTGGAACAAATATTCAAGAAAGCGAATTCTAATGTTTGATTCGTTTGTTTTATCTACAAAAATAATCTGCTTCCAATTTCAAGATCAAAAGGTCATTTATGTGATAAGTGATGTTTCACAGTGTTATTTTGTTTTTATTATTTTGTATGTGTAGGAAATAGAAAGATGTGATATTTTGGAAATAATAATAAACTCAAACAAAAAAATACCCAGCTGTACCGAAATTCATTGTTCTACAGGTAGTTTAAAGTTGAAACGTCATTACCTATTGTGCGTCTTGTAATCAGGATTAAGAGTTTGTCGCTCGCAACTTGGATATATAATTAGAAATAAGCTTAGCAGATAACCTTGATCTAAGGCAATAAATATTTAAATCAGTTGATTTCAGACTATTCTAAAGTTGTAAAAATTCCATCAGTTAGAGCATATTGAATCATGCCATACATTTTTATTATGAACGGCTTACAATATTGAACCGAATGCGACGAAATTGGGAAAAGTTTTACATGAGTTTTTTCTAATGTTAATTTAATCCTCATAAAGTTGTTATATTTTTGCACCTCAATTATTTACCTATGGTGGCGCTACAGTCCGTTGTGGACCTACGCCTCAACCAACAGCCTCCGCCAGCCAGCACCTGATACAAGGAATTCAAAACTTGTAGGAAACGGCCCACACACAAACAAAAAATCGAACACATTCTTCTTTTTTTTTTACATCTGAACACTCCGAGCGAAAATTGGAACATGAATTGTCTGTTGGTACAGTTCAAACTCCATCCCAAACGAATATTCCAAAACGGTGCAGTGCATTAACACCCATGGCATTATCGCCCGCGGGTGTTAATTCCAAAAACAAATGGAATTTACTCCCGCGGGTATTAATTCCTTTTTTAAATGGTATTAACACCCGCGGGGGTTAATTCCTTTTTTTGCTGGGCTTTAATTCCAATTTTAATTGGAAATAAAACCCACACGTGAAACAAATGGTGATGTGGAATAACGTTCGACGAAATAAAGCCGCATGGAGCCTTATTTAAATTTCTTATGGAAATTAGACCCTTACAAGGGTTGCGGTCTTATTTCCAATGCAACTTATAAATAATGCCCGTGGAGCCTTATTTTAGGTTTTCTGTTTTGATTAGAAACTTGGCGCAGGGAAACTCATCCCGAAGTCAGAATTCCCGAAAATGGTTTTCGGAACTCTGAGCCACTTTGGAGAGTCAAAAGGGATTATTAACCCACTATGTCAAGTCAGTAGTCCCAATTAAATTTTACTTTTTATGGGACAAAAGTCCAAAATGAAAAAAAAGAAACATTGGAATGTTCATGCTAAGCAAATAATCAAAAAATTAAATTTATGTATACACATTGAAATAAATAGGACCAAATGGTCAGAGCTGTTGAGGTTTCCTTTTATTTGGAAAAGTAGTAGTTCTACACATCTTGTAATGCAAAGAAGGATTTTTGCAAGCATTTCAATGATTCATTTTCAACATCTTTTCGAATTTCGACTGAGGATGAAGCTGATACGAAAAATTCAACATCGATTTGATTTGATTCCGAGCGAAGCGAGCGGAAAAAATTTTGCCCAAAAGAGAATCAATTTGGGTGTGAAAATAAAAAAAATCGCGCGAATTTTTTTATTTTCACACCCAAATTGATTCTCTTTTGGGCAAAAATTTTTCCGCTTGTGTCCATCCATCTTTCAATAGTTGTGTTCACTGAGGTTTTTTCTAGATCAGAACAGCACAGCACAGCACAGTTTCATGAGAAACGTCAGATCAAGTTAGAACAGTCAGTTAAACGTCAGTTGTCAAAAAAAAAAAAACAAAACAAATTGCAAATTGTGTGAATTTTTCGTTTCTCGCTTATTTTTTTTCATTTTTTGTGTTTTTACTGTAAAAAATATTATTGAAAATTATTGAAATGGAAAATCAAGTGATTGCTAAGATAATACTAATGATGGCCATGCAAGACTTGCAAGCTCAACTTGACAAAGCGCTCCAAGATAAGGCAAATCTGTTCTCGGAAAAATGGTAAGACAGTTTAAGAGAACCCAAAATACACCAAACGAAAACCCTTTACTTCCAGCCTTGAGACAAAGCGATGTGACAATTTGCGAAATGAGATTGCATCGCTGAAGTCGTCGATTTCATCGTTGAAGGACCAGAACGAGAAGCTTGTCTCGGATATGGCAGCGCTAAAAAATATCGAGAGGAAAAACGACATGCATATGATGGACTCGAGGAAGCACATTGACGAGCTGCAAAATGAAGGTATTTCTGGGTTTGGCACAGTTCATACCGAAATGACGATTCTCAATGTTTCTGTTTTGCAATCCGAACAGTCTGATTTGCTAGCCGAGCTGGAAGCGGAGAAAAAGATTTGCCAAACCAAGCGGCAAGCACTGGAAATGGCCACCGCAGAGATCTCAAAAGCTAACGAAATCATTGCCAAGCAGTCAGGAGATCGTGAAAAACAATAAGACAATTAGTCTGCGAACCGAAGTGGCCTTACAACAAGAGAAAGTCATCCGCGAAAAGGACAAACAACTAATCATTCACGAAGAAAAGATTCAGGGACTGCAGCGGGCGGTAGAGGGTCTGAGAAAGGACATCCCTATGCAATTGGAGTCAATGAAACACTTCGCTGATTCCATTGAGAACAAATACAGTGAACGTATGCTCCTCTGCAATTGCATGTCACAAATGATTATAGCGAATTATGTTAAAAGTTTAGGTATTATTTTAATTTATTGTATAATAAAATCTTTTTACTCGACGACGTCCTCAGATGGTCTTGCTTCGATAGCCGCACCCACATTGACAACTTGCGAGAGATCCAGGTTCTTTTTTAGTCTTTCGCGAATCAGCTCGGCGATAGCTTTCTGGGTGCGTCTATCGAGTTTTTCTAGCTTTTTGGCAACGTCACTTTTAAGATCCCAATCTGGTTTTCGTGGAGCCAGATTGGCTATGTCGATTTCTTCATTCATTTGGAGTCTTGAGCAGTTCAATCTGTGATTCGACTTCTTTCGATCTCACCGGCTGGACCTTGTTCGAGAACTACTTCGCTGAGGTTTTCATCTTGGGGTTTGTAACTCCGGAACATTGGCCTGTGGAATACAAGTTAAATTCATGACTAGGTTAGATGGAAAGGCGAAAAGATGCGCAAAATTACTTGGGTATTTCCGTGGTGTCACTTGTAGCGTCTTCGCCTTGCTGTGCTATTTCTCTCAGTCATTTCAGCCGTACTTTCCTTTTAGGGGATTCTTCGGTAAGGGATCCAATTTACTTTTGATTGTTATTTGTGTTTTCCATGTTTCGTTTGATTTTTTAGTTTAATTTGAATTAATTCTTTTATTTCTTAAAAATTCGCTCGTCAATCAAATGAGCACAGCCAAATCAAAACGTAAACAAAAAAAATGACAACTTCGTTTTTGACATTTCTCACAAGTCTGTTCTAACCTGATCTGACTCAAAAGCAAGAACAGAAAATCCTGTTCTAAACTGTTCTAGGTTTGTCAATGAACAGGAAAGTAGAACAGTTCAGCACATAAAAAACCTCAATGAACAGCAAAAAGCTGTACTTTTCTGTCTAGAACAGTCCAGCACAGCCTCAGTGAACACAGCTAATGTAAATGAAGCAGCTTGGTTATTTTAGGTGACAGATAGATACAATAAGATGAAATTGGCTTCAAGTATAGTGTGCGTGTAGAATGCCGAACCTTTGACATCTCAGAGATTTGTTCGGATTGTGAATTTTAAAAAATTCTTGAATGACCATGACGTGGGCAAGGTGCCTAGGATGCCAGCGCAAGTGTTCACATCCGAGCGTGAAAAGATCTCTTCCAAAAGAAAATAACACTCGCGGGTGTTAGTGCCAATTTCAAATGGCATTAACACCCGCGGGCGTTAGTTCTTTTTTATGGTGGGCCTTATTGCCAATTCAAAAAGGAATTAACACCCGCGGGCGTTAATGCCATATGCGTTAATGCACTGCACCATCCAAAACACCCATTGTGTGTGCAGCATAAAAGTCAAAGGCTTTCGAATTTCCTATTTTTCTTCATTCCACACCATTCTATTCGAAAATGAAAGCTAAATGGCTTCCTCTGTTCTACTTCTCGGTCTTTTTATCTCGGACCATCATCGAAGACAGAGCTCAGGAAAAAAAAAAGAAAAACGAAAAAAATTTTCACTGTGCGTACAATTTACACTACGAATTTGTAAAGATCCACTCAAAACGAAAAAAAAAGAAAAAGTAATCCAATAACAACGGGTAAGGATAAATGTCTCCAATTACGCATAAAAAAAATGAATGTGACACAGTTTTTTTTTTATTCAGCCATAAATTAAACTCTTCGGATTCACGATCCCTGTGCGCAAACACAAGAGCCGTCAAGGCAAATTTGCAGCACATCAGAAGTCTCAAGTCTGTGCTCTGCTCTGTGTTCGTGGTGCAATCCGGGGGTGCAAAGGCTAACGGGATTCGACTCTTTATATCGCTGGAGGTTAGGATTGTTCTCTTGAACAAACATAAAATGAAGCAGCCTCACTGGAGATTCGACTCCGTTTGCTTTTCAGACCATGGATAGCAGAGTATATCTAATAATGAGTAGGGACCAGAGATTAAAATGAATCAAGCTTGCTCACGAATACTGAGTATTTATTTGAAAAAAAAACAAGTTTGAACAAACTGAGTTAACGCACAAGCAAGTAAACCTGAACATTAGTTGTGTTCACTGAGGTTTTTTCTAGATCAGAACAGCACAGGACAGCACAGTTTCATGAGAAACGTCAGATCAAGTTAGAACAGTCAGTTAAACGTCAGTTGTAAAAAAAAAAAACAAATTGCAAATTGTGTGAATTTTTCGTTTCTCGCTTATTTTTTTTCATTTTTTCTGTTTTTACTGTGAAAAATATTATTAAAAATTATTGAAATGGAAAATCAAGTGATTGCTAAGATAATACTAATGAAAATGTTAGTGGTTCAGACACCGATAGTGATTTTTCGTCGGATTCCTCTTCAGATGATTGGAATGAATCTGTGACGAATGTTGTTACCTTTTCTTTGATGAAATGTAAAAGAAATTTATTTTCTTTTTCTACAAAAATCGCCAGCTTATCTGAGGCCACCTGTGCGATAACATGAGACAATACAAATCTAAGTCTCCTCCTCTGAGCCACGTAGGTTTCTGTTATGTGTGCTTTCTTTCTATGTGTCTATCTGTCTCTCTCTGTGGTATGTCTTGTTCTGTCCCAGCCGATGGTCTCAGTCACCAGTGCTGCTATGTGTCTGTAGTTCGTTACATTTATGTGCGAAGTACCTACTGTGAAATGTAATGTAATGTAATGTAATAATTAGTTAATTAAACAAATTAAACAAATTGGCAAAATAACTTTATTTTAATTTTTTTAAATCACGAGAAAAAAAAAACAAAGCACAACCAAATCAAAACGTAAACAAAAAAATGACAACTTCGATTTTGACAGTTCTCACAAGTCTGTTCTAACCTGATCTGACTCAAAAGCAAGAACAGAAAATCCTGTTCTAAACTGTTCTAGGTTTGTCAATGAACAGGAAAGTAGAACAGTCCAGTACAGAAAAAACCTCAATGAACAGCAAAAAGCTGTACTTTTCTGTCTAGAACAGTCCAGCACAGCGTCAGTGAACATAACTATTTTTATTTATGAATCAAGTAACTCTGAGCAACCCCTATTTTCAAATAAATACAAATGAGTATTTTTGTTTTCAAGTCAAAATGAGTTTGAATAACTTTGAACTGAGTTTGTGTGAGCAAAATGTTCATGAACAAGCAAGCTATTCATGAGCAGGCAAGGGTTCTTGCCAAGCGTAAGCATTGTAGGTAGGTATCTGTTTGTGATTTGTCTATTTGATGGTGCGGTTTGATTTAAAAGGAGAAACAATCAGTGATGGGACTTCTACCACTTAAGTGGTATTTCTACCACTTTTTTTTGTTTCTAAAATTCTACCACCTCCAACTCAAAATCTACCACCTTTTACCATTCGCTGCTAACAAAAATAATTTTTCTATTCTATCATTGTATTGCTTTGTAAAAATCACATATTTTACCCATGCACATTTAACACACACTCTCATTAAATGTAAAAATTCCAATACCTATTCAAATTTCCAATCCATCTCATTGACTGACCTCTATTTTGCGATTGTATATTGTTCTGGATCGGGGTGTTTTTCGCCAAAAGTGGATTTTTCTTAAAAAATTTGACAAACGGTGTGGGAGATTTAATGTTCGGAAACCTGTCATTGTACATGTTACAACTTTGTTGTTTACCACATAGTAGCGCAGCAGCTGAACGTAAATTTTCACAATTCAAAACTATCAAAAATGATAAAAGAAACAAATTGAACACAACAGTGTACACAACATTTTAGCTGCAAAAGAAATTTTGGGCAACGGGGAAAATTTTGATTCCCCAGAGGTGTTGGTTAAATGCTTCAAAATATAAATTCAAAGATGTTTGTTATATAAAATAATTTTTGATTTTGTTTTGTTTTTGTTTTCTTTAATAAATTATTATAACTGTGGCAATAAGTTAAAGTAGCTAAAGTCATTTTCCGCATGATGAAATGAAGTTTTTGTTACCAGATTTTAAAGACTATTTTGGCGATAACTTTAAAACTGGTGGTGGTAGGCATGAGATTTTTTTTCAGGACATATGCTTGTAATACTCTTTATTTACCTACCTATAAATCTTTTTTGTTGAAAGCAACAACAAAGCTAATAAAAACAAGTTTTCCAAACATAAGCTGTTTCAAAAAAATGCTTTATGATGTTTGCTACATTTCAAAAAGCTTATGTCGACATAAGTTACTAAGGGCCAGTTGCTCAATCGAATCACAAATTTAAGTTCTACATAAAGTTTTCATTTTTGTATGAGACGTTCCGGAATTCTTAAGTTCTACATAAAATCCCCATACAAAAGTAGAACTTTATGTAGAACTTAAATTTATGATTCGATTGAGCAACTGGCCCTAAAAGGTTCAATTTGGGAGATTTTAAAGTAACTTATCTCGACTGAAGTTATAACTTCTTTTGATTTTAACAAGCGCTAAGGGCTTAACTCATGACTTATCTGATTTTGTTTAATCAACTTATTTCCAAAGTAGACACAAGCTGTTATGCAAATGCATTGTTTGTCCATTTCAGCATAACCTATTTTGCTATTTTTAAAATTTAACGGTTATTTCTTATCGTAGGGAAATGGGACCCAGACCAAATGAAAGATTAACAAATTGGTAAATATGTGAAATTAAAAACTCGATTTTCGCTTATGTCGACTTAAGGTCCTTTAACTTATTAGCACAGCTAAATAAGTGATATACTTAGCACGAAACAAAGTTTTTTTTTCTACCACCTTTCTACCACCTTTTTTTGGGCTATTTACCACCACTTTGATTTTTTCAAGTCCCATCACTGGAAACAATATTAAAGTTGGATGATTTTTTGTTTGTTTAGATAAAAAAGTGACAACGATTTAAAGGGGATAAAATAGTTTTTTTATTTAATGATTCAAACTCAAAGAAGGTACAATTCAAATTAAGGAAATAAAATCACAGCAAATGAGAAAAAAATTAAAATGTTGGATATATGTATTATAAAAATTAAATTTTGTTAATCTTAAGATTTGAATAAGACACGATCAAATCATTTACTGTTTCTGGATTTAGCCTGGTTCGTTTTTCGGTGATAATGTTTCCGGCTAGGGATAAAGCTCGTTCTGATTGGGCTGATGTTGCAGGATTTTTTCAAAGATTAACCATTTTGTGATATACGAGTACCTATAACCGCGAATAACAACATATTTTTTTTTTTTAATTCGCATCCATCCACAAACAACATAAATACATTTTTACCTCCTTCTTCTTCATTGACGATCTTTAAATTACCTAACACTTTTATGATACATACTGCCAATTAACAAACAACTTGCCCACGGACATTCAAATTTTCCAGTATTTAATAAAGTGCATCGTTCGCTAATTTTATGGTGGGTAAAAAAAACTGTAGGTATATGAGTGCATAATGCATCTATAGCAGGTATACATTCACACAGGACACAGTATTTAAGAACTTACCCAATCAATGCTAATCTGTCGCTGAATTTTAACTACCTTGTATTATGAAATACGAAAACGTATTTTCCAAGAGTTACTCATTCATTTACCATTTGGATAACATTCATTAACCCTCTAATATATTATTTAAAATTTAAAATCTTTCCTTAAAATGCAACAAAAACACATTTTCCTAACTACCTAACATACCTGCATATTATGTCGGTTATACTTTTATAATAATTGTAATCCATTTAATTTTTGTATGGCCGGAACTATTAAAAAAAAAATAAACAAATTCTCCTTCAATAGTTCACGTCAATCTAAAACATTAAGTATATAATTACGTTATGTGCATATTTATGTTCATACTCATATTCATACCATTATATTATATACCTAACCAACGCTCATTCATTGATAAATCCTTTATTTCATTATGCACATCGTAACAAAAAAAAAAAAACAAAAAACAAAAAACAAAAACTTACAATAAACAAGTCCTCATTCATAATCAACCTAATTTTTTTTTTCTAGAATCAAGTTAGAAAATATTCATCCAAGTTCACAATTATTCAATCTGTTTGAACATTTGAATATACTCAGACGGTTTGAATATACTCAGTCGGTTTGAATATACTCAGTCGTTTGAATATATTTGAGTATTCAAACTATTTGAATATGTTCAAGTAAGTTCAAACAAATATTCAGCTCACAAGTCTTTTTATTTGTGAGTGAAAAAAACAAAAATGACTTGTGAATATAATATACTCATTCTGCTTGCTCGAAAACATTTGAATGTGTCTGAGCAAAAATGCTTGTGAGCACTTTGCTTGTGAATAGGGGTGGAAAACGATCAAGTCTGAGCGATAATTTAGTAATTTTGTGATGTATTTGAATATATTTGAACGTATTCATTTTAATCTCTGGTAGGGACACTCTCCACGTGGTTTATTTCCGGCGGCCAATGGTCTGTGTATGTATTAGTGCTTCCAGTAAGAGAGAATAGTTCAAAAGTATTAGGTTTAGAAAAATTCGAAAGAAAGAAAGATTTCACAACAAACAATACGACATACGAGCCCTAACACATTCGTTTTCTTGTGTACGAAACACAAAATCGACAATCTGAAAGAGAATGAAAGACAATGCTCCTTTTGTTTTATCTCCTTCTTACTATAACACCTTTTATTGGCGTCTATTTCTCGTGTACGTGAGACCTAACGGGATCCAAAAATGTAAACAAAAATGAACCACGTGGAGAGTGTTCCTACTCATTATTAAATATACTCTGACTCTTATTAATAGCCTCTAACGGCGGCGGCGCAAGAGCACGAGCAGGGTTACCTCTGAAATTTTTTTGAAGGAGTCCAAAAAAAGAGTCCTGACTGAAAAAAGAGTCCCATTCCAATAACGTTATACAAAAGCAAAACTTTCGTTTCTAAAGCAGAGGTGTCCTAATTTTCATTTTGTTTTTAATTCGTTCCGATTTTACTGGCCGAATTTGAAATCGTAAATTTAAAAATGTAAGTAATTTCAGAGAAATATTTTTCAAAAATTGAAAGGAAAATTCTTACTAAATTTAGAATAGATACGTTCTTATGTTCGTGCGAATATCAATTTCGATAACGAATTAAATTCGGAGCGAAAATCAGAACAAGGGTGTATTAAGAAATTTAGAAACAGGTCAAAATGAAAAAAAAATCCATATGGAATTTCCATTTGTACGATTTGTATAATATTCCGTATCGAAAAAGTGACAGTCCGTATTGAAAATCCATATACTGTAAGGCAGGCCTTAGTAAACAAAAACTTAAGCAAATTCTCAGAGAAGACGAACCAGACTCACACAGTCACAGAAAATCCTGATTGTTGACTTTGTATGTTCAATACAAATAATGTAGATTGTATGATTCTCATGTACAGATACACTAACCTACACTGACATTAATTTAAATGAATAAATTCAGAATAGAATTTGAACAAAAGTAGAAGAAAAGCATTGGATAAAAAATTTGTATTGAAAAAAATATTTCGGTTCGAAAAGAGTCCTGAATTTGTAAAAGGAGTCCGATTTCGATGATTTTTAAGATAATGGCGTCCTGGAGTCCAGACCTTAAAAAAGAGTCAAAAGGACGCAAAAGAGTCCCAAAGGTAACCCTGAGCCAGTGCTGGGGGATCGTGGGAAAAATCCCTTTTTGTGGGAATTTCGACCCTAAAAGGGATAAAGGGAAAACCGCCTGGTTTTGTGGGAATTTCTCCCTAAACCAAAATAAGTACATCTTCACCAAGTTCTAATTAGTTTCGATAATAAAAGTGTGAACATGTAACATCCACCATAATAAAACTAATTTAAGTGCAAGCAGTCAAGCTACTGTCAATAAAGAACGCAAACCTTTGTATATACACCTTATAGTAATTGCAGCCTCGAGAATTTTCGGTTGGAAACTTTACCCGTCTCTGGCGCTGGCAGTTATTCTAGTTATTATAGTACCGACATAAATAGTTCTGGTTGGTACTACACGCGTCGCTGTCGTCGATTCTCGAGGCTGCCGGTACTATAGTTTTTATATACAATGCGCAAACTTTAACAAAGAAAAAGAAGGAAAGTCTTGTTCTTTATAACGGTTTGCTTTTTTGTTTAAATATTTACGTTAGATCTCGATGATAGTTTTATCATTTTGTGTCGCAAATTTCAAATTTATATTCATTGGAAGATGCTGGATTCTATTTCTCTAAGAGCCAATTTTTCAATCATCGAAAAAATCTACAAATAACAAACTGGCAAATAAACTTATCTGAGTATTCATCGGTCGAATAAATAAGAGCGTTTTTCGTCAGATAAAGTCTATCTGACGATTGAAAAATCCAATATTTTGTTATCTGACAGATAAACACTATGGCGCAAATTTTCAGTCAGCCCTCGTTCAAGCAATAAAGTCTACTCTACTTAAAGTACCTCTCACTTTTTCTTATTTTTAAACACTTTAAACAAGTCTTCTAGTTAGATTGGACTTTAAACATAACGTTGTATGAACTCGCCTAAATGTGACAGAGCGATAAATTGAATTAGTGAACTGTCATTTTACGCTTGCAGTTTTTACCAGTTTTTGTTACATTTATCTCCCCAAAACAGGAAAAAATGTGATTATTTAGTGTTTGTATATTTAGTTCTAATAAATGTTATGTTTTTCTTTGAGAAAATGTGTTTAAATAAATATCCAAATGATATTCCAATTTGTTTTGTTTTTATTTGTCATAGTGAAGGTGGAATAGTGTGCTCTGAAATGGGTATAAAATATTCCTTTAAAACAGGAATAAATTTCCCTACAAGTGTAATTTGTTTATAAGAACTCTCAAAAAAGGCACATAGGTTATTAAATTAAAAACAAACAACGTACACACAACTGCAAGAAGTGTCAAAAAACAAGCAGCAAATCCAGCTTGGTAGTCCCGTAATTCATATTTTTTTTTTTTTTTTACAAAAATGATAAATGAATATTTGAATTTAAATAAGAGGATGCACGAATTTGACAAACTCTTTGCTTTCTTTTAACTTCAAAATCTTCGAAAATATCAAAATCTGCTTGTTCAAAACTATACTTTAAAGAGTTAAACGAACGATTTCTCCGTTTTAAAGTTAGACGACCACTTTAACGAAAAAGTATACTTTAAGTCGTTCAAAAATGAGATAAAGTCGACCCTGAATCTAAAATTTGTTTTTAGAGTCGACTCCTATTTTAAAGTGGATTTAAAGTAGAGTTTAAATGTTTCAAAATTTGCGCCTATTTGTTTGTTTATCTGACGATTGAAAAATCGGCTCTAAATAAAAATAATTTCATACACATATTTTCAATTCTAGGTAAATAAATAGAAATTATTTCATAGTTCTTAACTAAACACTATCTTGGAATATCACATAGATTTTATGCAAAAAAAATTGATGAAACTACAAGCAGAGGAAGAATATTCTACCCAAAAAAAAAAAAAAAACGAAAGAAAAAAGTTGCTAGACCTCCAAGCATCTTTGTTGACTTTTTCCAGCATTTTAAGGTAACTTGCAGGTTTTGCAACACACGTTTTTTTAGTTTTTTGTCTGTGGGAAATAAAAAGGGAAAAATGAAATCTTGTGTGGGAAAAAAGGGAATTTTGAGACTGGTTAGAGGGATTTCGGAAAAAAATGCCCCCCAGCACTGCCCTGAGCACGAGTCCATCAAAAAGACAATTAAAGTACATGAAAGAAAGAGGCCACAAAGAAAAAAAAAAGGAATTGTGTCTGTGTAACTAATGTTTAAAAAAAAAAGAAAATCGAAAAGGAAAGAAAAGAGTAGAAAAAAAGAGTAACCTAACTAAAAGGGAAAAGAAAATGTGTATTCATAGTAAAGAGATGGTTAAAGAGAAGTGTAAACTGACAAATATACATATTTAGGTCACTATGTCGAAAAGAAACTAAAAAAAAGAAGGTTTTACATTGATTGAAAAAAAAAAGAATTTGAGATTTAAAGAAGAGAAATATTTGAATTTTGAAAGCACGGTTGCTTCTTCTTATTGGAAGTTGGAACTGATTGTCATGTAATCGAAAGCAATGAGTAATAATAGTTAAAAATAAGAAAATTCAAATGGCAGGTTTGATGTCAAGAGAAATGTGATTAGTGAATTTAATTTTGTCTACACGATTAATGACAGAAAAGGAACCAATGGTTTTAGTTCGTTCTTATTATTTAGAAGAAGCAATGGTGTTAAAAGTAACGTAAGATGCAAAAAGAGTACAAAAGTAAAGAAAACAGTAGTCGAAGCAAATTGTAAGAAGAATTGTGACATCCCATCCATCTAGCGTTTGGATAATTTTTTTTATTAATGACAAAGTGAAAGATATCCATGATTTCAACCCCCATCACTAACTAATCTTGGTTCCTTATCAGAATTAAACCAAAATCTTATAACTAGATTTCAATTGAAAATCCAGTATAATAGATTCAACAGTTCAACATGCTGTGCACAACATGGAACATGGTAAGTCATTTTTGATTCATTTCTTTTACTTAATTTTTTTTTTTTTTTTTTAATCACAAACAATCCTAATATTTTTTAAGACAATACAAGATTAGTGAAAATTAATGAATTTTTGAAATTTGAAAGGTTACAGATCAGACGATCATAAGGTCCCATTTCTTTTGAGATTATTTTTTTTAAATAACGATCAAGATTGATTTTTGGATGGGAAAGCAAAGGAATTGGTGCGAATGAAATCGTTGAGAAAGCAAAAAAAATGTATGTAGTTTTATTCAATTTTTTAGATCGATATATGGGGATGAGATATAATTTGGCCTTTGCGTCTATTTCATAAGATAATTTTTAAGAGACAAACATTTTGTGGAATAGAGAAAAAGAAGTTTGTTTGTAGAAAAGATAAAGAAAGCTAGTTTTTATTTTGTTGACGATTTAATTCAAGTCTTCAGAGCGATGAAAGTTAAGGTGGAAAGCTGTACATACATATTTTAAATTTTGTTTTTTTTTTGTAGAATTTTGATATGAAGGCGTAAAGAATGAACGTATGGGGGGTGAAAGAAGGAAGATGAAGAGAGTGTGGGAGTTTTAGGGGAAAGTAACTACTTTCTCCTCTCTCGAAGAGGGCCGTTGCGGAATATTTTGTTGTTTGAGCTTAAGCAATGGCATAGGAATGTTTTCATTTTTATTCGTAATTTGAGAACATTTAAAAGGGTGGGTAAAGAAAGCTCAGAGGACTCTACGATCTATGTCCTCCTCAGTGTGTGTAGGTCAAATCCAAAAGAAAAAGTCAACGGTCCTTAGTTTCGGGCCCTACCATTTAATGATGGATAATTAAAATCAGTCGAATGTCATCTAAGACTAAGGCCTGTAAAGATAACACCATCCTTTCGCAACTAACAAAGATCCCCCCCATCGACGAGCTATGCGTGGCAACTATCAGGCCCTTCGATCTCTACCTGGACGGACTAATGAGTGTGTAAGTGTTAATCCTAAAAGATGGGATACGTCGTTAGGGGAATCTTTGAGAGTAGAGCTGAGGGTCAGCAGAATACTTCCGTATTTGTTAGATCTTTTCTGATCTATAATTGAGATGGAACTCGGTCGCGTTTGTTGGTTAAGTGGATCAGTTTGAAAGATCCTCTCTTTACTCAAGATGTGAATAGGGAAGTAAAACAGAAACCAAAAAAATCGTTTTGGTATATAAATTTTGCTTAATACGGTTACTTCCTGTTCACACGGAAAACGTGTTTTAGATGCGAGTGAGCATTTTTAAGGTTGCCAAAGAACACACAAAGTGATAAACGTTACAAACTGATGCTGCGCTCACTTTTTGCATTCAACACAATATTTCAAACGATATTTTGGAATTTCTTTAAACATTTAAACAATTTAAGTGATCTACATAGCAACGAAATCTCATTCATCAAAAAAGTGTTATCAAGTCTTCGGTCGACGAAAATACAAATCGTTACATTTTACTCGCCAGAAAATGTATGTAAACTTAGATAGATATGAAAACTAAGGATCATTTTTTGAGATTCCCAGGTCTTTCCCTCATAATGTCTCAGTTCAGAAAAATTGAAAATTATTAACAACAAAATCTAAGATTCTAAGTTTTTCATATGTACATTTTCTGGTAAGGTTTTTAATTAATATTTTGAGTTTTTTCTCTAAAATATTTGATCTTGTTTCTTGGTTTTTGTAAAAAAAAACAACTGTCAAACATTCAATCAAAATTTTGTATTCTATGTAAATATATAAACATGTTTTAAAAACAATTTTTATTAATAAAAGGATCAATACGTTCAAAATATGTAATTGTTTTAAGAATATTTACAATATTAACAAGTTAAGAATAAATGAAATTTCCTTTAACGAAATTCTTACAAAATCGAAACTCTTAGCAAAATCGATTGTGTCATGATTTTCGAAAAATATTATGGACTACACTTGCCAAAATTTTGGGCAGAAAGAAAACATCGAATAATACATGAAAAGAAAGGTTTGCTCGAACTATATTTATCAAAATGACATGTGTACTCAAATTGAAATTTTTCAAAAACATTTTACCACAATTTCTAATAGATATTACTCACAATTTTTCTCGACAAACGTTATCTTTTGAAGATCAAAATAAGGGCCTACAAGTATTCTATCAGCCATTGAAAGTGAATATTTTTTTACAGAACATGGTAATATAGTTTGAATCAAAAAATAACTTCTTTCGACTTCTGCCTTCATTACAAAATGTTAGTAAAATGGTTGCGAATGCTTTTCGTAGGAGACAAATGTATGGATTTTACGAATATTCGTATTAAACACGAAGTTTTCTGTTCGTAATTTTTTGCCAAATTGTTAGTTTAGTCCACGAATTTTTTCATTGAATACCTACCTATACTAATTTTATTTAAAAAATCAAACTGCACGAATTGTTTCGCAATTTTTCCAAATTAACTCATAAGGTTAAATTATGCATTTGTACAATTTTCGAAACAAAAATAATTTTCTTAAATTGACAGGTTAATTCTACGATTAATTCATTTTTTGTAGAATGAAATTCTTTACTTGCATATTCTACTAAATTGTTGAATAATTTACTCTCCATTTTGCTAATGCTCTTTGTAAATGTACGAATTGAGGGTAAATTGTTCAAAGCATTTGTTGATTCTGAAAATGCTCTTTCTTATCAGTAAAAAAAAAGTGAATATTACCAATCGCCTTATATCTATAATTAATCACAGCTACTTGTTAATATGCAAATATGGGTAGATTTTAAGAATTTATTCATTGAGGAGTTTTTGAAAAAGGTTCTTTGTTTGATGGTGAAAGCAGAGTAAGCTTGAGTTGGCTTTCGCGAAAATTGGGAATCAAACCGAAAAGGCCAACCAGATTTCGACATTTAATTATAAAAACAAAAAACGTTTAACGAGCAAAATGGAGTTATAATCCGTCGTCATTCAGACAACCCTATGACTGTGAGAGAATATGACAAAGCGGTCTGGCACGAAAAGGAAATACAATTCACGAGCGTTACATCAATTGTAAATGTCAGCAGAATAACAGAATGAGCTTTGCTAGCTTGAAGTTGTGAGTCGTAATATTTCTGATTCTGATTTTTCTTAATTTTTGACGGTTAGTTGTCTCTGAATGTCGTTAAGTTGCGTGAAGAACATAAAAGTTCTTTATTCTTACCTAAACATTTTTCCAATTAACAATTCCTCAACTAATGAATCAATGAAATAAAAGATATACTACTAAGTTTTTAAAAAACATCGAACTCAGTTTAAATTTATTGTTGCTTTTTGTTTTGTGCTTACAATCAAAGACACTTGTAACTTCCTATTTCTACAATTTTGTATTCAAATTTTGAAGAAACTCCTTCAATTCCATTTCTCGTACATTGTTCTGCAAGTATACTCCTAAAAACGATTTAAATGAACCCAAAGCTTTTGCCGGAACACGCTGAGCAGTCTGTCCTGGTGGATTCTGACGATTGTGGCAATTTGCACCTGTGCTTCCACTATAAGCTTGGTATCGCCTGCCATAACTTGAACCGATCTTAGAAGAAGACACTTTTATCAATGCTTCAGTTGTTCCTACATAATAGGAAATTTTGACTTCAATGTTATCTCCATCTGAGGTCGCAGCTCCGCCAGGTGCACCTTGTCCCATATTTCCATTTGAACCTAAAATCAATTTGTTTGTTAGTTTTGTTCATCTAACTCGACGTAAGTTTAATCATACCTTGACTACTCGATAAAGAAACTTTCGGAGACTGGCTTAAACCAACGACGCGCAGTTTGCCAGAATATCCTGCTAGTCCTTTACATCCGCCATTACCACCATTGGTAGGTTTTTTGGCCTTTTTTCCATTAACATGATATATGTGCGTTAGCGATTTTCCAATTGCCCGTACGTCCACCGTGCATTCAAAGTTTTCACGTTTCCAAACACTATAACAATCGAAATCACCATCGCTGTATGGAGGAGTGGCTCCGTTCTCTCCTTCAGCACCTTTCAATAAAAATGAAACAATACCTATTAATTTCAAGTTTTTCAATTTCGCTAATGTTAACCTACCTTTTCCACCATTTTGACCATTTCCACCTCTACCGCCGTCAGTTGAAATTCCCAAATTATTGTCATTAATGAATTTATCACCAACACCGAAGAAATGCCCACTAGTCCCACCCGGTCTTCCCGGCAGACCCGATTCACCATCATGATCACCGTATCCACTACTTGCCGATGAGTAGTAATTTTCAGCTGACGATCCGCTCAAATCCAACTTGACTCCACTGCCGGTGACTTCCCATGTCGGAGCTATGATGGCAAACTGCATTTGTTGATCTCTCTTCTCCACACTGGTATCGAAAAAGATTTTGTTCAAAGCAAAAATTTCAATGATTTTCGTTTGACACTTCATATTCAAAACGTGATCGCTCAGTTTGATGTTGTACCCTTTAACTGTCAGTTTGTTACCTGAACATGACACTTCATCGCCCATTGTCAACTGATTCAATAAAGCGACAAACGCTTTCAACTTAACAGAGTTTACGTTGATATTTTCCAGTTGTGATTTTTCAGCGGTCAAATCGAAATCACTCAAAAATGCTTGAATACCAGTTTTATCGCATGGCATTTCATCGCTTTCACCAAGATCTCTGATTGCTTTGTTGATTTTGTGGAGTAATGAGGATTTGTCGTATTTCTTGATTTTGTCTTGTTGACTGTAGGAGGAAATCTCCTTATGGGCGTTTTTCAGGAAACCGTACCATTTTTCAGAATCACTAAAGTATCGCTTGGTGTCCAGCAAACCATCGGAGATCTTGAACGAACTCGACAGATTCTTATTGCCAACGGACGTCAAGAAATTTACAAATTCCAAATGTGTATCCAGGCGCTTCATCTGTGTTTCCACCAATTCTTTCATGTTGAGGGAGTTAATGATCTGCTCAATTTGATATCTAAATGCTGTCAAATCATTGGAAGTCGTCAAAGAAATCATTTCATTCTTCTGATTTAATGTATTGCCGGTATTATCTATTATTCCGATATCGATTGCAATGGAGTTTGGCGACAAATTTTGGTTTGCCTGCTGGATTTTGTCATAAATGACATTCATATCGGTGTTTTGTTTCTCTTGTTGCATGAAGGACTTTTTAATTTCATTTCCAATATCCGAAACATCGTTGAGAAGTTGTTGCTGCAACTCATCGAGTAAGTCGACGACCTTCAGAGCTGAGTCTGATGAAATAGCGTATCCAAAGTCATCGCTATTTACGGATTGATATTGAATTGCTTGGTAAAGCATGTTTTTGATGGCGTTCTTCTCTTGCTCCTGCACTGGCATGTTTTTCAATGGCCCCTTCTCGTTGACCATTCGATGCATTCGTATTCTGGCATAATTACCATCGGAGCCTTTCTTCAGCAAAGCGTCGATGAATTTGAGCTTCTGTTCTCTTATGTGAGGATTGTCTGAGTCGTCCAAATCGGTCTTCACTTGCTCTAGGAATGCAGCAACGTTCTTGATTTTCGGCTCATCATTAGCCTGATTGCGGTTCGGAGGCTTGTCAGATTTGGTAACGATCAGAGCAATCGATTCTTCAAACTTGTCAATGCTTAATATCAAATTGGTGGCATGTTTAAGCAATTTTTTGAATTCAAGCCTCTCACCACCAGTTTTTACCGACCATTGTGGAATGGTGAATAAAAATTTGACAGTATTTGCATAATTCAGCAACTTCCGAACCAAATATGTAACTGCAATGTCATGAGCAACGCCGCGGGAGTCGTCGAAACCGGCGCAGTCATAAAACGATGTGTTTGTTGAATCGATGAGTAGATTTGGTATAAGTGTCTGTGAAACAGTTGTAGTTTCGTTGCTGATAAGATTGTTCTTATCAACGACGATGTAGTCAGCCTCCTCATCGTCATCATCTTCATTCACTGGAAAAGAAAAAATATTGAACTTGAAACTGATAACTCAAAAAGGGCGCGAACTCTAGCTAAATATTAATAAAAATGCCAAAAGATTGAAAATTTTCGGAAGCATTATTATTAAGGTATTCCAAGGTCTAACATTATTTTTTTTTTACAACTGCTGAAGGGAAATCCCAAAATATAAATTTAATCTCAGAGGTTATCATAGAGTGACCATACCTTTTCGTCCTTCAAGTTCAGCATCTGTTAAGAGCAAGGTTACAGTACTTTTTCCAGATCCAGTGTTACCAAGCACCAAGACAATATCTTTCGAGCCACCAAATACAAATTTTCCACTCACTTCTTCGAGAAAAGCTAAAATTTCGGCAACAGTTTTTGGAGTATCCGCACTGGGTCTTGCAGTAAAAGAGCCAAATAACAATATAAAGCAAACGCAGCTTGCCACTTGTCTCATTTTGCTTTCTTATCAGTCGCAACTGCTAAAATTTTAATTTTTTGATATAAGGAGAGATCGATGAGAAAGCACTACCACTCTCTTTGAATTCTTAAACCAAACTGTTGCGCTGGGAATAAAGAGGAATATGGGTAGAAGGTTAAGGAAAAATAAAATGTATACATTTGAAATCACAAATGGTGTCAATGTTAAAAAATCATTTTTTTTTTCACTATTTTTCACAACACCTAAGCTGATCAGTACTCAATTGCTTGGAAAATGTCCCAAGTTGGAAAAAATTATTGATTGAAAATGTTTTTTTTTTTTAATCATCGTGTCAACACAAGGTTTGTTATAACAACTGTCGAACTCCCTAAAGTGGTCATCAACTACAGGCTCCACCTCGAGATAATCGATCAAAATTACACCACGTGCATCCCAAAAAACTGACGGTATGACCTTGATGGGACTTTCTGCTTACTTTGGAGCCAATTTTCCCCTGTTTCAACTATTTTCACCGTTCTTTTGTTGGAGATGTGAAGTGATGAAGCATCTATGGTTATGAATCAACACGAAAACTCGGCTTTATTTCTATGAAACTTTGCCAATCTTGCGGACAACTTTCTCATACCAAAATTTTCGGTTAGTATGTATACGGTGTCCACCACTACCAGTCGGCAGCGGCGGTCATTAAACGATGATCAATTTTGTTCATGTTAACCAACTCACGGAAAGCATTCACTTCTAATGATGGTCAAT
Source organism: Sphaerophoria taeniata (assembly GCA_943590905.1). Lineage (NCBI taxonomy): Eukaryota > Metazoa > Arthropoda > Insecta > Diptera > Syrphidae > Sphaerophoria > Sphaerophoria taeniata. Next base: position 10,370,109 of record OX016540.1, on the reverse strand, counting down.
TGCCAACAATAATTTAACAAACAAACTCAATATTTTTAATCAGCAACCAGTACCAATGCTATACAACAGTAAATTTAGGAAGCAGGGGTACAAAATAAACTTTGTAACGGCTTCAGAAATTTGTCCGCTATTTCAAATCATCCTTCCCAACCCGGCTGATCACCGTGGGAAGAGTAGATCCACACCCCCACATAAAAACAACCAAACAGAATATTGTACCCACAAGAACCAACACGAAACTCTAAAGATCTGTACTTTCAATGTCAGGACACTTTCCTCAGATGAGAAACAGGAAGAATTGAGACAAGCGCTGAAGAAAATTAAATGGGACATCATAGGACTATCAGAAACAAGATCACTAGGACAGAAAATAATAAACAATGAACATGATATCTTTTGCTACGTAGGAGAAACAAAAGGTCTCTATGGTGTTGGATTCCTTATTAAAAAAGAACTAAAAGAAAAAATCACTGACATCAAGCTATACAATGAAAGAATGTGCAGCATACAACTAAAGATAAAAATCACGAAAATGACAATAATTCAAGTATATGCACCAACAGAAAAAGCTGATGACGAAGAGATGTTAAGATTCTACAACAACTTAGAGGAAATATATACAAATAACAAAACAGAAGTAATGTATGTGATTGGAGACTTTAACGCTAAGCTTGGAAAGAGACAAAACGAGGAAGAAAAGAAAACAATAGGACCCTACGGATATGGAGATAGAAACGAAAGAGGAGAAAGAGTAATACGATGGATCGAAGAGATGAATTTGAAATTTGGTAACTCGTTTTTCAAGAAAAAAGACAACAGAAAATGGACGTGGATATCACCGAATGGAAAAATAAAAAACGAAATAGACCTGATTCTGACGAACAAAATTGAGACAGTCAAAGACATATCCGTACTCAACAACGTAAAGTTCGATAGTGACCACAGATTAGTAAGAACAGAAATCATTATAAACCATAAGACACTGACATTTCATACCAAAAATGATTCCTGACCAAAAAATACAAGATTATAACCAAACATTGACAGCAAAGATAAATCAATTATCATTTTCAAATCGAGACATACAAAGCATATATGACGAATTAGAAAGGATCATAAAAAACTCTGCAAAACTATCAATATATACACCAAGACATCAAAAGACAAATTATCCAACGAAACAAAAATCTTAATCTCAAGAAGAGATACTCTTCGAACCAAGCAACAATTACTTGACCAAGAAAAAAATGAACTAAAAGAATTAAGAAAAACTATCAAACTAGAAATAAGGAAAGATATCCACAAGTTCAACGAAACAATAGCTAGAGATACGATTAGACAAACAAAATCAATAAAGAAAACAAAATCATTACTTAACAATCAACAGGAATGGATAATTAGCTTGAAAAGTCAAAATACAATCAACATAACAAATAGAAAAGAGTTAAACGAAAATGCCACTAAGTTCTTCGAAAAACTATTCTCCTTGACCAAGCATACAAATGAAGAAGAAAATATTGACATCATAGATACAACACCAACTCTAATGTTTAGCAAAGAAAATATTGAAACGACCGTAGACGATTTGAAAAAGGACAAATGCACTGGAAATTTTGGAATCTCTGCAGAAATGTTAATATACGGAAAAAAATCGCTCTCCGAAATCTTAACCTTTATATTTAACGAAATCATAAGAACTCAGCAAATCCCTAAACAATGGAGAGAAACAACCATTACACTTATACATAAAAAAGGAAAAAAAGACGATTTGAATAACTATAGACCTATAAGTAACATTTCGACAATTTATAAGCTGTTCTCAAAAACAATCTACAGAAACATCAAACAAGACTTTAACAATAAACAACCTAGGGAACAAGCTGGATTCAGAGAAGGTTTCTCAACAACAGACCACCTACAGACGATGAATCAACTAATAGAAAAGTGCAATGAATTTCAACAACCAATATACTTTTTATTCATAGACTTCAGTAAAGCATTTGACAGCGTTGAACACGAAACAATATGGACATCCCTAGTAAATCAAAATATGAACCCAAACATTATAAGAACTATCAAAAATATATACAAAAATAATGTAGCACAAATAAAAACAGAGAGTACAGGACGCAAATTTAAAATAACAAGAGGCGTCAGACAAGGAGACCCGCTTTCACCACCACTATTTAGTGCAGTTTTAGAGGATATTTTTCAAAAGATGAACTGGAAGACAAAATATGGAATAAGGATATGTGGACAACTTCTAAACAACCTAAGATTTGCGGACGATATAGTACTCATATCTACAAAAGCTAAACATATACAAGAAATGACAACAGAACTTACTAACTTGTGCAAGAACTATGGACTACAAATCAACAAATCAAAAACAAAAGTGATGACAAACCACATCAGAGAGGATATAATTTTGGACCATGAAAAAATAGAATACATAGAAGACTACATATACTTGGGACAACTAAAATCTTTTAAGGACCAAGAGAAAAAAGAAATCAACAGACGCATCACAAACAGCTGGAAGCAATTCTGGAGCCTCAAACAGATTTTAGAACTGGACCAAAGTGCAGAAACACGAAAATATCTCTTCGACTCCGCTATTTTACCGGAGCTTACGTATGGACTACAAACCCTGAGCTTGACTGCGAAATCCCTTGACCAGCTAAGGATCTGTCAATCCAAAATGGAAAGAAAAATCCTCAGAGTAAGACCCAGCGAAAGGATAAGAAATGAAGACATCCGAAACAATACTCGAATAATTGACGTGATAGATAGAACCAAAAGACAAAAATGGAGTTGGGCAGGACACATATCAAGACTACAGGATCAAAGATGGACAAAGTTGACAACAAAATGGAGACCGGAAAGCAAGAGACCAACAGGCCGACCGAACAAGAGATGGAGCGACGATCTTTGCCAAATAAACACAAATTGGTACAGTGAAGCGAAAGATCGAGACGTATGGGCCGCCTTGGGGGAGCCTTACGCCAAAAACTAATAATAAAAATTGAAAAATAAATAATCAAACAAATAAATATCAATTATCTTTCTTTTTTTTTTAGTCTAATTAATAATTTTCTATTTGTAATTAATATTAAATCTATCAAATAATTTGTAAAAATTCTAATTAAAAATTCTTAATATTGTAAACTTTAATTAATAAGGCAATAAAAGCTTATATAATAATAAAAAAAAATTTCAAATCATATCAATGATACAAGAAAATAAAGTTCTGTGCGCCCTCTATCCATTACTGAAAACCAAACCTACATGCGATGCTTGGTTACCGCGTTATGATCCCAAGAAAATGTTTATGGGTTTTTGTCTTCAGCTATTTGTAATCCCATATACCTATGATGCAAATACCTCGGCTCAGGATAATGAGAACTATCATGTCAAATAGGTACATTGTGTAGAACTTAGCGAAATCGAAATATCAAAATTTTGGAGGGAGAAAAAATTTCTTCCCAAACCCATCGAGTGATACATCTAAAGAAAGGTCTGCCTAAACTCTATTCGTCGAAATGGGTTCAAAGTTTTTAAAGTGTTGCTAGCCAAGTTATTTGCAAAACTGTTTTTTATTTGCAATTATTTAACCGATCGATATCTATGACTCACAATTTTCCTCGATAACCGTTGTATGGTTCCATGTCCATGTCCATTTATTATACGCAAAGGAAGTAAAGAAATTCATATATTCTATACAAAGAAAAGAAAGAGAATAGAGAAAATGTGTACTTGGAACTGAGGAGTGGAGAGCACTATTAGATGCGCGAGTAAATTGCGTAGAGGAAATGTTACCCTTCACTTTTTGTTAACACTTTATTTTACTACCCATCTATTTTTCATACCGTGCACTATTTGAGATGAAACTTTTAAAAAAAGAAAACAAGTTTCATAATGCTACACTTCCCAACAATCATTTCTGAGTCCTGGGAACAAACGAAAATGGAATGCGGGTACAACGTTCCACATAACTCAAACGGCTGGACGGATTTGGCTAATTTTGTTCGTGTTAAGGCCCCGACCCATAGAATCCGTTGCATCTGTTCCGGCAACGCATCCGTGTACGTTGCCGGATGCGATGAATTTGAGGTGACCCATAGAATGCGTTGACGTTTATTATATTTTGTTTTTGTTTTTATATTTTGTTTTCAATCTGTCACTTTCATCGCATCTGCCGGAGGGGAAAAGTTAAAAGTTCGGCTACTTTGTCCGTTGCGTTCACCGCATGCGTTGCTTATGGGCATCATCGCATAACAACGGGTGTGTTTAATCCAGCTGTCAGTGCAATACGTCGACGCAACGGATGAAACGGATTCTATGGGTCGGGGCCTTTAGTCTGCAGATGGTTCTTAGGGATTTTTTTTTCTTAAATTATTGCAGGTGCATTGGTTTTCAAATGGAAAACTGGAAAATTTCAAAATGGGTTTTCGAATGTAAAACAGAAAGTTCTTGATGAAAAACTAGGAACACTCATTGGTTTTCAAAGTGAAAATTGCATATTATTGCATCAGGTGCATTGGTTTCCAAATGGAAAACTGGAAAATTTCGTAATGGAGTTGCTCTGAAGGGCGGCGAGACGAAGTTCGTGGGATTAGCTAGTAGTTTATAAACAAATATGAATATGATAGCTTGCCTATCAAAAAGTGTGCCAGGCTATATTAAATTTAACTTTATTTTAATCAATAACTAACTCCTCCTTCACCCATCTGTTAACCGAATGAGATTCATCTCAAAAGATATTTTTCAACACACAGAATATGAATATGCAGGCTTGCCTCCTTAAATCTGTGCCAGGCTACCAGCAAGCCGATGTTAAGAATTAAAGCACACGTGGTGATTCACGAATGTTGTGACAATTAGCTACAGCGTGTAGGTAGGCTTGAGAGAAGAAAAAAATTGTATCGGAGAGGGGGGCCTACTACCCCCGTTTAGCTTAATATTCACTTTCTCATTTGATTGAATAGAAAGAGCATTTTTAGATTCAACAAATGCTTTGAACTATTTACCCTCAATTCGTACATTTACAAGAAGCATTAGCAAAATGGAGAGTAAAAAATATGAGTGCGACCCATGGAGTCCACACGACTAACTTCCCATAGTAGAAAAATACGTAAAAACATTAGTTGTTTTGCAAAATATTCAGCGGATGCATCCCGTTGTAGTTGTACACGCACGTTGCTTCAAAGTCAAATTCCATAAAACTGATGATTTTATGAAAAACATTAAGTTTATTGAATAACAGTGGCGCCATCTGCCACTGCCGAGTTGATCGTACCATTTCGTGGACTCATTCACAACTACTTTGCACAGTAAAATACAGCCTACATATATTGCTCCTGAATATTGTAGTTTTCTATTACATATTGAAGCAATTTTTCTAATCGGATTAGTATTTCTGAAAATTAATATTTATACGGCAAAGCAGCGTTTGGTGGGTCAGGTAGTAATCAAATATAGTATATGATACTCCTGAATATTGTGTTTTTTTCCCCACTAACTATAAGATTTTTTGCACTATTATTGAAATTATTGCAGAAATTATCATAATTTTCATTATATTAGGGTTTTCTTAGATTTTTGATTGCCATTAAAAAACCGCTAAACCGATTTCGCTCAAAACCTAATCAGCTCTTAACAACACAATGCCGCGTCGAATGAGATCAATTCGATGAGTGGTTCGCGAGATAATTGAGCTGAAAAACGTAACGCGTAACGAACACACATACACACACACAGACATCATCATAAAAACGCTTGATTCGGATTCTAGTGACCTCGAAACATCGAGAAATGCGAAAATTGGAGATTCACAAAATCGGCCCCATTACAATAACTTCCTCTGGGAAGTTAAAATCATTAATCATCTCTCGATAGCGCAATCCATTGAGCGTAACTGTTCCTCCAGCCTCAATTTCGAAAAAGTAAGGTCGAATGAACCCGCGGGACCATAAACCGCACCAAACAGTCACGCGTTGAGGATGGAGAGGCTTTTCAACAATAACTCCTATGTTTTCCGAGCCCCAGATGCGACAGTTTTGCTTGTTGCCGTAGCCTCCGAGGTGGAAATGGGTCTCATCAGTCAAGATGATTTTTCGATGAAATTCCGGATCATTTTCATGCATTTCAAGGACCCAACCAGCAAAGACACGACGTTATTGATGATCAGCCGGCTTGAGTTCTTGTGTTAACTGAATTTTATAAGCCTTAAGACTCAAGTCTTTATGCAAAATACGGTGTAATGACGTTTGTGGAATGCCTTATTCCAAAGAACGACGAGGAATGGACAAACCTGGGTTTTCTTCAACACTTTGGGCTACAACAGCAATATTCTCAGTTGTTCTTGAGCGACGTGCACGGGTTTTATTCTTCACATCACTAACTTGTCCCAACAGCTCGAATTTGTCCACCAATTTCTGTATTGCGGTCCGACAAGGTGCTTCACGACGACCCAAAAATGTTTTATTTGTGCGAACCGTCTCTGCCAAATTTTCACCATTTTTATAGTGAATTTTAATAATTTCAATGCGTTGTTGAAGCGTGTATCGTTCCATTTTTATTAATGGCGTAGTTTCTACTTGTCAAATGCCAAAAAATGACAGCTTCAAAAGTGACAACTACCGAAATAGCGGGCTATTCAAAATAACACCTCATATTGGAAAACCCTTTTTTATAATAAAAATAACTCATTTTTTATAAGGTTGTCTTAGATTTTTGATTGCCATTTAAAAACCGTTAAGCGGATTTCGCTCAAAATCTAATCAGCTCTTAACAACACAATACCGCGTCGAATGAGACCAATTTTATGACAATACGATGAATGGTTCGCGAGATAATCGAGCTGAAAAAACGTAACGCACATACGAACACACATACACACACACACCGATGTCATCTTAAAAACGCTTGATTCGGACTCTAGTGACCTCAAAACATCGAGAAATGCGAAAATTGGAGATTCACAAAATCGGACCCATTACAATAACTTCCTATGGGAAGTTAATAATAGGTAGGTTGGGTTAGAGTGGCTGTCTAGATGTTGTTAACTCATTTAGACCCCAAGGGTCCATTGTGAAACTACTTAGGAAAGTTACTTATGGAGTGTTTTAAAGTTAAACAAACCAGAATTCTAAATTTCAACATCCTATGACTATTTTAAGAAAGTGGGCGGCAACCACGCCTATTAATGAAACAAAAATTTTATACTTTCTCTAATATTCAAGCGAAACCCTATCAGAATTTCGAATTTAAACGTTTTCAACCATTTTGACAAAGTGGGCGGATACCACGCCCCTAAATTGAAATAGATTATTTTCTTATTTTTTATGTCATTCAACCAAAACCTTACAAGAATTCCGAATTTCAACATCCTACGACCGTTTTAAGATAGTGGGCGGAAACCACGCCCCTAAATGAAACTAAAATATTTTACTTATCTTTTTCCTTATTTTCAAACAAAACCCTATTAGAATTCCGAATTTTAAGATCCTACGACCGGTTTTAGAAAGTGGGTGGATACCACGCCCCCTGAGTGAGCAAATTAAAATTTTCGATTTTTTCCTTTGTAAACACCCGAAAACCTACCATTGTACCAAATTTCAAGATTCTGCTATTCTTAGAAGTGCTTCATAATTTTGATGATCAGTGAGTCAGTGAGTCAGTGAGTCAGTGAGTCAGTGAGTCAGTGAGTCAGTGAGTCAGTGAGTCAGTGAGTCAGTGAGTCAATTACGGTTTTTGAAATTTTGACTGTTCAATATCTCAGGAAGTAGTGGTTCTACAATATTATTTTTTTTACAGGGTCTTTGTGCCCATGAAGTTAATACGTTATTCAAAATTGAAGCTTCTAACTTTATGGGTTCAAAAGTTATGGGTGGTTGAAAATGTACTTGAGTTCGATCCTGTAAAAAGGAAGTAGTGCTAGAACTTGGCTGGGCACTACCGTGCCCTTTGATATCCTCTCCCCAATCTCGAAGGGATCTTCAGTCGTCTTAAAGATACTACTTTCATCAGTAGTATCGATCTCGAAGACGCATTTTGGCAGATACCGTTGGAGAAGTAGAGTAGAGAAAAGACTGCTCTCACAATACCGGCAAGGCCCTTGTACCATTTTACTGTCATTGCCTTTGGACTCTGTAATGCCGCCCAAAGGTTATGCCAGTTGATGGACAAGGTCATTCCATCCAGGTTACGGGACTTGCTCGTCATAGCTCCAAATTTCGAAGACCATATCGCTCTGTTGGACGAGGTAGCGACGTGTCTCAACAAAGCTGGCCTCACCATCAACGTGACAAAATCGAAATTTTGCTTTCGCGAATTGAAGTACCTCGGATTCATAGTTGGTGGTGGGAACATCATGACAGATCCGGCTAAAGTTGAGGCGATCGAGAATTATCCGCTCCCTAGATCGGCAAAACAGGTACGGCGACTACTTGGTTTAGCAGGGTGGTACCGTAGGTTTATACGGGAATTTTCAACCTTGACAGCTCCAATCACAGGTACACTGAAAAAGAAAAAGAAAAAAAAAGCCCGGCTAGCTCAGTCATGAGAGCATGAGACTCTTAATCTCAGGGTCGTGGGTTCGGGCCCCACGTTGGGCGCCATTTTTAAAGGCTAGTATTGGCTGTAGTTGGTGCGTAAAGCATGGTTTTCTAGGTTTGCAAGCATGCTTGTCCGCAGACTTAGCAAAAACAGTGCTTTACACACCAACTCCACCAACATTACAATGTTATACATAGGCTCGCTCGACATTATTCACATTCAGCAGCTGTTGGAAGCGCTGCTTGAAAAAATCTACAATTCCCTGTGCTTTTCGGTGACTAGGTTTCCTTCACTGTTTCGACATTAAATTTAAGAAAAACCAAAAAAAGGATGAAACTCACAACAGCAATTTCCAGTGTTCCCTAATTTGATTTAAAGCGAAACTTTGTTAGTATTGGAAGTGTGAAGGCCATCTTTTGTCTTCCTCCATAAACCTTAAGTTTAACCTCTCTCACTAATAAATAACTCATCATTCCCTCGTTCATTAAAAGAAAAATTGTTGTTTCAAAACTATTTCCCAACCAAAGTCGTTCAATTTTATAAATTTCCTTTCGACACTTCGACACTTAATTACTTCATTTTTAAGTTCGCAATTAGTGTTTATAAGTACGATTCAACGGAAATATCCTTACCGTATAAAAGAAAGGAGGTATCCCTGCACCTCATTAGGACTGAAAACTCTCACAATTCCCAGACCTAAAAGTTTTGTTCCAGAAAAACTGTTGCCAATTGATATCAATCACGTGAAGGTCAGAAAACTTAAATTTTCAACACCTGTGAAGGAAATCGACGTACTTGTTCTTCATTGAGCGAGAAAAGTGTTTTCACCATACGTCATTGCTGAATCAGTGATAATGAATCTCAATAAAACTTTCGACTTTTTGTTTTCATTTCAATAAATTTCAATGCAACAATTTTCCTCGATAATTGTCGTTTAACCAAACATAATGGTGATTTTCAATTTTATCAATTAAGTCAGAGCAATGTTGACAGAGAAGCATGGTTTTGCACTTTTCCAAAATGTCACACAAACTAGGACACCAGGTAGGTACTTCATTATCCATACCGTCAACCCTTTGTCCGTTGTAGTGTGAAAAATGTTAAATGGAGCGTTGAAGTCCATAGTCTTAACAGCAATATAAATCTCCAATTAAGTTCGTTCAAAAATTAAGTAGGTCAACTTTGTGAGCAATTAATCTTCCACAACAGCATTGCAGAGCTACCACCGTGCGTCGCTTCCGTCCGTGACGCTACCATCGCGTTAGTGACGGTAGGGATGGCAAAGTGGCGATGAACAAACGAGAGTTTGGTTAAAGTCAAGTGAAATGGTGGCGATGAAGCTTTTTACAAGAATTTAATGAGCCTCCATTTGTTTTGCAATTACTTTTGATCACACTGGAGGTCTGTTAGAAGGAAAAATATGGCGGATAACAGCTCGACATGTTAGCTTGTGCCATGGTTCGTTACGATGTGTATACACGTTCTGGAGGTTAAACATTCCCTTTATCAAAATATTTCGTAGCAAAGCAGCTCTGATTTCAACAAAATTTAAAGCCCTTACCTCATCACATATTTAACATAATTATTTATTTCTTATAATTCCAGGAAATTGAATTGTCTTCTGGAAACAACCAACACCCAATCAAGAAGAGCAAATATAATCATAATCAATGGAACAATGGATACGTTCAATAAATAATAGCATTTCAATTCAATCAACTATTCAACCACTCTAACCAACAATAACGTCATCGGCACTGTCACTTTTGACACCAGTGCTACCGCTGCTGCTACCACTAGCGCCACCGCAGCCGTCAAAGTAGTGACAATGATAGTAATGATGAAAAAATTTAAATATTCAAACCAAATACGCAGGCTTCAATTATTTTTAAACGAGAACAAATTTGGCTGAAATTATCGACGACACAAAAATTTGACGTTTGCATGTCAATTGAAACCCAATAAACTGTTCAATAATAAAGACACTCATGTAGCACAACAGAATACTACAAGAAGTAGATGTAGTACCTTCGTATGACAAGGAAACATTGTGCGAGGACTCTTCGGGGGATCAATTACCAAAGAATACACCATCAAGACTGATTTTTTTTTCTTTCCTCTTCGTTTTGTATGTAAATTTAATCATCTTCGTGTCTGTAACGTTGGATTCTCTCCTGAGATACACAACACATAAACGTAGTTCCAGAACCCGAAATTAAAGTCATTCAAAGGAGTTTTGTGGATAGCAGGATACAAACCAGACCAAACAAAAGGAAACACGAACAACTAGAATAAGATGTTGATTTTTGTGGCAATTTTCATTATCCATGCTTGTATTGCAGGTAAGTGTTTGGGCTTGGGGTTTCTAATTTCGAACAATAACACTCTGTTTACACTGATAGTTATCTGATAATTTAGTGGGGTTTTTGGGAGAGGGGGCCGATCGAGTGCGATGACTTATGATAGATGGTGTGTTCATATATGATGATTAATCATTTCGAAAAAGAAATTAAAGTGACACTGATGGGGTGCGTTTCAAAAGCAATAAACCAAAACAATAGATTACAGGGTGTCAAATCTATAAACAACACTTTTAAAATGATTATATATTAGGAGTGTACTAAACACGTTGATCTAAATTCGAAATAATTAACAAAAAAGCATAAACTTATAAAAAAATTTAGCAAACGAAATTTAAAAAAGAACACCCGTTTTATTTTGACGTTTGGAACATATGAAGTGGTCAATACAACCTGGTGACGTTTTATAAATTGCGTTTTATTTTATGTACACACAATCATCATAATCTTTTTGAGTGATTGATGGAATGTCAAAAAACATGAAAAGACAAATTCATACGTAAACAGGAATCATTTGGTTGTTATAGGATTTGTCCCAACGTGTTCAATTCCATGGAAAATATATTTCTGAGTAGGACAGCTTTTGTGACATCTTCGTTTTCGAATCAGAGTCAGGTTAGGGTTTGAATGGAACAAATTTTATCAGTGTGACCTTGTAAAATATTTATTTGTTTCCCAAGAGGTAGGGTTGACTGTTGAAATAGTTGTTTTTAGAAAGACTATTCGACCCACCTCTCGAAATTCGAGTACTTTTATTATTCATCTAAAGGACTCACAACATTTGAAGTGAATGTGAACCCACCCTGAGTCTTAGTGACGTTTTTGACATTTCTTCGCAAACACGAATTAATGACATTTCTGATTCATAACACAACAGCTGTTTGACTCCACTGTGATTTGACATTTCAAGTTGTTGAGTAATCTCACTTTTTATTAATTATAGTTTATTGTTTTAAGACATTTTGGGACAATACGTACGTTTTGGTGGCGCTACAGTCCAGGTCGGACCAGGGCCACATCCAACAAGCGTCACCAGCCGGCTCGACCCCTAGCTAGCTGTCTCTAGTTTCACACGCCAAGTTGGTTCAGGTCCTCAACCACCAGTGTGCTCCACCTGAGTCGCGATCTTCCTCTTCTGCGACGTACTTCCGGGTTAGATATGAAGCCTCTACGGGCCGGAGCATTGTTTTTCATTCGCTATACGTGACCCAGCCATCTAAATCGTTGGTCCTTAACTTTTCTGGCTAGGTCAGTGTAGTTGAACAGTTCGTATACTTCTTGATTGAATCTTCGTCTCCATTCTCCATTTATGCAAACTGGACCAACAATCACGGGAAGAATTTTTCTCTCAAAGCAGCCCAAAGGGCTTTCATCGGTTTTGTATTGGTCCATGTCTCTGCACCATTCATTAGTCCCGGGATGATGATGTTTTTGTACAGTGGCACTTTAGTTGCTCGAGAGAGGACTTAACTACTCAATTTCCTTCTAAGTCCAAAGAAACATCGATTGGCAACAGTGATTCTTCGTTTGATTTCAGCGCTGGTATTGTTGTCTGAGTTTATATAGCGGATCCTAGGTAGACGAAGTCCTTAACTACCTCGAAGTTAAATCTCTCTACGCTGATGTTTGCTCCAAGACGTTGATATTGGTTGTCTTTTCTTGTTGACTGCATTAAATTTCCCTCGTTAACCGTTAAATCCATCTTCCTGGCCTCCGTCTCAAGGCTCACGAAAGGTCTCCTGTCATGACGCTGTGTTATTCCAATTATGTCAATGTCGTCTGCGTATCCTAGTAGCTGGACGGAATTAAAAGATTGTGCTTCTGGTGGTGACGTTGGAGTTTTGCACAATATTTTCCAGAATGATGTTGAAGAAATCGCATGACTGCGCATCGCCTTGTCTAAAAGCTTTTTTCACATCAAAAGCGTCCTTTTGGTTTTTTTTCCATCATGATGGAACAGCGTAAGTTTGCCATTGTCATCTATCAGAGACGGACGAGTTTTTCTGGGATGCCATAACCAGACATCGCTCTATATAGTTGGTCTCTATAAACGCTGTCATTAGCTGCCTTCAAATCGATGAAAAGGTGGTAGGTATCAATTTGAAGTTCCTAGGTCTTCTCCAAGATCTGCCGTTGGGTGAATATTTTATCGATGGTGGACTTTCCGGGTCTGAAGCCACACTGATACGGACCTATCAGGTTGTTGACGAAGGGCTTCAAACGTTCACACAGCATGGCAGACAAGATCTTGTAGGCTATGTTTAGGAGACTTATACCTCTGTAGTTAATGCAGTTCAGGGGATCCCCTTTCTTGAGGATCGGGCATACGATGCTGAGGTTCCATTCGTCGGACATGGTTTGCAGATAGCTCATCTAATGCATACTCCTGACCAAATCATCTCCAGCAGCTTTGTACAGTTCGGCGGCTAGACCGTCTCCTCAAGCGGCTTTGTTCGATTAAAGTTTAGATATCCCTGTCTTCACTTCGTCAATGTCGGATGGGTGGAATTGTTGACCTGCTTCACCAAAATTGAATAGTTGGTGGAATTTTGCTTGTCATCGCCATTATACAGCTCGGAATAGTGGTCTTTCCATATCCTCAGCACTGACTGTGGTTCCACTACGATGTTCCCATGATGGTCTCTACAGGCTTCGGTACGGGGTGTAAATCCCTTGGTGGTTTGTTTTACCTTTTTGTAAGACTTTCAAACCTCGTTCCTGTTATCATATCCCTCTATCTACTCGATCGCGCGCTTTTCATTCTTTCTGAGAAGTATGTGCTCCTCTCTCCTTTTCTGCTCGTAGAGCTCGCGAGCTGCTCGTGTCGTTCTTTGCAGCGCCGCACAGTGGGGACACTTCTATGGGAGAATGGAAAAAACTCCGTAAAAACCAAACCACTGAACCGATTTTGTTGAAATTTTCAGAAAATATTGCCTAAGAAGAATCAACTCCAGAAATTACCACCTCCTGGCACGCCCACAAGAAGAGAAAATGGTTTTCAACCAAAATCAAAACATGTTTTTTCTTAAATCCAACATTGAAAAGGATAAATATCATTTGAAATTATTGAAATTTATTTTGAAATTAATGATATGTTAAAAAAAATAAGAAGCATTTTTTTATGTTTTTTTTTTATTGAAATCTTATTTTTATCTCTAATATAATATTTGGGGCCCTCAAAAGGGCCATTTTAAAAGAAATCTTTTTCAGATACTTTGTAATGACTGCTTTGTTTATCATTACATTAACAAGTGTTTAGCTTATAATTTTCATTCATTCACGTTCACGTGAACGTGTTTAGTAGAAATACAATCATATTTTTTATATATGTATTCTTAGGAGAACAAGTTTTGAAGTTACTTAAGAAAATATTAAAAATATGCCAAAATATCAAAACCAGGGCATTAGCCCCTCCCCCCTAATCACCGAAACTACTGCACCTAAAATTCTGAAAAAAAATTGATTTATACGTCTATATAAATATATATATATATAAATAATTTGAAGTCACAGTTATTTATGTAACATAGAAAATTTTTCAATACCTACACTAATTTCCAATTTCATTTAATTTTAAAACCATTTTTTTTGAAAAGGTGGTAACCCTATTGACTTCAAATTAAGTACAATCATTCATTAATTGCCTGCAATGACAAACATATTTTTTTGTATTTTTAAGACAAATAGTTTTGAAATTATTCAAGAAAACACAACAAAAAAGGTCGAAAATGCAAAAAACCAAACTTTACCCCCTCCTACTCACCGAAAAAGGTGGGCCTGGAATTTCGAAAAAAAACTTCAGAAAATAGTTTCATATGTATAGATTACAGAAAAACTGAAAAAAACAACAGTAATAATGTAAATAAGGATATATTTTCAAGATAAATGGTTTTGAAGTTTTTCAAGAAAACCAAACAAAAAAGGAATATGAAAAACACTCAAATTTACCCCGTCCTCATCTCCGAAAGGGCTGGGCCTATCATTTCCAAAAAAAAATCAAAATGTAGTTAAAATGTGTAGATTACAGAAAACATAAAAGAAATTACAATGATGATTTAAATAAGCACAATTACGAATATGTATTAGGGTTCCGTACACAGAGTGTAAACGAAACCCTTATAACATCACTGCGTTTCCTGTTCATTCGTCTTTCACAAGCGATTTCTTCGAATCTGCTAAGCCGATTGCAATGAAATTTGGTACCCATGTTTTACAATTCAATAGTAATCTAAAAATGCTGTTTTCGTATTTATAAAATAAATAGTTTCTAAGTTATTAAAGAATGAGGAAAAAAACTCGAAAACACGTTTTTCACACATTTTAAGCTTCAAATTGCTCTAAAAATCTAATTCGGACGTATTCGGATGAGATTTTTTTTGGAAAATATTGCTGAGATTCAACACTACCTTATGGTATATGTCCGTCTACAGAGGGAAACAGAGGAAATAGTTAAAACCATTTTTGAAGCTAAAATTTCGGAAAATTATAAGTTTTCTTAAAATAAAAAAATATAAAACAAAAATGTCTAAACCAAACTTGCATCTCATATTGTTAATCTGTTTATTTTTAATATATTTACAAAAAATTTTTTTTTGAAAAGTCGAAATTTAACCGATTTTATACCATTTAAGAAATACTCATATTTACATCAGTTTTCACTATTTTTCAACTTTGAATACAAAGGAGAATGACCACTTTTCATACAAGTCTGGGCCCAGAGCGTACACACATAAGACAGGTATAAATAAAAAGGTGACGCTTAGCTGAATATATATTCCAAATATTTTCAAATTCGGTTTTGTAGTTTTCGAGATATTTGACCTTGAAGTTGATGTTTGTAGAATCACAAAAATGGCTTATTTTCAATATAAACGCCAATAACTTCTGACTCATGGGTTTTACAGAAAAGATTTTGGTACCAAATGAAAGATCATAAAAATATCTTTCTTAGCAAATCAGTATTTTTTATATATATATAGTACATGATAATATACAAGGCTCCGATATTGTTTGAAAACATATTTTTAAGTTGCTTTTCAAATGCAGATATTTTGAAAATATCAGTGATGACATATATATTTTTAAACATAGTTCTAATCCTTATTTCATAACCTTTAATTTGATATATAAATCAACTATAGTTTCTCACAAAAAAACCATCTTATTAAAATAATTCTTCTGAAAATACAGATTTTTGTTTTAAAAGATATCATTCAGTGTGTTTTTGTCTCGAATATTTTTTATTTCCATATATACATATAAACATATATATTTATTTATTTATCGTTTTAATCCTTATTTCATAACCTTTAATTTGATATATAAATCAACTATAGTTTCTCACAAAAAACCAACTTATTAAAAGAATTCTTCTGAAAATACAGATTTTTGTTTTCAAAGACAACATACTTACTTTTTCTTCATATTCTTTTTACATTTTTTTCTCCCAAAATAATCACATATTCTATTTAGAAAACTAAAATTCATTCAACGTTTATTTTAAGTCTTAATTTATTTTATTTTTTGTAAAAATATGGTATATATTTTATTTTACGTGTCTTCATCACCGATGAAAATAAGAACACTATCTAAATATAAAGCTGGTGGTATCGTTATATTTGTACCATGTCCCAATTTCTTCATAGCGGGTATATTCTGGACGTTATGGGTCCATATGCTGCAACGACATCGGATGCCAACATCATGAAAAGCATTTTTAGAGACGAAAACACCTATGCAAGACAATTCTTCAGGCAGGACGATGTGTTCATCTTGGATAGAGGATTTAGAGATGCAGTTCCTTGCTTAGAATCCTATGGTTACAAGTGTCACATGCCTGAATCTGTGTTGGAAGATAATTTTCAACTCACAATAGCACAAGCGAATAGGTCAAGATGCGTAACAATGGTTCGATGGGTCGTTGAAGTTGTAAACGGCCGATTTAAAAGAGATTTTAAGCTGTTTCGGCAGGACTTCAACAACTTAGCAGCGGGTCATTTAACGGATGATTTTAAAATTACAGCTGCGCTTCTTAATAAATTCCATCCATTGATAGAAGACAATTCTGATGCGAGCTCCTTGCTGGAGTTGGCACACTCCAAATTATTTGGGAGATTTTGTTAAAGAGCAAAATCTAAATAGAGCAAGGGCAAGGGCAAGGGCAAGGGTATTAATGGGCAAATTCCAAGTCTAGACAACTTCCCGCTTCTCAATTTAGAAGAGCTTCGAAAAATATCTTTGGGGAACTATCAAATAAAGCAAGCCCGCTCCTATTGTGGAGAGCATTTAAAAGAAAATGGCGACTACATAATAGAAGTCTGTGAACGCCGTGAGGTGAGCGTATAAGCTTAGCTGACCCAAGCCTAGTTGAAAAACAATTTTTTAATGAGGTTAAGAATCAAGTCGCGGCACATAAATGGAAAACTCTATTTCACTTACATACTAGTGAGCAACGAGCCGAATGATGCAAACAGTTGCAATGCAATTAAGGCATATTATTGCAATTGTCTTGTTGGAATGCGAACCGTTGGGTGTTGCACACATGTAATGAGTATCTTATGGTACTTGGGTTATGCACGCCATGTTACAAATATAACGATACCACCAGCTTTATATTTAGATAGTGTTCTTATTGATGAAAACGGTGATGAAGACACGTAAAATAAAATATATACCATATTTTTACAAAAAATAAAATAAATTAAGACTTAAAATAAACGTTGAATGAATTTTAGTTTTCTAAATAGAATATGTGATTATTTTGGGAGAAAAAAATGTAAAAAGAATATGAAGAAAAAGTAAGTATGTTGTCTTTGAAAACAAAAATCTGTATTTTCAGAAGAATTCTTTTAATAAGTTGGTTTTTTTGTGAGAAACTATAGTTGATTTATATATCAAATTAAAGGTTATGAAATAAGGATTAAAACGATAAATAAATAAATATATATGTTTATATGTATATATGGAAATAAAAAATATTCGAGACAAAAACACACTGAATGATATCTTTTAAAACAAAAATCTGTATTTTCAGAAGAATTCTTTTAATAAGATGGTTTTTTTGTGAGAAACTATAGTTGATTTATATATCAAACTAAAGGTTATGAAATAAGGATTAGAACTGTGTATAAAAATATATATGTCATCACTGATATTTTCAAAATATCTGCATTTGAAAAGCAACTTAAAAATATGTTTTCAAACAATATCGGAGCCTTGTATATTATCATGTACTATATATATATATAAAAAATACTGATTTGCTAAGAAAGATATTTTTATGATCTTTCATTTGGTACCAAAATCTTTTCTGTAAAACCCATGAGTCAGAAGTTATTGGCGTTTATAGTGAAAATAAGCCATTTTTGTGATTCTACAAACATCAACTTCAAGGTCAAATATCTCGAAAACTACAAAACCGAATTTGAAAATATTTGGAATATATATTCAGCTAAGCGTCACCTTTTTATTGATACCTGTCTTATGTGTGTACGCACTGGGCCCAAAAATGGTCATTGTCCTTTTCATGTCTAGAATATTTTTTTGAAGAAAAATTTTTTCATATCCTAATTCTACAACATTATTACTATAAGAAATGATTCCAACATATAAAAAAATCTAACTTTCATAAAAATGAGTTTTTTCCACTTTTTCCCCACTGTGGCGCCGTTTTGTACGCCTCTTGTTTAGCTGCATGTGATCGCCGACACTCATCGTCAAACGAGGGGTTTCGTTGTGGTGGCCGTGTAAACCCTAGCATTTCAGAGGCGGCATCTCGTGCTGTTTGGCAGTGTTGCCACTGGTTCTCTACATTTTGTGCTGGCGGAAAAGGATTTCTGAGAAAGTTTTCGGAAACACGATCGCAAACTCTTGCGATTGTAGCCGTTCGACGTCAAATTTTCAGTTAGCATTTTCACGTGTTGGCCTTGATCGGGATATCCGCATTCAAATTTGGCTACAACAAGGTAGTGGTCCGAGTCGATGTCGGCACCTCGGAATGAGCGGACATCTTGCATCGATCGCAATGTGATCAATCTGGTTGACGGTATTTTCATTTTCAGTACAGAATATTAAAATAATATACAGCCACTGCATCTCTGCAGTAAAAATGCTTTCGTTTAATATGTAATTTATGCCTCTTCGGCTTTTGTAGGCCGCGTAAAGTGTACCACAAAAAACTATTTGTCGTTTTATTATATGATGATGAGGCCTTCAAATGATTGAAATAGAACGACAAAGGTGAATTTCTGTTAATGACTTTATTCTAAATTGTAAAGAGCTGAAAAGAATGTATCGCCCGTGCTTCGCCCGACGACCATAATGACAGCTGAAATTTGCATGGACTCGCGCAACGAAGTTGAACGCGTAACGCATGGAGGTATATTTAGAACATAATACCAAAAAAAAAAAATACCTGCTTGACGTTCAAGAAATTTCAAGCAATATATTGCTTGCCTCAAACACAAGAAATTATCTGCCAAAAATAGAGAACGATTAATCATAATTTTCTTGACAAGCCTTAAAAAAATCTTCAAAGCCAAAAAATCTCCACAAAAATGAATAAAAACTTAACCAAAAAAAAGTTCAAAAGAAAACACCGCCCGAAAAATAAAATCGTTTGTTGATTATTTTATCTCAATTCCTTAAAACCAGATATTTTCCGTTTAACATAAAAAGAAAACCGAAAAACAGAGCAACAAATCAGTGTCAAAGAAACGCCAGCCAAAATTTTCAAGACAACAGAGGAAATATAAAAACTCTTTTGTTTATTTACAAAATTCCATTTAGTCGTTTTCCGTTTTCGGTTCGGCATTGTTTTAAGAACTTTACCTAAAAGCTCACCTGTGGTGTGTCCATTATGTCCATGTCCATAGATTTGATTTCTAGCAGACAGCTGCCATTCCATTTGTCATTTCGGAGGTTGGTCAAGAAATTTATATTGGGCTGGCATGAACTCCTGGATTGAATCTACAAGTTATGAGTTCTTAGTTCCCATTAACTAAATGCACTTTTCACAGAAACAGAACTTTTATCCAAATGAAGAAAGAGAAACATTCTGTCAAAGCATAACAATCGATTAGAATTGGGGACTGTCAGGGTTGTTTTTTTGCTATAACCAGGAACGTACAAGAGAGTGGGAAGGTAGTCATTTATTATTCAATGGAAACTTTTATTTTGTGTCTTTTCGTTCGAATGGGGATGGGGTTGGGGTTGGGGGAGGGTAAATGACATTAGAATGAGTCAGATTATTGCTTGAATGAGTAGAGAAAAGTGAATTGAAAGATGTTGAGTGTTCTCAAGTGTGTGCTTGACTTAAGTAGTTTTTTGTTTCACTCTTAAACATTTGTACTTTCTAAGGAAGACAAACGACTGGCGTGGAAGCTATTCAAATGAGAAAAGTTCTTTAAATAGATAGAAGAAAAAAACGGTTCTGTCCGGAACACTTAAACTTTACGTTTATTCGTCGACAAAATAAATTGGAAACAATTTCAAATTCTAGCCTTTTGGAAATGGTGAAAATGTTCCGAATAGAAAGAATAAATTATCGCTAAGCCTTGATCTAATTTTTCATATGAGAACGTTATAATTAGGCAATTCTCGAAGGTACATTTTTAATAAGCTGAACGCAGTTCATATATTTTGAAAACGATTTGACATTGCCCACATTCCGAAACCTAGTGACTACGTAGTGAACTCATTCTGATTGGTTGAAAACAGCTAATTAGCCAATCAGAACGAGTTGACTACGTAGTCACTAGATTTCGGAATGCGGGCATTTTTGATTAGTTACACTCGCAAAAGTAACATTAAGGACCATTTTTTCATGGAAAATTTCATTAGAACAGAAAAACTAACTTGTAATCTTACTTGATCCACTGTCTAATTAGTCACGTCGTCGTCGTGTGTTGTCGCCCTTTGGAATCTAGTTTTGCGTGACATTGACGTTGACTGGACATGAAAAATTTCTTCCCATTACCAAAACCTTTCAAAAACAAAAAATGTTCTACATTCTCGATGTCATTCCCTTAGTATTCAAATACCATATCGGAATTCAAATGAAATGTCTTGATGATGATTAATTAAAAAAGCTCAAAATTAATTTTCACAAGCCTTTATACAACCATGAAATTCCATCTAGAACAACATTATTACCCATTTTCCTTCGGAGAACAAAATAAATAATAAGACCTATTAACAGCACACTTATTTAGGCCCAAGAACAAGCAATTACATATTATGCTCGGCATCAGAATATAAATGTCAGAACATTTCCATCCTACGCGTTGTTTTGGAAGTCGATAAGAAGAACATGAAGTAGGAATGTACCAGCATTTTGGGAAAAATATGGCTCGAAGTTCTCTTATGATAAGAGCATGAGCTGAACATACATACCTACAATACATAAGAACTAGTCGACCCACAGCCTTCGAATTTCAAATATGTTGATTCTTCAATTAAGGGGGGTTCAAATTCAACACCATGTTTATCAACTTCTGTCGAGTTGAGGGATTTGTGTAATGTGAAAACCAATGCGAACCCACCTTAATTCTTAATGACATTTCTGACACTTCTTCGCAAGCACACCCTGCACACAACAGTTGTATGCGTCTATTTTGACATTCTGTCCGTGCCGTCGGTGTTGGGTGTCCTTCCTCGAAGACAGCATATACTTCGTTTCTGTTTCAATTCTCACAAAGACGCCATTGTTCTTCCCATTATATCAATATCATCGCCACACGTGAGAAGATAGTGCCTCTGGTGTTGACGGTTTAGTTTTGCACTATCTTCTCAAGAACGATGTTAAAAAAAATCGCATGACAGTGCATCGCCTTGTTAAAAGCACAGCTATCCTGCACAACATTGCTGTTCAATTGATACCGAAAAAGTCAGTAACCATGGCTCAACAGCGGTTACCATTGACTGTAACGTTCTGTACAACGCCGTTTTTAAAGAAGTATGGACCAATTGTTTCACCAGCCCTTTAGGCTCACCCAATAGGCAGTTTTTGTGGATCTAACGGTGTCTCAACACACACTTGAGGATTATCATCATTATTGAAAATATGGGAGTTTGACTAATCGACGCATCCATTCATCGATAAACAAAATTCGCTTATGAAAATTGGGATCAACGGCAATCTTGATCGCAGTCAATGCTGGGGATTTGGAAAGACCACTTCTGTAGACTGTACAAAGGCGACGACAAACAAAATTCCGCCGTCAGGCAGGAGCCTTTCATCGAACACGATGATAGCCAACAATTCCGTGAACCCGACCTAGAAGAAGTGAAATTGGCAATATCACGGCTGAAATCAAACAAAGCCGCTGGAGCAGATGGTCTAGCTGCCGAGCTGTTTAAAGCAGCAGGCGACGATTTATGTGTAGGAGCAATCATCTGTAAAATATCGTCGGAAGAATGCATGCCCGATAAATGGACCTCGGCAGTTATTGTTTGCCCGATCCTGAAGAATGGAGATCCTCTAAGCTGTGCCAACTACAGAGGAATCAGCCTACTTAACATCGCTTATAAGATCCTCTCTGCCGTAATATGTGAACGTCAGCAATCTGACTGGTCCTTATCAATGTGGCTTCGGACCAGGAAACTCACAACCATCGAACAAATTTTCACTTTGCAGCAGATCCTGGAAAAAACCTATGAACTCTAAATCGACACTCACCACCTTTTCACCGATTTCAAGCTCGCGTATGACAGCATCTACAGAGACGAACTGTATAAAGCTATGTCTTGTTTTGGCATCCCTGCCAAGCTCATTCGCTTGTGCAAAATGACGATGGAGAACTCATGCTGCTCCATCAAGGTTGGCAAAGAGCTTACGGAATCTTTCGATGTCAAAAAAGAATTCAGACAAGGCGATGCACTGTCATGCGATTTCTTTAACATCGTTCTTGAGAAGATAGTGCAAAACTCCACCGTCAACGCCAGAGGCACTATCTTCAAAAGTCTTTTCAACTTCTCGCGTACGCCGATGATATTGATATAATGGGAAGAACACAGCGTGATGTCAATGGCGTCTTTGTGAGAATTGAAACAGAAGTGGCAAAAATGGGTTTAGCGGTAAATGTTGGATACCCAAAACCGACGGCTCGGACAAAACGTCACAATAGACGCATACAACTTCGAGGCTCCGCTATTTACACGGGCAATAACACCAGCGCCGAGATCAGACGAAGAATAACTCTTGCTAATTGCTGTTTCTTTGGGCTATGAAAGCAATTGAGTGGAAAAGCCCTCTCTCGAGCAACTAAGGTAAAACTGTATAACACCCTCATAATCCCAGTCCTGCTGTATGGTGTAGAAGCATGGACCTTGACAAAATTGGATGAATGTGCTTTAGGCTGTTTCGAGAGGAAAGTTCTTCGGGTCATCTTTGGCCCCATGTGCATTGAAGGGGAATTGCGAAGAAGATACAACAGCGAACTTTACGGATTGTACAAAGACGTAGCTAGAAGGGTCAAGGTCCAGACTCCAGAGACTCAGATAGCTCGGTCATTTAGAGCAGGTGGACACCAATGCTCCGGCCCGGAAAGCCTTCGACACTATTCCCGAGGAACGTAGAAGCATAGAAAGACCGCGACTCAAGTGGCGCACGCAAGTGAAAGAGGACTCAATCAACTTGGAGAGTATATAAAACTGGAGACAGATAGCTTGCGACCGGGCTGGCTGGCCGCTGGCGGAGACTGTTGATTAAGGCCCAAGGCAACAACGGACTGTAGCGCCACCTTAAGGCCGTGTGTGAATTGCGTTAAAATGTGTATTAAATTTTGACGTTTGGTTAAAATTTGACGTTTGATTGAAAATGGGATCAAATTTAGCCATTTGCTGTGTGAATTGCGTTAAAAGGGATATTTTTAACCAACATTTCTGCGTAGAACTAGGAAATTTCCCTCAAATAAAAATGTTTTTATCCACCTAGGTACAATAATTTTGTGTACAAAACCAAAATTTAAGCAATAAATTTCATGAAAAGCCACTTAAGATAACAAACAAACTCTGTTATATTCATTTTTCTCGACTTTGCAGTGGTAATTTGATAATTTGAGTCAACAGTAAAATATCTTCAAACGAAAATTTCCCTTTTTGGATGATTGGTGCCTTCCATCTGGTAACACTGCAAAACATGTTTTCACAGCTGACATCTGTTATAATTCTCAAAAGAAAAAACAATAATTTCGTTTTTCGATTTGAAAATATGATGAATTCAAAGGATTTTATTTATTTTATTGAAATACATATCAAAGCAGTTCTTAAAAAGTCATAACAACAAAAAAAAAAACATAAACAATAAAACAGAAGCAAACTTCTCGTATCATTCATGAGAAAAAAATACACGTCAAAATTTTAACCCACTTATCCTGCTCCACAGCTGGGTAAATTTTAACCCATTTTATTCACCACGATAGCGTCAAGTTTTAACCAAACGTCAAGTTTTAATACACATTTTAACGCAATTCACACACGGCCTAAGTAAGTAAGTACGACTTTCCCTTCAGAAAAATAAATAAATCCAGTCAACTGTCAAATTTTCGACCGTAAAAATCGAAAGGGAGCGCAGTTTACGTCCGCAAGCAAAACTGATCGAAAAATGACGAAACGGAGCAATCCGCCATTTAGGGCAAAATGTACGAATTTATTGTTTTCGCTTAATTACGGACGGCTCCGTGCGCACCGTTCCGTTTATTATAGTTCTGGCTTAAGCCTTGCTAGATGATCCTGTGACTTCAATTCTTCAATTGTCATACCAAACAAAAGTAAAAAGCTGAACAGAATTCATCGCCTGTCACCTGAAGACGAAAATGACAGCTACAACTTGTATGGAAATGTCAAACTTGTTGCTACTACTTTTTTTCACGTGAATCTATACAAATTTCAACTGTCATTTTCGTTGTCACAGGCGACAGGCAAAGGCGATGCATTGGCTACGTTCAATCATGTATCGGATAGGCTATCTGGGATA
This sequence comes from Sphaerophoria taeniata, assembly GCA_943590905.1. Classification (NCBI taxonomy): domain Eukaryota; kingdom Metazoa; phylum Arthropoda; class Insecta; order Diptera; family Syrphidae; genus Sphaerophoria; species Sphaerophoria taeniata. Next base: position 10,345,215 of record OX016540.1, on the reverse strand, counting down.
CCCGTATCTGGGATATCTTTTTGGACGAGACAGATACCTGTATCCAGATAGCTGTCAAAATGTCTATAAAAAAAAAACAACAAATCAAACGCTTGAGAACAGTGAATTGCTTATGGCTGTGAATTCGTCAGCAAACATCTTCCGAGTCATCTAAATTATAGAAAATATTGTTAAAAATAACATCCAAAGTCATTTTGTTTATATTTCTTTCAATTCTCTTCTAAATTGGAAGCTGATAAAATAGCGCGCCAAACAATACAAGACAAAAAATCATGTGTTGATCAGCTGATCACTCGGATACCCGAGGTATACCAAAAATTCTCAGATACCTTTGGATTTTTTTTGACAGAAAATGGTTCATGTATTTGCTATTTTTTACTATGGATTACAATAACAAAAAGCTATCCGATACCTTTTGGTTACACGATTGAACGTAGCCATTCTATTTAGATTTTATCATTTGACAGCTGAAAAAATGTACTTCAGAAAAGATGGTGTGGCCAGCTTAAAGTTCTATGCCTCTTAAAGAATATATTTGGAAGTACTTTTAAGACCGTATTCGAATTCATGTCATCACCGTTAAATATTAAATGAGATCGATTGGACTGCGAATCGATTATCTTATTTATCTTTACAGGCTTCCTTTCGGAATCCTTTTGTTCACCGAAGCTAAGCTATTGCTTTTTTGGTGTTTCCATGCAAGAGGTCTTTCGTTAAGTAGGTTCGACCCAGTGACATATGAAACTTCCATAAAATTCTGGAACAAAAAATTGAAGAATCGTCATTCGACCGACGAACTTAAGTTCGATACCATTAGGTACCTACCCGATTGCGATAAAACATTCCAACTACCTACTTTGTCGAAAAAATTAACAAATCAATTACCTTGTAAACTTTTTTTCTTCCCGAAATTCAAAAGCTCCATCCCAAAGCAAAAACAAAAAGCATTATTGAAATACAAGCATACACATCTTGTAAAGTCGCATTACTCAACGCCCCTGAAAAAGGAATATTGATTTATTAATGATGTGAATCTACAATTGGCCCTAAGCTACCTCTCCAAAAAAAGGAAGACAACAACAAAATTCAGCTCTATACCTTTATGTCGACAAATAAATCAAAATGTTACCAGCTAGAAATTTGTGATTTCTGATATTTGACTTTCGTCGAAACGACGCACTATGGGTAGATATATGAGACCTTTTACTGCCTCTCTACGCAACCATTAAATTGTCTTCCCCTCCGACTTCCGCTCTCGGGCGCGTCATATTCTCTATCATCTTATGTATATGTCTTGTGTTTGTCTTTTAACTATGCCAAAGCCATTATGTTCTGAAATTACTTTAAGCGACATATACCCGCTTCCAAGGAATGGTGATTGGATGATGGAAGTTTACAATGTGCCAGGTCACATAACAACGCAGTCATTGTGGCCCTTTTCCAATTTATAACATTTTTGTTAGAGCCAAAGTGCGTGATAGAACGAACAACATGAGTTTGTCTTTTCTTCTTGGCCTATAAAATATTAAAAAACGACGAAAATATAAAAAAACAGGATATACACTACTTTGTACCTTAATGTAGACACGAGTTCGTGTCCAACAGACTCAGGGCCAAAAACAAAACAACAGAAAAGTGGAGTGAAACGTTTTATTCCTTTTCGTCAATCAATTAATCTTGTTTATTGTGCTGCGGGCTTCCGGCTAAAGGACTAAAGTAAAGACAGAAAAAGAAAAACTGTCAAACAGGAAGGACACAAAGCACCGCTGTACAATGTTGACTTCCGAAATGGGGAGTGTAATTATTATCACTCGCAGTCACAAACGGGTCACCCTTTTCAAGCAGCAAAAGGTCTTAAAGCTAAGGAGATTATCTTAATTTAAAAAAAGGACCTGGGTTTATGGGTTGACACCTCGTGTGAGAAATGTTTACAAGGTTGTTTGCCGATTAAGGGTCTACACATTTTGTTTGGGAAAATATTTGGATATAAGCAAAACAACTTTGTTGATTCAACTCTATTCAATGAATGGACAAGGACTCTCTGGCCCGGAAAGTGTTCAAATCCATCACTTAAGGATGTTGCAGAAATTGTAGGTATAATTGCTTAAAAATGCATAAAGTTCATGCAACATTTCAGATTTGCGTTGATGCCATAATGTCGATTCCATTCCGTTTCAATTTAATTCAATTTTTCTTTCCACATCTCTACGTAATTCTCACTGGTGCTCGTTGCAATCAAATCAACCATGAGAATTCTATTTGAAACACTTGTTTGAACCCTTGGGGCATGGAATTCAGATATGGTTTGGTTGTAATGCAACAAGACACTCAAAAACCAGGCCACATCTTCCTTCAAATTATATATGACATGCTTAAAGGCATATCGAGTGGCAGATACATACTTTCATGGTTAATTTCAAACTCTCTCTTACTCGCTTCATCTATCTATCCATTTCATCACATTACCACTCCGAAACCTCCATATGGGGGAAGTAGGAAACATCAAGAACCCCTTCCTGTTGGTGGTGTTGCATGTGGAATTAATATTTCAGGACGTGTTTCTGAAATCTCTCACTGACAGACACAAGCTCTTAATTAAATTGTATTCTTGATGGTTCCTGTTTCTGCGAGCTTTGACGATTGATGCACTTTCAAGTGCAACTACACACACTCCGGCCAATTCATAAGAAAGGACGGCTCTCAAAACCCAGACAGATGAATCTAAAGGATTGGTTGGCTGATTTGTTTCCCCAAGCTGACAAATTCCTGATGCTAGTTTAATAGCTGAATTTCGCTTTTGAATAGCAAAACGTTTAAATCTTATTGAGTAGGTAAACCGTCCGTTCGTCTCGATTGGAATTCCATTTACGGATTCGAGGACCTTTTGTTATAATGGAGTTATCCCCTCGAGTAAAGCTCGATATCCCTTAATTTGATTTTCTTGTTGGCCTGGGAACAGGGGACCAACAGCCAAGGAATAATACAGGATAAGACGCACTTTTTCTACCTACTCGTGTGCCTGGCTAAAAAAGGATTTTCATCTCCTTTAATAAACAGTTACAGGGACAGTCCTATTGAAAAGGAAAACTATGAAAGCAATTTGCTGATGAAAGGCGTTTAAATTTTCAAGAATTTCACAAGAATTTTCTTCGGTTAACCTGATTTCAGTTGGCTATGCATGGAGGTTTAATTTGAGGTTAAGTTTTGAGGTTAGGTTTTGGGGTGAAGTGGACGACTTTTTGAGGTTGCCCTTTTGCTCGGATAAACTAATCTTTAAGGTAACAACTTTTGGAGCTGAGAGTCAAAATGGTAGTCATTGTTGAGATATTAATTAACTTTTCAATAGACAAGCTGTGGGCTGTGCTGTGGGTTTCTTGTTCATGTCTTTTGAGTTGCAAATTTGAATAAATAGATTGGAATTCTACATTAACATTTTAGGTCATCTTGAAATGAAAGATTTATTTTGTCTCTATTTGTGGGAAGTAGGGTGTTGACTGCTATGGTAAATCAATTTCCCTAGAAGAAATTAATTGAATTCTTCTGAACCTTCGTTCATTTGACATCTTCTGCGATGGGAAAATCAGGAAGTCTAAATGCGTGTTCGAAAAGCTTTGATAACTTCACAGGCGGCCATGGCACAGTTCTTTAAGTACATTTCTTTAAAATTTTACACTTCTGAGTGCCAATTAAAATAACAAACAAGGCCTCAAGACACATTCCAAGCTTACTTACAAGCTTACTTAGTTAAGGTGCCGATAAAGTCCGTTGTGGACTTGCGCCTCAATAAACAGTCTCCGCCAGCCACCTAATTCCTAGCTACCTGTCTCCAGTTTCATACGTCAAGTTGATTCATGTCCTCTACCACCTGTGTGCTCCACCTATGAGTCGCGGTCTTCCTCTTCTGCGACGTCCTTTCGGGTTGGATTCGAAAACTCTACGAGCCGGAGCATTATTTTCCATTCGCTCTCCGTGACCCTACCATCTTAGTCGTTGGACCTTAACTTTTCTGACAAGGTCAGTGACGCTGAACAGCTCGTACAGTTCTTGAATGAATCTTCGTCTCCATTCTCCATTTATGCAGACTGGACCAAAAATCACTCGAAGATTTTTTCTCTTGAAGCAGGCCAAAGCGTTTTCATCGGATGTTGTCATGGTCCATGTCTCTGAACCATACATTAGGACCGGAATGATGAGAGTTTTGTCCTGTGATACTTTAGTTGCTCGAGAGAGGACTTTACTGCTCAATGTCAATTGCCTTCTAAGTCCAACGAAGCAGTGATTGGCAAGATTGGTGTTATTGTCTGATCCTAGGTAGACGAAGTCCTTGACTACTTTGAAGTTAAATTTGTCTACAAGACGTCGATGTTGGTTGTCTTTTCTTGTTGACAGCATTAACTTGGTCTTGCCCTCGTTAACTGCGTGACCTATCTTTCTGGCCTTCGTCTCAAGACTTACGAACGCTCCACTGACATCACGCTGTGTTCTTCCAATTATGTCAATGTCGTCTGCGTATCCTAGTAGCTGGACGGAATTTTGAAAGATTGTGCCTCTGTCGTTGACGTTGGAGTTTTGCACAATCTTTTCAAGTATGATGTTGAAGAAATCGCATGACAGCGCATCGTCTTGTCTGAAACCTTTTTTCGACATCAAAAACATCCGTTAGGTTTTGCCAACCATGATGGAACAGCGTGAGTTGACCATTGTCATCTTACACAGACGGACGAGTTTTTCTGGGATGCCAAACATAGACATTGCTCTAAATAATTGATGGTCTCTATCGACGCTGTCATACGCGGCGATGAAAAGGTGTAAGGTATCGATTTGAAGTTCCTGGGTCTACTCCAAGATCAGAGACTCTAGTTGGTTCAGTTCAGGGCATCTCCTTCCTTGAGGATCGGGCATACGATGCTGAGGTTCTATTCGTTGGGCATGTTGTCATCCGACCAAATCTTGCAGATGAGCTGGTGCATGCTCCTTACCAAATCATCTCCAGCTACTTTGTACAGTTCGGTGGCTAGGCCGTCTGCTCCAGCGGCTTTGTTCGACTTAAGTTTAGATATCGGTATCTTCACTTCGTCAATGTCGGGTGGGTGGAATTGGTGGTCTACTTTACCCAAATTGAATGGTTCTGTATAGCTGGCGGAATTTTGCTATCATCGCCAGTATGCAGCTAGCAAAAGTGGTCTTTCCATATCGTCAGCACTTACTGTGGTTCTACTACGATGTTCCCATGCTGGTCTCTACAGGCATCGGTTCGGGATGTATAACCTCTGGTGGTTTCTTTTACCTTTTTGTAAAACTTTCGAACCTCTTTCCTGTTGTGACATCCCTCTATCTCCTCGATCGCACGCTTCTCATGTTCCCTCCTTTTCTTTCTGAGGAGCTTGTGCTCCTCTCACCTCTTCTGCTCGTAGAGCTCACGAGCTGCTGGTGTCGTTCTTTGCATCGCCGCTTTGTATGCTTCTTGTTAAGCTGCATGTGCTCGCCGGCACTCCGGCTAGTGCTAGGGCCGTAAGCCCTAGTTCACAGACAGAATATAATTACAAATTGGAGCTGACATTAAAATTAAGGTCGGTTCACAGTGGTGTTCACATTACGCGTGTTCAGCCAACACGAATGTGAGCTGGGTCGACTAATTTAAAGAAAATGACTAGCAAACCTACAGGACGCCCAAAAAAAAGGTTGTTGAAATCATTTACATTTTTATAAACAAAAATTCCCGTGCAAACAAAATTAAAAAATTTAAACATCACTTCACATCAACGCACACGAAAACTCAATTTGGAAAATCAAAAGTTTTCAATCGAAAAGGCAAGGCTTTTCACTTTTGATTAGCTTAAACCTCCAAACCACTATCCAATTTTTTGTTTGTTTTCAATGTCAATGCCTCTCAAATAGCATATAGGAGAAGAAGCTTACTAATAAATAATTCATGTGTACCTATGTGTATGCAAAACAAATACACCCTTAAATATTCTGAGTTTCCGCAAACATTAGCTGAATGTGCACATCAAAGTGTCAATCTTCAGCATTTTTATTTCCAAAAATAAGATAAATGTGTCAATGTCAGTATAGCCTTATATCTACGACAGCGACTAACCAAAATATTTTTTTTGTTTTTATCTTTCACAGGCACGATACCAGCAACGCCAGAGAACATCACAGTGACGTTTCTCACGCCAACCACTGTACGTGTGTCATGGCAAACGAATCTGCATTCGGAGTTTGTTGACAAGTACATTGTCACATATAAGCCAACGGATGATAGGTAAGTTAAACGTTCTCCATTTTGATTTATGCTCGGATATATGTAGATGTTCATTGTCCATATAGAGATACATATGTATTTGTGTGTGTTTGTATGACAGAAAAGTACTATGTACACAAAAACTCCATAAACATGAATAAATCTACACATCATTCAGATTCCCGTATATTTTATGTCTCTGTTCCACGAAAACAAAACACATTTCAGAGACAGACTGTTCGATGGTGCTGTGCTTGCATAAAACTTGGCTTCAAAATCATATTATTGTTGTGTTAAGTTTGAGCGAATATGTAGATGTATAGAGAACAAAAGCATTAACATAATATTTTCAAATAGTTTGCATGTTTTGTTTTGATTTCTTTACGTGCCTTCTAGCAGAAGCAGGTAGCAGGATACAAATTCATAAAGACTCGACTTTATAGAGAAAAAGTTTTGTTTCATCAACGTCAGTCTCAACCATCGACATTTTGAACAAGTTTCTAGTTATTCCATTGAAAAAATAGGAAAACTTTTCGAGAGCCACTAGAACGTTCTTTTTAAGTAGTTCCAGTAATTGACAAAAGTTTTGATAATATTAACAAGTCTAAGTGCTTTGCTTTATTAAATCAACACTTGAGGTGGAACTCATTTAGAATGAGTCAAAAGTTCGATATGTAGTTTGAATTGCACACAACATCATGCTGGTTCAAATTTGAACCAACCGCTGGCTGCCTATGCCATCAATGTCAGCGTAATTTTTGAAACCACCGCCGATATTCTTCTCGACTAACAAATGTCAAAAATGAACCTGAACTATCACATTACTAACACTGCTTTTCGGCTTTTGTGAGGACAGTTATTTTGCATATGTACCCTATTTATTTAATGGCGTTTTTAATTGGCAATCTGGAAGTGAAAAAAAGCATTCTGAATGCGTTCAATTGGGCAAAAGTGACAGTTCTGATTCTGAAAAGAAGAGAATTCCCTTCTGATTTTAAAACCAGAATGCTTTTTTCAGATTCCAGATTGCCAATTGAAAACGCCATAAGTCTATTTATCCATAAACAAAAAGAAAACCGTTTCTGTCCCGTGTAAACACAGCCATGACGCCATGTGTGAATTGAATTCAATTAGGTGTGTTTGGTTACTTGCAAATTCGTATGAACTCGTAAGAATTTCCAACATCTTTGTTTGGTCGAAAATTAGACTAGACCTTTGTATATGGATTTACCAAGTACTGTCAAGAATGGTTTTCAAGCAAGCAAGCAGAGAACACACATTACAAACTTATGTAAAAAACTGTCAAACCAAGCAGAAAACCATTCTTGATATTACCTGGTAAATCCATATACAAAGGACTAGACGAGCCGTGCCACTAACTCGAAGGATACATTTTCCCATCGCAAGAACTGAAGTGTAGTGATTTTGAATTCTTATTAACTCAACAGACCTCAAGGGATTAATCGAGAAATTTCTATGCAAATTCCAAGCGTCCTAGTGTTCGCTTCGAAGTTCGAACCTACCATCCCTCACGGGGTATTCATCAGTTCATGCATGCTGTATGATTTGAATTTAATCACGATCCTTAACACTAAACAAGCAAATACCTCTCCAATCTGACAAATGAAGCAGGATTCTTACTCGTTGAAAGTTAATTAAAAACTACAAGGCATGGGTTCTCCCTTACACAGCCCCACCATGATTTCTTTCTGTCTGGTGTTTATAATTAATTGATAACCTTGAAGTAAAATTCAAGATATCAAACGTCAGTGTTTTGTGCAAGAGATGAGTGATGCTTAAAAATCAAAAATAAATTCAACGTTGGGAATTTAATTTATTGAAATGAATTTTTCGCAAAATTATTCGTTGGGTTCTAGACCACTAAGGTAAAAGAAGAAAATACCGAAGGAAATGATAAATAACAAAGAGAGTACCTTCAGACCCAGAAAAAACGGAAGAAGGTCGGTTGGAAATAGAGTTGAGATGATAAACGGTTTATTAAAAATTGCTCATTAAAATCCTTTGTTCTATGTGCTGCCAACGCATTATGTAGAGAACCAGTGGCAGCACTGCCAAGCAGCCATCAGAGATGCCACTTCTGAAGTGGTAAGGCTTACACGGCCGCCACAACGAAACCCCTGGTTTGACGATGAGTGCTGGCAGCACATGCAGCTAAACAAGAGGCATACAAAGCGGCGATGCAAACAAGGACTCGAGCCGCTCGCGAGCTTAACTGGCAGAAAAGGAGAGAGGAGCACAAACTTCTCAAAAAGAGAAAAGGGAGCATGCGAAGCACGCGATCGAGGAGAAAGAGGGATGTCAAAACAGGAACGAGTTTGGAAAGTCTTACAAAAAAGTAAAACAAACAGCCAGGGGTCTTACACCCTGGACCGAAGCCTGTAGAGACCATCATCGGAACATCGTAGTGAAACCACAGTCAGTGCTGAGGATATGGAAAGTCCACTTTGGCACTTTTCCAAGCTGTAATACCGCGAGCGCGATACAGAACCATCCAATTAGGTGGAGCAGACTACCAATTCCACCCACCCGACATTGGCGAAGTGAAGAAAGCTATATCTAAACTTAAGTCGAACAAATCCGCTGGAGCAGACGGCCTAGACGGCGAGCTGTACAAAGCAGCTGGTGATGATTGATCATTCACCAACTCGTCTGCAAAATTTGGTCGATGAATCGAATCTCAGCATCGTATGCCCGATCCTCAAGAAAGGAGATCCCCTGAACTATACCAACTACAGAGGTATAAGTCTCGTCAACAACCTGATGATCTTTATTAGTGTGGCTTCAGATCCGGGAAGTTCACCTTCAGTCAGATATTAACTCTACAGCAGATCTTGGAGAAGACCCAGGAACCTCAAATCGATACCTACCACCTTTTTATCGAGACCAACTGTATAGAGCAATGTCTAGTTTTGGCATCCAAGAAAAACTCTTTCATCTGTGTAAGATGACAATGGAAAACTCACGCTGTTCCATCATGGTCGGAACAAACAAAACGGACGCTTTTTATGTCAAAAAAGGTTTTGTCATCGCTGTCATGCGATTTCTTCAACACCATTCTCGAAAAGATTGTGCAAAACTCCGACATCAACACCAGAGGGCCAATCTTTCAAAATTCCATCCAGCTACTGGGATACGCCGACGACATTGACATAGTTGGAGGAACACAGCGTGATGTCAGTGGAGCGTCGTGAGCCTTGTTCTATAATCAACAGAAATGGTAAACATAATTTTTATGACAAGGGAATAATGTCGTTTTCCATTGGTCGTCCAGAAACATTCGGAAGAATCCAGAAGTCTTCTGAAACCATTCCATTGGACTGATTTTGACAGACGGAATGCTTCTGAGAAGAGCAGAACTCTTCCGTTTTGAAAACAGAATCGTCCGAAGAATGTCACATCTTAAATTTCTTCTTTAAAAGTTTCTGTTTAGTTCAAAGATTAATGAACTGAGATTTGTTCCCAAGTCTTTTAAGCAATAAATCTCCTCTAAGCCTATAACACCTTATTCCTAATCCCCAATTTTCTAACTCATCCATCTTCCTCCATATTCGCAAGCCAATTTCACATGTAATTTCTGAATCAGCTTTAAGCCATCGAATACCCTTTTTTCGATGAAAAGTACCAAATTCAAGGAAACGAATTAACTTATCTTCCAACAAGGTTTTCGGTTCTGCACCTGAAGCTACAAAAACGATCCACATTTCCATTTCGTGTTTTGAATTTAGAATAATGTTTTCTTTATTCAAATCTCACTCACTCGTTCGTCGTTCTAACTTTTCCCTCCAAGAAGAAGAGGTAGAGGCATTCGTGACAGAATGAAATCAAACTTTAAGAAGAGAAATTACTTCCTGTATTTTTACACTGAAAGCTTAATATGTGCAAAATTTCCCAAAAGTATGTATACAATGTCCCTAGCAACAAATTTTTAATCTTAATTAAACCCGATTTAACCCACACATACTCGGCAGGCACCTGCAGTCACCTTGAGTCTTGTTGAAAGTGTGGAGCGTGTGTGCCGATGTCGAGTGTGTTTTTGCTTCCTTTACTGATTACAAAAGTTAAATCACTATACATACTGCAGACCTTTCTTTAATGGACAGCAAAACGAACGTCAGCAGAAGCTCAGTTAATGACTGCAGGCAGCCCTCCAGAAATATCAAATTTTACCTGCATGAAATACCAATTATCCTCCTCCTCATCAAAATTGAACTCCAACTCTCGAGTCCTTTAAGCAATTCACACAAAATGCGATGGCCATGGGGGTATGGAACGAGCTCGAACCCTCCAGAAAAGATTGTTTGCATACAATAACCGTCCTCCACAGACTATTCGAAATATGAAATGCAATTCACCGCACCGTTTTGTGACTTTGGCCGATGGCGGCCGCGTGACGGTGCCCTTTCACTCATCAAATCAGATATCATTCAGGTATTTGACCGGCTGCTAGCCTCATTAGCATATTGACAGAATGTTGTCTCATATCCCTGCGAGCATATTCAATGGAATATACATTCCAAAGGACACACACAAATTGGTTGAGGCTTGAGGTACACACAAAATTTTCGAAACATTCTGTTGAGTTGTAGATTCAATTTTGGGCTTGTAATGCCACCCTGGGGAGTTGGTGTGTGGCAGCTCTAAACCACAATTCGGTTCTGATTTGAAGCACAAAATTACTTCGGATTGTTTCAATTGTACAATAGACTACTTAGCACAATTAGTATCTAACTACAAATAACATTTCGACGGAAGAGGGTACACATTTTTTTTGGAATCCTTCGAAAGGACATGGGCATAGAGGGACATGGGTATCAGAAATTCACACTGGAAAAAGGTCAAAAGAATAAAAATCGATTATTTTTATATTCAAAACAAAATTTCTACGCCAGTGACTTTTTTGCACAGCGCGTTTAAGTCCCACCGCTACCGCAAGGACCTTTCCTTAACCATTGTCTTTGCAGTTTTTATTTTTTAAATGCGGTGAAAATGATTTTAAAATTCATTAGCCTTGCCTTTGAAACGAATATTCGCTTCAATAAACAACCGAAATTGAAGAAAAGAAATTCCATGACGGTTGCTGGTTTATTCCTTGCGTTGCGGTTGTGTCGTGTCGGTGGCGTTGGAGTCGTCTTGTCTTTGTGTGCTGTCCTTGTTGCTGTGAACTTTTTGTTTTTATGGGCCTTACGCTTTTTTGGAGGTAACAATTGTGCAAACATAAGCAGATGGTTGGTAAAAATTTAGTCGTCAAAAGCCTCCACAATCTCCTCCTTATTTTGAATCCATAAGTAGGGACACGATTTTCTTTCGTCGACGACGACGAATACGGTTCAGTGCTGGCGGCAAGCACCGGAGTTTAAAACAATTTCAGTGATTCCAAAATTGTTTTGGACTTACCTGACATTGAAAATGTTTTTTTTTCATGAAATTACTCATTCCCGTTCTTTATCCCAAGCAGTTTACACAAAGTATGAATTTCACCATGTTGTATGTGTGTGATTTTACATAAGACAATATTATTATATGCGATGACTGAGATCAAAGCGATTTTTCGGCTAAGAGGTGTCACTTTGAAGGCTCGAAGGAAATAACATCTTAATGCTTTTCTAAATCGTTCTTTTTCGAAATTCCAGACGAACAGTTCTGTTTTGTGTGTTTCTGCTTCTAATTTCAAATAGAGAAGAGAAGAGAAATTCGTTTCTCAAATTGTCAGTTTTGTCAATCGAATTCAGAATTCTCAAAACTGCCATTGAGCGTCCAGAAGCATTCAGAAGAGTCCAGTTGTTTTCTGAAACCGTTGCATTTGACATACGGAATGTTTCTAAGAAGAGAAGAACTCTATACCGTTTTGAAACTTATCGTCGGAAAACGTCAGAATGAAATTCATTGGAGTGGAAGTAGAAGAAGAAACCCTAACTTTTTGACATCTGTCAGAAGACTTTTGCATTGTCATTTGAATGCGGGATTTCGTTCTAATGTCTACCTATCAAATCGGCAAGCAATCAGTTCAATCACTGTAAGAGTAAGACGACTAGTTCCACCAAATATAACCGCACTGATTTCTCAGAACCACTGTAACTGATTCCCAGAATGGCTTTCAGAGATATCATCACTCATCAGATTCAAATATTTTTCATCTTTGGGAATATGAGCAACTAGCCGACCCGCGGGACGTTGTACCCGCTCCTAAGAAATTGTAAGTGGTAATTTAAAGGATGAATGTGCAGTTTTCGCGTAACAAAATAGTAAACTGTAAAGATATTATGGTGAAGTATTATTTCGTTGACCCAATGCTGTCACGATAGAAACGAAAATTACTTATTATTTAACATTTTCTTTACTTTAACTATTTGTAATTAAATTTTCGGTCCCAAAATTAATACAGCCCAAAAAAATCTGTATATTGCTGTTAATTAAATAAACTAAGTTTATAGTCTTTGAAAGTCATCAAAACTTAAGAAAAGATCAGATCTTAAGAAAAGAAAGCTATCGAATTATTTCTGTGCAAATCGTTCTTTGTGTTTTCAGTGTTCTGACTTATACGATTGTTTGAATTTGTTTGTTCTTAAAAAAAAGGGGGTAAGCATAAAGTACTTCCAAATAAATGAGGATATCTCTTGTTTTTTTTTTGTATTGCTCTGACTTATAATGTTTTAATGTTATAATGACTACTCTGACCTACAATTATGTTTGTTTTTTGTCTTATGGTCTTTTTGTCTTATTATATCACTCCTAAATATTGTAATTTTCTGTGAAAGAATGTTTTTTAACTTTCGCATAAGTATTTCCGAAGTTTAATATTTTTATGACAAAGCAGCGTTTTCTGGGTCAGCAAGTAATAAAAAACAGCTCAAATTTCTACTATCGTTAGTACTGTATTTTCTGCAAGTGAAAAAATTATTAAAATCGGATTAACTTTTGGAAGGCATAGATATTACAACAATACCTATGTCAAAACAACGTTAACTGGGTCAGCTAGAGGTATAAACAGTATTCTAACCGATTCTTGGTTCTAACTATCTCTCCACCAATTTTGACCCAAATCAATTCAGCCGTTGTCGCTAGAAGTCAGGAATCAAAGGACAAAAATCAAGAAAAATGGTTTTGGGATCATTAGCATAACCCGGTAACCAGACCTCGCAAATAGTGTAACTGATAGAGGAACTGAAATGCACTGTATCACTAAGATTCCAAACAATTTAGAAGAAAACTGTTCTTTAAATAAACCATTTCGACATAGAAATGTGGCGCAATCCATCAATTACCTTGGTGCAGGATAACCGATTACAATATAGAAGAAGAAATACGCGGACGGCTGCTCAAAGCCAACAGAACCTAATTTTGTCTTTCATGGCTACATATTTACATCCAAAAATCTTACCATTAGGAACTTTGAAAATGCTGCTGTATAAGACGATATTCTTACCAGTCGGTACTTATTCACCTACGCTACGGAATCGAGACCTGGCTGCTTAGCCAAAGGCACTGTGAATTATTAGCCGCGTTCAAGAGACTACCGCGAACCAGACTTGATGACACAAATTAAGTTTAGTAAACTCTAGACTGAACACCTAGCTCGAATGAGCGAACTGAAATAATTAAACGTGGCATACCAAGTTCGGGCTATAAGGATAGCGTAGACCAGGACGCTCAAAGCCTGAGGGTGCGGAACTCAATGACATCGGAATACATGGTAGAACATGGTGAGGGAGGCCTGGATCGGATCCCGGTTGTAGTTCAAATGAAGGGGGAAACTTCATTGGCCCGACGATGATATTGATAACTTTCAGCAACTTACATAGATTCCTGTAATCCTTGACTCCAAGCTTACATGGAAGCGTAATACTGAGGAAAGAATGAAAAAAGCACTATGTGCATTCTACACATGCAAAAAGACCTTCGGTAAACGTTGGGGCATGCGACCGCAAGTCATCCAATGGATGTACACAGCGATTGTCAGACCCATTCTTACCTATGGCTCTATTGTATGGTGGAAGGCGGTGGAAAAATCAAGCTATCTCAAGAACCTGAATAAGGTACAGAGACTAGCCTGTATAGGAATAACAGGGGCTCAAAGATCCACACCACAGGCTGGGTTGGAAATGATCTTGGACCTCCCGGCTCTGGATGAGTTCATAAGATGCACGGCAGCCAAAACTGCAATTCGTTTAAAAGAACTGAGTTTTTGGAGGCACAGCACTTATGGACACGGGTCAATCTTACAAAGATATGACACGATTCCAGGACTGATGGAGACCACCGATTATATTCCCCCTTTATTAGATTTCGATAGGAAATTTTCTATTTTTATACCAGAAAGACAGGGTTGGGATCCTAATTCACTTATAAGTAAACAGGGTATCCCTTTCTACACTGACGGTTCAAAAATGGAATCAGGAACAGGTGCTGGAGTGTTTTGCCAATCTCTCAACATCAGAGCATCGTATAAACTCCCAGCTGACTGTAGTGTCTTTCAGGCCGAGATCTTTGCCATTGAAAAAGCAGCTGAACTGGCACATCACGAAAAGCTAAGCTCTTCGGAGATTACTTTTTTCGTGGACAGCCAGGCTGCTATCAAAGCCTTAGCCAGCGAGACCATAAGATCAAAAGCAGTTTTAAACTGTAGGAAGGAATTAAATAAAATCTGCCACACTAACCAGGTAAAGCTCTGCTGGGTTCCTGGACATAGCAATATAGAAGGGAACGAAATAGTAGATGAACTAGCCAGGAAAGGGTCAGAAGCAGACACAAGTAGTAGCGACCATTCAGTTAGGGGACCACTCGTCCCAATTGGGGTACTCAAGAGGAAGTTAGACCTTAAATTAAAAGAGAAAATCAATAACTCCTGGAAATCCAGGGACGATTGCGTAATCTCTAGAAGTTTATGGCCTAACACAAATGAAAAACAAACTCGGTATATTCTATCGCTGAGTAAAAAGAACATTAAAATCTTGATAAGTGTACTAACAGGTCATTGCGCAATTGGCACAATGGCCAACAAGATAGGGGCATTTGCACCCGATTTTTGTAGGAGCTGTCAGGATGAGGAAGAAATAGAAACCATTAAACACCTGCTCTGTGACTGTCCGAACCTCCAAACAAGCCGCCTCCGTCATTTCGGAAACAGGTTTGTTGGAGAACTGGATGATCTAGCACAGGTCTCAATGGCAAACATGAAGAAATTTATAGATAGCACAGGCTGGTTCGTTAACGAGCCAGTCTACGTTAATCGAGTTTGAGGAACATCGATGCTAACTTTTATTTTATAGGGGATCACAATGGACCAATAGGCCCCCGTGTACGCAACAGCTCACGCTGTGCACACCCCTCATAACCTAACCTAACCTAACCTAGATTCCTGTTAAATCTTTCCCTCATGTGGATGTGTCGCCTTCGTCGTATATCTGCATAGAGTAATAAATTTTGAATCAAAATAATTTTCGATTTGACATACAAAATTTTCAAAAATTGAAATTGATCATATTTGTGTAAATTTTGTTTAAGTGGAAAAAGGATGATTTTTTAACATTGGTACCGTTTGTGATTTAAAAAGTACAAGTTTTACTGTTTTTAAGATGTATTCTGCTATTCGGGGTCGAGACAAATCCAACGAATCAAAAACCATGAAAATTGGTCCAGCAGATCTCGAGTTATAAGTGTTGTAACAAACACGACTTTCTTTTATATATATAAGAAGATATGCTAGCTGTCAGTTTGATAAATTGAACGGTCAGAGTTATTTTGACATCGAGGTCAGGGAACGCATAGGAGTACATCCGATTTTATTGACGTCTATTGAATCAACTGTTCTCTTTACATACTCGAAAAACATTTTAGAATTCTTTGGATTCTTTTTGACGTTTGACGTTGACGTTTGACAACGAATTTTGTTAAGCGCAAGCACATTAATAATACTCATTGTGTCATGTAGGTAAACAGCAGACACGATAAAAGTGACTTACGCCAGAATGCATTCATAAATAGAGCGGCGCGACAGCTCTTGAAGAGCCAAGGCCTAAGTGGCTTACTCTCATCAACAATTCTCTGGGTGCGTGTGAAGAATTGATGGGACCTACAACTTGACGCCGATTCCGAACGGCAAAGTTGAGAAGCACTTTTTCAAGACAGATTGATACTCTTTGAAGTTTTGTCAGTTCTTCGCAAGAGGCAGTGCCCGTGAAAGATGAAATAAAAACTATGAGCACGAGTAGGACTCGAACCCACGTCGTTCTGCTTAGCAGCCAACGCACCTAACCACTTAGCCACGGACACTACAGAGTAGGTATGCATTTATACTGTCTGAAATATTAGTTTGACTTTTGACACTCCTGTGAAGTGTCATTTGAAATTTGTATTATTGTTTGGTTCAACTTTAAAGTAAATTTGGTGTATATTTTGGGTTTCTACAAGTTCATTAATATAAAAAAGAAATCTCCTTCTCTGAGGTTTAGCAATATTTCATCCGTAGATCCTCACTTCATTGGAAACCTTTTCGCAAATTTTAAAAAGCAAATTTTAAATTGAATTCGGCAATTTTCCTGACTTTGCCTACTTTAAATTTCTCCCCCATTATTATAACTCCTTCCTCTCATCACTCAGTATTATTGAATGTTCAGTGATGGAAAAAATTAACTCCATGAAAGATGGCTTCGTCCCGAAGGCCGATGGCATCCCTGCTATTGCTTTAAAAAAGGCGTCCGCACTCTTTGCGGTCCACTAACTTCACTTTCCAACCTCTCCCTTTCTCAATCTACTTTTCCTTTTGTATGGAAAAATTCCTATATCTTCCCTATTCATAAAAAAAGAAGTAAACATGATATTTCTAACTACTGTCCAAATTGTCCTATATTCCCAAACTTTCTAATCTATGACCACCTCTACTTTTATTGTAAATCTTTATTGAGTCATTTCCAACATGGCTTTCTAAAAGAAAGATCAATTACACCTTACCTTACTTTATTTGTTTCGAATCCTCTTAATGATTTAGAAAAAGGAAACAAAGTGGATGATATAACCACCGAATTTAGTAAAGCTTTTGATAAAATTAGCCACTAAATTATTTATACCAAGCTTAATTCTTTCGGTTTCCCTCCATGAAGCTTATCCTGAAAACCGACCGGATACTATTTAGAAACTATGCTTCCGATCCTTTTGTTGCTACATTCGGCATCCCTCAAGGCAGCTATCTTGGTCCCCTCTTCTTCCTTATTGCCATAAATGACGTTGATAAAATAATTTCCCATTCTGATCTACTAATTTATTCTGACGACATCAAAATTATAAAAGTAATCTCTTCTCCTCGATTCTTTCATCACTTGGTGTAGTAAAAAATTCCTTGACCTGAATATTAGTAAATTTTAGTCTGTGTCCTTTTCTCGTAAGCGTCTGCCCACCATCTCTCGCCTGTATAAGTTTTCGAATCAACCTCCGGTGGTTTCTTTTGTTCGCGATCTTGGTGTGATTTGTGATAAAGACTTAAACTTTCGATCTCATTTTGACCATAACATTTCGAAAGCCAACTCAGCTCTTGGACTTATTAAACGTTTGTCGAAAGTATTTTCTGACCCAGACGTCAACAAAACACATTTCAATACATATGTTCTTCCCCTATTTGTCCTGTTTGGTTTCCATTCCAAGTAACACACTCTCAAAGAATTGAGTCAGTCCAAAAACGATTTCTTCGGTTTTCTCTACGTCATGTCATCTGCCTTGGAATAACCCTATTATTTTACCTGAGGATCGTCTCCTCATTATCAAACTTCTCCCGCTTGAAAAACGTCGAGAAATCACCGAGGTGCTTTGCCTTCGATAAGTCTTCTAGCAAGCATCACCAATTCGAAAAGATCAGCAATAGAGCTCTGACTAAGTGGGCTGCATAAAACACAATAATTACGGATAATCAGTTCGGGTTCAAGGCGGGACATGACACCATTCATGCAGCGTCTAAGCTCGTTACTGATATCCAATGGAATAAGTCCAAGAAACAATGCCCTGGTGCTGTTCTGGTTGGTTTAGAGAAAGCCTTCGACACCGTATGGATAGAAGTGTTGTACCTAAAACTCACCAAAGTAGGCATCAGTTAACCATTATTGTATATGCTTTATGATATGCTCAACGGTAGAAAGTTTGTTGTCAAAAGTGGCAATGTAACTTCTACCACAACCTTCGAAATTAAAAATGGTCTGCAACAGGGAGCCGTTAATACGCCGATCCTCTTCAGCATTTACACCAGCGATCTGATATCCAGGCAATTGTGTATGCCGACTACCTGATTGCGTACATAACTACCCTGAAGTTATTAGAATAATTCTCTTGCAATGTGACATCGAGAAGCTTCAGCGATATTGCGATGACTAGAAACTGAAAATAAATGTCCAGAAAAGCGACACAATTCTGTTCCGGACCTCATTGGCTAGGGCCACGAGTGATTTTCCCTTCTCTATATGTTTTCCCTGAAAACCAATCCTGGCAATCTACGATCAGTTCCTTTTTTTCATCTTCCATCCCACCCAACCAACTATGGACTGACCACCATCGCCTCTTTTCCTATATAAATTTTAATTTTAAGATTGTTTCAGATTTTCAAATTGTTTTTTAAGAAATGCTTGTATTAAGTATCAATAAATCAAGAATTAAACCAATAATTTCCATGTCAAGTTGTCAAACTAAGAACTTCTTTGGTGTTAACTATCAGCTCTCACATTCAACGTGAACATTTTTAACTGACAGTTATCACCGACCTGAAGGTATCACAATAATACGATGTGTTCCAATTTTCTCAAAACGGTTCTTATGATTGTGATAAAATTTTAATAGTTCTGTACCTTTTGATCCAAGAAGCACTGACAGAAACAGGTATTATCGCTTTTTCAGAAATCGTTCACAAATGATTGACAGACCTCCAACTTTTTTCAAAAAGTATTCTTCAAGTGAAATTCTCCTAACCCAACGTGCATTATATATTTCGCTTGATAAAATTGTAATGAATTTTTAAAAAGTCGTTTACTAAACCAACCATGAAAATCTCGGTTACACACGTACGAATAAGATGATCGCTCTTTCCTGTACCAAAATTGTTTAAGGTTGTTAACCTTACACCCATCAATTTCTTATCTTCCAAATTCCTCATTAATTTGACGGAAAAGATTGAATAATTTTGAAACAGAACAAAGGGGAATTAACAACAACAACAACACAAGACGAAGACGAAAAAAATACAATAATAAATTCGAGAAAATTAATTTCACTTATCTTTGTCCTTTGGTCGTATCCAGAATACGATTACAAGAAGAGGAACACTTAATTCCCAACGCAGACAATACCACAAGATAGCAAAATGATTTATTTTGTCTTTGGATTTTGCTGCTTGTGTAAGTTCCTTCCTAATTGTAAGGAGATTGAGTCCTTAAACAGAATTCCCAAAAAAACAGAAAAACATAACAAAGAAACACCAAAGCTTCAAGGATAACATCGTAAGCGGGTAAAAGATAAATAAATCAGGTTAAAGTTTATTCACATAAAATATTAGAGTGAAAGTGGAAGTGTGGTGAAGGTGTAAATTATGTTTCTATTTTTTGTTTTTTTCTGGAATTTTGTGGGAGTTGTCGTAAAAGATAATAACAGATTATTACTCTGGAAATTAGCTTGTTCGAGTGGTATTTTTTAAGTTGAGACTTAATGAATGGAATGCGGTCCCCCGTACTCGGAGATAAAATAAATATTAATCTTTTTAATGAAATTGACATTATGGAAAGAAGGGGATTGTTAGAATAAACAAAAGATAAACTAAGTATATGGAATTTCGTATTGTCACAGTGAAATCGGCGTAAAAAATATAAGAGACACGTTTTGTTTTGTTTGAATAAATATGACGTGCCTCATGGTTGACCTAGTGGCACGTTGTTGATGGATCTTCGGATTTTTATTTGGTAAATAATAGAATTTTACTATACGGTTGTATTTTACGTGTTTCCAAACGAAGCTTTTTTATGACCTTTTTGCATCGTACTTT
This sequence comes from Sphaerophoria taeniata, assembly GCA_943590905.1. Lineage (NCBI taxonomy): Eukaryota > Metazoa > Arthropoda > Insecta > Diptera > Syrphidae > Sphaerophoria > Sphaerophoria taeniata. The sequence continues at coordinate 10,324,939 of OX016540.1, read as the reverse complement.
AGAGATGGCAGGATATGGAATAGGAACTGATCTGAGTTTATAGAACAAAATTTTATCTCAGAATTTATACACACATTTTACGATGATGGAGAGGGCTTCCTTTCAATTTGGAACAGTTTTGCAAAAGTTGTAGTTGTGTGTCTTCGTTTAGAAGTTTTAGAATTGTGTTTTATGATGGTCGTTTCCTTATTTCTCGTATGACAAGGAAAACGAGTAATCGGCTTTGCAAACTCTTTAAACGAAGTGCAAATGGGAAACATTTCCCTGTGTGAGAGCTTTCTTATTCTGGAGTTTATTCGTTTTTTTTTTACCACAAGTAACGCAAATGAGTCGGTTATTCCATGGGTGTTTATTCCACGACTTGAAGTCTTGCCACTAAATTTTACGACTTATGCTCTCGCTTTGCCGTAATTTGAATAGATAAAGGTTATGTAGCAAGAATTGTTAGCAAATTGAGTTACTCATTGTGTCTTTCTGGCAATATCAATTACATTTTACATTTTAAGAACTTTTTTTGCACTGTACAAAAAATGTAAGAGTTTTGACCGTTTCCAAAAAAGCTTTAAAAATTGTTTTGACGACGCGACGTCTTTTGGTTCAGCTAGTATTCTATAGAAATAATACTTAAGGCACTCAATTTGAGTCCTGTTAACCACCTCAATCCTACTCACTTTACTAAAGAGTTTAGCTCTCTATTATACCTTTATCTTGCTAGCGATATTGATAGGGTAACGCTTTTCACACAGCTTTTTGCACCTGATTTTTCCAAACACGATTTAATTTTTGTAAGATTGGATACCTACAGCTTGTCGGGTGATCAACATAGTTTCCAATATCGAGACTATACAAATTTTAACACAACCGAACTGGTACGCGATCATAATTGAATAGATTGGAACTCTATATACGAAATGCATATATATGAACAGTAGAGAACAGAGACGTACTTCTGACAGCGCAAATTGATCCTGAGGGAGCCGTCTTGGATGATGACTTCTTTGTGATTGAAGATCCGCAGGAGAAAGTGGAGACAGTTGGTGCTGCTTTCCAGCAAGTGTATAAGGTAAATGCTTGCACTCGCCCGAACCACGACCTGGAGAACAGAGCCTTTCTTCATCACTTCTACCTGAGGAATGATATTACGCATTGGCGATCCGAGAACCGTGGTTTTACCCTGTTTGATGACGACTTCTTAGCAAACGCTATAATCGCCGAATGAACGGGCCTAAGTCCCTTGCTCATCACGAAGGTAGAACTCCAGCTCATCTTCGATTCAATAAAGAATAAGAAGTCAGCAGGTGTCGACGGTATATCCAACATTGTACTAAGACACTTACCGATTGAGGCCATCGACATTTATACCACACTCTTCAATAACGCGCTGAATAATGCATATTATCCAGTGCGTTGGAAGACAGCTGTGGTTCATCCTCTCCCGAAAAAGGGAAAGGACAGCTCCAATCCTTCGAATCTTCGGTCAATAAGTCTTCTTCCAAGCATCAGCAAGGTATTTGAAAAGGTTATCAATAGGGCTCTGGCTGAGTGGGCTGCGGACAACAGTATAATTCCGGATAATCAGTTCGGGTTCAAGGCAGGACATGACACTATTCATGCCGCGTCTAAGTTCGTTTCTGACATCCAATGGAACAAGTCCAAGAAACAATGCACGGGTGCTGTTCTGGTGGATTTGGAGAAGGCCTTCGACACCGTATGGTTAGAAGGTTTGTACCTAAAACTCACCAGACTAGGCATCAGTAAACCATTATTGTATATGCTTTATGATATGCTCAACGGTAGAAAGTTTGTTGTCAAGAGTGGCAATGTAACTTCTACCACCACCTTTGAAATTAAAAACGGTCTTCAACAGGGAGCGGTGAATTTGCCGATCCTCTTCAGCATTTACACCAGCGATCTGATAGGTAGCTTAACTAACGCAATTGCGTATGCCGACGACTTGATTGCGTACAGAACGGGTCGAAAAATTGAAGTTATTAGAATTCTCTTGCAACGTGACTTCGAGAGGATTCAGCGATACTGCGACGCGACGACTGGAAACTGAAAATAAATGTCCAAAAGTCGGAGACAATTTCGTTCCGGACTCCGTTGGCTAAGGCTTCGCGAGCTACGTGTAAGAATTGTCGCAAGATGGTCATTGTTGATCCTCACGGACAGCCATTGACGAACAAAAGTGTAGTGAAGTACCTCGGTATCTGGTTGGACCAGTTTCTGTATTTCGACAGACATATAGATGCTGCTCTGACTAAGGCCAGAGGATCCTTCGCTTTGACGAAACGGCTGTTGTTCAGCAGTCGGCTTGACCCCAGAGTGAAGGTAATTTGGTACATGGCCCTCATACGGCCAATGATTGTTTATGGCTGTCCAGTGTGGTTCAACATTGCCCCTTCCCAAATGGAGAAGTTTCGGGTGTTCGAGAGGCAGTGTCTTCGGCGCTGTCTCGGTTGGTATCGGACACCGGAATCCTCTTATCTGTATTATTATTCCAACGAGGTTCTATACAACGGGGCTCGAATCAATAGAATTGACAATTTCGTGATAAAACTTGTTCGGGGCCATATTGCGAGAGCTATGACTTCGATCAACAATTTGATTTTCGGGCCGTTCTATCCGAACGACAACTACTTCGACAATGCACGCTTGAGCGGCTTCATCCCACCACAGGCATTCCTCTACTTAGACCAGTGCGGCATGACACAGGATAGATTGGCAGTACCGCTTATCTACCACGTCAGGCGAAAAACCGTAGACCGGCGGCGCCGGCGGCTCCTGTATGAACGAGGCATCCTCGCTCGTGATGGAGCGGAGCTGCTTCGGTTCAGTGGGGCTGTGTCCGAACAGGACCGCATTGATAGGGTGAAGCAGGAGAACCAGTTTTGGTGGCTTCAAACTGCATCGGATAATGGGTAGTCCGGGTGGGGTATTTTTGCCTTGGCCGGCTTACATACTTGTTTTAGTCTTAGATTTAAGGTTTAAGTAGAGTAGGTGGTATGGTGGCACTGTTAAATACATAAACAAAAAAAAAACAAAAAAAAAACACAAAAAAAAGAAGAAAAAATAATTGCGTAAAGAACAAAAAAAAAAAAAAACAAAGACATTGAAAATATAAAAAAAAAAAACTGGATACAGTTTTCTTGCCGCTGTGGTTGTTCTAGTTTTAAGGAGTTTGTAGATAGATTAGGTAATTTTAAGTTTTGTTTTAAGGACCCTAGCATGTAAGTTAAAACACAAAAAAAAAGTTACTGGTATTAGTTTTTCAAAATTTTCTAATAAATCCAAAAACAAATTGAAATAAAACTAAACAATCTTAGTTCGTAGGCCGAAAGGCATTAATTTTAAGAAAATGAATTGCTAAGAGTGTCCGATTAGGGCCAGTAAGTTATATTTAAGTAGTAATAATTAGGCCAGTTTCTCATTTTTGTCTAGCATGTAAGTAGATTTAAGTTTAAATGAATAAAAAAATGAATTTCCAAACAAACAAAAAATACCAAATGCAAAATGTATTTTTTGCGGCAAAATGTTTTTGATATTCATGTTCCTTTTAAAAACCCGTCTAATTAAGCATGAGTCCCCACCTTGGCCGAATGGTGACATCTCTGTTCTATTGTCGAAACGAGATGCCGCTTAAAATCCATGTAGGCAGTGCAAATTGGAGTGTTTCCACGAATCTTATTGCAGACTTCGCAATCAAGTCATTGTATTGATCAAAACAGCAAAAAGACTTTACTACGAAAACAAAGTTGGTCCACTAGTTTCTGGAAAAAAATTTATGGAAAAGCCTGCGAGGTATTGGGAAGCAATTTACGAAGTTTGCTGATACCATCGATTGCGATGCTCTCAACAGAAAGTTCACCTCGACTCCTCAATCATCTGACGTTGTTACACATTCTAATGACCCTATTGATGACGATTCAACAGTTGCCAACTGTTCGCTGAGCTTCAATAGAATACAAGAAGAAGACATAGTTGAGGGAATATTGTTTTGAAAATTGAATGCTACTGGTCTTGACCTAATGGGACCCAAGTTCGATAAGTTATTGCTTTGATATATACCTACTACGCTTCTTTTAGTTAAATAGTATCTTGACTACATCCGGTTCCCAAAAAGCAAACAGGGATTGTTACGGAGTTCCGACCCATTGCTATCCCACCGTTTCGCTCAAAGGTATTTGAAAAAACTAATACAAAAACTGATACAAAAATATCTATCGATTAACAATTTGTCAACTACCTGTCAGTCTGGTTTCAGACCAAGCGCAGCTGTAAATCCGCGCTAATTTTTGTTACACATAAAATAAGAACCGCGATGGACAGTGATCATATTACACTTTTAATGCTTTTCGACTTTTCAAAGGCCTTTGACACTGTCAACCACTCATACCTTATTGGAAGGCAACAACGCATGGTAGCAAATAGTCAATCATCAACATTTCTAAATGTTTTCAATGGAGTTCCACACGGATCTATTCTTGGCCCAATTCTCTTCTCACTTTACATAAATGAGCTCCCAAAAGTTTTTAGAAACTGTATTTGTATCAAATATGATTCATGGTCACAGTAGAGTTTTGAAGTTTGATTTGAGTCAAATAAAATTCATCTTCCAAACCTCACAATAACGTATTTACAATCTTCTAATTATCATCAAAAAATGTACAACAAACGCAAAGTATCAAATCACCTTGACAAAAATATTTGTCTTATTTATCTTTGCCAATCCTTTTAAAAATAATCCTTTTAACTTTCTTTTTTTTTTTTGTTTTTAATACAAGCACACGAAATATTAAACGCCCAAGGACAAGGATAATCGTATATTTCGTCGTATATGTATGTAAACGCCCTGGTCGTTAATTCAATGTTGTGGTAATGAAATGATAAGCTTTTGAAATGAATTATGTGTCTCCATAATACAAGTTCTATTTTTGGAAACAGAATTATAGTTAACAACTCCTTTCTTTGTTGTGAAACTAGGGGCCTGCAATTATTTTATGTTTTGTTTATTCAGGGGAAATATGTTGGAAGTCACTTTTGCATATTTTCTGAAGAGCCTCAAAAAGTTTTGTCATTCAGAAATGTAGTTGCAAAACTTTCAATGTCATGGTCCTTAAGGGAATGGGACGGTGCTATAGGTATCACATTTTATCCCAAAAGTTCAAATCCCTTTTTCACATTTCCCAGAGTGACCTGACATATCAAACCCCAAGCGCCTAAAAAGCAGACATGCGGAAAGGGAATCCAAATCCCCGATAAATCGATTTATATTGCAAAACGGAAAAAAATAAACGACCAGGGACCTGCCTTTTGTTGCCTCCGGCTAAATAACCAATTATTGGCTTTGCTATCAAGATTTTTCATATGATTTTTTGTTTTCTTGCCCCAAAAGCCATACAAAAACCCTAAAATAAGTAAAAAAAAATGTAATCAACAACCAACAAAACAGGCATATTATGGCAACGCAGCAACCCCCATTGGGACTTTATCTGCCTAAGCCTTGTACATTTAGACTTGCGGTGGACAGAAAAAAAAACTTTATAAATCATAAAATATTCACATCCTTCATGCTCAACCGATTGCAGACCGCAAAAAGGATCTAAAAATAAAGGATTCCAATTCCCCGGATGCTTTAGCTGAGCCCCACTAACTTAAAGGCCTCACTCTACTATCATATCCGTTAGAACACAATGGAATGGTTAAGGCTATCCCAATTTCTATATGACTTATTTTGCTATATAATGCTATCCTTATCAAATCAAATAGCACCCATATCCTTTTTATTTCTTGTTTGGATTCGCATATTTGTGAAGCATGAAAGTGCGATCCATGTGTGAAGATAAGGTTCGTCATGGGAATAGAACGCTTCGATTGCTATAATTTATTTTTATAAGTTTTGTATTTGTTTTGGGATGACTGCTTCTGCTTCGACAAAAACCAAGACAACAAATATAAATGCGTATTGGCAATTCTTTTTGACCAATAAAACACATGACAATGCTTTTTACAAGAGAATGAACATGACAATGACAATGACAGTCATATTTTGAGACATTTACTGCTTTTAACAGATCAAATGCGTGCAATGGTTCATTGAATTCTTGGGAGAATTTCTTCGTCTGTGAATTGAGATATGAACATTGAAGGATAACGGTCGGTTGAATAATTTTGAGGGGGATAGGCCGTGAACCTTACAACTGTCTCGAAGATGTGAACCCTTGAATAAATTCTTAAACCAAACAGGTCTTTAAACGAGTCCCGATGTCATTGTTTTGACTATAAAGACAATAGGTACTCACGTAAGCAGTTCCATTTCCGAAAAGAGTATTGAAAGACGGAGAACACAGATAAAAGCCATCATTATGACAGTTCAAAGAAAAAACAGAATATGCAAATTCACTGATAAATAGCTTTGCAAACTACGAAGTTTCCCCTTAAGAGCTAACGTGACAGATCTAAACGATATGGACCTTAATAGATTAAGTATATGAATGAATGAATAAAACAGACATAACTTTTATGATTGGGGCTTTGACTGGAGAAAGAGAACAATATGGAAGAAGATAATAATATAAATGGAAAAGGCTTGACTTTTATGTTCTTTTCTTCTGGAATAATATTAATAATTGAACGGAACAATAAAAAGATTAGAGTATGAATATTTTATTCTATCACATTCGTAATGAAATGTTTATTGCGACAGAAAATGACAGTTGAATGTGGGAATAGAGGAAATAAGGAAAGATGAGGGAATTCTCTGTCCAGTTTCTTACAGTTGGAAACAATGCCACATTTTTATTTATATATTTATTTATTTATTTCAATATCGCTTACAAAGTAAGACAAGAGTCTTATAAATTTTTGAAGCCTTTAGTCAAATTTAAGATTTTAATAAATTTATTTTTTAATCTAATATACAATTTTATAAGAAAAAGAAACAGGGTTAAGAAGATAGAAGAAAAAGAAAACAAATAACAAAAAGGAAATGAATGAATGGATGCTATAAATTGTCAATTTAATTGCCAAATAGTTGAAAAGTAAAGATTTAAATTTTCTTGTGCTACTTATATTTCTCATACTTATGGGCAGGGAGTTCCAAAGGCGAATAACGTGGACAAAGAATTGACGCTCAGTAACGAGAAAATTGTATCTAGATAGAATAAGAGCAAAAGACCTTGTTGAATGAGGGAAGTTCAGCTTACCGTGTAAATAATCAGGTCGTTTTGTTTGAATGATTTCATGTAGATAGCTAAGTAAGCGAAACATTAACAAATTGTCTAGACTGCAGCCAGAAAACCGAACAGCATAAGAGGAAACGTGATCATAGTGACGTAGATTAAAGACATAACGGGCAATGTTGTTATATGCGACATTTAATTTGCGATTAGTAGCTGAGTCCAAGATGCAAAAAAAATTCACATCCATATATCATAATCGGTAGTATACGCGTTTTGGCAAGAAAAAGTTTGGTCTTTGTGGGAATGAAACTTTGAGTGATTTAGAGTACAAGGAGACTACCGTACACTTTACCAATTACTTTATGTAAGTGGCATCACAGGTTTCTAGCACTGCTTACATATTCGATTGATTCGTTTTCAAGATTTAATGGACTTCAGGCTAAGAAATCAAAGTTTTTGCGATATATGGGGAGGGCTGTTGATTTGTACAGTGTTTTAGCACAGATGCCTGCTCTTAGACCAACGAGAAATGAATAAACGGTCCTCATTCATTAATGCAACGGCATCATTCTTTTCCCTAAATGCTGGACGTATCAGAAGCTGTACATCATCTGCGTAGAGATGAATCTTACAGTTTTTAACAACTTTTGGGAGCTCATTTATGTAAAGTGAGAAGAGAATTGGGCCAAGAATTGATCCCTGTGGCACTCCATTGAAAACATTTGGAAATCTTGATGATTGACCATTTGCTACCATGCGTTGTTGCCTTCCAATAAGGTATGAGAGCTTAACAGTGTCAAAGGCGTTTGAAAAGTCCAAAAGCATTAAAAGTGTAATATGATCACTGTCCAACGTGGTTCTTATTTCATGTGTAATAAAAAATAGCGTGGATTTACAGCTACGCTTTGGTCTGAAACCAGACTGACATGCAGTTAACAGATTGTTAATCGATAGATATTTTTGTATCTGGTCTGGTTCATGAAAGTTTTTTTCAAATACCCTTGAGAGAAACGGTAGGAAAGCAATGGGACGGAACTCTGTAACAATCCCTGTTTTCTTTTTGGGAACGGGATGTAGTCAAGATACTATTGAACTATAAGAAGCGCAGTATATATAGAAGCAATAACTTAACGAACTTGGGTCCCATTAGGTCAAGACCAGTAGCATTCAATTTTCAAAACAATATTCCCTCAACTATGTCTTCTTCTTGTATTCTATTGAAGCTCAGGGGCCTGATTATGGGGTTCGCGGCGGATCGTTTTCAATTCGACCTTTCAAATTCGACTCGCGTCGTATTTCCTTATTAACGAACTCGCGGCGAAGCGAGAAAACGTCTTCCAATATTCCAGTGATTTGACACTTAATATTCCAGTTAATAATGATAACAGTGTTGCCGCATGTTAAAATTTAAATGAGTCCCCGCTGCTGTTTTGCAAGAGTATTGTTTACATGTTATAATTTGCATGAGAAGAAGAATGTTAATAAACATGCAGAAATGAAAATAAACTATTTTTTCATGCACTAGAATACTTAAAAAGATGAGTCAAATTTAATAATATGAGTCCCTGAGCCAGCTTATCAAAAATCACTCTATCAGAAAATGCCGAGTGGTGGTAACTCTGAATAAACACTCTTTCGTCTGTGAATCCGCCAATAAAAAGCTGTCGTATTTCAACTCGCCAGCAAACATTATGACATTTCAAATACGCCTTCGAATTCGTTAATTGGTCGAATTCAAAACGAAGAAGACGAAAGCGAACGCAATAATTGAAAAATGTCAAACTCGCTAGCAAAACGATTCGCCGCGAATCCCATAATCAGGCCCCAGCGAACAGTTGGCAACTGTTGAATCGTCATCAATAGGGTCATTAGAATGTGTAACAACGTCAGATGATTGAGGAGTCGAGGTGAACTTTCTGTTGAGAGCATCGCAATCGATGGTATCAGCAAACTTCGTAAATTGCTTCCCAATACCTCGCAGGCTTTTCTATAAATTTTTTTCCAGAAACAAGTGGGCCAACTTTGTTTTCGTAGTAAAGTCTTTTTGCTGTTCTGATCAATACAATGACTTGATTGCGAAGCCTGCAATAAGATTCGTGGAAATACTCCAATTTGCTCTGCCTCCATGGATTTTAAGCGGCATCTCGTTTCAACATTAGAGTAGAGATGTCGCCATTCAGCCAAGGTGGGGACTTATGCTTAATGAGACGGGTTTTTAAAGGAACATGAGTTGAGTATCAAAAACTTGACTAACGTTATGCCGTAAACAACTCATTTAAATTTTGCATTTGGTATACAGAGTTCCAATCTTTGCAATTAACATCGCGTACCAGTTCGGTTGTTTTTACATTTATTACATATTACACATCGATATTGGAAACTTTGTTGATCAACCCGACAAACTGTATCCAAGCATACAAAAATTAAATCGTGTTTGGAAAAACCAAGTGCCAAAAGCCTTGTGAAAAGCGTTACCCTATCAATATCGCTAGCAAGATAAAGGTATAATAGAGAGCTAGACTCTTTAGTAAAGTGGGTAGGAGTGAGGTGGTTAACCGGACTCAGATTGAGTGTCTTAAGTGTACCAACAAAATTTGCAGCTAAACATTTATCCAAGAGATTACAGTTAAAATCACCACACAATAGGATAAATGGGTAACAACAGGAAATTGACTCCAAAGTTATAACTAAGGGTAGCGTGCTGATGTGATTATAATTAGTGATGGGCATAATCGAATGATTTCAATAATCGAATGATCATTCGAATGATCATTCGAATTACGAAATCGAATGAAAATGGTGAAAAATTTAAAGTTTATAGTGCACAATGAGCTATTTTACAGTTATAATAATATTGATTGTCATTCGTCAATGCCTTAGAAAATACCCTCTCAGATGGTAGGTACCGACCTGGGATTATTGTTCAATTTCAATTTAGAAACATTTTTAAAAATAGGCTGTTATTCTTCTTAGCTATAAACAATGTTCCGTATTCTAATCATTTTTTAAACACTAATTCGCAAAAATATTTACCAATCATGTAAGTACATATAGTAAAAGTTTTCAGACCAAAGCTATGATTAAAAAAAAATAAAAGCAAAGAATATCCAAATACAATTTTTTGTTTGCCTTTAAAAAAGTAACCAAAAATCATAAACAAAATTCCATTCCAAAGATTTTCAAATTACTAGAAATAAAATCGTCATTCGAATTAAAACTTTAAATAATCATCATTCGATTTGTTCCTATGCGAATACTAATAATCGATCATTTGCATTCGAGTACTATTTTCATTCAATTACTATTTTCATTCGAGTACTATTTTCATTCGAGTACTATTTTAACTCAATTACTGTTTTCATTCGAGTACTATTTTCATTCGAATGATTTTTCATTCGAATACTAATAATCGATTATTTGCATTCGAATGATAATAATGGTCATTCGAATACTAATAATCGTCATTCGATTTTTTTTCATTTAAGATTTTAATTTTGAAGAGTAGTAGTTGTAGCAGGAATTGGGAAATCATTCGAATGATTTCAATAATCGAATGATCTCGAATGATTTCCATAATCGATTATAATCGATTATATCATTCGAATGATCCCATCACTAATTATAATGGTCTATAGACTGGTCCAACCAAGATATTTTCAATGTTACATTTGATACTCACAAAAACATATTCTAAAGGGCAATCATCGCCAGATTTACTAACCAATCTATAACTAATTCCCTGACGAACATAAGGAGCAGTGCCACCACTACAAGTAAGCTTTTTATTGGCTGGAAAAGGCTTGAAAGCATTCAACTTGTAGAAAACATCACATATGTCCGGCTTAAACCAGGTTTCAGACACAGGAGCGATTTCCATCTTGGACTCCACAAACAGACATCTAAACTCCCCTAATTTATTGGTCAATATGTTGAGTTCATAATTGCTTACGGCAATATTAATTTGACGTCACTACGGCAGCTTTACGAGTTCTTAACTTGGAATTCCGTTGAAGAAGGGAAGACCAATGAAAAACTATAATCATTCATATCTGTTTATTTTTTTTTTAGACAAAAATTTCACAAAAATCGACTTTGACCACACTGGCAGTTCGACTGGAGACAAAAAGCTGCATGAGTATTTTTGGTATATTACTTTCGTTCCATATCGATTGAATTTCTTAACTGATGAATGAATTATTCAAAATGCTCTTGGATTGCTTTTTATGTGGGAAAAGTTGTAATGCCTACAGTCAACTTAACATCAAAGTCCCTCATTCCCTCTGCCCAAAGCAAAACACAAAAAAAAAATCAAAGAAACCCCAAAAAACAAAAAAGAAAGGATACAAACTTGACATTATATTCATATGTACTCGCCCCAACTTACCTCTAAAAGAAAAACCCACACATATTCATCCTTCAAAAACAATGCCGTGACCAAAGTATTTTGAAAATAATACACTGCCCGCCAACTACTGAACTACTAACTAACCTAACCAAACTTATACCTTTGCTCCATATGCGCCTTGCCTTGATGACGGACAAAGCTAATGAAGAAAGGAAACTTTGCGGCCAATATTGTGGTGGGACACTATAACACAGTGTTCTGTTTGCGCGTGATATATGTATCTAGTCCAAAGACCCTCTTTATTCCTCAAACCCATTTAACAACCAATCAATCAATAACATACATAAACCCCCTCCTTGACCACCCGTTCTAGCCGCACAACTTCCATTAATCAGTTCACCAACATTTTATAGGATAGTTAAGGAGGTGCACTTGCAGTAATTCAGAGCTAGTCGGTAGTTGATAGTCGATTTCTGTTGATGAACGTACGAACAAGTGACAATAACGACGCCGCGCGAAGAACGTGACGTGAACCTTTTAGGCTTTGGCACAATTTGTGTTTGTCATTCGTCACTTTGCTAGACATTTAGATTTGTGTGCGATGTGTGCAAGTTTAATTGTTTCAACAACATTTAAGTACAGCTGTGTGACCCAGTTAACGGTGTTTATTTACATTTTGCATTAGCCACGACGCAAAAGGCAAAAACTATTTATTTGTAGTTGTCAGGTCTGAGGAAGAATAAAAAGAAAGAAATCGAAAAAAGGATGAAAAGTTGAGACTAAAGTGCGTTGACGTTTTGGTGTTTATTATTTTTATGTGTGTGTGTCAAATGTCAGTATGTTGCATGAATTCGTAAGAAACTTATTCCTGAATGGCTAAACTTGCCCCTAGTTCAATTTTAACCCATTTAAGCATTTGAACAAAGACCACTGATGGGGTTGCCACCACTCCGAGAAAAACAAACAAACCTTTATAGTAGCAAAAATAACGGTACAATTTATCTTACGAATCATTCAAATGGTTCTTTTGACAGCTCATTTTCTGGTTACATTACGTTGTGTCTTGGGGATTGAAAACAAAGAAGAACAAACCGGTCCGGTATTCCATTCGATAAATTAATAGCCTTGTTTTGATTGACACGGAACATCTTTTTGACATACATAAAACAGTGTTGACGTCTTGGATTTATACTAGAATAACTCCCAATTTGTGACCCCTAGACCCTGTTTACACGGGATGTACACCTCGCAAGCTTTTCGACGTTTTGACTAAATTTACTTCGTTTTTGTCATACAATAAAAAAAAAATGACAGGGTGAGAACACTCCAACAAAAACTTCTGAAGTTTGCGTAAGGTTAACATGTTTTTTCTATTTTCAATCTAAATGAAACATGACGTCATTTGACATTAATAACAACACGTCTTTTTAAACGTAATGTAACATATTGCTGTGTAGATTACATTTACTTTTGTGTGCGGGTCCGGTCGGGTCGGCCAATGCCTGAGAAAAATGCTTCGATGCTACTTTCAGGTTATGGCGTCATAGACGTCAACAAAATAGAATTTGACATTTAGAAAAGAGGGTAATTCATATCCATACTAAAGATGAATTTTACAAAAAAAAAACAGACATTTCTTTCAGCATTAATAGGTCCGTTCCTTTACTTTTTCAAGTAACTTCAAGTAAACTGTCAAATTTGCAGGAGTAGGGGTGAACTATCTCACAGAAAGTCAAAGTTACGAAAATGTAAAGGAACGCTTTTGTAGTAAGTTGTAGTACAATAGCTACATAACAGAAACGTCAAACGCGAAAATAAAATAAGTTTTTGTAAATCGTTATTAATAAACGTTTGATAAACGTTCAAACAAACGTTTTATAAACATTTTCGGTGAGCATACAATGCTTAATGTACCTTTGGTGAGTTTTTCCATCTTCAAAATAATTTCTAACCAACCGTAAGAAAACTCGTTTCCCAATTTAAATTTTTCAATTTAAATTGATGATTGAATTCAAAAAGCTGATGACAGCTACCTTTTAGCTGCTAAAAAGTGCCCGAAGAATTTTCTTGGGCAGATTTTAGTAACTCTCTCATTTTGAGGAGTCCTACTTGTGCCCATAAAGTTTTTATTTCATCTTTCACGGGTACTGCCTCTTCCGAAGACCTAACAAAACTTTTAAGAGTATCAATCTGTCATGAAAAAGTGCTTCTCAACTTTGCCGTTTGGAATCGGCGTCAAATTGTAGGTCCCCTCAATTCTTCAAACGCACTCAGAGAATTGTTGATGAGAGTAAGCCACTTAGGCCTTGGCCACTGCTGTCGTTTTTGCTACTATAGTAGTATTTTACTCCTTTCGAGAGTCAAATGCTACTCTACTACCCTTAGACGAAATATACTCGCCAAACTTAGTGAATAAAATCTATCTATATTCCATGTAGTATGAGATAAAACAATAATCGAAAATCAAAATTCTCACATTTCATAAATGCAATCAGTGAGATAGTTGGCCTAAATTTAAGTCAAAGTAACCAATTTACGAAAATTGCCAAAAAATTTAACGTACATTTTAAGGTTCCTAAAACTACACACCTAATTCCACACCTTTATTACTCGAAAATGTTTAAAAAAATGAGCCTGCATTTTTAAAACACGCTTTTATAAATCAGGGTCACTTAAGTCTGTATTTGTAGGTACGTTAAAGATTTTGGATCACTACAACCTTGAACCTACACTGAAAATCCAGAAACGAAATTATAAGCATTAACAAAAAGGTAAAAGTTGGAAACTAGATTAAACATTTTGTAATGAAATAAATAAAATTCAACTGGTGGAATTACTATAAATAGAACTGTAAGAAAACCTAACCTTTTTAATCACAAGACTTTCGTCGCATGACAGCATTCAACTTTTTCAAATCTGAAGTGATATTTTCAGTGCAGTTCCGTTGTTAAATTTATAGTTAAGGGACAACTTGGGGAACTTTTAAATATCAATTCGTTAGAAAAGTGGGGAACTAGCGAAAAAGAATTATAGGCAAAAACAATTGATTTGGAGCCGGTTTCTTCAATTATTTCAAATTGTGAACCCTTGCAGTTGACAAACTCAAGAGTTGAATAATTGTAAAGTCAAGCTGAGGGTTGTTTTTCTCTACTTACGTAACTTTTAATTCAGAGTTTTGAATTTGAACGCAGTATCCACTCATAACAATTTGGAGTAGTTATGTTAAAAACATGATTTTTTTTTGCTTTTGGAGACGGTGAAAGCAGCTGCGCGAGGAAATTCGGAATCAAGAAGAAAAAAGACGACAGATGCCTCTTAATAATGAAATAATAGCCTCCTCCGGCAAAAATGTTCTCTTGGAAGTACCAGGCCAAAATGACGATACAGGAAACAACTTTTGTGTTCGAAGACCCTCCAATCAAAGAAATCTCTTGGGATAGAGGATAAACCCTTAAAAATAAACGCAATACATAATTGTGTGCATACAGATAGTGCATAGTCACTAGTCAGTTAGATTTTTAAACTTTTTCTTTCTCTACTCTATTCATACTTTCAAAGCCCAAGTCTTTGTAATTTTCTCTTCGCTTTATGTTGATAACTTTAATATTTGTTTAATTAAAAAAAGTGTTTTACTGAATGCATAAAACACACAATATCTGACAGAAAATTGTAGGCATGTTCAGTGATCTAATTTAGTTTTTTGGCAGTTGAGAACAATAATTTGAGAGTGACAGCCTATAATGAAGACAACTTAAATCGAAATTTAAGGATAAAATCCTTAAGTTGATATCAACTTTGATGGAATAAAAGGCTTTTCCTATCCGACAACCACACAATTTGGGTTTTAGAGTTCCCAAAAATTTATAAGAAACTGTCGTTTGCTAATAAACTTCAACCACATCATTTTTGAAACTTCAAAACGATCTGCAAAACCCATTATAAGTGGATACTTTTTCCGGAGGCGATTTATCGGGCTAAGTTCCTATAATTAAAAAATTATACTACCCAAACATAGAAAATACTCCTCAAAATAATTCAAAAATACTCCCCATTACATTTTTGAAACGACAGCACTGGCCTTGGCTCTTCAGGAGCTGTCGCGCCACTCTATCATTTGAGGAGAAATGTTTTACTCTCTCATTGTCTCTCTTTTTTACGAAATTTTTGTGTTTGGGAACAGGATTAAGCAGTTTTTAGTAACTTTCGGCAGCTTGAAATTACTTGAAAAAGTAAAGGAACGGGCCTAATGTGAAATGTCACTGTTAGTCATATTGGGCGCGTTCTATTTGGATTTGGATAGCCTATCTTAGATAGTCTATATAACTCGTTTTCATGAACGAGTTCGATGGCTAAATTTGGATAGTTGGGAAAAAAAGGGTAAAAAAATCAGCTGCTTACGAATTTCATTGGCTGTTCTGTCAGATAGCTACCTAAGTCAAATTGAACGCGTCCATTCACTAGTGTTTGAATTTCAAAATGGTGGGATCTGTCACATCAAGCTTTTTCTATGGGCGCGTTCAGTTTAGTTTTGGATAGCTATCTCAGATAACCTACACAACTCGTTTTTATGAACGAGTTCGATAGCTAAATTTGAATAGTTGTGAAAATACGTGTACAAAAATCAGCTGTTTACGAATTTCAATGGCTCTTCTGTCAGATAGCCACCTATACCAGAAATTGTTGGATAGCTTTGGGTTTGTTTGGTTTGAGCATCTGCTAGTTATTTTTACATGACAAAAAAACAGAAACAAATAGCTATCCGGATAGATTATCCAAGTCAAATTGAACGCGCCCATTCACTATAGTGTTTGAATTTAAAAATGGAGGGATCTGTCACATGAAGCTTTTTCTATTGCTATTTGAAGTTTTCAAGTGATAGCAATTAACAAACTGGAGAATTAGATATATTCCATTGAATTAGCTTGGCTTCGCACAACTGTCAATACCTACTGGAATGACACAAGATTTCCCAATTTACACAGAAGACACATACCTGATTCTTTTTGACATATATTCAGCAAATATAATTTATAATGACATTTCATAACCTAAACCACATATATTTCCTGGAATAATTCATGGATAAACTTTTTAACGTTGATCGGACAACTAATACCAATAAATTTCCAATTCTACAGTGTTTACACTGCACGTACATCGAAACTGCAATGTAACAAAATGTCTGTGCAGAAAAAAGGGCCTTCAGTGTTGAGCTATTAATTTAAGTGGCAACCCCCAAACGTGCTATCACATAAAATGTTTCCTCTTTTTCTTAAAATTTCCATTGAAACAAATAAATGCCCGTTAATTGTTTTACCTCCTTCTAGTACATTATTCCCTTAAAATTTTAATTCCTTCCACCTCCCATTTAGTGGCACGTTTCGCGAGAAAATGCTTTTTAATTATTTATAATTATTTTTAGTGTTTTAGCCAAACATATATATTTATCATATTTTTAAATATACATATAAATGTCACAATGTCTGTAGATATGTAGCAATGAATGGTAATTGAACGAATTCAAGTTACAGGGTTGTCCAGGATGTCGCAGGTAATAGTGAGGCTATAATTTTAGATCGTTTATCGCCCAGCACACAATATTCCATAGCAGTAACGGCTATTAGGCTTGGAAAAAAATATCGCAGTAGACAAATTATATTTAGAACTCTAGGTAAATCCTATACTAAACGTAAATATGAATATATGACTTTGAAATCTATAATTTTTTTTAAACAGATTCGCCCAAGACTTCCCATCAACAGGACTTCAACGGAGCTATGCCACCCAACAAAGCCCTCAATCCGGCCATCTACATGGATGACATTATTGCAACATCGGCGAGCAATTTCACCAATTCCACTCAACAGCGCGAGCTTCCACCAGTAAAATATAAAATAAAACAATTTTTTCTTAAATAAATTAAAATGAAAATTAATCTTGTCTGTATTTTCTCTTTTTTTTGAAAAAGATCCGCGGCGTCGAAATCGGCATTGTACTCATCGTTCTGATGGTGTGGGCGGGAGCCATAGCGCTCTTCTTTAATCGCTGGGGCAAAATCAGGATGTTGCTTCCCTATCAGCCGGACTACAAACATGAACAGCTGAAAGTACCTGGCACGGGGGTGTGCACTGGAGGCGTGTGCACCGGTCAACATTCGCATCAGGTAAATTTACTCGTCCAAGACACATTAAGTGCATAAATATACAAATAAATCACATAATATCTCCTGGTATACTCGATCGTCCTCCTTGATTAATCTTCATACATCAGGTCATCTTGTTGGCAATAAAGGCAATTTATGTGTTCCAGATTTCGTTCTTTTTGACGGGAACGTCTGATGGGATGTATTTTTAGCATATCGGTGGATGTGGTGGGATGTTCTGATTCTCGTACTTTGATTTTTATAGCTTTCCGGAGAGTTTTCTTTTGCCGGATTTATTTAACCAACACGAAAAACTTGATGTATGGGGATAGGCTGAAAAATATATGAGTCGAAATAAAATAAACTTAAAAACGAGAGAAAGCGGTAGGGAACATTGTTTTTAATTGGATTGTTCTTGGAAGAGAGTCAACCGAAAACCAGGTTTGAGTTTGACCCTTTTGTTTTGACTGTAGCAAAAAAAATGAGAAAAGGAGAAGAAAATTTATTTTTCAAAGTTGAAATTCCACAGAATTCAGTCTTGATTCTTAAAAGGGTTGCAAGCTTAAATTAAACAGGAAAAATCGTTCTTTTGAAGGAGTGTCAACTGAGAAATTCGTAACCTTTTTCAACCTGGACATTTCCTCGAATTGGTGCTTTTGTTTGACAAAATTATTTGAGATGAGACAGAGACAGTAAAACATAACCTCAAATAAACAAACCGAACAAGTACAGACTTATAAGCAGGTTTTCAAATTAGTAAAGAAGGTCACCGTTAAACAATGTTACCCTCTCTAACTTTGACAGACTAAATTACACATTATTATGAAATAACGTCACAGTTGTTCGGGGAAAAAAATAATAAGGTTATCTGCATTCGAGAACCCACATAACAAATAAAATGAGTCCCAGAGGTTGATGAAAAATTAATAAAGCGTGTAGTAGGTACTTTGAACTCAATGGAATTTGAGTCATCTAATTTCTTAAAGGTTGCTTACGAGAAAAAAAATACACATGCATGCTTGTCTGTACACATGAATTAATTGATTTAATCAACACGTGGAAAAATGACAGATGTGCGTAAAGAAATAATATTGACAACAACGTCATTAATTAAACCTTTGAGTAGAGGGACTTATGAATCACACGAAATACAAAAAGTTAACAATGTCGAATTTTCCCCGGGTGAATTAGAAGTAAGCAGATGCTTAGGCTTTTAAATATTACACAGTGCGGGTGCATGATTATGCGAAGGAAAAATAGTTTGGGCTGACTTTTTCAATTAATTAATTAATTATTCCCACGCCTCTTTCCCCCCCAGATACCGCACGCGCTGGGGTCCATTTTCACCGAGTACGATTGCAATTACGGTTGCTAATCGTATCGGCACTTAATTAGAAATTATTTGTAATAAATAAAATAAAAAAAGTCATGGCGATACGAATATCAGGAAGATAAGAGTTAGGGACTGCTTAATGCAAGCAGGTACAAAAAGGAAAAACAAAATAAATTTAAATTTAAAATTAAAATTTTACAAAAAGTAAAAAAAAGAGAAAATGCAAAATTTTAAAATCCAAAAATTTAAAAATTTTAAAGTCAAAGAAAATTATAAAAAGACGAAGAAAAAAAAAATAAAAAATAAATAAGCGTGTAGGAGACACTTGTCAAGTTCGTAAAAAACAAAAAAACAATAAAAATATATATATAAAAAAGAAAAAAGAGTCAGTTTCTCTCTACTACAAATACGTATTTACTAATTTTTTTAGTTGTTTAAGAAAGTACAGTATAAAAGCTTCCTTTGTGTGATCTTGCTATGGTGGAAATCAAAAATATTTGAGTTTTCGTTCACCTTACGTAACATTCTTGTAATTGGTTCATTACTGCCGTAATCAGTTCTGTGATGAGCTTGATGAAATTGGGGAACCGATCTTAGTGAATGAAAGTTAACATTAATACTCATTGCGTCAAGGAGGGTGGGAGATTCTGTAGCACCGGATAGAATTTGGTGTACGAAGATAATATCGGCAACTTCACGACGTTTTTCTAGAGATTGTAAGTTTATAAGCCGTAACCGTTCTTGATGCACACTGAGTCACAAGAAAAGCGATTTACTTTGTATCTTGTGAATTAAACGCTCAACTATTTCGAACTTTTAAAAGTCAAACAATTAAATACTTTCGTCGCTCTTTTCTTCATTTCATGTCTAAAAATTCCAAAAGTGCTCCTGCAAGGACTGACGAAGCCTTCACGGGTAGCATTTGCTGTGGAAAAAAATATTTCTCAACTCTGTAGTTTATAGTCGCCATAAAATTTTAGGTCCCTTCAATTCCTTAGACTTACCTACTTAAGGTGGCACTTCAATCCGTTGTAGACATGGGCCTTTTCCAACACTCTCCGTCAGCCAGCTCGGTGCCTAGCTGCCTGCAGTTTTGCACTTCCAGTTGATTGAGGTCCTCTGCTACTTAAGTGCGCCACCTGAGTCGCAGTTTTCCTCTATTTTTTCGTCCCTCGGGAATGGTGTCCAAGGCTTTCCGAGCGTTGGCGCCCATCTGATCTGTATGTTCAAGTCATCTGAGTCGCTGGACCTTGGCTCTTCTGACTAGGTCCACGTCATTGTACAACCTGTAAAGTTCCCTGTTGTATCTTCTTCTCCATTCCCCATCAATGCATACGGGGCCAAAGATGACTCGAACAACTTTCCTTTCGAATCAACCTAAGGCGCATTTATCCGATTTTATCAAGGTCCACGCTTATGTAGCATACAGCAGGACTGGGATGATGAGGGTGTTACACAGTTTTACCTTAGTTGCTCGAAAGAGGGCTTTTCCACTCAATTGCTTTCTTAGCCCAAAGAAACAGCGATTAGCAAGAGTAATCCTTCGTCTTATCTCGGCGCTGGTGTTATTGCCCGTGTTAATAGTGGAGCCTAGGAAGACAAACTCCTCTACTACCTAGAAGTTGAATGCGTCTATTGTAACGTTCTGTCCGAGCCGTCGGTGTTGAGTGTCGTTCCTCGAAGACAACATATACTTCGTTTTGCCTTCATTTACCGCTAATCCCATTTTTGCCGCTTCTGCCTCAATTCTCACAAAGACGCCATTGACATCACGCTGTGTTCTTCCCATTATATCAATATCATCGGCATACGCGAGAAGTTGAACAGACTTTTGGAAGATAGTGCCTCTGGGGTTAACGGTGGAGTTTTACACTATCTTCTCAAAAACGATGTTAAAAAATCGCTTGACAGTGCCATCGCCTTGTCTGAATCTTTTTTTGACATCGAAAAATTCCGTAAGCTCATTGCTAATCTTGATGGCGCAGCGTGAGTTCTTCATCGTCACAAGCGAACTAGCTTGGCAGGGATGCCAAAACTAGACATACATAGCTTTATACAGTTTGTCTCTGTAGTTGCTCGCGATTTGGCGCCAAATCGATACCCACCACCTTTTCATCGATTTTAAGGCCACGTATGACAGCATCTACAGAGACAAACTGTATAAAGCTATGTTAAGTTTTGGCATCCCTGCCAAGCTCTCGATTGTGCAAAATGGTTTTTTCCAGGATCTGCCGAAAAGTGAAAATTTGGTCGACGGTTGACTTTCCTTGTCTGAAGCCACATTGATAAGGACCAATTAGATTGTTGACGAAAGGCTTCAGACGTTCACATATTATGGCAGAGAGGATCGATCTTGTAGGCGATGTGAAGTAGACTGATTCCTCTGTAGTTGGCGCAGTTTAAAGGATCTCCCTTCTTCAGGATCGGACAAACAATGCTGAGGCTCCATTCATCGGGCATGCCGCCTATATAAAATGATTTGGTGCATGCTCCCTGCTGCTTTCAACAGCTTGGCACACCATCTGCTCCAGCGGTTTTGTTGGATTTAAGCTGTGATATTGCCTTTTTCACTTCTTTTAGGTCGGGTTCACGGAATTGTTGGCTATCATCGTGTCCGATGAAAGGCTCCTGCCTGACTGAGGGATTTTGTTCGTCATCGCCGTTATACAGTCTACAGAAGTGGTCTTTCCAAATCCCCAGCATTGGCTGCGATTCTACTATGATGTTCCCTTGTTTATCTCTGCAGGCATCGGTTTTTGCTCGATGACCTTGAGCCAGCTGTATTACCGTCCGATAAAACCTCTTAAATTTATACCTGCTGTTGACTCTCTCAACATCCTCGATCTGACGCTTCTCATGCTCCCTCTTTTTTCTCCTGATAAGCCGGCGTTCCTCTCTCCTCTTTTGCTCGTAGAGCTCGCGAGCAGCTCTTGTCCTTCTACGCAGCGCAATTTGTATGCCTCTTGCTTGGCTGCATAGGCCTGCCTGCATTTTTTGTCAAACCAGGGGTTTAGACATTACTGATACGTTTTGTCAAGGAGCTTGTAGAACTCGTCTTTGGTCGCATCCAAAAAGCCGCTGTTGTTACTCTCGGTAACAATTACCATAGTTTTTCATCCTCCTTTTGCCCGGTCCATCCCATCGAATATCTGGATAGCCGTAATGTCTGCTCTGTAGCAGTTGAGGTTCTCCGCTAGTTTATATGCAGAACGCGGTCTATTAAGGGACCTAACATTCCACGTACATATTCGAAATTCGTTGTTCTTAAAACATTTGGTTGGGTAGTCATCAGTGTATCCGTCCGATTCCGAGGACTGTTGTTGAAGTGGAAGTGAAGACGCTACCGTTGATTCCAATAAAATAATTTCTTTCGCTGCCGTTGGGAGTGCCTTAGTGATAACACTCCTTCATCGGGGGGTAATTAGAAGCAACAGCCTACTCCGCTTCGACCTGTCAACCATGGGAGGCCCTTTTGCGAAATTAAGTTTCGCAATCTGAGTTCAAATTTTACTGACCGAACTAATAAACTAAAGTTTGAAATGCATATTTCGAAAAACAACAAAATGAACGTTAAGACAGTTTTACAGACTTTCTTCGTCGTAATTTTACCCAAAAACATGAACTCTCAACCTCTCAGCAAAGTAATTACGATTTAATTATGCTTAAAAACCCTTTTTTTAAATATTCTAAACACTGAACATACTCAACTCTATGAAACATTAGACATAATCTACAAATTACAACGCAAAAATAAATAGTACGTATACGCCGTAGAACCCCAAACCAGATATACCCTTATATGAACCTTCTGTTCTTGGATCTTCCATCCACTTCAACGAACGTTCGTCATCTTTGATTAATGACGAAGTGTTTATTAAGTTTCTTACCGCTTTCTCTCGTCTTTTCGATATCTTAATGCCAAGTCGCAAAATTAAGACAATTAGGAGTCGCAAAATTAATCATCCACATAAAACCCACCAAACACATACAAAATTCAATATTATTGCCACAGGGTGTTTAAATGTATTCAAAATAGGCTAAAAATGTATCTCTATTTTTTTTATTTTTTTGTTTTTGTAGAATTTACACTCTGACATGCTCATACAGGTACATATCCTATTTCCAGTACTATTCACGTAGTTTTTTTTATATATTCTTAATCTTAAACAAAATAAATTAAATTCAATATTCAATGATAATCCAAAGTTTCACCTTAAGTAACGTAGTTTTCCACGTGCTTCAACCCCATCAACTTTAAAATAGATTTTGTATCCTTAAATTACATTTTAAAAAGTACCAACCTCAAAAATATGATTTTTGTTTATAATTTTGCAAAACTAAATGGAATCTTAAATGTTCCTTGTTACACCCTTATCCTATGCTCGATCCAAGGCCGAGTTGACATTGGCTTAGATTGACTGATTTGGGAATGTGAATTTTGTTTTCATTGTTTTCCATAATAAATTTTAGTACACACGACATATTTGTATTTGAATTGAGAAATAGATTTGGTTCTGCTTGCTTCCGCTTAGTTGATTCGTCAAGAAAAAGTTTTTAAGAAAATCCCATTTTTATTGTCATGTCCTTCAAGTTTTAAATATTTCGTTTTTTCTCATAAATTAGATGATTTTTAGTTGAACCAAAAAAAATAGAATATTTAAAAAAAAGCCAAAAAGAAAAGATAAAATTGATCTTCATCCAATCATTAATCTATAGTGCTTGCCGCGTTGTGAGGGCTGTGGTATATTCGATCGGTGCTTTCAATATCCACGCCGAGAATTGGAACGTGACTGTGGCTGTCAGTTTGCCCTCTTGCACAAGGCTGATGTAGAGAGCTAGCAACCAGCACATGATGGTGATGGTGCCGCTACACAGCACGCTGCCCCAGCTGCAGCACAACATCGCACAAAAAGTAGTGGCACTATCATCGCTGATGCTGTTGGTAGTAGTTGTGGCGATATTCATGTTGAGGATTCACGCGATCACCATTCTCAAATCCAATTGCAGCCGGATAGCTCACAACATAGTTTAAAGACAACACAATCAATGCCAAGTAGTCTAAGCCAAAGTCATCAGCAACAGCGTTACTATAAGCAATCATCGACGACAATGCAACAACGGTCTTCGGATGAGCAATTTGATGATTTCGATATGCTCGATCAGGAGGCCAAGCGGCAGATAATATTGAAGCGCCGTCGACTTTTCAGTCAATACAGACAGTACGAACAATGGCGGAAGAAGCAATTTAGTTACGATAGTTATCATTATCGTCCGCTGGTGAATGCTGCTGCTGCCGCCACAAAGCGACGACGTTTGTATCGTCGTCAGTATTCGTGTGTTGAACATAGTGAGGGCAGTCGCGATAGTCATGATTCGAAATATTATATTCCGAATGAAGGTGGATCGGTTGTAATGGCGAGAACGAAGACGAAGACGAGGGCAGCATCAGTGGCGGCGGCAACAGCCACCAAGGAGCACAGTACCAGCGAATCGAATAGTGTAAGTGTTATCCAGATGTGCCATCTCTATTCCGCACCAAATCACGAGCATTGTTTATAAATCCACACAAAAGCACACGCACTTAAAGAATCACCACCAACAAAGTTAAATAAATCTTCCACCTGTGTCCAAGAGTGTCCTTCATCATTGTGTCAGATATGTCCTGTCATTTTCATTCATTCAATAGCTATTTATGTTTTTAGATCGTTCACAGCTTCAGAGGCCTAATGTCGAAAAATGTTAAATACTGACAGAATAAGTCTCGAAGCAGCATCATCAACAATTGTCAATTGATCCCAGAATAGGAATATTTAAGCTTATTGTGTTGTTGCTTCTTTAGAACTTATGCAAAGCTTTTTAGTGCTTAAGGACTGTAATCTTGTGTTGATAAAACAAACAAAATCAAAAATTGATTTGATAAAGGAGTTCTTTAATCTTGTGACAGAAGACTAGCTCTTCCCAAAAACTTGTAATATGACAAAAAACATGAATCAGCTGTCTATTTACCACTTTGTTTATAAGAATGCATAGCTCTTTGCTGACAGGTGAACACAGACTTTTATGGCTGAAACACAAACACGCTTTAACTTTGGCTTTCCCTGACTTTTAAGGCTGAGTCATTAACACGCTTCAGCTTCGGCTTCGCCTGACGTTTACGAGTTTAGCCAAAGGAATTCCATGCATGCTATCACAACGAAGCTTTGACCTCACGTTTCGTACGTAATGCAACGTAATGTGGATACAAAAGGAAACTTTAGTGAAAATATGCTGAACATTTGCTTTATCTGACAGCTCAACAGTTGTAAAAAAAGTCAACAAATAAAATTCATTTGATGATGATGATGGAAGGAGAACTGTCATTTAAAGCAAACTCGAAGCAGGTGCATCGTAACGTAGACGAAGTTTTTGCAATGTAACGGGTAGAAATGTCAACATACGTGAATAACATTGCGTTCTGTCAGTAGATAGGTGGCAACTGTTGGGGTAACAAGCAGAGTCTCATAACAATTTGACAGCAGTAGTTTTCCCTACGCATTAAACCATCATTTCATTTGCGTTCATTACGAGTACTTAATATTAAAGCTCCTATAATTTCAGCCAAATTAACATCATTACGAAAGTTGTGGTTGTGTTACATTACAGACACTTTTGACTTTTGTGACAAAATGTTAAATTTACCCGAAAATCGATGCATGAAATGAGTTCTTCGTTTTACGAGGAAACTTTTAATTTATGACTTGGAGACAGATTATGTGGCAGATGTCCTTAAAAAAATAAAACGAGTATAATACCATAGATAACGGTTATCTTAAGGACTTTGTCATAAAAATGGTTTATTTATTAGCTATTAAGCATCTGACTGCATTGGCTCTTATATTTAATGGAAGAGAAAGTAAAATCGAAAAAGAAGTGTGGTGGAGTGGATAGCGTGACATCATGGCATGGACTTTGGGAATATGTGAACTTTACTGGATTTTCAAAGATTTAAAAATCTATTTAACTCCTTTTTCTCAATCTTTGTAGCAGTTTAAGCTGTTATCGAACCATTCGGTTATCAACTCGTACGAAAAGGGGCATTAAAGGTGAACTAACACCAGGATATAATCCAATTAAATTTGCTTAAGCTTTTTCCTATTTAAATCCAAAATTTATTAGCTATAAAATGCCACAAACGTTATACCATCTCCCCACCACAGCGGGATAGATTTAGCTTTTTTAATTAAGGCTTTTTCCCAGTTTCCCAGAGTTCAATAATTTGATTCCATTTTGAAATGGTTTTTTTTTTAAGTTTTTGTGTGTAGACTCATCAAATATAAATTGATTTTGATTAAATTATTTAATTGAAATCTACTTACGTTTAAATATTCCAGCTGAATCATTTATTGGATTGACTGAAATTTATTTTCATCGATAAACATAATTACCCATTGATTAAAGTAGATTAGCTTTGGGGGCTTGAAATGAGGATTTTTGGTTAAGGAGGATTTGGTAAAACAAATTACCGAAATACCTAATAATTTTTAGAATTCTACACTGGAAAACATGTTTTAAATTAAATTTATAAATGCAAAACTGTGTGCCTGTAGTCCTTTCCAGCTTAAGCCGCTTCATGTATTAACAGATCTTTGACACGTGGTTTTTGCTGGGAAATAAATCCGAGTCAAAAGCACTTTATCAGGGGAAGAGAGACCTTTTCCACGAATGCAAATTCCAGGAAAACGAAATTTATAAGAACTTTGTTACAACATCCTCACTGACAAAAACAGAGTTTTAAAAATTAATATTTTTGTTTTCAAAATAGGGTGTGGAAGCAGGTGGGTGACTTTTTACCAGAAAGGAGAGTGTTAGTGTATGCATATGCTTCATACCTGTTTTCGATAGATATACAGGAGACACTCTTAAACTTCATCCAAATAAAAAAATCTGTTTTCTAGACATTTATTTATTTTTGAAAGTAAGCGTGGTTTATACAAATACATTTTTGGAGTTTACTCCTTTAGAATCGATTCATATATAGACCCCGGTACACAAAAATTATGGATAGGAAAATCAAACATTGAAAAAAGCGTTATAAAAATTGACTACTAACGCTTTTTACTTGCGACATAAAGAATATATGGCAAGTATTGAATTCGTAAAAAAAAATTTTGAGGTAATGATGAGATATGACATTACGATGATAGAATTCGAAAAAAGTGGGTCCGGAGATTCCGACCGTCTGTCTGTCTGTCTGTCTGTCTGTCTGTAAACGCACCTACAGCCTTAACCACTGGCCCGATTGACTTCAAACTTAAAAATTAAAGGTTTGAGCGAATTCGCGTCGGTCGTTTTTTTGATTTCTTTTTTAAGATCAAAATTTAGGGTAGCCACCATACGTTTTTTTTGGCCAAAAACCAAAAGTTTCAATTTTCTCAAAAACTTCCTCGAAAATTTTTGTTTAAAACACTAATGTATTTTATGTAAAAAAAATATTTTTGTATTGCTTCAAAACGGTACCGGCCATAGAACCGTTTTTTGTTATCAGATTTTCCCAAAAAATAAAAGTCCGATCAGGGTAATTTTTTTTCTGAGTACGAATTAAATTTTTTGTATGAGTATTTGGAATATAGGAGCAAGTTCGTATGACCGATTCGATCGAGTACAGAAAAAATTGGGTGAAGAAATGGATTTTAAAGCGACAACTTATATCGCATTACAATTTGCTTCAAGAAATTAAGCTCTCGAATGATCGATGAAAATTACGCTTATTTGCTAAAATTAGTTACTCCGTTAATAAAACAAAAATACACTCATCTAAGAACTACAATCGAGAGACTTGCGGTAACTCTAAGGTTTCTTCCCACGGGAAGGAACTTCGCAGATTTTAAATATAGTGCAGTAATGGGAAAGTCTACGATTGGATTTGGTTATTTTTCCAGCATCCTGATTATCGACTCCTCAATACGGTTTTTTCCAATTTTTTTGTTCACAGCAACCATCCCTGAATAAAACTGTTTTTACCATGAAAATGTCAAAAATATCTGTTTGACCGTTTAGGAGTCCATTACGGACGTAAAAGCAAACAAACGTTTATATTCATAAAGATTTTTTATATTACTACGAATGCAATGAAAATGTACACTCGGGCGTATACGTGTTTTCTTATAGATTTTTTTATATTATATGGATTTGTTTAATTTTTTTGTGAGCCTTACGGGTTTTTGTATCAATTGGTATCTCCTTATTGGAGTTTATTGGAGTTTACTCCTTTAGAATCGATTCATATTTAGACCCCGGTATGAAAAAATTATGGATAGGAAAATCAAATATTGAAAAAAGCGTTATAAAAATTGACTACCAACGCTTTTTTTTTTAACTCTTAATAACTTTTAACCTACTGGATCGATTTAGATGAAATTTGGTAGTAAGGTAGACTAAAACCTGCGAAAGGGCATACGCAATAAAAGGGGTTGAAAAGGTCACAAAATGTTGAAATGTTAGGTCAAAGTTTGTATGGAGGTTGATTAGGTTAGAAGTTTAAAACTTATTTGTATGGCTTTTGACTAAACATAAATAAGTACGACATTCAAAGTGTAAAAAAAATGAACCGAGGGGGGGGTGAAAATAGGGGGTTTAAGTTTTAGTGCCATTTCGAATCCATTTTATTGAACAGACATTTCAACGTAGAACGGTGAAATTTTCACACATGATACAGAATTTCATGCTCCTCAATTTATTATACTATAATTATAACGGAAACTCATTAATATGGCCAATTAAGACATTTTCACATAAATTGGTATATATGTTTTAATCCTATAGACTGGTTGTTGAAATTTCCATATGTCTAATCTACATGAAATAACGGTGATTTTGATACCTCATTTGTAAGGATACGTTTCGTACAAGCCTCACAATCTCGATTTTAAAATAAATATAATTGCACACAAACGACCTGCTTGGTTCGTACAAAATGAAACATCGCCTGTGGGAGAATCCCGCTATGGCCAAAATTCGATCGGTGTTTTTCGATTAAAAGTATCCTAGCGTGCGTTCTAATAATCGGATTTTCAAGATTAAGATCTCTTAAGAAGCACAAGTCTTCAGACTTTAGTTAAATGTACAATTCAATGACATTCAATTCCATTTTATATGCAATAATGCATGATAAATGTGGGCCCAATTGAATTTTCATCATTAAATAATGAAAAGTTGATAAGAAATGTCACTGTTCTGAAAATCTAATGATGCAGTTTTGTAGTATTTTTTATTCTTTACAAAAACGTTTGTAGAAGTAACTAGTACATTGATTCACTCAAAAATACGAAAGAACGTTTTAAACAAAGTTGTTGACATTCATATTGCCTACCATTAGTATTTAGGTAATATACTTTATCAAATTATTATGATTAGATGTATGAGTATATGAATTCAATCCTTTGCGATATATATGTATATATTTTAGGCCGCGTTGATGAATTTTTAACCACTATTGTCATATTTTAGCCTGCTCCACAGCTGGTCTAATATTAACACAATTTTATTTAATTTTAATTGAATTCGCACACGGCCTTAAGATAATCATTCTTATTGAGTGAACTCCAGTCGCGCGTCGGAGCTGACACGTACATTTTTTTTTATTCTTTTTCAACACCTACCCTGAGGTCTACGCAAATATGCAAACAATTTCCCAATTTCCACTCAACAGGAACTTCAGATTGGTCAATAATCTCTTAATAAATATGCAATAAGACAAAGTCTTTTTTTAAATTACAGTTGAGTTTGCATTTAAATTTTTGGCACAAATGTTATGCAAACGTAACCGTCAAAGTACATTTCTAAAAACTTATTTTTGGATTCTTTCATTTATTTCTCTCGACCAAGGCTCGAAAATTCATGAAAATCTTTATTTCAGGCAAAAAAAAAACACACGAAATGATATGATTCCCATACACTGTCATTTCATATCATAATTTCAGTCATACCCAAAGAAAATTTTGATATTCATCATATTTATCATTTACAGCTACACACTATCATTTTTTTTCATTATTTCGGCGAAAATGATGAAAAAAATGCTAGTGTGTAGCTTACCCGATGGCCACACACGAATGCTAGCAAGTTGGCATACAATCGAATATTTTACTCACACATTCAAACTTTTAGTACTTGCTTTAGTACTGGCCAGTCAACTGGCTTGCGAATTTGTAAAGCCAGTAAACGACAAGTAGAAAGGCAGGTAATTTGACATTTCATTTACATTGAAAGATGGATGACACAAGCGGAAAAAATTTTGCCCAAAAGAGAATCAATTTGGGGTGTGAATTTTTTTATTTTCACACCCCAAATTCATTCTCTTTTGGGCAAAATTGTTTCCGCTCGCTTCGCTCGCGATCAAATCAAATCGATCATTAATTTTTTGCATCGGCTTCAACCTGAAATGAATCATTGAAATGCTTACAAAAATGTAGAACCACTACTTTTCCAAATAAAAGCACAGATAATAAATTTATACAGGCGTCTCATCCCTGCAGAAAAAAATGAAACATATTTTGCTCTTAACAGACAACGCCGTAACAGACAAGGAGCTTTTTGAAGCTTTTTTCCTTGCCTAAGTATTCATTTATGGGCAATGAGGCGAGTGAAAATAGATTTTTAATGCGTTAAGTGAATGCGTTAAAGCTTTTGGAAAAAGCTTTTTTGTTGGTAGCTTTCAGGCTCATATTTTACATTTCTCGCCATAAGGGTGAGACATCTGTATAAATTTATTATCTGTGATAAAAGGAAGCCTAAACAGCTCTGACAATTTTGTCGACAACTAATAAAGAAACGTGGTCCTATTTATTTCAATGTGTACTTATACAATACATACATAAAAGGATTTAAGTTTTTTGTTTATTTGTTTAGCATGAACGTTCGATGTTTCACTTTTTTTTCATTTGAGACTTTTGTCCCATAAAAAGTAAAATTTAATTGGGACTACTGACTGGCCATAGTGGGTTAATAATTCCTAAAACTATATCGGTAATTTTGAGTCTCCAGAGTGGCTCAGAAGTTCCGAAAACCATTTTCGTCACGAGTTTCCCTGCGCTAAGTTTCTAATCAAAACAGATAAAACAAATTAAGGCCCCACGGGCATTATTTTTAGGTTGCAATGGACATAAGACCGCAACCCTTGTAAGGGTCTAATTTCCATAAGAAATTGAAATAAGGCTCCATGCGGCTTTATTTCGTCGGACGTTATTTCACGTCACTATTTTTTTCACGTGTGGGTTTTATTTCCAATTAAAATTGGAATTAAAGCCCACCAAAAAAAGGAATTACCCCCCGTGGGTTTTAATTCCAAATCAAAAAAGGAATTAACACCCGCGGGGGTAAATTCCTTTTGTTATTGGAATTAACACCCGCGGGCGTTAATTCCATGGGCGTTAATGCACTGCACCTTCAATTACACCTATTCTACTCTTATTCCACAGGGTAACTAACCCATAAAATAAGAATAATTTTTTCTCGGAAGGGAAAAGTGACGTTAACCAAAAATTCCCTTTGGCGCCATATCCAATAAACTGACAGAAAAGGTGACGTGAAATAACGCCCGACGAAATAAGGCCCCATAGGGCTTTATTTCCATTTCTTATGGAAATAAGACCCCTACAAGGGTTGCGGTCTTATTTCCATTGCAACTTAGAAATAATGCCCGTGGGGCCTTATTTCGGTTTATCTGTTTTAATTAGAAAGTTGGCACAGGGAAACTCGTCACGAGATCAGAATTCCCGAAAATTGTTTTCGGAACTTTTGATCTACTATGGAGGGTCATAAGTGCCGACTTCGATTTAGGAATTATTAATCCACTATGGTGGGTCAATAGTCCCAATTAGGTTTTACTTTTAGTGGGACAAAAGTCCAAATAAAAAAAAAGTGAAACAACGAATGTTCATGCTAAAAAATAAATAGATAAAAACCGTAAGTTCCTGTATGTTGTATACTACACTACAAAAAAATCTTACAAATAATTGGGACCACGTTTCTTTATTAGCCATCGACAAAATGGTCAGAGCAATTCATTTTTCCAAACTGTTGAGGTTTCCTTTTATTTGGAAAAGCAACCACCACACATCCTGTATAATGCATAGAAAGATTTTTGCAAGAATTTCAATTTTTCATTTTCAGCATCCTTTTTCGACTGAGGATGAGGCTGATACGAAAAATTCAAGTTAGATTTGATTTAATTGCGAGCGAAGCGAGCGGAAAAATTTTTGCCCAAAAGAGAATCAATTTGAGGTGTGAAAATAAAAAAATTCGCGCGAATTTTTTTATTTTCACACCCCAAATTGATTCTCTTTTGGGCAAAATTTTTTCCGTTTGTGTCCATCCATCTTTCTGATGCAGCTTTTAATGTAATTGAAACAGTTTGGTTATTTTAGGTGATAGATAGTTGCAATAAGATGAAATTGGCTTCAAGTATAGTGCACTTGTAGAATACCGTACCCTCACAGAATTGTGTCATCCCAGAGTGCAGAAGAACGTTTGCATTGGATAATGTTTTCTTAACGTCACATAGACTTAAAGCACGCGGTATGTTTCAGCTTTATGCACAGAAAAAACCTTGAAAGTGTAATAAACTTATTTTATTGTTTTTTAAGGTCGGAAACCCTGAATTAGATTTCTGGACAAATAAACCAGCATAGTGGGTCAGTAGTCAAAAAATGAAATTCGGCTCTTATCATCCACAATAGTCGGCCATTGTTTTTATCTTCTGGAAATGCGGCCTTATTTCCATGTAAAATGTGGCCTTCCCAAGTAACAATTTAACTTCTATAAGGCTTAAGCGAAGCTATTTCATGATTTGTATCTTGCTTGTATGAAACCTTATACAAATACGTTTGGCGCAAGTTATGCAAGCCATTGATTCTTTAAATCAATTATGACAAGGCCTTATATCAATTGATTTAAAGAAGTAATAGCTTCTTGGAAGAAATATCTATAAGGTCTTATAACAGTTAATTTAAGGAAGCAATAGCTTCTTTCAAGAATTGCGAATAAGACCTTACAACAGCTCGATACAGAAAACAATAGTTTCCTTGAAACGGTAAAGATAAGGCCTTATGCAAGTTATTGCAAAAGTAGAGAAAAAATTATTTTCAACATGAAATTATTTTTCTTTTGCGATCCTCTGTTGTTTGCTGCTTTTATTTCTGATGTGACCATGGGCATTCGGTTATTTTTATCATTAATTATATTTGTTTGTACAATGAGAATAAATATTAGAGTTTACCTATGGGATTTGAACTCGAGACCCTCCGCTTATCAGTCGACCATTCATCCACTGCGCTATTGCGACCTCTTTGTTATGAGTAGCAAACTTGAAAATAGTTGTTGCAACTCATTTCTCTCAAACTTTATGGCACAAAATGTATAATGTTACTAAATTGAATAATAAGAAAGTTGTGGATTAAAGGGTGTCCATCCATCCAGATTAGATACAGATAGCTTTATTGGAAACTGACTTGAACACATAAAATGCATAAAATATCTACTCTTCTCTAAAGTTGATTCAAAAAGTAGTGAAATTATATATAGTTTTAATTTATTTCTTAGAAAACAAAATTGATCAATTACCATCAATTCAGGTGATAACCTTACATACGATACCACACTTTTTGCTTGAGACATCATGAGAATAATAGCCTTTCCATTCAATAACAAAAAAAAAAAAAAAAGAACATGCCATGAGATTTGAACTCGGATAACTTGACATTCCTAAGAGTGTCCGCTTTCTTAAGTGAGCAATAATTATCATAAGGAAACCAGAGTACGCATGTATTGAAATGAACAATCAAAAAACAATCACACATACATACGCGAAGTAACAAGATTGACATTTCGTTTGTTATAATTTGCACAAGGAGGCCTTATTTGTGTTATCAATTGCAGATTGTTATTAGGAAACAAATAAAAGGCCTTATACTAGCTATTTTAAATGTGCTTTCACGAGGAAGCAAAGCGAGGCCTTATGTGATTTCGGTAAATCAATCTCGTGCAAGCAGTTTGTTATAATTTGCACAAGGAGGCCTTACCTGTGTTATCAATTGCAGATTGTTATTAGGAAACAAATAAAAGGCCTTATACTAGCTATTTTAAATGTGCTTTCACGAGGAAGCAAAGCGAGGCCTTATGTGATTTCGGTAAATCAATCTCGTGCAAGCAGTTTGTTATAATTTGCACAAGGAGGCCTTACCTGTGTTATCAATTGCAGATTGTTATTAGGAAACAAATAAAAGGCCTTATACTAGCTATTTTAAATGTGCTTTCACGAGGAAGCAAAGCGAGGCCTTATGTGATTTCGGTAAATCAATCTCGTGCAAGCAGTTTGTTATAATTTGCACAAGGAGGCCTTACCTGTGTTATCAATTGCAGATTGTTATTAGGAAACAAATAAAAGGCCTTATACTAGCTATTTTAAATGTGCTTTCACAAGGAAGCAAAGCGAAGGCCTTATGTGATTTCGGTAAATCAATCTCGTGCAAGAAGTTTGTTATAATTTGCACAAGGAGGCCTTATCTTTGTTATCAAATTGCAGACTGTTATAAGTAAATTACAAAAGGTCTTATTTAAGTAAAATAAAAACAATCATCCTTAAATAAGTCTTAAAATAACACTATGGAAGCTATTGCTTCTAAATATTCAGGAATCTGACCTTATACAAGATAAATTGTTACTTGGGTTATTTCCACAATTCAATTGAAATAAGGCCTGTCGGGTGTTATTTCGTTTTCTTCATGGAAATAAAGCCGCATTTAAGGTGGGGCCTTATTTCGTCGGGCGTTATTTCACGTCACCGACAGAAAAATGTTTTTTTTATTCCTCCCTTAAACCACTCTAAACGGTGGAATAAGCTAGTAAACGTCAGTTAAGAGAAGTTTTATTCAATTAACAGCATTTTCCATTCAATACACAGAAGACATAAATCGTAAAAAATATCGATTCTAGAAATTTTGGGAAAAAAGTAAAAAGAAAATTTAAACCGAAAAACGAAAATAAACTATAAGCTACACGAAAACTGCAAACTTAAGATATGATAGATATGTATTCTATATCTGAGTTTCATATTTTTTAGAAGCATTAATCTTTATTTATTTGATCAATCTCTATTTCTATTGTTAAAAAAAACACACACATGCAATATTCAAGTGCAGTGCAATGCACGTTGGATGTGCAATGTGCAAACGTTAAAACAAAACAGCACAATATTCTAATAGATGTGATTTATCCCCGTCATGTATTGGATGCTTTTAAAAGGTCACAAACGAAATTTATTGGTTAGTTTGTATTCAAAAATAATATCGACATACCAAACGAGTATATCGTCCCCTTATCCAAAAAAAAATTCTATATTTATGTCAAAACTTTCAAAGCTCAATGTCTGAAACAGATAACTAAGAGTTATTTAGTCTCATAATCATGGTTGCTATTTTATGAACAGTTCCTTTAAATTAAGGAATTAAGATATCAGCAGCATGTTATTAAATTATGATCCCAATTGTGAAATCATTTTTCTTCTCCTCTTTTTTTTGTGCACGTTTACTGGTCGTTCTCTGGGGCAGAAAGGATATTCTCTATTAAATTTATTTATCCAAGTTTCATTACCCACTGTGTAGTCGATAATAAAGGTCCTGCCAAGAGAGAAATTTATTTCTATTAAGTTCTTTTACACACCGATGGGACAAGTTGATAAGGTTACAAGAAATGAAATAAATGAACTTTTTAACACCAATATCCGAAGAATTAATTTTGCTCTTATCGTCAATAAGAGAGTATCTTTTGAGTTTGGGTTTAAGGACTTCAAAATGTGTTGTCCTCACTCAATTTACTTATAAATGGAAAGCTTCTTCATTGGAATAATTTGCTTGGAATCACCTTATGAAAATGAAAATGTGTGTGTCACATTTCTAGTTTTCGAGATTCTGAGAAGACATCAAAAGCTAATGAAAATAATAAGTTCTACAAAAACGGAGTATGTTCAGCTAACTGTTATTTTTGGGGAGCTCATAAACTCAGAAGCATTAAATCGTTTAAGAAAATGTTGTTTTTATGTTAACAAGCTGCACTTAAAACACAAACAAAACGATAACAAGGTGTCTCAAAGGAATGTATGTCTGATACGTAATGTATGAAAGGCTTTAGGTTAGGTTAGGTGATAAGGGGTGTGCACAGCGTGAAACTGTTGCATGCACGGGGTGATCCCCTATTAAAATAAAAAATAGCATCGATGCTCTTCAAAATTGCCGATTAACTTAGACTGGCTCGTTAATGAATCAGCCTGTGCTATCTATAAATTTCTTCATGTTTGCCATTGAGACCTGTGCTAGATCATCCAGTTCCCCAACAAAACTTTTCCCGAGATGACGGTTTCGGTTAGTTTTGAGGTTCGGACAGTAACAGATCAGGTGTTTAGTGGTTTCTATTTCCTCCTCATCCTGACAGCTCATACAGAAATCGGGTGCCAATGCCCCTATCTTGTGGGCCATTGTGCCAATAGCGCAATGACCCATTAGTACACCTATCAAGATTTTAATGTTCCTTTTACTCAGCGATAGAATATACCGAGTTTCCTTTTCATTTGTGTTAGGCTTAAAATTCTAGAGATTACACAATCGTCCCTGGATTTCCAGGAGTTTTTGATTTTCTCTTTTGATTTAAGGTCTATCTTCCTCTTGAGTACCCCAATCGGGACGAGTGGTCCCCTATCTAAACGGTCGCTACTACTTATATCTGCTTTTGACCCTTTCCTGTCTAGTTCATCTACTATTTCACTCCCTTCTATATTAAATATTACTATGTCTGTCCAGGAACCCAGCAGAGCTTAATCTGGTTAGTGTGGCAGATTCTATTTAATTCCTTCCTACAGTTTAAGACTGC
The DNA here is from genome assembly GCA_943590905.1 of Sphaerophoria taeniata. Taxonomy (NCBI): domain Eukaryota; kingdom Metazoa; phylum Arthropoda; class Insecta; order Diptera; family Syrphidae; genus Sphaerophoria; species Sphaerophoria taeniata. The sequence continues at coordinate 10,288,040 of OX016540.1, read as the reverse complement.
CTTTGATCTTATGGTCTCACTGGCTAAGGCTTTGATAGCAGCCTGGCTGTCCACGAAAAAAGGAATCTCCGATGAGCTTAGCTTTTCATGATGTGCCAATTCAGCTGCTTTTTCAATGGCAAAGATCTCGGCCTGACAGACACTACAGTCAGCTGGGAGTTTATACGACTCTCTGATGTTGAGAGATTGGCAAAACACTCCAGCACCTGTTCCTGATTCCATTTTTGAACCGTCAGTGTAGAAAGGGATACCCTGTTTACTTATAAGTGAATTAGGATCCCAACCCCGTACTTGTGGTATGCAAATAGAAAAGTTCCTATCGAAATCTAGTAAGGGGGAATGTAATCGGTGGTCTCCATCAGTCTTGGAATCTCATATCTTTGTAAGATTGACCCGTGTCCATAAGTGCTGTGCTTCCAAAAACTCAGTTCTTTTAAACGAATTGCAGTTTTGGCTGCCGTGCACCTTATGAACTCATCCAGAGCCGGGAGATCCAAGATCATTTCCAATCCAGCTCCAGCTTGTGGTGTGGATCTCTGAGCGCCTGTATATACAGGCTAGTCTCTGTACCTTACTCAGGTTCTTGAGATAGCTTAATTTTTCCACCGCTTTCCACCATACAATAGAGCCATAGGTAAGAATGGGTCTGACAATCGCTGTTTACATCCATTGGATGACTTGCGGTCGCCCCAACGTACCCCAACGTACACCGAAGGTCTTTTTGCATGTGTAGAATGCACATAGTACTTTTTTTCATTCTTTCCTCAGTATTACGCTTCCATGTAAGCTTGGGGCCAAGGATTACTCCTAGAAATTTAGCTTCCTTAGAAAGTTTTAGAGGAATACCATTTAGTTTAGGAGGGTTGAAGCCCTGCAGTTTCCGTTTTTTCGTGAACAAAACTAGCTGTGTCTTGGTGGGGTTGACCCCGAGACCGTTCTTAGAAAGGCTTTAATTAACAAAGAATGGAAGTTTCCCCGAAACACCTTGTTAATATTCTCACAAAATCATGTTTCGTGTGTGAAATCCATTTGCATTATAAAACAACCTTCTGAAAATTAATCATAAAAAATCTTCTCTCGAATAAAAATCGCTTTTATTGCATTGTGTAGCAATAAAATATTTTCATGGTATCGGGAGGTTTCTTCGTGTGAGAGTCACAGAGTGAACAATAGCAAAGCAAAATTTTATGGCACCCCAGGTGGAAAAAACTTAATCTCCACTAAAAATAAGAAATTATATTCCGAAAATCCATCAAAATAAAACCAAACAATAACATTTGTCCAAATAGATATTATTCATCTTTAAATTTCAAAAATAAACATTTGGCTCACTAAATCTGCAATCCAGGAGAGTTCCTCTCAATTTCAATTATTTACAGATAAGGATTTTCATGGTCTACTTGACATTGTCCCTACCCCTAAGACACAAACTCTCAGCTGAAAAAGAAAACTACTCACTTCCACCCCCACTTATAAGACATTACCGACTTACTGTCGTTCGGTCTTCGGTCCGTGAGTAAGGTACGGAATAATTTTAAATTTCAACAAGCTATCGGCATTGGAATATGAAAAACGAGAAGAAGGAAACAAAGACATCAAGTATCCTCACAAAATGATGGAGAACATCCTTAAAACAAAACAAAAATCTCTCCTTCACTTCAATTCGAAAAGAATACCCTCCAATGTTTTTGTTTTTGCCTTCTTTTGTATTCCGTTGAAGGATATTAAATTTTCGTGTAAGTCCTTATCGTCTTTGCTGTAGACCAACAAAAAAAAATGCTTATGCTTTTATTTTGTTGTTGAGTTTTTAATAAGCAGTTTTTGTTATTGAATGTGTTAACCTGAAGGTCACAGAGCCTGGGAATCTTTTTTTTTATAAAAGAGCTGACTGTCGGGAAAATTAATATGTAAATTAATTTTAAAGGTAAAATCTTTGTCAAGGGTTAAATAGCACAAACGTTTATGTCACAAAAATCGTTTAAAGGGTTTTTGGTCTAAACAGGGGTAGGGTGGTCAATGTTTGTTTTAATTTTAGAATTAATAGAGTGTGAATCTGACAGTTGATCAGAAATGTCTCCATAACTACACTGCTTAATGCTTATGCCTGTCGGGAGGAGTTGTAAAAAGAAGTCAAATCTATATTATGGCTGAAACACAAACACGCTTTAGCCTCGTCTTCGTTAACGTTACAATGCACTCACTTCGAGTTGTTTTGAATCACATTTCTCCCTCCATCATCTTCATCCCTCCAAAAACAAATGGATTTTGTTTGTTGTCTTTGTTGCTGTTGAGATGTCGGACAGAGCAAATATTCAGCATATTTGAACTAGAACTTTGGTTTGGAGTAACATAACGTAACATTACGTCCGAATCGTGAGGTTGCAGCTTCACTATAGCCGTGTTTTATTGGGAACTTAGCTCAGCTCAGTAATAGAAATTACACGTCAAACAACAACAACAACCGAAAACTGAGTAAAAATAAGTTAGGAATTTTAGTTAGGAATTGTCTGAGGATAAGGTTCCAGCAATATTCGACACTTGAGTTTTTCGTTGTGTTTTTCGCTTATTGTTTGGTTGAGTTTTCGCATTTGATATAATCAAATGTCAAAACCTTTTGGATGAAAATAGTTTTTCACCATAGAAAACTCATGTAAAAAAAACTTGCTTTCAGATAGGTCTCAAGATGGCATGGCGTTTGAAAGGTTACGATATCTGATATTCTGGTGAATATAAGGTCGCCATTTTGTCAAAATGTCTACTCTATGTAAAAAAAAAAAATGGCTTTCTCTACCTCTAACTAGATGGCGACACTTTTTGATAGTACCTATCAAATTTATATACAAAGGGTGAACGAAACTCAGTCTAAAACTGACTATAGCGTTTTATTGGAATTTCTATTACTGAGCCCAATAAAACACGACTTATGATACATGGAATGGCTGAACTCGTAAAGGTCAGGCGAAGACAAAGCTAAATCGTGTCTATCTTTCAGCCATTATTTCACTTTACCATATTCTTAGGACCAGTCTTTCAGCGCGATATTCAACCGAAGTAAGAGTCAACTCTGTGTTTATTCTTTGTTTCATTTTTTCAGTTATGTAAACTAAGAGTTAGCTCATGAAATTATGGGAGCAAAATGAAAATTTTGTTGGGGGCATAACCCCCATTTATTTCGCTTAGTTCAAGCTATAAGTAAATCTTAAGAATTAACTTTAATCTCAACTTATAAGTTATGACTGTGAGTGGGTGCTGACATTATAATCAAATAAATTTTAATTCAAACTGACCGAACGAAGCATACGTGTCAGAGGTTCATTAAAGCCGAAGGAGGACACCATACCTAAATAGAAGAGTCGGGGGTTTCTCAGTTAACTAGTATTAGTGTTGAAAGAAATCGAGTTATAAAGAGAGGAGCAGTCAACACAGCCAGTGAGAAGCCGCAATTTCTCTACGTTAAGGTAACGAATTGAGATTGATCAGTTGGTAGCGGTCACGATATGGGGGTAAGATCAGGGGATTTTCCCAGGGAAGGTGTTGAATTCAAAACGAAGGAATCTTCATTGGATGTTTTTAGGGTTCCGTACACAGAGTGTAAACGAAACCCTTATAACATCACTTCGTTTTCTGTTCATTCGTCTTTCACAAGCGATTTCTTTGAATCTGTTAAGCCGATTGCAATGAAATTTGGTACACATATTTTAGTATTCAGTAGTAATCTAAAAATGTTATTTTAATGTTTTTAAGATAAATAGTTTCCAAGTTATTAAAGAGAAAAGATAAAAAAATACAAAAATGACCATTCTCCCCACTGATCTACAAAACTACTGGGCCTAAAATTATGAAAAAGATACTGAGAATAGGTCTCAACCTGTAGATTAAAAAAAAGCAAATAAGAAATCTGTACTGTTACATATAACACAGATATGACTTAATATTTGGAGTAACTTTTTAATTTTTGACTCAACTTTACAATTTATTTCCTCCAAAACCGTTATACCGATTGAGTTAAAAGTTGGCCAATATATCAACGTGTTAAGTAGAAATACAATCATATTTTTTTATATTTAAAAAAAAAACAGTTTTGTAGTTATATAAGAAAATATGGAAAAATAGGCAAAAATGTCAAAAACAGGCCATTCCCCCCCCCCTAATCTCCGAAACTACTGGACCTAAAATTCTTTAAAAAAAATTGAAATATAGGTCTATAACATGAATATTACCGGAAAAGTGATAAGAAGTCACAGTCATTTATATAATATGCAAAATTTTTCAATATACTTATTTCCAATTTCATTAAATTTTAAAACCATTTTCTTGAACAGGTGGTAACCCTATTGACTTCAAATAAAGAACAATCATTCATTAATTGCCTGCAATGACAAACATATTTTTTTGGTATTTTTAAGACAAATAGTTTTGAAATTATTCAAGAAAACATAACAAAAAAGGCCGAAAATGCAAATAACTAAACTTTACCCTCTCCTCATCACCAAAAAGGGTTTTGCCCCCCCCCCCTTTACACTCTTTTATGGGATTTTCTTTTGTTGTATTGATTTTGTACTTTAAGTGTTGTGAATAAAATTTTCGTACCGTTCCACCGGATTTGAACCTGGATCACTTCACTCAAATGCCAGACGTCCAGGCGCGGATTCAGAGGGGGGTCACGGGGGTCATGACCCCCCCCCCCAAACAGGCTGTATTTAAAAAAAAAAAACTGAACCAATATTTTGCAAACCGAATAAAAAAACAAACGAACAAAACCTAGTTTTTGCAAACTAAAAAAGCGGGAACTAACCAAACGATCACAATTAAGTTACTCTTTTGCCCTTTGAAAAAAAAATAGAATAAAAAAAAAGGCTTAATCAACAATTTTTTTACACAATACTGACATTTATTATTATTTTTCTATATTTGGATTGTAGCTATAGTTGATACCTAGCTAGCTGTTTACAATCTGTTTACAAGTTCCAACCAAAAGCATAATTTATAACACAAAATGCAATCTTCTATTTAGTTTCGCATATCTGTTAATGATCGCATCGTTGTCTAATTCGATGTCACGATTGATGTGTAGCAATGCAAGCCCGGTGAGTCTGTCTTAACCAAGTTTTGAAGCGATAGAGAGTTGAAAAACTAATTTCTGCAGTGGCTCCTAGCCCTGTCTCGTTCGTGATTGATTCGTTCATCTCGTTCAATACAAGATAGAATCGGTCTTTTTCCATGTCGTTTCGTTTGTTCAATCAAAAACGAACGAAACATATTAAAAAGAAATGTTTCGTTCATTCCATTCAGTAATCAGTCACATTTTGAAGTAGAACACTTCTTGTTCTTTATTGAGAGATGAGAGCGAACTTCAATATTGGAAAGAATTCTTTATGGTACCATCATACTATTAAGTTTACTTTGAGAAAAATTAATACTGAAAAATTAAAAAGAAATTGCAATTTTTTCCCCATTTTTTCCTCATCGGTTATAGCGAACATTTTAATTTTTTTCAAAAATCGTCAAACAAACCTAGCAAAAACATGGAACAATTGTAAAAAGAACCATAGAAAAGGAGAGCAAAGTGCAAAATAATAATTATTGATTGAAAAATGGAACGATCCCAAAAATGAGCAATTGAAAAAGAGAAATGATTGGAAAAATGAACGATTTGAAAGATTGAATCTTTGAAATGAACGAGATGTGAACGATTGAATCTTTGAAAATGAACGATTGACACAGGTCTAGTGGCTCCAGTAACAGAGAGCGTTTCCAAAATCGTAAGCAGTGTATTAATAGCCGGATAAATTACCATCACACCATCAAGGGCGAGAGGAACCGAATCTGGGAGTCCACCGTCGTTTTCAACAATTCGGTTCATTTTAGCTACCCACAACTCAAATTTGGCAATAACGCTCGAAGGGAGAGAGTTGAGAAGCTTCTGGTACGTTTTTGCTACAAGCTAACCTTCTTCAATGTCCTCCGCTGTATAGGAAGTCCGAGGCAGAAACACTCTAAACCCAAAAAGCTTTATCACGTCTGGAGAGAGCCTTTCGTTGAGGTCCGTCACAACGTTGTCCAACAGAGGAATGTAAATTGCTCTCCGGAAATATTCCTCTGGGGTTTGATATTTGATTCTGTTGGTGGTTACCTCGATGTTTTTGACGAGAAACAATGCGTGGTACTTTCAACTCCACATCCAACTGTGTTGCGAGATTTTCAGTTTCAGAAAATAGCTTATTTCGTCGTGCATAATTTCACGCCACCGCTATTGATACTTCCTTTAATTGATACTTCTTATAATTGATTGAAATTTTTTATTTCTCACTAACTACTTGTTTAATTATGGCACTTAAACATTTAATTTAATACCACAATCAAAACCTTAAACCTTAAACCTTATGACAAAATGGCTCTGAAAAAATATTTAATTGGGTGCTTAAAACAAAGAAACGGTGGTTCGGGAAGCTTCTTTATATTTTTCTGTCAAATTTGATTTATTCATTCGAAAGTGTATTGAATAAAAGCAAACACATTACTTTGTTTTTATTTCTTCAAAAACGTATGGAAAAATTAATTTTGCTCATAACTTCTGAATAGGTGAATTTATGAAAAATGTCTAACCGGTTAAATCTTCCCTGCTTTATTTATTTGATTATTCTTGTTATTTTTGATTTTTTTCTATCCTGTGACCCAATCCGGACTAAAATTCTAGATCCGCGCCTGCAGACGTCGCTAACGATTCGACCACGGGCCCTAATGTACTAAACTAGTACAGTTTGAATACCATTATAATTTTTTGAAAATTTGTATGCCCTCATCCAAAATATAAAACATTTGTCACAAGACAATAGATGTGTGGTGTTAGCTAGATAGTAGAGTACTCGCCTGATGCTCTTGATGTGCCTGGTTCGAATCTTGTCGGGGGACTGCTTTTCTTTTTTTTTTGTATTCGTATTACAATGAGACTTAATTTTTATTATAAGTTTAACTCTTGTTTGGTATATAAGAAGAGACAACCTATTCGAGTTATAATTAGTTTTTTTTTATTGTTGAATATTGCAATAAAATCAATTGTTTATTTGCTGACGAAAAAATAAAGTTCCTTATTCCTTTTTTACTGCGGTGTTTCGTTTTGTTTGCCGATGGCCAAAATTTTTGTTTCTTTTTAGGGTTCTTACACAGGTGAAAACGAAAACCTATAAGATCAGTTCGGTTTCCTTTTATTTGTTTCACAAGCGATTTCTTAGAATCTGCTAAGCTGATAGCAATTAAATTTGGTTCACATTTTCAAGATAAAAGTGATCCGAAAATGCTGCTACCAGATTTTTAAGATACACAGTTTCGAAGTGATTGAAGGAAATAGGCAGAAAGACTATTCAAATTATTTTCCAAGAAAATGTTTGGTTTCAAATCTTAATCCTTGTATAAAAAATCATTCAAAACTGAAAGAAAGTAGGGTCGGATAAAATCAAGTACGGAACCCTCCTCGAGCGAGTTTATCTCGCACTTGTCCACTTTTTTTTATCCTTGATATATGTATGCATTTCCTTATAAGGTGACCAAACCTGAGAGAGCGGACAAACGTCATGTCAAGGGATCGGGTCACGGTTGGCCATCGTTTAACAAAACCTAAGTTAAAGTTCACGGTCTTATTAAATCCCCAAATCTCGTACTATCTGCACGGGATGACGGATGAAGATAGTAAACACGGGGAATTGTTTTAATGCGTTTACGTGAAATGTTCATTGTATGACATTTGCTAATGTTGAGTTCTAAGTAACTTTTGGTACACCAGGTTGAGAAGTTTTCGAGATGAATTTTATCTTCACGTGCTGCATTGCTGCAATGTACCTGAAAAATTTAGTATCGTCAGCGTTAAGAGATATTTGACCATGTCAATGGTTAGTTGTAAGGATAAAGAGGAGAGGGCCTTAATGAATACCTTGGGGTACACCAGAAGTGGCTAGAATAGGATTGGAGCGAGCGGATCTAAACCGGGCATAATATTAACGATTCTCAAAGTATGAAGTAATCCATTTCAGGAAAAGGGGTTCAAAGCCTAAAAAAGAGAGTTTAAAGACTATAAGGTTATGAGAAATTTTGTCAAACGCTTTACTGAAGTCCGTGGAGACCATATCAATTTCATTCCCGTTTTCTAATGCTCTAAGAATGAATGAAACAAATTCTATAAGATTTGTGGTGGTGGATCTGTTTTTTTTTTTTTTAAGAAACCAAGCTGAACTGGGCTAGTTAAGGACCTGCATCGGAAACTAAGGAATTCGAATAAAATGCTTTCAAAAAATCTAGCAATTGGTCGACAGTTTTTCACTTCACTTTTTGGCCCCTTTTTGTGAACTGGTGTTTTTTAAGAAAGATGTTTTCCATATTTTAGGAAATGTTCCTTGAGTTAAGGATAAGTGAAAAATGTTTGACAGGAAGACCATCAAGGAGTGAACTCATCATTTAGTTGAGAAAATTTGTTTTCAATAGTCGATGGAGCCGATTGCATAGGGTTAGAATGGACCCAGCGAAAAATTCGGTAAATACTCAAAATACTTATGTAATCTGGCTTAAACGAGTCTTAAGAGAATTAATCTTCAAAATTTTGCGGGGCGATAGGACAGGGTGTCTACGATATGGGTTTTGGGATTCCGAAACCCGAAAAGACTGACTCGCCGGAACCAGAATATCCGGTAAACTGGGTAGTGGCATCTCCGGCTACGCTCGTTTTTAATCAGGGCTGGTTCGTACCCTTCCACCAGACCTTACCTCGCCACAAAAACATAAACTCATAATGCCACTTAACTACCCTGCTACATTTATTCCTTTCACATTCGATGGGATCCGAATTTATTTGCATTGAGATCAATTCAGATGGGGCTTTCTCTGCTCCCAGATCCGATTTAGCAGACTTTGATGCCTCCGAATCGAGAATTTATGCCCTTTGGTGTAATGCCGAAGGTGAACTCAGCATTTCGAATTTCCCACACAGTTGCCGCTACAAAAATATGTTGCAAAGTAGTTAGCTGTAATTAAATTATCGTTGGAAGTTTCATCATTGAAGGACTAGGAGGATGGATAACCATCTGCCTATCTTTTGTGATTAACGAACTGAAAGAAGGATTCCTACAGATGAGTTGGAAGTAGGTAGGTATCAATTGTAACTATTTGACACAATGCGTTTAAGAACGACCTGATGTCGTTATTTTCGTTACGAATCGTCACTATTTGTATTTGAGAACGCACTTCTGACTTCGTTCTCTCTGTTTGGTGCTTTTTGAATGATTTAATTCAACTTTTTTGACATTTGGAATAAAAATTCAACATTTAAGCTTTTTTTTCTAAGAAAAGTAATGCCAAACTGCTGGTAAAAAAGACATACACTTCACCTGAAAGTCAAAGTACCTGTACATAAATTGCTTCTACTTCTTTTTCACGTACCTGTATTGATGCACAAACTCACGCTTTTTCCTTTTTCACTTCACAAACAAACCATAAATTGCAATACACACAAATTTCAAGAACACACGTTAAGATCCACACCCGTTTTTAAGGTCCGTTCTGTCGATGTTAATTTAAGAAAAAGTTTGATGTCATTTTAGAAACAAACAAATTGAAAACGTACCCTTAATTAGATAGATCAAACCAAAAAAAAATGTAAATAAAAAATTGATTAAATTACAAGCGGACAAAATTGGTTTTTGATTTCATTCCAGTTTGATGGCGCAGATTGTGGAGCTTTAACATATCAGCCACTTCACTTGAACAGCCGTGTAAGTTTTTTTTCTCCTCTCCATAAACTACCCCCATTTCCGTATCCTGTGCAGTCGTCTATCAGAAAAAAATGCTATGCCTGCTCGTAGATATGTTAGAGTTCCAACAATGATTCAATTTTATTTTGTTTCTTCTCTTCTTCTTTTTGAACATTATTTTTTGTGTCTTGAATAGTTTCTCCTCTCAAACTCTATTGTATCGTCTCTACAATCTTTACTGCATCAATAATGATTTTAATGTTTAATTTGGAACACAAACATTCTTGCAGCACTTCCATCTTCTTCAGGATGAACCGTCTACCATCATTGCGGAACGTTGCACAAGGAGTCGAATTAATTCCGCTATATTTGTCTCATCCGAGGGACGGGGATTCAATTCAATTGAATTTCTCCGGAGACATGGCTCGCAAAGTGTACTTTGCAGAAAGGCGCGAAGTGCCGAGAACATCACCGACAACGACCGAAAGGTAAGCAGAATCACAGATAGTCAAAGTTTTATGTTAAGTTTGTCCCTTAAGTGGAAACCATACCATTTATATGAACCGTTCATAAAAACATACCATTTCCTTTAATTTATTTCCGACAGAAGAGCTTCTCCGAGAATAGACACTGGCGCAGAGATGAGGCTGAAGCAAAGGCATCTGGGGATAGCAAAGGAGACAGAAATGTCAGGGACAACGGTGACACAGCAGAAGCAATAGAACTTAATGATGTTAGACCTGCTGTTCAAAGAAACATTAGTGGTGAGGGAAATCATGAAACCACTACCCAATGCACGGCAATGTCATGCCATTCGGCGACGGCAGTAACCACGGCTAATGTCATTGTGGGTAGCATCTCCATCGAAACACCGCCATCACATCTCAAAGATGACATTACCGTGATGAAGAGCCAACAATCACAAGAGGATTCGACACCAGCCGAGTCAGGATCCGGTGAGGACCATAAGCAATCGGTTAATGGAATAGTGTCAATTCCTGTACCCATAGTTGCAGCAGTGACGGCTCCAGTGACAGTAGTGCCAGCACCAACAACAACATCATCACGTCCACGAAAACTCGTCCATCAACGGTCTTCAAATGCGTCCGGCAATTACAGTCAATCCTCACCAGGTGGCTCGCCCCATCATAGTACCAAAAATTTAAGTTTGAAAAACGTCAAACAGCGAATTATAGCTTTGCCGATGGTTTCGGTGTCGGGACCATCACCACCGCACGACAAGGACTATTTGTAACATTTACCATCAGAGACGTTCATTTAAAATACAATACATTAGTTGTAAACTCTTTTAAAAGTACATTATCATACAAAAGTAGTTGTAATCTGAATTGACCAAGGGTTGCCATTGCACATTTTAGCTGTAGGAATAGGAGTTTTAAGCAAGGTTTTGTATGTCATGTTGGTTGGGCAGAGTTTTCTCTCGCCAGTCAATCAAAAAATGAATGTCTCTGAGTAACATTTGGATTAGGATTTTTTACAAACGACAGTAAAAAGTAGTAGATGTAGGAAAATAGTACATTATACCCAGCTTTAACTTTTTCTTTGAAATTTTCAACACAGAGCTTCTGAAACCTTAAATTTCTCGGTAGATTCGGACCATTATTTAACTTATCGCGACCCAAATGTAATGTTTAATGTTTTGTATAGCAAACAACTAGGGAAACGATTTTTAGATTTTAAGTGAAAATTAATTATAAGTCAATTATTTTTTATTTTGTACGTGTAGTTGCAAAAATACATATTAAACGCGTTAAATAACGTGTTTATTTGTAAATAAGATAGTTTTAAAGTTTCGATATATTTTTCTCTAGGGATCTCAAATCTTAAGTTCAATTTTTTTAATTCAAATTTTAAATCTTACAAACTGCTACAAAGTCAAATTTAGGCCGTGGGGGAATTGCGTTAAAACTTGACGTTTTGTTAAAATTTGACGTTTGGTATGTTTGAACAAATAGTATGTGACAGTTTATCCCTTTACTGCAAAAACATCATATGCAGTGAGCAACATGGCTTTATGCAAAGGAGATCAACTGTCACAAACCTTCTTGCCTTTATGCATAAATGTTTGAACAGTTTAGAACATGGAATGGAAACTGACTGTGTATACACTGACTTTTCAAAAGCTTTTGATCAACTGTCTCATTCAGTCATCAATTTGAAATTACACTTATTAGGCTTTCGCCTGGGCTTGTTTCATGGATTTCTTTTTACCTTGCGAACAGAGACATGTTTTTGAACAATTTTACTGCTAAATCTGGTGTTCCATGGGGTAGTCATTTAGGACCTCTTCTATTATATTATCAATAAAGGATGCAGCGTTATGTGTTTGTAACAGTGAAATTCTTATTTTTGCAGATGATATGAATATGAAGGTCTGTAAGAAAATTACAACTTAAAATGATTGCATTCTTCTGCAAAGTGGTATAAATCATTTTTCTGTATGGTGTAATAAGAACAGTTTAAATCTAAATCCGTCAAAATGTCAGACAATGATATTCTCAAAGAAGCGAGCAACTTCGACTTATGAGTATTATTTATCTCACCAAATACTTTCTTGTGTTTTTAATAATCCAGGAGCCCTATACAAGAAATTCCCGTCATCGCGCCCTCTAAAATTTTTAATGACGAATAAAAGATAAAGCCAAGACGAATAAGATTCGCTTGGTCGGTGTGAATTGAGTTAGCCGGAAAGGCCGCGCATACCTGTTGCAATGTGGTGAAATGTCTCCATCATCATGGAGACAGGTGATGTAGTTAGATGTAGAAATACCTTGGTTTGCTTGCTTTCAAGCTGTCAAAAGTATTGCGCAAACCAGATTTTTTATAAACGAATCTACTGTAGTTCGTAATGAAAATACAGTACTTTAGGTCATAATTAAACCTGGATTGCGCGATACTTTCAGCAGCTTGGAAGCAAGCAAACCAAGGTACTTCTATATCTAACATAAGGACGCGTGTAATGAAAGAAACAGAAACAGAAACAGAATGCGCGGCCTTTTCGGCTAACTAAATTCACGCCGACCAAGCGAATCTTATTCGTCTTGGCTTTATCTTTTATTCGTCATTAAAAATTTTATTGGGTGCGATGACAGGAATTTCTTGTATGGGGGCTCACCGCCTATAAAGTAAGGGACCTTGGAGTTCTTGTTACACCGAATCTAGATTTTACTGGGCACATTAACAATACTGTTAATTCTATGCTGGGGTTCGTAAAGCGTTGATCAAAGGAATTTCTTAATCCTAACGTCACCCTTTCTCTTTATGATTGCCTTGTTCGTTCCCACCTTGAATATATGCTTCACAGATTTGGACTCCTTATTATGAATTTCATATTGACAGGCTAGAATCGGTGCTGTGCAACATAATTTTACTCATTTCGCATTCAAATGCATTCAATGGCATGATCCTCAAAATATTCCTTCTTATGAGGATCGAGTATCACTTCTTCAAATGCAAACGTTGTCGCAAAAAAGGATCAACAATGATATATTTTTCCTTCCTCAACTTATTTTTGGCGTCACTGATGCACCAGACGTTCTCATGACTATACTTTTCAACTATCAGGAAGGAGGCTATCACCTTCGTAGCTTTGATCCTATCAATATCCCAAGACATAGGACCAATTATGGAATGCATGAGCCCTCGACAAGGATGAGTGGGCTTTTGAATTATTATAATACAGACCTTATTGACTTTCATATTAATAAGAATAAATTATAAATAAATAAATTTGTCATTTCTTGTGTAAGTGTTCGTTTGTTTTAGACTGCCTATTAACAACTAACACTGCCCTAAGTGATGAGCCGGTCTGTTAACACAGTTTTCTGGGTTTAAGACTATTGGTCGTTCGTTAGATATTGCTGCTTTAAGTACTCCTCGAACCAGTGGCGTATTATCCTGAAGGCAAAGTAGGCACGTGCCTAGGGGCGCGGGGCAACAAAGGAGCGCCCGGGCGAAGTAATTTTGAGAAGTGGCAAATAATGCGAGTTCATACGTAGCAAACTTATGAACTCGAACTGTATTTGCCACATTTGTTAAAATAATCGGTTACCTATTCGGTTTGCCAACTCCGCAATTGACTTAGCTTCCTTCTAATTTTTTAAGTGTTTTGGAATATTGATATTACTTATTGCAGGGACAAATAACCCAATGGTCAAAATCCATGAGCGGATGGCAAAGATTTTGACGGATGAAAAACCTCATATTTATGCAATTCGGTTTGCATAAGAACTAACTCGAGTTAACTCGGCTTACAAAATTTTATATTTCCTGTTCGGCAAATTATTAACTAAAATATTTCAAACCAAACCCGTTAGGTCTTTCGGACAATACTAATCGATTTTATGTAAACTAAGTCTCCTTTTCCTTGGCCCCCATTTAAACGCGGTGCAGCGGTTTCGGTCAAACTATAGTACGAGGTATTTTTAATATAGGGGCGCCGATGCGATGCTTGCCTATGGCGGCCTCAACGCTTAATCCGCCACTGCCTCGAACCTCGACTTTATCTGATAGTGTTAAAAAAAAAATAAGGAACTGAATAAAACTGAGAAGAACAGAACAAACAACAAAACAAGCAAACTTGTCTTCATTCATGGGAAAAAAGGGACGTCAACATTTTAACTCATTTAACCTGCGCCACAACAGTATAAATTTTAACCCATTTTATTCACCACGCTAGTGCCAAGTTTTATCCAAACGTCAAGTTTTAATACACATTTTAACGCAATTCACATACGGACTTTTGAATCCCAAAAATACACAAATCAAGCTCAATGCAAATTTAACATTTGGTAACAATTTATTTAAAACAAATTTATTCTTTAGTTTTTAGTTTGCAGATAAAATAATAGTTTTGTTAAAAATAAAAATAAATTACTATAGTAAGTTTCAATGTAATATTATTCAATACGACTGAAATGAGTTAATTAATATAAATATTTGTATATAAATATATGTCCTACAGTAAAATTAAAAAAAAAATCTAATGACAGCTTTAAGGAAATACTTATTTCTTCTTCTATAAGAAAACTTGCCAATATTTTACAAAATAAAACTAATGTTTGTAAAGCACTCGCAACAATTATATCTATATGTAAATATATATATACAAATTTAAGTATATTGTATAGAATTTTAGAAAAATAAGTATATATCATACATAAATGTCAAATGGAATTTGGAACAAAAACAAACAAGGAATGCAATGGAATAGAAATTTCATCAACATCAGTGCCCCGGTTCTGTATCTCAGTCGTTAATTTAGCGAATCGTTAAAAAATGGAACAGATTGTTCCCTCGTTAACGATCCTGGAAAAGTTTGTGTTCTGTAACTACAATCGTTAACTCAAATTTGCGTCGTTAATTGAACTGGAATTTCCAGTGGAAATCGTTAAAATTTTTGACTTTTCTTTCAAATAAAAATATTTATCAAAAAACAAAAAAATGTCATTATTCAAAAAATTCTCAACACAAAGCGATTGGATGGCCGAACTTATAATGGTTTATAAAAAATCTGTGTTAGATCGTATTTCGGAAAGCATTTTATTGGCTATGGAAAAGAAACATCCGCTGCGTTTGCCCAGTCGATATAGGTATACAAATTTGCCATTCCCGAAAATGTTATTGTTTTAGAAGAATGCGAAAGCGCTGGAGTTCCGCTTATAAAGGTAAATGATATCAAATGTTTTATGCAACAACTGCATTCAAATTCCATTTCTTTGACAGGGAGCTACGTTGTGTAAATTGATTGAACGTCCAAAGAACGTATCACATTTATGCAGATCCAATGTTTGTTAGAACATTCCTAACAACCTATCGCTATTTCTGTTCACCACGAAGTTTGCTTCAGCTTTTTATTGAACGATTTAATATACCAGATTCAAGTTTAGTTTATCTCGAAGTGCCAGCAAGCGAACGCAAGAACAATCCTGACTCGGAAAAATTGCACAAGAAAAACTCCACACAATCATCCATCCTCGAAAACAAAGCGCTCACCATCATCAGATATCGCTGGCGATGTAAGAACCGATTTGAATTTTCAGAACAATTTCGATCAGCAGCTACTAGTGGAGAGCAACTCTCGCAATAGACACCAGCTTGCCCAGCCGAATATCGATGAAATCGAGTTGTATGTGGACCCAAATCTGCAGGAATTGGGTTTGCCAATGGACGAAATCAAGGAAATCAATAAGAAAATGAAACAAGAGAAGAAAGGTGAGGTAAGTTCGGACATCGAGTCATTTTATTTCAAATAAATTAAATTTGTGTATCATAGGAGCTGGCTCGAAAACTTCAAGAAATGGAAAAACTCAGTGAGCTGACCCTTGAAGACCGTGATCGTCTTCTGGCCATCGAAGCCCAGGACAAGGAGCTTGCAAAGATGTTACAAGAAAGGGTAAATTATTATTTAAAATCAGTTCTCTGAATGAGATCTTGACAATTTTTTTTTCAAATAGGAGAAGCAAAAGCCAAGAGAGCCAAAGAGAAAGCTCGCCTTTGAAAGCCAAAAGAAACAAACAGCATTCACAATGGTCCTCTCCTGAAGCCTGGAGAAATCGACCAAACATATTCAAATCCCAAGGATTTAATTTCAAACCAAGGAATCCAGAATGACAGTTTCGCAGGAAGTAGTTTAAATTCAATATCTATACAATACACTGCCTGCGGCAAAATCTATACACTGCCTATTGACAGTTGTGGTTCGTCTTCTGGTGTAGCTCCAAACGGACAGTCTCCGATGAATGGATCCCATCACCGTTCACCTGATCGGAACAGTATTCTTTGTCGGACTTGCAAAATGATTCCCACGATTCTCTACGAATGAATCAGTCCATATCCAGTTCTTATGGTTAGTTGCTTAAACAAATAGAGGGCTTGACATCTTAATCGTTTCCAATTTCTTTTAGAACTCGATTCTGGCCCTGCTCCACCTTATATGCCAATCAAAGGTATTCGCAGATCTAATTCGAACAATGAACGCAAGAAGTGGTTTGAGGACAAATGTACTTATCAATGAAACAGTTTTCTTTATTTATTTGTGTCTCGAATAAATTTTAATATTTATTTTAAGGGGAATAGTTTAATTGTTCTTTTACAAAAAATAGCAATCGAAAAGGAGAAAATCAAAGTTCTGTGTGTTGGAACTCTGGTGCGCAGCTATACATGAAAGTTTTTGTATAAAAGGGCGATTAATCGGCACTGTAGTTCATAATAACACTTTTTTCGAATATTTTATACACTAGTTTGAAATGTAAGTTGTTAAAGAATATACCATAGTTATGAAAATGTTTCTTATTCATTATTGGGTTTGCATTCTTCAGCAAGCAAGTTGGATTCATAAGATATGAAAAAAATTATATGTCTCAGCCGATATGCCTCCCTAAATCGCTCCTCCGGCATTTCAAAAGGGTTGGTATTATCCCCGAGATTTCGCCTCTCCACTCGCATCCTTTTTCTTCTTTCACGGGCTTCTGCATAACGAAGCAAAACATTATCACTCTCATTGTATATCAAAAACTTGTTGGCTTTTGAAGGTGTGATAGTTGTTGTTGTTTCAATTGCTATTGCAGCAGCAACAGCAGCAGTAGATGTTTTTTTTTGTGTGCAGATTCGGTAGCGTCAACCACCAAGTCATCATCGTCCACTGCAATTGGACTTCCTTGGGAAGTTCGACTCTCAGATGAGCGCAAGCGTACAAGCTTATCGGTTAGCTGCTGAGATCTTTTGAAAACCGTCGTTGGCAGAAGTGACATCAATTGGATAAATGGCGTAAAACAGAGATGACGATGCAAACGGAGAACGTTAAATTTGCCACCCACTGTAATGCTGGCATTTGTACCAAACTGAATGCCACCGCTAGTTGATCCCAAAGCACCGCCTCCGCTTGTTAAATTGCTCAAAGTGCTTGGAACTGTTGGATTCGAACCTCCGGCAGATCCGCTTGGAAGTGATTGCCCATGATGGATGTAGTAATTGAATCGATCAATTAAGTCTAAGGGATTTGGTTTTGTTTGATGAGTAAAAAAGGGTTTCAAGGTTATAGTTTCGAACATACCATCATCGAGGCTGTTTTTGTTTCGGTAACTGGTACTTGGACCGGTGGCTGGTGAAGAACGAACAATGCCAATATTGATGCTTGGAAATTGTTGCTGATTTATTGGATTGAACGATCGCATTAGTATTGCGTAGACGTGATTGGTGGACAAGGAATAAATTGTCAAGATTGCTGCCATTAGCTGCGCCACTAGTAGATGTTCCACTGCTGTTTCCTGATTCTATCCAAATTAGCTGCAAGAGGGTTGAGTTTATTAGAAATTTTCAAGTTTACATGAAACAGTGTAGCGAATAATCGGAACTCCGTCGAAACGACGGTCACTAGCTTTTGATCGCGCCATCGCGGCTGGTCGGGGGCATAAGCTTGATCGAAGATTTCAATAAATTGACGAGTTTCCTTCGCTGCATTCTTCGCCATGTTCCTCGTTACAATCTGCAAATTGAAAAATGGATTTTATTAGCATTGATGTAAAGGAATCTCAATGAATTTCAATCCTATCCAAAAGCATTTAGAAATAACGCATGCAAGCAAGTGTGAGCGGTATTTCTTGAATTGTTAAGAATACTTTAGCCATCCTAGCTAGAAAACTTACCATCATCATCACCGTCTCTTTCATCATTGTCCTCCGATGCATTTGATTCCGAATCACTTGACTCGAAGCTCGTCTCAAAAGCCACATCTGCATTTGGACTTTCAGCATCGTCATCATTGAAGTCCTCCGTATCATTTCCGAGGATACCATCAAAAATATTACTAAACTACAAGGAGATGAAGTTAAGAATCAGACAATAACAAGATGCAACAATAACATTCATATCTGCTCGCTAGTTCTCGAATCTCCACTAAAAAAAAATCCAGACGCCCTTGGACGCTCGGCCATCACATCCAAGATAATAATATGATCTCCATCCAAGTCATTTGTTGATCGTCTTGATAAAGAATGTATGGTAGTTGTAACACTATTCGGACCTTGGGCAACATTCAAAATTGCGACCCTCGGCGGCGTTCGCATTGCAATGTCTTCTTCTTTGTTGTCCATCCCGGAGAAATGGTCAATCGCAACAATATTTCCATTGGATTGAGAACAGCAATAAGCGTTCTCACTGCATTCGTATTCGAAAAATTAAGATGAAGTATCATTTTGGCCAAATCAGTCATCAAGCCTTTGAGCAGAAGTATCAGCAGTATTTCATTCTGTTGATGTGGTGTTATTTTATTCAATGGCAACGGATTGTCAATTGTTGAGACCAACAAACAGCTCGTCATACACGAACCTAAAAACGGAATGGTTTAAAATTAATTTATCTGATAAAAAAATCATTTGAAACTTACTTTTATCCTCATACAATTTTATCTCGCCACATAAAGGCCAGTGAGATAATTTGACAGCTAAAAGCAGTCAAATTAACGATTTGAACAGTTACAGAACGCAATTTAACGAAATCTTTCCAGTGTTTCTTTTTGATCTGTTCCGGTAGTTAAAATTAACGATTGTCAAAGTTACAGAAACAGAACACATCGTTAATTTTCAATATGTTTCAATTCGCAGCGTTTAACGATTGATTTTAACGATTCGTAAGTTACAGAACCGGGGCACAGTTTAGCAATTCAAAGATATTCCTCTTTCTCAAGACACCTTTTAGACCAACTTTTTTTCTCTCTCTAGACACTTTTAACTTGAACTCTTCTCCTACCTCTTATACGAATACTTATCATATCTTCTACTTCACAAAAGCTATAGCTCTCTTTTTTCTTTCCACAACAAGAATTAATAAGAATCACAGATTAAATCTACTACAATTTTGTAACTCTTATCAGATAAAAAGTCATTGCCTTCATAGGTTTATTCATTTCAACGAAATAAATGCTATGCTGATGTGCCTTAACTTATATAATAATATCCTTTAAAATATATGTTTCAAAATAAATAATTGTTTATTTAATATTAACCTTTAAGTGTAATAAATATAAAAAAAATATAAAAATACGGAAGAAAAATAGTAAATGATACATTTCTAAATGGGAACCAACATATTTTCATAAGACTTATTTGTAAAAAATAAAAATAAATACAAGAAAATATAAAATTAACAAAAATATAATTATGTTAAAAATATATATAAAAAAATAAATGTTGTCCGACATTCTTTATTTGCTCCTACACGGGACCATTCAGTGTCTTGTTCACATGAAACAACTGTTATGTTTAAGAAAATTCAAATAGTCTATCGATTAATTATAGCGTTGTACGTTATTAAAATATTTAAGAATATTGTACAGTAAATGTTTTTAATTAAAAATTAATATATGTTTTAATATAGTAGATGGTACTTTAATTTTACTTATGTATGTTTTTCCTTTCTTATTCTTGTCAATTTTAAATTACAAAAAGAAAAGAAATAAAATCTAGAATTAAAACTTGTGTTTCCTGCTTGTACAATTCACAACTATCCTTACCTCTTTTTTTAATAATTAGCACATACTCAAGGGGTTTTTTATACCCTAATTATGCCAGAGACGAAGTGAGTGCTTTAGGAAGTGGAAAGGGGTTGGAAAGGACTTGCCGGTGTACATTGGTCTTAAATTCCTGAACATTGCAATGATTTGGAAAGATAGAGTGTGGAAGGGAATTCCACATTCGTGTAGTACGGCTAAAGAACGATTCTCTATACTTGAGAGTACGTCCGAAGTTGGACTCGAGGGTAAACTGATGAGCATTCCTAGAAGAGCGAGTATTTCGGGCGAATTGTTTTAGGGGAGGAACGCAACCGGCTATTTCACTGGAGCACTTAACGATAAAGTAACGATAGAACAGAGAGATCTTATAGATAATAGCCAGATCAGACGGGGAGAAAAATTTCTTGCATCGCCTTAAGAAACCTAAACATCTTGCGGCATTTTGGCAACGTTCCACAAGAGGTGGTCTGTGATGCACATACCGAGAATCTCGAGATGTTCGGTCTGGTTGATGCAAGTGCCACTCATGGACAGTGGCAGGGGAGGTATATCTTGCTTTAACGATAGAAGACAGCATTGAGTTTTCGAAGCATTAAACTCTACGCGGTTTTTTATTCCCCATTGTACAAAGCTGAATAAGTCAGAGTTTAATGAGCTTATCATATTTATATTGTGGGTTTCAGACTTGAATCCGTCCAATACAACTTGTATTGAACGGTTCGAAAGAAAGTTTCTAAGCCAACGAAGGAGGATTTCATCGATACCGAGAGCACGCATTTTCGATATGAGAGCAAGATACCAAACTTTATCAAATGCCTTTGAAATATGAAGTGGAATAATATTACTTTCTCCAAAACGATTTATTCCACTGTTGGGTGAAATAAACCATCAGATCACCAGTGGACGGTGGACCTGTTGTTGCGTAAGCCGTACTGCTGGTCATTAAGAAGCTTTCGGTCTTCGATAAATTATTGAGCTTATAGTTTATCAGCGTTTCCATGACCTAAGAAAAAAGGAACGTAAGTGCATTCGGACGATAATTGGAGGGAGAAGAAGATTCGCTTTTTTTTGAATGGGTTGGACAAAGGCTGTTTTCCAACTGCTCCGTACGAGCCCAGAAGAATAGGGTAGATAGAAAAGCATGCGTGGAAGAACGCCACTTCAGAATAATAGCGGGGACACCATCCGGACCAGCGGATTTATGTAAGTTGAGATCTTTTAGGACTCTCGCCACAACACGAGTGCGAAAGAAGATTTGCCTGGGGGAGACATGACACTCTCGGGCAGCGTTGAATTGGAGGCGAACTGCCTAGCGAAAAGGTAAGCTTTCGTGAGAGAGCTAACAACTGGAGTGTCAATGTCAACGAGTTTAGGGACCGAGGAAGATGAAGAATTCTTCATTTTTTACAAATGACCAAACATTTTTTGGGACATTGCAGTATTGTTTGGTCATTAAAAAAATTGGTCCGTCGAATATGGACATTGCAGGCCTTCCTGGCTTGTTTAAACTTGTTCCGGTTTTCCTCAGTTGGGTTGGCTATAAAACACCGGAACCTTACTTCTTTTTCCCTAATAACCTCTTTAAAGCTTGAATCAAACCAAGACTTTTCTTTGGGTTTGATGCTTTTAAACCTTTTCGGGATAAAAGTGTTCCGGTTAAAGATCCGGAAGAAGTTATTGAAACCGTCCCAGCTGGCTTACTCGTATTGCCATACGGTTCTCTTCCGAGCTCTTTCTCTAACTGGATTAGTTTGACACGAGAAATTTGCAAATATAATGCTATGGTCTGATCTGCATAGAGGCGTTATATTGATAGTGAATTTTTCAGGGTCAGACATAAGGAACAAGTGAAGAGTATTTTCGCTTGGCTTGGCTTGACTAGCTGAGTCAGGTGGTTAAACTCAGCAAAGATCTCGGCACACATTCCTTCGGAAGTTGTCGGGCCCGAATGGAGAAGCCACGAAGAATTGGGTACATTGAAATCAACCGTAATAACGATATCAGTGTGAGGATACATGGATACAATTCTTTGAATGGAGTCAGACATAGCGTCAATTTCGCGAGAAGTTGAAACCCTGTCCAAATTAGGGCTTCGATAAAGAAAACATTAGTGAACAATGTGCTTATTTACGTGAACTTGAACCACATGAAATTGAAATACCATGGTGGAGGAAGAATAATGGCACTACGCAACCAATGAATGAGAAATTCATCATTCATTTGAAGTGCTCAACTTCTTGCGTTTCACTTAGCGCCAAAAGAGCTGGCCTGTTAGAAACAGTGCAAGCAACTTGTTTATATTTTGTTCAGTTGGATTCCTTTGAAGATTGACTACAGTCGATCATTGATATTGATTTAAAAAGATTTTCACATGCATTCTCAGAGCTCAGACACACTTCGAGTTTGACAATTCGATAACATAACTCGTATGTGGTATGTAAAGTAAATGCTCGTGTCAGGTGGTAAACAAAAATTAACGGAAGCAGATATCCTATAATTTTTAATTATCTAAATACCTTAAATAGATTGAAAGTTAGTAGCGACTGTAGTCGACGAAATCTCCATAGTTCAGTTCCATTCCATTGAAAACAAAAAAATATCGACTGCAGTCAATATTTTGGCTGTTTGCAAACCGACATTAAAAAAATTAAAATACCGAATCTGGCAACCATAATTCTCTTACGAACTGTCATTTTCCAATGAATTTCTCGAAGCGAACAGTTCCAAACATGCAAGTGTATTGGTTTGTTTTGACTTTTGTCAAAAGTCTCTATCCTTCCATCCGCTGCTTCCATCATCAAAAACAAATAAAAAATGTTTTGCGTCTGAAAATTTGTAACCAAGCTCCAAGGAAATATAAACAAACAAATTGAGGGTAAATTTTTAATTTTTCACCTCTCTACAAAAGACTCATCCATTCCAGCACTATCTGTCCTCACAGGTTCCACATAAACTCTCACATCAACAAAACATGTTGCCCGGAATTGGTGTATTCGGAACTGGAGCTGTAGCTAAAGTTCTTGTTCCCCTGTTACGAGAAAAGGGCTTCCAAATCAATGCAATCTGGGGTCGAACCCTCAAGGATGCCGAAGAAACTGCTCGCGAACAACAAATTCCCTTTTTCACAAACAAAATCGACGATGTTCTTCTAAAGAAAGAAGTCGATTTGGTGTTTATCATATGCCAGCCATTCCTTCACTCGGAAATTTCCGTCAAAGCCCTAGGCATCGGGAAACACGTCGTGTGCGATAAGCCCATGGGTCTGAGCCAAGCGGACGCTGTCAAAATGGTGCGCGCTTCCCAGTATTACCCAACTCTTATCACTCTGGTCAATCATTCGTTGCGATTTCTTCCCGCTGTGACTCATTTGAGGCGTGCGTTGCACGATGAAATCATCGGCCCGATAAGAGATATCACGCTGATAGAGGTTCGAGTTCAGATGGGATCACTGTTTCCAGATACCTTCGATTGGATGTGTGACGCAGCGATGGGTGGAGGAGTGTTGAGTCTCGTCGGCAGCCATGTCGTGGATTTGGTTAGTTTTCTACTAAGTCAACGAGCCATAAGGGTGCATGGATTGGTGAAAGCTTTCACAAAAACCACTTCAAAGGTCAATGGCATTCGACAAATTTCCGCACCGGACTTTTGCAATTTCCAAATGGAACTCGAAGGCGGAACACTAGTGACGGCCACTCTGCACAGCCACATGATGGCCTCGAAATCCTTTATGCAGGAAGTAATGGTTTTCGGCAAGAATGGCCACCTAGTGGTAAGAGGGGGTGACCTGTTCGTGCTGCGTCGTTCAAAAGATGAGAGTCAGCAAGTCAGAGAGGAAGCTATCTACGTGGACGTCCAGGATTTGCATTTTTCAACGACAGACACCCAACTTCCGCGACCGTATATCAAGGGCCTGTGTAAGATGGTCGGTGCCCTAAAAGAGGCATTCACCCAAAAGGACTCGTCTTGGGCCAAAGAGCACGTTCAGGCTGCAGCCACCTTCGAGGACGGCCTCTACGTGCAGGCGGTGCTAGAGGCCATACGGAAGTCGAGCGACAGTCGCACCTGGCAGCGGGTTATCATAAGCTCTGATTCGCCCACAAATCATGACAAAATGATGCGGTTCGCCAGAATGGCTGCAATGTAGACGCAATGCAGGCACTTAAGACTGCTTTAGGTGGAGGCATTTTTAAGGACTAATTTATTTTCATTGCAAATACACACATCTCTAGACTTAGACGTATAAAAATAATTATAGAAAAATAGTTTTAAGCTTCAACTAGAGTTCTCTTCTCTTTTTCCTTCTCTTTGACTTTCCTGGGTTCAGCTACATCGCCATCGGCACCAGCAATCGGTTCGTCTGTAGGAACCTCGGGCAATTGAATGTTGTCTTCGTTTTTGCTGGCGGCTGCCTTTTCAGAATCATCGGCGGCCACCAGGTTATCCAATTCTGCGAGGACATCTTCTTCGTCTTGTTCCGTTAGCGCTCCGGACAATATTGAATCGATTTCTTTCTGTTTTTCGGCTCCTTCGCGGGTTTCTTCCAAAATATTCTCGATTTCGTCGACGTTCATTAGATCATTCGCTGCCTTAAGGGCTTCATTGCCGAGCTTCAATTTGTTGACAATATCAGCTTCCATTTGTGCGAATTCAATGTCAGAAGCGAGTTTTTCGATGTTCTCCAGCTGGACATCGGTGTTTTCGAGGACTTTCTCTTGGTATTTCTTCTTCCGGAGAAGCAGTTTTGCTCGCCTGCAAAACAAATACTTTACGATCGACAAAAATTAAGACGGTCACACAATTCTTACTCTTTTCGACCCATTTGTAGACATTTTTTAGCTTCTTCACGATCCTTTTGGAGGTTCAATTCAATTCGCTTTTGGTATTGTTTCAGACGGTCCCTTTTTGTTTTCAATTGCTGACGAAGGTGGAATTGTTTATTATTGTTGGCTTGCTATTGGATTTCTGAGGAATACTTACAAGAACGGCACGGTCCTGGTCTGTTATTCTGCTTTGTGGCTTTTTGCTTTTTCCAAAGAGTGCACCCATCTTCAGGGTTTTTTTTTGATTTTGGTTTCAAATTTTGGAAAAAAAAACTTCTTTAGACGATTATTTATAAGAAATGATTGGTCATATTTACAAGTTTTTGTTGTAAATCTACAGTGACACTCGTGACAGGCGAGTTGTCAAGTCAAAGGGTGTGTTCAATGATAACCAAATATGAGTTCTGTTTGGGAAATGATTTTTTTAAGCGAGTCTCGAATGTGCAAAATGGGCCTGCACACACGGGATGAATATTTTTTGGACTGAAATGGGTTTTATTCTTTAGTCCAAGCACACACGAGATGATTTCAGACTGGGGGGAAAATGTATATGTGAACCTCTTTTAAATGTGTGAGTATATATTTCGTACCAAAACTGCCAGCTTTTGTTTATGTGTTAGTTTTAGTCGGAAAAACTTGTTGAGACTTCGTCGAATCCAGACGTGCGTAGTGATTTGTGGAAAAAAAAAAGAAGAAAAAACTCAAACTGAATAAAATAAGAAAAACCTATAAACGCAAAATAAAGCAAAGAAATAAGTGTGAAGTGATAAAAACTAATAAAAAAGGAAAAATATCAAAAAATCTAATATCCCTCATGGAGGGAAACGAACAAAATTTTCCAAGCCATTCGGCAAACGGTAAATCAAAAGTGCCGTTACAAAAAGTGCCGTTACAAAAAGTGCCGTTACAAATTGTGGCGTCTCAAGCCACAGATAACGACTTTTTACAAATTTCCAATAAAAACTATTATTTTCCTACGCTAACAAAAGCTAAAAGTAACTCGGACTTAAAAAATTATGAATCAAATATATCGGACATGACAAATAAAAACCAGCCAGTACTAAAACTACCTGACGTTCAAACCAACCGGACTTTCCAGTGCCAGAGCACAAATAATGCAAATGTGACTCCGACCACACCGAAAACAAGAGAGGCAGCAGAAAGCCTATTGGATCTTGGAAGCATGATGAATAACATGGAACAGGATGTAGAAGACGAAGGAACGTGGACAGTAAATTCTGCAAAGAAAAGAAAAACATCAAGACAAGTACCATCGTCAAAAAACGGCCAGCAGAGATTCATCTTTAAAAAGAACAAATGAGAATAGATTCCAAATCTTAGACGATTTAGTCATCTTAAGCAATAAGGGTAAGTCAGAGACTAATTCGAATGTTATTCCTTGTAATCAGAATCAAAATGTAAATGTAGATACCAATAAAAACGAAAACAAATTTTGCCCTCCAATTATTCTTTACAAAGCAAACATAAAAAAGCTAGTAGATGATTTAAAAATGTCAGTACCCGAACTACAAATTAAAGTTATAAATGTCAATCGCTCCAAGAGCAAACTTTTTGTAAATAGTGTCGAGGCACACTCCAAATTAATGAATAAACTAAGGGAGGTTAAGGATGTGGAAGCACATTCTTATACTCCTAAGGAGCTTAAAAGAGTCAACCTTATATTGAGGGGACTAAACTCCGAATACAAAACAGATGAGATTAAAGCCGAAATTGAATCACTCGCTCCAAATGTTGTAGAAAGCGTTTCAAAATTCGAAACCATACGGTCTAAAGAAGAACAGATAGACTTCAATTTGTTTTTAGTAAAACTTTTGCCTAATAAACAAGCGCAAGATTAGGGATTGCAATCCCGGAATGCTTTTTCAATCCCGGGATTTCGGGATTCAAAAATTTGAATCCCGGGATCCCGGGATAATCCCGGGATTTAAATAAAAAATAAAAGATATTTGTGGAAATTTATATTTTGTTTATTTGACAACTTAAAACAAGAAATAACTCAATAAAAACTCTTAAAAGCAATAACTCTATGATTATTTAACAAAAAATATTAACTTCTTAAAAAAACTAATTCATAAAAACTCTTAAAACTGTCGATTTCATAGAACATGGATTAAGTATAAATTGAAACCCGATTTGCTTGCATTTCGTTACTGATTAAAGCCAGGTATTTATATAACAAAATAAGATTTCAAACAAAAGCTTTTCAGATGTTCAGCATTCTTAATTAGACAACCTTTTGTTTTTTTTATTTCCATTTTTGATGTCGGAAATTCACTGCTTGATACATTTGATGCCATTTGCTGCTTTTACGCAATTTTACTTTTTTGCTATCTTTTTTAACATATCCCTCTTCTGCTCACTTTTACTCACCTTTCGTACGTTAAAACTACAAATTTTCAATTTTACCGGTTAATTTACTCCCAAGATGGGGTGCCTTAGTTTACTGAAATAGTATTGGTAAAAACACGCATACTCTTGCAGTAAACTTGGACCGCAGCTTATAGACATTGTCATTTTGACAGCTTGGTTTCCCATCTCGCTTTTAACTCATCGGTGATCATGTGGTTTCTCTTCTCTTGTCTATGTCCACAAGACTGTCTTCTTTATAATAACTTCTCTATGGTTGCTGTTAGAAGGTATTTAAAATGAAATAGGAAAAAAGTTGTATGTGAATTTTTAATCCATTGTATTTCTATTTAGCTAGTACCCGCGACCTGGCAATCGATTGTAGTGCCATCTTGAGACCTGACACTGCTGTTTTTTTTTACATAAGTTTGGTATTGGGATTTTTTTTTCTTTGGTTATGATGTAGCACAAAAAGTCGAAAAACCTATTCTTGATTATACTAGGTGTCTTTATATACAATGATTTAATCTACCAATCCCGAAAATCCCGGGATTAGATAATACAATCCCGGGATCTAAAAGATTGAAAAATGTACCGGGATCCCGGGATCCCGGGATTCGGGATCCCGGGATTGCAATCCCTACGCAAGATGTACTTGGCATTAGATATATCTGCTATTCTAAAATTAAATGGGAAAGGACAAAAGGAAACAGAGGGGTGATGCAATGTAGGAGATGCCAGGCATATGGTCACCTTGCCAAAAATTGTGCACGCAGTTACAATTGTGTGAAATGTGAAGGTAACCATTTGCCTGGTGAATGTAAACTTGAAAGAACCAAGGATTCAATCCCATACTGCATCAACTGTAAAAAGTATGACCATCCTGCTAATTATAGAGGATGCCCTTTTTATGAAGGCTATATGAACAGAAGGAAAACGTTAATTAAAAGTGCGATGGAAAGAAAACAAAATACGAGAAATGTTGTCCAACATGCAGTTAATAATCCCAAATTTGTGGATGACTCAACGTTATTCACGGATCTCTTCAAAAAACACCCGCCAGTTGCGCAGTCACAAACAATCACCACTTCAGCAACTGGTGGTCAAAACATAATTAGTGAGTTTTTCGAACTTTCTAAAGAATTATTTGGAACAAGTATAACAGATCTTTTAACAAAAATCGGAAATTTTATGCAAAACGTCAAAAAATCTGGCTCAATCGAAGAAAAAAGGTTAGCCTATCGGACTTCTTAATGAAGTCCTCATTTCAAATTCGAAATAATGGCCATGAAAATTCTAAGCCACAACGTTGCGTCCTTAATCGAACATAGTAGAAGAATCGAATGCCTTTCGATTCTTTTAAATAACAATGTAGCAATAGCTTTGTTACAAGAAACCCACTTGAATGAAAGACACAAAGTTTTTCTTGACACCTATGCCTTAATTAGAAATGATAATAAACAAGGCGTAGCAATAGCTATTAAAAATAATATTCCCTATAAAATAGTTGAAACAAAAAATATAAATTTAGCGTGCCAACTGATTTCTATTGAATATTTATGCAATAATATTAGAAAGAGTCTTTTACTAGGATCTTTATATATTCCTTCAGCGGTTTCATCCTTGTACTTAATTAGTGAGCTTAATAAAATAAACCAACTTGCAAGCACTTATGATGGCTGCATCCTGGGTGGGGACCTCAATGGAAGAAATCCTTTATGGGGAGATAGCGTAAAGAACGTAAATGGCATCGGTTTAGAGAAATGGTTCTGTGACCCAAGTTGCGACTTTGTCAATATCACAACAGATTGCCCCACATATCCAAGAACATCCGCATATTTGGATCAGTTCTTAATGTCCAACAACATGATTGATTCTATAAACCCAAATTGTAGCATTGAGGCTCTTGCTTCGTTTTCCGACCATTTACCTATTCTCCTCAATATTAAACTAGCTGACGCGGATATTCCATTGAGTCAACCTGTCATGACCAGATCATTCTCTAAAACAAATTGGAATCATTTTAGGAGATCATTAGATGATTATCTTATGACGAATCCAATTTCTCCAAATGTTAATCTGTCAAATAATGAAATAGACGAACAAATTAGAAAATTCAATCTTGCTCTTCTCTCGGCCGTTGAATCTAATTCTACTAACATTATCCCTGGTTTCAAAAAATATGCCTTCTTACCTGAAAGTATTAAAATCCTCTTTGCACATAAAAACAAATAGACTAGTGCCGATAGCTTCAAAAATGGAAAAAAAACGAAAAAAATCGCAGTAGAATAAAATAAATGAGAAATGGTGGGGGATGCGATAAAAATGAAAGGAAAAATAAATTACGGGCCATCCGAGTTCGGGAAGTGGGCGGGGGGCGGGTTTTAAGGAGAAAAAATGGTTTATCTTGATTTCCGGCAAAGCTAGAGGTCCTATGGAAAAATGTTAAATGGCAAAGTTGTAGGTAACAAAAAGATATACAACTTTTGTTCAGACAAATTTTTCACATAACCCCAAAATATATATGAAAAATTCAAAAAACCAAGTTTTTGGTTTTTTATTTTTATCTTTTTCAAAAAAAAAAGATTTTTCTACGAAATTTGGTGAAAACTTCCCTTATTATATCCCAAATACACTGTAATTTATTTGGTTAAAAATATATATTTTTTCCTCTTATATTGAAATAATATTAAAAAAATACCCTAATTTTGAATCGAAAATTCACGTGTCAAAATTTCGCCTTTTCTTAAAAAGTCAGCATGCTATTTATTTGTTCAAACGTCTACTTTCTGATGGTGTAAAAAAAAATATACATTACCATAGTAAATATTCTCAGAAAATGCAAAACATTGAAAAACTCGAATTCGATTTTTTTTTTCAACAATCGATGTAACCGTAGTGTTCTATCCATTATCATATATCTCTGTTAGTTATGGGTCAAACCGAGTTGGCGAACCGAGTTGGCAAACCGAATAGGTAAACCGAGTTGACCCGTTCAACTCGAGTTGGCAAACCGAGCTACCTAACTCGAGTTGAAGAAAATTAACAGAGTTAAGTCGAGTTAGCGAACTGAGTTGACCAATCACTAACAGAGATATATCGACCCCTTGCCGCAGTGTTCTTTCCATTATCATATATTCCGGAAGTTTTGCTTAAAACTATTTGCTGCAGCTGTGAAAGTGGATGTAACAGTTTAAAATGTGGCTGTCGAAAACATGGTTTAAAATGTACAAATCTATGCACGAATTGTCATGGTTCCGAAAATTGCTCAAATATGGAAGAAAAAACTTACGAGGAAGTAAATGAGGAAATTTTGGATGAAGAACCAATGCAGTCCGAAAATATCATTGGAGACGAGGAAGGTGGTGAAGATTTCGAAGATTAACTGCAGTTGGAAAGGTCTGTCACATCTTACGATGAAGAAATGCAATCAGAATCAGCTTTTTAACTTATATGTATATATGTACCTAGAGGAAAGGAAAGGATTTAAGCAAGAACACTAGATTTTAGTTTTAATAAAGTTTTTGTTCAATTATAAAGATTTTAAATAATGTTTTGATTGTAATTAATTAATGTTAAATATAAAAAAATATAGAAAAATAGGTAATTTAAATTGGATCTTCGATTTGACTTTCACTAGACTTTTACTTTTCTTAGCTTGACTTTTCTTGTCGTACACTTTACTTTTCATAGCGCAATTCTTTGACCGAATAAAAATTAGCTACTTTACATTTTTATAGTCTAAGTCTAACCTTAAGTCTTTTCATAAAAATGCAATGATTTTGAATTGAATTCAAAAAGTGTTAGTGCCCATATGTTTGGCTTTAACTAAGATTGTTTTTGTGTTTGTTAAATGTAGTCATCCTACTTATATGTATATACTGTATAGAAAAAAAAATCATGATTAAAAAAAAAATCGAATTCGAGTTTTTTCAATTTTTTGCATTTTCTGAGAATATTTACTATGGTAATGTATATTTTTTTTACACCATCAGAAAGTAGACGTTTGAAAAAATAAATAGCATGCTAACTTTTTAAGAAAAGGCGAAATTTTGACACGTGAATTTTCGATTCAAAATTAGGGTATTTTTTTAATATTATTTCAATATAAGAGGAAAAAATATATATTTTTAACCAAATAAATTACAGTGTATTTGGGATATAATAAGGGAAGTTTTCACCAAATTTCGTAGAAAAATCTTTTTTTTTGAAAAAGATAAAAATAAAAAAACCAAAAACTTGGTTTTTTGAATTTTTCATATATATTTTGAGGTTATGTGAAAAATTTGTCTGAACAAAAGTTGTAGATCTTTTTGTTACCTACAACTTTGCCATTTAACATTTTTCCATAGGACCTCTAGTTTTGCCGGAAATCAAGATAAACCATTTTTTCCCCTTAAAACCCGCCCCCCGCCCACTTCCCGAACTCGGATGGCCCGTAATTTATTTTTCCTTTCATTTTTATCGCATCCCCCACCATTTCCAATTTGTTTTATTCTACTGCGATTTTTTTCGTTTTCAAAAATTATCTACCCTGGTCTAAAATGGCAAAATCGGCTTAAAAAAATATATCATAATAATTATAATAGAACCTCGGTGGAATATAAAGAACTGGCCAGCAGAATTTCGTTACTAAAACAAATACTTAAAGAAAAAGTTGCAAATTGGATCAATGATCAATTAAAGAAGAAACTTTCGAAAATGAAACCAGGTCCACAAGCATACAAAAACATAAACAGATTAATTGGCAAGAAACGGAAGATGAATTGCCCAAAAGTAATAATAAACAACAATATCATAACCGATGAGAGAGAGAAGGTTGAAGTTTTTAGAAATTATTATGCTGACGTCTATAATTCCTATCCAAACATTAACAGAGAACTGATCGAAACAGTTAAAAGCAGAATCAATGAGGCTAGAACGAATATGCCTGATCATTGACTGTTGATGCGAATAAATGAAAAACGAACTTTCACGAATGACTTGCTTAATACATTTATTTTGTAGGTTATCTTGGCAACGGATAAAATGACAATGGCGCAAAATTATAGTCGCTAATGAACAACTTTAGTGTGATACTAAGCTTAAAATGACGTTTGAGTCATGTCTGAAACGTCATTTTAAGTTAGTATCACACTAAAGTTGTTCATTAGCGGACTATAATTTTGCGCCAATGTGTTTTAAAGAGGAAGAACAAAATGGTCATTTGAATAAAAAGAGACAGAGATAAACATAGAACATGAGATAAATATAAGTTTGACAAGTTTGGTGTTTATACGCTTGAACAGTTTGGTGTTTATACGCTCCAACACTTCCTCCATAAACAGCAAACAGGTTACTTTATAATTTGATTTGTTAAACCCATCTTAAGTCGCAAAGCTTCAAAACGAGTCCGGGCCAGGGGTTTGGTCAGCAAATCTGCGACTTGGTCTTCTCCAGGAATATGCTCCAACTTGATAAATCCATTCAAAAAGCATTCTCGGACGTAGAAATGCCTCACATCGATGTGTTTTGTTCTTTTGTGGTATTCGGGATTCTTACCTAGTTTGACAGCACTTGCGGAGTCGACGAACAGCTCAGGTTGAAAATTCTTTTGTAGAGTGAGTTCTTCCATCAGACGCTTCAGCCGCATGGCCTCTTTTGCTCCCTCACTTGCAGCCATAATTTCGGATTCGGTAGTAGATAATGCTACTGTTCGTTGTAATTGACTGGTCCAACAGACTGCTCCACCAGAAAGAATAGCAACAACTCCGGTCGTCGATCGTCTTGTTTTGATGTCACCAGCGAAATCTGCATCCGTATATACCTTTAAATTGTTGGTGTCCTTTGTGTACTTGATACATGAGTTGATGGTTCCACGAAGGTATCTTAAGATTCTCTTGACATCATTCCAGTCTTTCTTTGTTGGATTCTCTACTGAACGTGCTGCTGAACTAACAGCATAGGCTATATCAGGTCGTGTTGCTGTTGATAAGTATAACAAGCTTCCAATAGCTTCACGATATGGCACTGATTCCTTCATACTTTCGTTGTCTTCGGTTTCAACATTAACCATGGGTGTTGTCACAGGATTACATTGGCTCATGTTGAATCGATCTAAAACTTTCTTGATATATTTTTCTTGACGTAGACAAATCGAATCACCTTGAAGACTAATTTTCATACCTAGAAAATTATCTAAGGAACCAGTTGTTATTTTAAATTCTGATTTTAATTGAGATAGAAATTTTTGAATAGATTGTTCGTCATTACCAAAAATGAGTCCATCGTCGACATAAATTACCACATACAGTACGATTCCATTGCGGTTGCAATAAAATAGGCAAGGATCAGCCTTACTGTTTTCTAGTCCAGAATTCTTCATAAACGTCAAAAATCGTGAGTGCCAACAGCGCGGGGCTTGTTTGAGTCCATACCAGAGATTAAAATGAATACGTTCAAATATATTCAAATACATCACAAAATTACTCAATTATCGCTCAGACTTGATCGTTTTCCACCCCTATTCACAAGCAAAGTGCTCACAAACATTTTTGTTCAGACATATTCAAATGTTTTCGAGCAAGCAGAATGAGTATATTATATTCACAAGTCATTTTTGTTTTTTTCACTCACAAATAAAAAGACTTGTGAGCTGAATATTTGTTTGAACTTACTTGAACATATTCAAATAGTTTGAATACTCAAATATATTCAAACGACTGAGTATATTCAAACCGACTGAGTATATTCAAACTCCATACAAGCTTCCTCTCAGGAGACATACCCTGTCGGTGCCATCATGAAACCCTTCGGGTTGTTCGAGGTAGACTTCCTCCTCAAGATTGCCATACAGGAAAGCCGTTTTGACGTCAAATTGCTGTAATTTCAAACCTTTCGATGCAGCTATGGCCAACAGCAGGCGGACTGTATCATAGCGCGCAACAGGACTATAAGTTTCGTTGAAGTCGACGCCTTTCAGCTGTGCATAGCCTTTCGCCACAAGACGAGCTTTAAAGCGAAGACTGTTTCCATCTGCAGAATCCTTGATTCGGAAAACCCAACGATTCTGAACGACTTTTGAATTAGCTGGTCGATCAACAAGATCCCAGGTGTGGTTTTCATTTAAAGAATTCAGTTCATCATGCATGGCTAGAAGCCACTCCTTGCTTTCCGCCGATTGCATCGCTTGTTGAAAGGATGTTGGATTTTGTAAAGCTTGATCTAATTCCACAAGCATCGCGTACTCACTCATCCAGGCTGGTTTCTTCTTCTCACGCGAACTGCTCCGAACTTCTTGGATCTCGTTTTCATTGTCTTCTTCTTCGCTCAGGCTTTCATATTCTACGCTGGTATCGCTTCCTTCAATCACTGATTCCGTTGATGTGCTTTCATCTTTCATTTCAGGATTTACTTCGAAGATTTTGTGCACTGATACCTCTTCATCTTCAACATCAAATGTCTCGCTGTCATCACTGTTAAGACTTATGGAACACACAACTTCAGGCTTGAAGATCACTTCGTGGCTGCAGACAAGGTTCTTCAACTTAGGAACCCATACGCGGTAGCCATCTTTGTCGTTGACATATCCAACCAAATTTCCAAACAATGCCTTTTGGTCGAATTTCTTTCGACGTTCTTTGGGAATGTGCACATAACATCCAGTGCCAAAGATTCTCAGATGTTCCAGTCTTCCACAGTCCTTGTTGTACCATAACTCATACGGAACTTTGTTGTTGACTTCAGTTGGACCGGTTCGGTTCAGAATGTATGCTGCTGTATTGCAGGCTTCAGCCCACAGTGACTTCGGCAACTTGCTCGAAATTCTCATACATCTGGCTGCTTCGACGATCGTCCTGTTCTCCCTCTCTGCGGCTCCGTTTAGCTGCGGTGTATAAGGAGGTCCGATGCAGTATTCAATTCCTCGTTTCGCGAGCACTTCAGCGACATCTTTGTTATCGAACTCCTTTCCACCATCGCATCTAAGCTTCTTGACAGTATGTCCATTTGTTTTCGCTTCGTTTAGGAACTGTTCTAGAGACCGACAGACTTCACTTTTATTTTTCAAAAAGAACAACTTACGATACTTACTAAAATCGTCTTTAAAACAAACATAGTATCTAGCACCTCCAACAGATGTTACCTCAACTGGACCGAGAACGTCGGCATGAATTATTTCGCCAACAGTGGTTGCCCGATGACTTCGATTCTTGAATGGGAGTCGGTGCATTTTGCCGACTGCGCAACCATCGCAAAACTGTTCATCGCCTTCAGTAACGTTAATATTCATTTTATTCAGGACGTTTTTAACATGCCTTTTGTTCTGATGAGCAAGACGTTCATGATACAATTGCAATGTATCTGTTACATTTGATAAATAAACTTCAGCTGGCTTCGTAGGTCTTACAACACGAATATTCAATACGTACAATTCATTCTGAAGATGTCCGGAAACAACTAACTCGCCACTTTGCGATTCACAAATTTTTACGGTGCGACTATCGATTGTAGTAGCAAACCCTCTTTGCGCGGCTGCTTTGACAGAAAACAGATGACAACTGGCATCAGGTACATACCAAACACTTTTCAACGTTGCGTCTTTCCATTCTCCTTCTACGTACGCTTGAACCTTTATGTCCCCTTGTCCGTAAGCTTTCATTGAGATGCCTCGTTTTCCTAGGCAAACGATTTCGGGAACAGAAAATTTCTTGAAGGTTTCAAAATAAAGCTTACTTGGTGTCATGTGCCTGGACGCACCACTGTCGCAATACCAGAGATCAGGTTTGGTGCAGTTGTTAGTTCTTGCGTTCAACGAATATGCGAGTAAGCCGCAACTCTTCTTTGAATTGTCTTTTTCTTTGCGATCTGTAGACTTATTTTGCGGACATTCAGCCTTCCAGTGACCTAACTGTTTACATTGATTGCAAGGAAACTTTTTCTTTGCGCGTTCCAACTGGTCAGTCTTGTACTTCTTTTTCTTGAAATTGCTTTTGGCAACAAAAGCAGCTGTGTCATTCGTTTCTTTGTCATTTCGATTTTCGCGTAATTCGATAGAGCATAATTTCTCAATAAGCAAATTCAGCTTTTGATTTTCTGATGGGATGGTATCCCAAAGATCACGAAAATGATCATATTCTTTTCCAAGAGTGGACATTATTCGTCCGTTCAATATTCTTTCCGAAAGAGTATTTTCTTTGTGATTTGCGAGCTCTGTGTTCAAATCTACAAATAACTTTTGCAATTTTGCCACGTGCATACTGATGTCTTCTTTTTCGTCGCGTTTTGCTTGGAAAAACGAATCAATTAACATTGTGAGCCTTTGAGTGCTACTTCGCTCAAAGCGAGCACATAACTTGTCCCAGATTGACTTGGAATTCTCACAAGTGAGAACGAGTTCTGCTACTGGTCTGCTAAGCGCAGATGCTATTAAACCGGCAGCTCGTGCGTCATTCTTAAACCAAAGAAGGCGCTTCTTCAATTCTGGTTCAGAGGCTCCATCAGCTTCAGGGCAAGGCTCATCGCCGTCGACAATTTTCTGCAAGTCGTAGGCTCGTAAAAGCATTCGTACTTGCCATTTCCATTTGGGCCAGTCACTCGGACCTTCTAGACAATCTACGGAGACTTTGTAGTCCATCGATGACGATGCCATTTCTTCTGACTGTTGATGAAAATAATTACTTGTATTTCTTACGCAGTTTTACTTATTTAAACGATTTTGGGGCCATAACCTGTTGATGCGAATAAATGAAAAACGAACTTTCACGAATGACTTGCTTAATACATTTATTTTGTAGGTTATCTTGGCAACGGATAAAATGACAATGTGTTTTAAAGAGGAAGAACAAAATGGTCATTTGAATAAAAAGAGACAGAGATAAACATAGAACATGAGATAAATATAAGTTTGACAAGTTTGGTGTTTATACGCTTGAACAGTTTGGTGTTTATACGCTCCAACATTGACATAATATAATATGGACTGCTAGTTGCCAACTTCACGCGTGTTCAGCGTAAAGAGCGCCATTGGTTCAGGGTGGCCAAAAAAAGTACGATTCCAGCTGTCAAAAATGAACAAAAACAAAAACATAAACAACGAGGTCGCTGTGCAGTGTTACCGCAGGGAAAAATATTTTCGAGTCCAAGATGCTTGAAAAACGAGTCCACGTAAAAAAAAAAATTAAATACTTTCAGAAATCATTTTGTTTTAAATTTTTAACATACTTATTTGTATTCTGCAAACAAAAAACGTTATAAAAACGAGTCCCCGAGCCAAGGAAGAAACAACGAGTCCATTTTCAATCAGTGTGGTAACACTGTCGCTGTGAATTCAAACATATTTTTTGGGACTAATTTGGCCGCTTCGAACCAATGGCACTGCTGTAGCTTGTACTTTTTTTTTCTCATGAAATGTATGGAAATGACAAGTGACTAGCAGTCCATATATATTATGTCAATGTGCCTGATGTAATATTCCAGTTTGACAATGACAACTCAGCCATGAACCCCATAGCACCATTGATGTTTTCATCCGTTCAGGAGGTCTCAACAATAATAAAGAATTTGAATTGTAAAAAATCAACTGGACCAGATGATATTTCAAATTTTTTGATTAAAAAAATTTCGAAATTAGCTATCGAAGTGCTTACAATTATTATAAACAACTGTTTGAACAATGGGTATTTTCCATTAGATTGGAAAACTGCCAGATTGTTTCCGATTCAAAAAAAAACCTAAATGTTTCGAATTAAACAATTTTCGACCCATTTCAATGCTCTCAAACTTAGGCAAAATATTAGAAAGAGTAATTTGCAATAAAATGGATAATCATATAGATAATTCTTTTGAATTTATCTCGGAATACCAATTCGGGTTTAAGAAACATCACTCTACAACACATGCATTGGTGAAAGTGCATAACGATATCACTAATAATTTGAGAAACAAGAAATGTACAGTAGCGTGCTGCCTAGACGTCGAAAAGGCGTTCGATAGTGTCTGGGTCGAGGGACTACTTTTTAAGTTATTGGAAATTGGTTTTCCAATTGAGATTTTCAAAATTTTACTCAGCTTCCTCTCAGATAGATCATTCTATATTATGCTTCAAAACATAAAATCGGATATGACTCAGTTAAGCAGAGGGGTCCCACAGGGCTCAGTTCTGGGCCCAAGACTTTTCAATATTTTCATGTACGACTTTCCGCACTTAAATACATACCGAAACTCATCACCTACGAAAGGAATTCTTTTCGCAGATGACACAATAGTTTTAGCTCACGCAGACTATCCACATGATGCGGCCCGAAAACTCTCTAACCATATAGACGTTATTGTTAAATTCTATCTCAAATGGGGGATAAAGATTAATATTTTAAAATCCGAAGCAATTTGTTTTAGGAACTCATCGTCAAAGGGTAAAGCCGGGATAGTACTAGAAAGCAAAAACGTCCACTTGAAAGTTAATAATGTAGAAGTCCCTTTTAAAACTAAAATAAAATATTTAGGAGTTGAACTCTCAAATTTATTAAAATTTAACAATCATGCAAGGAAAACAAAAGAAAAAGCAATAAAAGTTACAAACATGCTAACACCCTACCTACGTCATTCAAGTTTACAAAAAAACACCAAGCTTCTATTTTATAAAACGCTTATAAGACCCATTATGCTTTACGCATTTCCAAGCTGGTTTTCAATTTCACCAACAGTAGCCAAAGAACTCGAAATTCTAGAAAGAAAAATATTAAGATATTGTATAGGCAAAAACTATAAAACAAGAAATAAAAAATATTCGAACCATTATGTCTATAATGAAGCCAAAGTAACACCACTGATGTCTTACGCATTTTTGCTTATGAAAAAATTCGTTGAAAGAATGAGCTGGTCTGAGAATGAACTAATCAAAGAAATTTATGAGCAACAAAAAGATGTCTCTTGGGATAGCTCAACATACCTGTCCCCAATAGGGATAGTATGCGAAAATGAAGAAATTGGTTTGGGGTGTGCCTTGCCATCATTCTACCAACGATCTGTCCAAGGACAGAATCGTGGGTAGTTGAAATGCAAACAAAATTATTTATTTTCAGCTATAACATCCACAATTCGAATAACACACTATGGAAAAATATTAAAAAATATATAACAAAAAGTAACAAAACATGATGGACTATACAAATAAATGACTCAAATACAAAACAAAATCAATGTTAATCTAAATCTTGGAATAGCTGACAAAGATTTAATAAAATTATATTCCTAAAAATAAACTGGAACCAACAAAGAAATAAAAAAAATATATGTCTAAAAAATGTAAAGACTGAAAACTAAATGTAAACAAAAACAAACAACAATGTGACTTAAAACGTTTTGATGATTTTCAGCTACATGAAGTTCCTAGAGATACATCAGTGTATCTCCTCTAGCATTAGTTTAGATTAAGTATAAGTTAAGTACCAAGACTTTAACGTCAAAAATAAAAATGAAATAGCTTCGTGAGCAAGAGCTGAATATATACAAAAACAAAAAAAAAACAACAAAATATGTAAAACTATACTTGAAAAACAAAGAGAACCATACTTGACAGTTCTCTATATATCTTAATGTTAGAAAAAGTAAGAATCATACACTGTAAATGAAAAGAAAGACTCAATAAAAAGAAATGAAATGAAAATGTTAGTTTTAGTCTTCGTTCATCCACCAAATTTCGGGTTGAAAATTTCAGTCCGGTTCATACTGCACACTTCGCTTCCCTTGCCTACTAAACTGATTTTAGTCCGGATGAATTAGTCTCGTGTGTGCAGGCCCAATAAATCCCATAATAAAAACGAAATGTCAGTACATTACGTAATGTTATGTAAAAAGAATTTATTTTCAATTAATATTTAGCTGACCAATACAAAAAGGGATTAAGATAAATACACAAAATAATCTTTCTTTTCAATAAATTGTCTTTTCCAATCAAATTGAATAAGCATACAGAAGTCACGTAGTTGTAACACAGTAGTGTATTTAAGGATAATGATGGGTTAACACTGAACCTGGCTTAACTCTTACTTACTTAAGGTGGCGCTACAGTCCGGGGTGGACTTGGGCTTCAACCAACAAACTTCTCTAGCCAGCTCGGTCCCTAGCTAGCTGTTTGCGCGTGCCACCTGCGCCTTGGTCTTCCTCTTCTGCGTCGTCCCTCTGGAGTGGATTCGAAGTGGTTAAATCTTCTCCTCCATTCACCGTTTATGCATACAGGACCATAGATCTTCCGTAGAACTTTTCTCTTGAACCGGCCATCCGGTTTTGACAGGGTCCATACTTCTGCACCATATAGCAAGACGGGGGTGATGAGGGTCTTATAGAGCGTCACCTTAGTTGTTCTGGAGAGGGCTTTACTATTCAATTGCTTACTTACCCCGAAGAAACAGCGATTAGTAAGAGTTATTCTCCTTCTTATCTCGGCGCTGATGTCATTGTCCGTGTTGATAGCAGATTTAAGGTAGACAAAGAGCGCATTCCGAAACCTAATGACTACGTAGTGAACTCGTTCTGATTGGTTGATTTGTTGTTTTGAACCAATCAGAATGAGTTGACTACGAAGTCACTAGGTTTCGGAATGCGCTCAAAGTCTTTTACTACCTTGAAATTATATGCGTCTATCATGACGTTTTGTCCAAGACGTCGGTGTTGAGTGTCCTTTCTTGATGACAGCATTGTACTTTGTTTTACCCTCATTGACCGCTAAACCTATTTTTGAAGTTTCTTTCTCTATACTCGCAAATGCACTATTGACATACGCGAGTAGTTGCACAGACTTCTGGAATATTGTGCCTCTAGTGTTGACACGGGAGTTCTGCACTATTCGTTCCAGGACGATGTTATAGAAGTCGCATGACAGTGCATCACCTGGTCTAAAGCCTTTTTGACATCGAAAGCGTTGGCGAGGACGTTACCGACTTTAATGGAGCAACATGAGTTCTCTATTGTCATCTTGCTCAGACGAGTAAGAGGATGTCAAAACTGGACATAGCTTTATGTAGTTCTTCTCTATAAATGCTGTCATACGTGGCCTTAAAATCGATAAAGAGATGGTAGGTGTCGATTTGAAGTTCTTGAGTTTTTTTCCAGACAGATATATTGGCTTGCGTTGTCTTCATTGAATGGTTCATTCTGCTTGATATTGACTGTGACTCTACAACGATATATCCCTGTTGGTCCTTACAGGCTTCAGTTCGTGGTCGGTAACCTTAAGTCATTCATTTTACCTCTTGGTAAAACTTCCGAACCTCATTCCTGTTTTTTAGTCTCTCAACATCCTGGATCGATTGCTTTTCATGCTCTGTCTTTTTCATTTTTAAAAGCTTGTGTTCTTCCCTCCTCTTCTGCTCGTAGAGCTTTCGAGTTTATCTCGTTCTCCTGTGCAGCGCTGCTTTATATGCTTCTTGCTTGGCTGTAGCGAACTTCTCAGCTTTTCTTTATGTGATTAGGAAGTCATCCCAACCTGAAGGGCCAGGTCCTTATTACAATTCCAAGAGCAAAGAGCCAGAGCACCAAATATGCCGAAGTAGCCCGTAAGTGTTCACTGAGTAGTTCAGCCTAACAGGAACTGTAGGCGCCATCGTTGACTTTATCCTGGGAATTCTTCCGCTGCCACCTGGAAATAGGAGTAGTGCTTCAGCGGAAGCACCCTCTCTCGTTAGCTGTCGCCAACAACCTTCCATAGGGGTTTTCACCCTATCTCCAGCTGAGGTACTAGATAGACACCCGGTGGTCACCACGTGGAGGGGAGAGTAGAACTTACCTAGTAGATAGAGGTTGATGACGACGCCTGGGTCCCCATGAGCGCACTGATATCTACCATTTGACGCACCATCTTAGTCCTTAGGCAAATTAATAAATACAAAGGATTTGACAACTTATTTATTTCTATTATCTTGAGTTGAACTTCTGTTAACCCAACCATACATTACAGGAAACGAATGGAAAATGTCTTCAATACTTAATTTTGCTTGACTAGACCTGCAATAGTTTTCCGGAGATCTCTCCAAAACTTCATTCTTTCACCCAAAGGATTTTCAACCATTTGCATTTCGTCATTGAAAATGAATGCTTTTAGGAAGAAATCTTCACTTTTTTGATTTTTTGGAACCTCCTTCCAGTCACAACCAACCGCTGATGGATTGCTGTTTTTAGCGAAATTTGTCCACATCTTGCAAATACTTTCAACCATCCGCTTGTCTCTTTCATTCCACGGTTCTGGTGCGCTCTTGGGTTGAAAGATATAATTCGTTTCGTCTGCATGAGCAGCACCTTCGATTACATTCTCTAGTTTGTATTTTTTCTTATGCAAGTTTAAGTCACCAACAAAGTCAAATATGTAAAAATATAACGGTGACTTTTTTTGGTTTTTCAAATGACATTCTGCTGCTTCTGTGGTGAAACTCATGAAATAGAAATCTGTCAAAAGATTACTTAGACTGGTAATGCCAATTTTTTGTCCCTGAAAATAGAACTTCTTGATAGCGCTTTCCAGATCTTTAGTATTTTTCAAACGCCCGCCTTCATCTGGAATAAAATAACTAAGTTTATGTTCCAGTTTTTCCAACATTCCAATGAAGGCAGGAAATACAACACTTCCATCAGCCGAACAACAGCCAAAAATCAGAGGAATGTCAATGGTAGTGTTATTTCTCATCGATTCCAGGGTTGCTTTGGTACACACAGCTTCAGAAGAGTCTTCTTCAATTGTGGGTTTCGTTGGTATGATAAACCCAAAATCGTTGTAGTCTAAGTTTGGTAGCCCCAAAACTGGATCAAAGAAGTCTTTTATATCGTTGTGCTGCTGAAGAAAATCTGCAATTTCGTTGGGATCGCTTGAATGGCAACCTAGTGATTTGGCTAATTTAATGGTCTTCTCAGAAGATTTGCTCTCCATCAACCACGTCATATTAGCAAGGCCACTCTGCATAATTGCCTTGTGGAAATATTTTCTGGATTCTTTTGACAAGACATGCAGATGGGTGCATAGGCCCCCAGCGCTTTGACCGAAAAGCGTTACATTCTTATTATCTCCGCCGAATTGCGATATGTTTTCCTGAACCCACTGCAGTGCTAGTCTCTAAAGATACTAAATTAGTTCGGTATTTAATTTTGTAGAGAATAGTGTTTACTTGATCTTTGAGACCAGCATTGCCTGGAATTTTGCCGTCGGGGAATGACAAAAAACCCAATGGTCCAAGGCGATAGTTCATAGTGACTACAACCACATTCTCCTGCATCAGATAAAGGGGGTTATAGCTAAAAGGAAGATTAATATGAGACGTTCTTGGTCAGCACAATTAGACTAACCTTTCACTATTTCCACTGCCATTTAGAAAAGCTCCACCATGTATGTAGACCATTACAGGCAGTAGTTCTCCACTCGAACTGATTTGCGGAGTATACACATTTAGGAAGAGGCAGTCTTCCGACCCGGTATAATGTCCAGTTATTCTATTTCGTTGGAAACTTATATTGCCTTCCTGAATGCATTCTATCTCAGGAGTTCTAAAACTCTCTAACGGAACTGGAGCCTTTTGGATGACAATAATGGATTGGTTGATCATTTGAATCTCATGTTTTACTCACTTTGAATCTTAATTTTCCGACTGGTGGCTTAGCGTATGGGATTCCCTTGAAAAAATTGAATTTATTTCCATTTGGGAGGATACCAGTTCCTCCAACAACACAACCTTGCTTAACTGTGACTTTGGGTGACGATGCCATTTTACAGAGTAAACACTAGACAATAAAGACTCTCAGTCATACCTTTTAGAACTTCTCGCTATGAAAGCTTGATAACTTAATATTTCGAAATTAAATCCAAAGAATTCTACGTTCTCTTACTAGACACACTCACAAGGCCTTGAGTTTACAACCAGTAAACAAAAAAGTGATAAAAGTGAGATATCAAATTCACCTCAATAGATAAGTGGTTTGTGCCATGTCAGGTAGAAAATTACCAGTAATCAATTTAGACCTTGAACTTGTGCAAATAGAAGACAGATAAATGAATCAATTCGTTGTTTGAGAGACTGGCACACCAGGAAAGTGAATCATTTATTAATTTAAAAGCTTTGAGCTTTGGCAACTATTTCATTATCTCAGATTGCAGCTAAAATAACTGGATTTTATTTGTTTAAATTGAAATATTAAGCTTGTAACATAAACTTTAAAGTATCCAAACTTTTTCTATTCAAATGGGACTGAGGTCGTGCATGTTGCATTGATTTCTTTTCTTTACTTCATCGCATACGAACAAA
The DNA here is from genome assembly GCA_943590905.1 of Sphaerophoria taeniata. Taxonomy (NCBI): domain Eukaryota; kingdom Metazoa; phylum Arthropoda; class Insecta; order Diptera; family Syrphidae; genus Sphaerophoria; species Sphaerophoria taeniata. The sequence goes on along the minus strand of OX016540.1, from coordinate 10,243,324 downwards.
AATAAGTATACGCCATAGTGAACAAAGTAATAACAAATGCAATTTAGAAGATTTGCAAACATTAAAGGTCTAAAGAATCGAAGAGCGCAAATTCTAGAAGACTTCAAAGCTTTTGAAATACTGAAAACTGAACAAAACCTTTACTGTCAGAATCTGCATGTAGGGATGCCAGATTTGAAAAATTTCTTTGCGGGACACATTTTTTTAATCTTTGAAAAGTTCTGTTTGTTAAATAAAAAGCTTTTTATAATTTTTATATCGGTCTCTTATTATTTATAGAACATAAAAAAACATAAATAAAATAACATAAATGACTAGGGTCCACAAAATGTGGTACTGCACTTTCCTTTTGCACTTTTTTCTGGGCGGGCTTGTTTTTGTTATAGCAACTGAGCGTGAGCAGCTTGCTACAACTGCATCAGATCCTGAGCTGTCGCTATCGCAGTCGGTAGAGTTTTTGTCATCGAGAGATTGCATATCCGATCCGGATTTTGTGGAGCTCATTGTGTTCAACTTAATACAGATACAAATTAAGATATCAAATAGTTTGTAATGCTGTTAAGAAAAGTCAAATTACCTTTTAAGTTCGCTCAGCAAAAAACAAATAAACTCAGAAGCTTTTAGCTTCGAACAACGAAATCACGAAATATAAACAAAACACTAGAAAGAGTTTGACATTTGTCATAATTTGAAATCTGACGTTAGATAAATATTTCGATTCTCGAACAATATTCACGTTCAGGGAACATAAAGAATAAAAGTGAAGCCAAATCTATAATTTGAGCACACTTTACACTTACGAGGTGTGACAATTAAGTAATGAGACTGATTCCATAAAAACCGTATATTTCAAAATTATTCTACAACCCTGCCATCCCCTTCAAAGTAGTCCCTTGGGCAGCTATACAACGATTCCAGCGCGTTTTCCATGCTTCGTTTGGAACGCTTCGACTGGGATGTCCGCGAGTACCCTCGTCACGGCCGCCAGGATGTCCTCAATCGACTCAAAATGGGTTCCTTTGACCACCGATTTTGTTTTAGGGAACAAAAAAGAGTCACAGGGTGACATATCGGGCGAATAAGGCGGTTGTTGCAACACGGCGATTCCTTTAGAGGCCAAATACTGGGACACGCTGAGGGCTCCTCGGAAAGGTTCCTTGGAACCATTTCGCGCACAACTTTCTCATCCCAAAATCGTCTGTTAAAATTTGTCTGACTGTTCATACCCAGTTCCGAGGCCAACATTCGAACTGTTAAACGCCGATCTTCACGGATCAGGGCGCGCACACGCTGCGCATTCGTATCAGTCCGCACCTCGACTGGTCTCCCACTCCGCGCCTCGTCTTCCACGCTTTCACGCCCCTCCTTAAACTCTTTATGCCATCGAAACACCTGGGCACGACTAAGAGCACTATCACCATGCACTTTTACAATTTTAGCGTACGTTTCCGAAGCTGTTTCGCCCAACTTGACGAAAAATTTTATCTCGACTCGTTGCTCTTGATTTCGTTTTTCCATTTTCGTGACGAGCACCACGAACACTCGTTTACTCAACGCGACAGAGCAAGTGAACTAAACAAGCTAGAGCGATGGCAAATATATCAATGGAGAGGGGAAGGATGCTGGGAGAAGGGAAAGGGAATTTCAAGGTCGCAGGGTTACTACAATCGCGGCAATATAATCAGTCTCATTACTTTATTGTCATACCATGTAGGCATACGCTACACTATGAATAATACAAAAATAGAGTAAGTTATTAATTTTTTTACGGGTTTTGCGGGACATTAAATCAAATTGCGGGACATAATTTTCCGGTGGGACACTTGCGGGACAAAAGTAGTTTTGCGGTACAGTCCCGCGCGTCCCAAGTAACAATTTAACTTCTATAAGGCTTAAGCGAAGCTATTTCATGATTTGTATCTTGCTTGTATGAAACCTTATACAAATACGTTTGGCGCAAGTTATGCAAGCCATTGATTCTTTAAATCAATTATGACAAGGCCTTATATCAATTGATTTAAGGAAGTAATAGCTTCTCGGAAGAAATCTCTATAAGGTCTTATAACAGTTAATTTAAGGAAGCAATAGCTTCTTTCAAGAATTGCGAATAAGACCTTACAACAGCTCGATACAGAAAGCAATAGTTTCCTTGAAACGGTAAAGATAAGGCCTTATGCAAGTTATTGCAAAAGTAGAGAAAAATTTATTTTCAACATGAAATTTTTTTTCTTTTGCGATCCTCTGTTGTTTGCTGCTTTTATTTCTGATGTGACCATGGGCATTCGGTTATTTTTATCATTAATTATATTTGTTTGTACAATGAGAATAAATATTAGAGTTTACCTATGGGATTTGAACTCGAGACCCTCCGCTTATCAGTCGAGCATTCATCCACTGCGCTATTGCAACCTCTTTGTTATGAGTAGCAAACTTGAAAATAGTTGTTGCAACTCATTTCTCTCAAGCTTTATGGCACAAAATGTATAATGTTACTAAATTGAATAATAAGAAAGTTGTGGATTAAAGGGTGTCCATCCATCCAGATTAGATACAGATAGCTTTATTGGAAACTGACTTGAATACATAAAATGCATAAAATATCTACTCTTCTTTAAAGTTGATTCAAAAAGTAGTAAAATTATATATAATTTGAATTTATTTTTAAGAAAACAAAATTGATTAATTACCATCAATTCAGGTGATAACCTTACATACGATACCACATTTTTTGCTTGAGACATCATGAGAATAATAGCCTTTCCATTCAATAACAAAAAAAAAAAAAGAACATGCCATGAGATTTGAACTCGGATAACTTGATATTCCTAAGAGAATCCGCTTTCTTAAGTGAGCAATAATTATCATAAGGAAACCAGAGTACGCATGTATTGAAATGAACAATCAAAAAACAATCACACATACATACGCGAAGTAACAAGATTGACATTTCGTTTGTTATAATTTGCACAAGGAGGCCTTATTTGTGTTATCAATTGCAGATTGTTATTAGGAAACAAATAAAAGGCCTTATACTAGCTATTTTAAATGTGCTTTCACAAGGAAGCAAAGCGAAGGCCTTATGTGATTTCGGTAAATCAATCTCGTGCAAGCAGTTTGTTATAGTTTGCACAAGGAGGCCTTATCTGTGTTATGAATTGCAGATTGTTATTAGGAAACAAATAAAAGACCTTTATATGAATATTTTGGGAAGCCAACACACTACAGAAATTTAACAGTATATTTAACATTTGCTGTCAGTTTAGTAGCTCTGTTTGTTTACTTTATTGAATAATGCCCATTTTCTTGACTGTCCATTAAACTTTAGGCTAACTAATCTGCCATTAAATTTAATCGACTCATTTAAAGCTGCAATTAAAATTTGATTTTCTTCACTCAACTTAACAAGGCATTAATACTTAATCTCCAATTTTGAAATGCTTCCAGTACTTCAAATAAATTTCCAATATTTCCATTCTAATGTCAATAAATTATATTTATTTCAATTTCTGAGTTCATTTCAAAAAGGAAAAAAAAATGGAAAAGAGTTTGTGCTGTTAATTTTTCCGAAGAGGACGAGAAACTCTATTAAAATGCATTCTAAAACGGAAGAACATTATTGAGTTGAATATGGGGTGAGAGAAAGTGGTAAAAAATAATTGGAGCAATTATGAAAGCAACAATATCACAAGGTTACTTGACCTACTGAACATTTTTGCTTCTACAACTTGTGTCTTCAAAAAGACCATTAACAATAAGCTGATGCGCCAACAGTGAGTTGATAAAGTGTGAAGGGAGACCAGGTGCCGTGAACGAAGGCCATATGAACTAACGCCATAATGGCTTTAGTTCTCATTCAAATGTGAATTAACGCCATAATCCGATTATGGCCTAAATACACATTGGAATGAGAACTAAAGTAATATGGCGTTAGTTCATTTTAAGAAGTGGCTCAAGTACTCATTTCAATGTGAATTAAAGCCACTCGCAGCAATCAAAATAATTTTAATATGATATTGGAACATAATGTAGGTAGGTAAATATATGGTTTAACGAAAAAAGGATGAACGCTCTATTAGTTAAGGGGGCGTAAACACAAATATTTTAAACACGGGTTACTATAAATCAAATATAAGAACCAATAGTCCCACATTTGCCTTATTCTTAACTTTTTTCGTCACGCTCATAACTTAAAAATTTTGGAAAAATTTCTTTGTTATTTATACTTTCGCGGTCCCCTCAGTTTTTGGCTCCAGAATCGAAAATAATCCGTTTTCGATGATATTTTTTAAATCTTCGTTTTTCGGCGGAGTTAAGCACACATTTACGAGGATGGAAAACAAATGAAATCGTTTAATTGTTGATAATGTTTTGCAAAGTAATCGAATGAAGTTGCTTTCTAAACAAATAAAAATATCAATACAAAAATAATGATTTTTCATATTTGTATTGAATTTCAGAATGAGTACCTACTACCTAAGTTTCTCAATATTTTCGTAGATGCTTCATTCGGAAAATTAGTTTTCCACAATTTGAAAGTAATGAAACAATCGCGTACTGCAGTACTACTAGAAAGCGAGCGGAGCGAGCCGAAATTTTTTTTGGCAAACAGAGAAACAATTTGGGGTGTGAAAATAAAAAAATTCGCGCGATTTTTTTTATTTTCACACCCCAAATTGTTTCTCTGTTTGCCAAAAAAAAGTTCGGCTCTTAGAACGCGATTTTTTTTATTACTTCAAAGTCTAGAAAACTAGTTTTCCGAACGAAGCACCTACGATCACCTAATTATTAGGTGTAGCACAATTTTCAAATTTCAGTGACATTCCTTGAAATTAATATTGACTAACGTAATCATGAGTTGATTAACGTAATCATGAGTTATTACGTTCAAATGGCTGACCAAGAAAACGGATCAACACATTTTTTTCTTTCAGAAATTTTAAAAGAAAATATCAGCACTCGTTGAGAGTGAGATCTCTTGTTCCATTTTAGAAATATCTGAGGTCCCTGAGATCTCGATGAGATTTTGTTAGGTAATTACTTGCTATGCTAACTTTGCTTCAAAGCTCAAAGCATGTTATGGCATCAGTTCTCATTTGAATGTGAACTTACCCCATATGGCGTAAGTTCTCATTCAAGTGATGGCTTTAGTTCTCATTCGACTGTGAATTAAGGCCATAATCGGATTATGGCGTTAGTTCACATTTGATTGAGAACTAAGGCCATTATGGCGTTAGTTCATATGGCCTTCGTTCACGGCACCGGAGACCATTCAAATTTACTCGTTATGTTTATTAGCATAAAACTTACTTCTGCAATAGGACTTGCTTGTGAAAGCTATACGGCATGCCAATGAGATTTCAAAGGTCATATATAACTTTCTTATGCAAGATTTCCTTGTGCAGGTATAGCAAACATCCTCGATTGCATTGATTTTGATTTTGATTTTTTGATTGTAGTAAGATGAACAGATGGAATCAACGGTTGCGTCTACAGTTTCAGTTTCAGGAACTTAGTGAACACCTTATAGGGCTAGGGAAGGAGCGGTTTGACCGGCTCCCTGTCTTTGGAGTTAAACTAAGGACCTGCCAGGTTGTGCCCGGCCACATAAAGAAGAGATTGTTTTGATATACGAAATCGATAAATAAAATCTTCATCATCCCATTAATTCAATAATCAATGCGCTCCTGCATTTTATATTGACGCCTTTCCACAATTAGCTGTTCATCATCGGAATCAGAAGACCAATTATCCCAAATATGATCCATCATAACATATGTAAGAGCCGTATTGTTGTTTGATAGTAATAAAAAAAAAAAAAAAAAAAAAAAAAAAAAAAAAAAAAAAAAAAAAAAAAAAAAAAAAAAAAAAAAAAAAAAAAAAAAAAAAAAAAAACAGAAATTTCAGGGGCTCTACAAACAGAACAGCAAAATATCAGAAAACAAACTAAAGTTCTGTGAAGAAATTGGATTCCAATGCTAATACTGACATTGAAGGCGCTAATGGGCATAGCTGGGCACCGTTAATCAAAAAGTTAACTTCGTTAGTCGCTAATCCGTTAATTAAAAATTTAACTTCGTTAACAGTTAAAACGTTAAATTTTAGAAAAATTAACGCAAGTTAACGTTAATCGTTAATCCGTTAACACGCCATAAAAATTTTATTTTCTAATAAAAATTGGAAGTTGGAAACAAGAAAAGACAAGTACATTTTTTTTTAATAGGTATACATAGTAAATTATATTTTATAAGAGTTTAAGTGTTAAAACAACAATTTTTTCAGTCATGTACATGAATGTGATTGATCCCCTTCATCAACATCAGCATGTTGAAATTCTCGTCAGAAAGCGAGGCTCTTTTCGGCTGAAGTTTATTCTTGCCCGTGGAGAAGAGACGTTCAACAGCAGCGCTTGAGGGTATGGCAGTATTGTATTAGATAAACAGATTTGCCAATACTTGTTCCCCGAGGAATGCCTCTTCATTTAACGAGTCTTTTGACTTCAAATTTAGCCACTCATTTGTCATTAGTTCTCATTTGTCGGACCCTTTTTGCCGAACTCTTGCTCGAGCTGGTGCTGGCGCTATCATCAGCTTGGTCGAAAATAGCAGTCCTCTTTTTCTGTTAACCGCGGTTCAACGCTGCCTTGGCAGTCACTTCAAATTTTGTATATTAGCACTCATGCACTCTTTTTATGTGTTGTTTTGTTTAATGTTGTTGAGGCTCGATAAATGAGCCTTGATTATTATTTTTTTATGCAAACATTGTTTACACTCAAAAATTATTTGATCTCCCGTTCTAGATATAAAGTTCATATAATCACGAATTTTGGTCTATTGCGGAACTCGAGTTCGATTCCATGATAATTTTACGATTTTATTTAGTTCACAGTTCACAGAATACTCTTTGCTTATTGTTTCTAAAAAGTCACACAATGTACTGATTTAAAACTGAATCTATCACTGACTACGCACAATTGACAAAAAAAAAACACTCGTCACTCTCTGAGCACGCGCTAAGGAATAAAACAAACATTGTCGTATCGTCGTATTATTATACGATTAGTATCTCAGTTTTCCTACTTACAGTACAGCCGCTGGAAAAAAGTGGTAGTTCAATAACGGCAATAATAACGGCACCCGGAATAATAGTGGCATTTCAAATTTTACTAGGGACCGAACCACGCGCGCCGGCGCCGCACATTTCGACTAGTTCATGATTCGTATATGAATTGTTGTTTTTTCGCGAGCAGCCGCGGCGGTGCGCACGGTGAATCTTTTCACCAACAACCCAAACAAACATAAAATCTCACCCTGTATAGCTTAGGTAGCGCAAACAAATTTTTCCATTGGCAGCAGTTTTTTTTATTATATTCTGTAAACCTATGGCTATAGCACCACAAAAAAAAACACAGACAGGACAGGCAGCGAAATAGACAAGTCGCGTGCCGTTGTGTTTCCTGAAGGGTGTTGACTAATTTTGTATAAGTTACAAAAATAATTACCAATAATCTAATTTGAATGTATATCTGTATGGTATTTGTGTTCGATTAACGATTAACGGACTTTGGAAAATTTAACGATCGTTAACATTTTTTTGAAGTTAACTGAAAAGTTAATCCGTTAATGGGAATGTTAACTTCGTTAATTAACGATTAACGGATTAACGAAAAAATGTCCGTTAATGCCCAGCTTTGCTAATGGGACCCTTGAGGTCAATTAACTTATGATTCAGTTAACGTTAATTGACAGGTCTTTAAAAGTAACATTAAAGCTAACTTGGAGTGAAGAAAACGAAATCTGGAAAAATTATGGAATTAATCAGCCATTAAACTTAATGGAGAGTCAAGAAAATGGGCATAACTGTTATAAACTGATTAACAGCCTGATTCTCCCCCTTGTGAGGAATCACAAGTCATAAGCCCTTGTGACTATTTGTTGTGAGGATTGTTGTGATTCGATAACATTTGTCGGATTCTCCCCAAATCCTCACAACTAAAGTCACAAGGAAACTCACCACAGCCAATGTGAATATGGAAATGCGTTGCCTTACTGGATTCTTTGTAACTGCAATATGTGTTTCAACGCAAAATATGATGCAATTTCGTCAATATTGGCAACGCAAACAGAGGTTGTGTATTTTTGGGTTGCTTTTATTATTAAGGGTATTCACGTAACGAGATAATTTTCTACTTTGCGGAAAAATAGAAAATTCCGCAAATGATTTAAATGAACATCCCGGCAGAAAATAGTTGCGTAAACAAGGGAAACAAACAGCTGTTTGGTAAACGTCAAAGTGAATTTGTTCAATTCACGTCATTCGATAATTTATGTTCAATTGTATGAACAAATCACTTTAAATGATGATTGAGCGCCAAATTAAACGTCAAAATAAACGTCATAAATTTTATCAGCTTTTTTTTCTGCAGTTTCTGCTTCAAATTTGTGAGATAAAATTCTACGATTTGCAGAAAATTTTTCCCATACAAATTTTGACAGCTCATTTCTACCGATAGAAAATTCTACGGTTTCTACGGTTTCTATGGGTTTTCCGCGTTTACGTACCCCTATTGTTGTGTAATTTCAAAGAACAAAGAAAAAGAATAAAGAAAACAGAAAAAGAGCGTATGTCTTTTCTCTTCCTTCCTTTTTTTCACTATCTATATATATAAAAAATTTTATGTTGGTTTGTGTATGCTCGAAAAACTCAAAAAGTTCTACACCGATTGAGCTGAAATTTATCATGGTATAAAATCCGCATCAAGGATTGTTTTTATCTATTTTTTGCATCAGTCACATATCCGCGGTTACGGTCATAAGCGACAAACAAAATTTATACTTTTCAAATCACAAAAACAAAATATATCACACCGACGTTTGAAAATTTCGTCAAATATTTTTATTTTCATAAAAAAAAAAAACTGTCAGATTTGTTGCTTTTGAGATATGACGCCGGAAGCGGGTAGTGGAGTAGCGAGTAGCGGGTAACGGGGTACAGGTTAAGCGGGTAGCAGGTAGCTCTGACGGGTAGGAGAGTAGCGTCTCAGTACGAAGTCTGCAGTGTTGCACTCGTCATTGTTGCATATGTTCCACTGTTGGTCATTTTCAAATAAAGTCAGAGCTTGACAAGCAGCGCGGAAAGTGGCACCGGGCACTGGGAAGCGGGGTAGCGGGATTACGGGAAGCGTGAGTATGTAGAGGGTAACGGGGTAGCGGTTAGCGTGTAGGGTAGGGTAACGAGTAACGGGGTACCGGGGAAATAATGAATAACGTAGTGGAAGCAATGATTTTAACGGGGCGAAGGTGAAGATAGGTTCATTCCTCGAATACCTATGATCCCGACCTCATAGTTCTCATTTCTCAACCATTCAATCACAATGTGCCACTGCAAAGCGTGGCAGGATACAGCTAGTATTCATAATAAAAATGTCAAATCTCAAAAAAAAATTCTAGTCATGAGTTATGTCCTGCTCTGAAGGAGATCACAATATCGATTGTTTTTGTGACTCTCACAAGTTGTGACTTTGGGGGAGAATCCGAAAAAGTCACAAAATCAATTTTACCTCTTCTTGTGACTTGTGAGGTATCAGTGATGATGGGGAGAATCGGGCTGTTAATCCCAATTTCAAAGCCAATTTCATTGAAATTGAGGCAAAAAACTTAAATCTCCACAATTTCCTTCAGTGGGAACATAGTACTGTGGGAAATCGTACAATTTTGAAGATAATGAGATACTGCAGCCTTCCATCGGAAACGGTCCCCCGCATGCACTCTCGAGTCGCCAAAACCAAGAGCTATGACATCCGCAGTCACTTATCGTCCAACACTCGTCGCCGTAAGGTAGGAATGGTAAAATCAAAGTTTTGTATAGCAGACACTTTGTCTTTCGAGTGAAGAGTTTTGACCCCAGTTGTTTTAACCCCAGTTGTTTTGACAAACCGACGCAGCAGCGGTTCGCTAGGGTAATTCTTCGTCGGATCTACACTAAGGTGTCGTTTGTGGGATTGATGTTTGTTCAAAAATAGGTGAACTCCTTAACTACCTCGAAGTTGCTGCTACCAACAGTGACGTTTTGTTCAAGGCGGTGGACAGATGTTGCTTTGTTTGTTGATAGCATGTACTTTGTTTTGTCCTCATTCACTTCAAGACCAAAGAGTTTCGCCTGTTCTTCAATCACTGTGAAGGCCTCAAGCACAGCTCTCTTGGATCAACGGATGATGTCTATGTCCTCCACATAACCTAGGAGCTGGGTGGATTTGTTGAAGATAGTGTTTTCCGTGCCTTGCGTACTATCTTCTACATGACAGCACATTTCCTTGTCTAAACCCTGCGCATGTTTGAAACAACTCGGATGAGATTAGTGTCATGCGGCACAGCTGGTTCAGTTTGTTCGGGATCCCGACACCGCCATCATAAGCTCTTGGAGGTGGATGCTATCATAATCAGCTATAAAGTCGATGAAGATGGTGGGTTAAGACTTGAAATTCCTTGGACTTCCAGGATTTACCGCAGTGTGAATATTTGGTCTATCGTTGTTCTGCCTGGCCTAAAGACACACTGGTACGTGCGGATTATTGTGTTGCAAAACGGTTTAAGACACTCACACGCTGGATAGGATTTTGTATGCAACATTAAGCACATCAACCAGGGATTATCCTCGATAGTTTTTGCATGACATAGGATCACCTTTTTGTAGGTGGGGCATGTGGAGCTTATCGAAGAGTCAGTGGCGTGCATTCTTCCACTTACACTTTGTTGATGACTTGATGGTGCATACCTAAGGAGTTCCGCAGATATACCATCCGATCCGGCGGACTTGTTATTTTTTAGCTTTTGACTGGCTCTTCCTACCTCTTCTGTGCTCGGGGCTGGGACTGGGTCTCCATTGACTGGTCTCGCTTCTCTTTCGTCATTACTCGCTCGGCAGCTGTTGGAAGTGCTGCTTGAAAACATGTCCAATTACCTGTGACTCGGTGACTAGGTTTCCTTCACTGTTTCGAAGAGCCTGTGTCCCTGTCCTGAAACCAGAAGCTAATTGATTCGACCTTTCAAAGAAACGCCGAGTGTTGTTCTTGGCTCTTCTAGATCTTTGAGCTGAGAAACTGCGGATGCTCTTTTCTTCCTTCGCAGGGTCTTTTTCTCATTTCTCCTCTTTGTTCGGTACTCTTCTCTTGCTGCTCTTGTTTTCCGTTGCAGCATCAGCAAACGTGAAATTTCCGTCTCTCTTTTCAATATCGCGCACTCATCATCATACCACGGGTTCTTTTTCGGGGGTGGCTGGTAACCAATGATGGTCTCGGCTACATTTTTAATTATTTCGCGATGTTGGTTCCACAAGGTGTTGACATCTGTGGTATTTGGGAGGACGGCCGAGAGTCGCTCGTAGTCTCTGGCATTCTTCGGGGTGCTAAGGCAACTGATGCTCAATTTCTATGTATCCAAGCAAATGGCAATCTGTCACCGGGCAATAAAAAATTATGGCAATTAAAAAGCAGTAGCTGTAATGTACTCTTTCATTCTTTTGCATAATTGACCGCTTTATTTTTTCTTATCTTTCAATATGGAACGGAATAAGGAGTTTTCTTTTTTAGGCCGTGTGTGAATTGGGTGAATTGTGGTTAAAAATGGATGAATTTTTAACTTGGGGTCTCCATTGAACATTTCCGATGACAGGACTATCGGCCTGGCATCAGATAATCCAATAGAGACCAACAATCCAACATCCAGTCCATGATCCGGTCATCGCAGTCTGGATTTTTTGAGCGGATTAAAATCTTGTCATCAATTTGACGTTTGTCTTGTATGTAGTATTGAGCGTCCATTTTCCACAGACTTTTTGACATATTCCCTTGCTGATGGCAAGACATAATATGCCCAGTCAATAAAAACACTGGATTGCGGATGAGATTGCAGAAGAGAAGTTGGATTGGATTTTACTCTTGTGGAGCCTCAGGGTAACCACTACTGTCATATTTTAGCCTGCTCCTGCTCCGCAGCTAGTCTAATTTTAACACATTGGCGCAAAATTATAGTCGCTAATGAACAACTTTAGTGTGATACTAAGCTTAAAATGACGTTTGAGTCATGTCTGAAACGTCATTTTAAGCTAGTATCACACTAAAGTTGTTCATTAGCGGACTATAATTTTGCGCCATTGTCTACGTTCAATCATGTATCGGATAGGCTATCTGAGACACCCTTATCTGGGATATCTTTTTGGACGAGACAGATACCTGTATCTAGATAGCTGTCAAAACGTCTACCTTCCGAGACATCTAAATTATAAAAAATATTGTTAAAAATAACATCGATAGTCATTTTGTTTATATTTCTTTCAATTCTCTTCTAAATTGGAAGCTGTTAAAATAGCGCGCCAAACAATACAAGACAAAAAATCATGTGTTGATCAGCTGTTCACTTGGATACCCGAGGTATACCAAAAATTCTCAGATACCCTTTGTATATGGATTTACCAGGTACTATCAAGAATGGTTTTTCTGCTTGGTTTTAGTGGTCAAGTTTTAACCACTTTTTAACGAATTCGCACACGGTCTTAGTTTTTCGTGTGGCAGCCTACATCCTGCCGCTGCAATACAAAATTTTAGAAACTGTCAATCTACTCTTGCTCTTGAAGAAAGGGCCAAACATTTCTTACATCACCCTATTTCAAAATAGAAATAGAGTCTCGATAATGATACTCTACTTGACCCGTCAAAAAATGACAAATCAATTGACAATGAGTATTTCTATATTTAATAACTTATTTTTGTTAATTATAAAAATACACAAATACCTAACAGAAAAAGATCGTCAAAACACGTTTTATCATCTTTAATCTTTGACTCCTCACTACGCTACGAATATTTTTACAAACCCGATCCACCGGTTGTTCCCAAAACGTACTTGTAATAAGCTTGATTCAATTTTTCCAAGAGGATGAACGTCAGCACTGTATATGGTGCAAGGCGAGAGTAGTACGGCGTGAAGCCCTTCCACAGAGCAAACACCCCCTCGTTCTTAACAACCCTTAGCAGCGCATCAATCATACCTTGATACTGCGGTTTTCCGTCAGTGTACTTCATGTTTTGCAATCTGGTCTTGGCTATGTCAATGGGCATAGAAGCAATGGTTGCGACGAGTCCCGAAACCAGAGCTGAAGAGAAATGCAGTTTAATGCTTTCCTTCATCCCAAATCTCTTGATAAACTGGCTCTTGGCCTCGGAATAGGTGGCCAATTGGGCCATATTGATGACTATTGCTCGGACAAGGGTTGGCACACATCCACGCCATAGAGTGGCAACACCTTCTTCGCGGATTATCCTTACAAGGGCATTGAAGACGTTTTTGTAGTTTCGTCGCTGATCGGGAGGCAACCGGCCGTCGGCTGTCATTCGAATTAATGTAACGTCGGCTGGTGTACCAACAAAGGCGCCGCATGTACCAGCACACAATCCCATAGCCATTCGGACTAGATAATTTGGTTCCTTGGAGTACCGTGACTTATACTTATCGTTAAATATTGTATACAATCCAAGCCGGGTAGTGCCATAGGTTCCTTGTCTCAAGAGCGCAGCTCCGAGTCCATTGTAAACTGCTAATGGTCCCTCCTTGCGTATGATCGTTGTCAGACAGTGAAACGTATTTTTGTATTCCTTGGCGGCACCACCCATGCCAGAGATTTGCATTCTCGTCTTGATAAGATCAAGAGGTTGAACAAAACAAATTGATGTCATGGCAGCTGTTCCACCAAGAACCAATCTCATTCCATTGGGGATTTTTTTTGTAGGCGCGGGCGCCGACATTTTTAAAATTTTGCAAAATTATTTAAAGTTTTGAAAGCGACAGACTTGATTTGATTGACTTTGACTTAACATGAACTGCTGTTATCATCAGCTTTGTATATGGATTTACCTAGTACTATCAAGAATGGTTTTCAAGCAAGCAAGCAGAGAACACACATTACAAACTAATGTAAAAAACTGTCAAAAAACTGTCAAACCAAGCAGAAAACCATTCTTGATATTACCTGGTAAATCGATATACAAAGATCATCAGTCTGTTCGATTAAGGTTCGATTCACTCCTCGCCTTCAAAATGACGAACGAAAATAGGTTCGTTCGATGTTATCAGCCCCGGGGCGCTCCGGTGCTTGTCACTACCCTGAACGGAGCTGTCAAAAACCTGAAAAATTTCTCTGGGTTTGGTTTCACATCGAACGCATTAGTAGTGCTCTATTTTTCTTTTCTCTTTGTTGTATAGCAACAGCTGATTCGAACAGCTCCGAAATTCTCGCCCGAAAAAAAACTTCCATATGGAAAAAGTGACAGTCCATATGAAAAATCCAGATCGTGTAAGGCACGCTGAAGCGGTGATTCGGCCCCAGAAGTCTTCTGAAACCATTTCTTTTGACTGACTTTGACAGACGGAATGCTTCTGAGAAGAGAAGAACTCTTCTGTTTTGAAAACAGAATCGTCCGAAGAATGACACATAAATCATAACCCGTTCCATTGGAGGTAGAAGAAGAAACGTAAAAAAAATACCCGTGGAAAACGACATTAGTTTTTCATGTGGCAGCCTTACATCAACTGTTACATCCTGCCGCTGCGATGCATAATTTTAGAAACTGTCAATCTACTCTTGCTCTTGAAGAGAGGGCCAAACATTTCTTACATCACCCTATTTCAAAATTGAAATCGAGTCTCGATATCGATACTCCACTTGACCCGTCAAAAAATGACAAATCAATTGACATCCACATCCATAAACAACAAACGTTGACGATTTCGCAAGTTAAACTCACGTTAAACTAGATTTTATTCCCCCAAAAATCTCAAATTTCCTCCAAATAATGGTATTTCAAGAGTTCCAAGCTGTTGTTCTAGCCGCCGGTCGAGGAACACGACTGCCCGAACTTACCGGAGACTATCCAAAATGTCTGCTTCCAATTGGACCATATCCACTGCTTTGGTATCCTTTGAATATGCTGCAACAACACAATTTTCAAGGTTAGTTCTCTTGCCAGCAAGATAGCTTACTACTAAAACCAATTGCATTCCAACAGATGCCATTGTAATTGTCCTGGAACACCAGAAATCCGAAATCCAACAAGCCCTTGAAAAAACCCCATTGAAAATGAAACTCGACTTTGCCACGATCTCGGAAGACAGCGATTTCGGAACTGCCGACAGTTTAAGACATATTCATGATAAGTAAGAACTCTCGTTGTCCATTTTAGCTCTCCTAGATTGACCATGAAATTTCAGAATCAAATCGGATTTCATAGTAGTTTCATGCGATGTCATCACCAATGTATGTCTCTATCCACTTATAAACAAATTCCGCCAACACGACGCCACAGTGGCAGCTCTATTGTTCAAGAGCGGCTTTGACAGTGACGTCGTTGTGCCGGGTCCCAAAAACAAGCACAAACCCGAAAGGGATTTGATTGGAATCAATCCAGATTGCAATCGTTTGTTGTTCTTGGCGTCCACTAGTGATTTCGAAGAAGTCATGAACATCAATGGCCATCTCATGAGGAAATATGGAAAAATGACGATCTTCAGCAGGCTAGTGGACTCACATATTTATGTGATGAAACGATGGGTTCTGGATTTCTTGAAAAGAAAAGAGAACTTCTCAACGTTGAAAGGTGAATTCCTTCCCTACATCATCAAGAAACAAATGTCCCGAAACCAGCAAACCGCTCCGGTTGAAGCTCAATCAGAAGTTGGCATCAATCTGAAGCCAGAGGATGATATTTTCCATGTATGATTGCTAGTCCTTGCCATCATCCTTACTCTTATCACTTGTTTTCTCTTTGCATAGTACGTTCCCAGCACTGATCTAGAACAACAAATCATCAAGACCTCGCTATTCAATGACTCCCGACTAAAAGAACCCTACCAAGGCGATCTGATTCGTTGTTTCGCCATTGAAGCGCCCAAAGACACCCTTGGCGTTCGTGTCAACACAACTCTCAGCTACTTTGCCATGAATCGAAAGGTAAAGTTTCTAATCACAAAGATTTGCTTACGGAGGACTGACATTTTTGTTTCTAGCTTCCATCGGTCTGGGCGCAGCTCTTCAAGGACCCCAAATCGTTTTCACTCATCTCCCCAACGGCTGTGGTCAATTCGACGCAAGCCAGAGAAATCGCTGCCGCTGACAATGCCAAACTCTCTGAGAAAACTTCGCTTAGTTCGAGTGTCTTCGGTCCTAATTGCACGATCAATCCGAAGAACATTGTTTCCAACTCAGTGATAATGGCAAATGCTGTCGTCGAAGAAGGGTGAGCTTTGGGGTTCAAATGTGGCCTTCTCCAAAATAACGGTAATTTTTTTAGATGCAACATTGACGGATCGATCATCTGTAACAAAGCGGTAGTGAAGAAGGGATCAGTTTTGAAGAATTGCCTTATCGGACCGAACTTTATTGTCGAAGAAGGATCCACAAAGCAGAGTGTTCATTTGACAAACGCCGACGGGTTTATGGAGATCGAGTAGCTCGAGCTGTAAGGAGCTTCAGAAAGTTCTTTTTTAATGTTTTGAGAATATTTAGAGAAATTAAAGAAACAAAGGGCATTTGGAACCCTAGAAAGAGACTTCTCCCAACGTTTGACGTTTCCCCTTCCACGTCAGAAATTTGGCAATTTCACCATCTGACGACATCAACTCGAAATTATAGATTTTTCCCAGTTCGTGTAACAAATTTATTCCATTGAACTCCTGAGTGTCTCTTGATACAACATCAACATCTACGAAATCGTTAAAACATCTTATTGCACGAAAATAAATAAATGACCTTCACATAACCCTCCAGACATCGGACAACAACCAACAATCACATGTCCTTCAGGCCCATCGCTATTTTCATGCTATCGGCCCACGACAACTTGCCCAAAACCAAATCGCCCTTCGATTCGATTAGCAATTTATTGCAATTGTCCTGCTCCTTGCTCATTCGGAAGTGATTTTCGTTCTTAACACAATCGGATAAATGGGACAGAGATTCGTCCAGAGTGAACTTCTTCGAGGTGATGGCTTCGATGAAGGATGTCTCCTCGATTTGATCGGAAATGTTGATAACGACCAAATTGTCGCTGGTTTGGGTGACGATTTTATTGTTTCCGATAATTTCGGATAGTTGGACATTGACATTGCCGCCACCGTTGCATAGGATTTGGATGTTGCCATGAACACCAGCTGCAACGAGTAGAATAAATTCGATGCTTGAATTGTTGGTTTAAATTCGACTTACTCATGATAAGGTCTCCCATTTTATTGACTCGAACCTCGGAGGTTTTGTGGATGTTCTTGAGGTCCAAAGTTCCGTTGTCGGTGGAGAATTTCGAGGATTCCACATAGCACGAGTTGGTTTTGATATTACCGTCGATTGTCCGGCAGTTGATTGAGTCTCCTTGGAGTTTGTCCAGGAAAATAGACTGAAAATACAGAATTTCAGGGTTATTTAAGTTTCATAGGGGGAACTACAAGGATTTACTCCTTTTCCATTAGTCTTGATGTTCATCGTCTGACCCAGGAGCAAGCCGTTGCACTGGATATTTCCCTTCTTTGAAACCAAGTCAAGAGTGGTGCTGCGAACGTTCTTTGTCCAAATGTCCCTGCTCGAAACCACATTCAATTCCTCACAGTACATATCAGCTATGCTGACTTCTGAGTCTGTGTCGATAAGCAGATCAGCTCTGATCGGTACTTCCAGAAAGCAGACAAGCTTATCGGCATCCTTGCTTCCTCCGCCGGTGGTTATTAGCACATCTTTGTTATTGATTTTCACATCGAGTTGGGTATTGGATGATTTTGATTCGGCTGGGCCACGAATGGTGGCACGTAGTAAATTGGCATCCTGACATTCGTGGACATTGTAGGGACATATTTTAACACTTATATCGGAATTGATTTTTATTTTGGAATACGAATCGACTTTTTGGATTTGCTGATTTAGAATGTTGGGTGAAGTGAGGGCGATTTTATGGAATTTTCGAGAAAGATGGCTTAGGACGAGGGGGCTTCGTAGGAGCAGCATTTTTTCGGATTACTTTTTTTCTAATTTTTGAGGAAAATTGGAGAAAATTGTGTAGGTTTTGGTGTTGTTCCTTCGAAAAATTTTTATATGCCAAGAAAGCAAAAGTGTCAAACAGCTGAGCAAATGCTAAAAGGGTGTGTTCGCAAAGAATTATTCTTGATTTCAAGGTCACTCCAGATTTGTTGACAATTGTTTTTCTTGAAAAGAATTATTCCTTTTGATTTTTATTATTAATTTCCTTTCAATTAGATAAAAATGTTCGTGAAATTTTACTCACGAAGCCACAGTTTAAATAAATCACACAATAAGAATCTATCGAAGGTCCATCTACTCTGCAAAAACTCTCACTTCCCTCTCGTACATCCCTGAGTTAGCAATAAACCACAACCAACTTCATTACTATTTATGCCGGTGAAATGTCAGTTTGTTTTTTGACACCGACGACAACCAAAAATTGAAAATTTTCTTCAAAACCATAATTTTCTTTCGAAAATCTTTTAAAAAACACAAATTTAATCAAAAACTCCAAAGCAATGGCGGATTTGCAAGAACCATCTTCATCTACCACAACACAACCAGACACACAGTCCAAGCCCGTCGAAGATGTAAGCTCAGAAGTTGAAAGTTCCGAATCGAAGCCATCGCCATCATCAACCACCATGACCACAGACGCCAAAGCACCAGACGAGGTAACTTCCAGCTTCAATCCATCTGTATCCGATGATGAAATCGAGAAAGAAGATTTGGAAAAAATCAAAGGCGACGCCATTGGCAATACTCTATACAGTGAACGTTTCGTTCTATCTACGCTCTTGAAACTGACCAAACTCGAAAAAGACCTCAGTGAAGATGAACCATTCGAGAAGGATTTGTGTTCGCTATGGAATATGACAATCGAAGCGGATGTTGTCAAACTCCTGCTGTGTCACAATGTTCCGGAAATCTTTGCTGCAATAATCGAGAAGACCGAAGACAAACGACTGACCGAGATACTTGTCGGCATCATTGCAAACATGTGCAGTGTCCAACAGACACGCAAGGAACTCTGCGGTAATTCTCAGGTAATGTCGGTTCTGCTCAATCTAATCTCCTGCACAGACAGTCTCACATTGATCCAGTTGATGAGATTCTTCTATGCGGTAGTCAGTTCCGAGATGAATTCTGGCGATGAAATTCTTTGGTTCCAGCATTTCAAGGAGTGCGACAGCTTTATAGAAAATTTCGCTTTCATTCTAAACAACTCGGCAAATCTAACACTCTTGGTCAATGCTCTGTCGACCCTCGAAGCTCTGTGTGTGACATTTGCTTTGATCGAAATACAGCCTGATGGGAAAGATCTCTGTTTCAGCGATGTCTTTGTTCAACCTTGTCTGGTGGAGGGAATCATTGAGGCATTCAAAACGCTTCTCCCAGCCAGCAAGCTTGAACAGAACTCCAATGAAGAGGGAACCGCCTCCCCGTCGAAGAACACAAAGAAAATCATGACACTTTTCCTGGACATCAACGTCATACTGTCTCCATACGAACAAATCTCTCAGAAATGCTACGAACCTTATCTGGACGATCTCTTCCATTGCATCTCTCAGATCCTGTCGCCATTATGCCAACCAATCTATCTGCTTCCGCTGACCTCCAACGAACAGGGCATCGTCGAGAATGTCAACGAACTATTCCAGGCCTTCGGAGATCCATTTCACGAGGTTTGCTTCGCACAAATGATATCCATCTGGCATCTCATCGATACCGATCGAGAGGCAAAAGAGAACAACGATCAGTGGGGTGAGGATGGCGAGGAGAACGAAGAAGAAGTCAATGCCGAGGACATTTGCATGACCATTCTGGAATTCCTCACCCGGACAGTGATGAACACACACGAAGACGAGCTGGAGAGTGCCCTCAAAATGCACGCACCCAATACAATACTCAAATTGCTGAGTGCACTCAGTGCCGGTGACTCGGAAGAGGACATCAAACAGTGTTGCAATAAGATTAAAGTCGTATTCGACAAATTGCAGAGCGAGATTAAGACGGACGTGGGCGAGGAGACGAATGCAGTGGTCGCCAATAGTTGCTAAAGTTTTTGTTTAATTTTTGTAGTTAAGACAAGAAGAACTAATATAATTGACTTTCTTTAAAATTGTTGAAAAAATATTTGGAAATCCTCAGCCCAGACGGGGGAGTGGATTTGTGACAATTGGACACTTTTGTAGAATTCAAGAATAAATAAACATTTTTATAGTTTTCCTTCATTTCGGAACAGAGTACTTTTGTAGAATTTCTTGCGCAAATAACGGTTTGGTTGAAGTTTGAAATTTGAATTCAACGGCTGTGTTTCCATTTGAGAAAGACAAAGATCAACCTTTGTGTCACTTACCTACTTAAGATGGCCCTACAGTCCGTTGCGGATTTGGGACTCAATCAACAGTCTCCGCCAGCTCGGTCCTTAGCTAGCTGTCTCCGGTTTTGCCTGCATTCTTTGTCAAACCAGGGGTTTCGCTTTGGTGGCTACGTGAAACCCAACACATTAGAGGCGGCATCACTAACTGCTTTCTGGCAATGTTGCCACTGGTCCTCGATACTTAATGTTGGCG
Organism: Sphaerophoria taeniata; assembly: GCA_943590905.1. Classification (NCBI taxonomy): domain Eukaryota; kingdom Metazoa; phylum Arthropoda; class Insecta; order Diptera; family Syrphidae; genus Sphaerophoria; species Sphaerophoria taeniata. Next base: position 10,222,697 of record OX016540.1, on the reverse strand, counting down.
GCATAGGGCTCCTTAAGAGGTTACTTACTAGCCGTCCGACCTGCGTCGAATGTTCTTGCATTATTTCCTTGTTTTGGCCATTGTCCGGATATTCGTAGCATTACCTTGGCTACGAAGGAGTAGAAGTGCGAGTCGATGTTGGTTCCTCGGAAAGTTTGAACATCTGGAATGCTGGACAGGTGCCCTCCGTCGATCACAACGTGATCAATCTGGTTGACGGTTGATTGATCCGGCGATCTCCCTTTATGGATGTTGAGAGTTGAGATGTGGGAACCATGTGCTTGCTACCACAACATTTCGCCCGCAGTAAAATCGATCAGCCTGAATCCGTTGTCGAAAGTGGTGTCCTGCAGGCTCTGCTTTCCGACGGTTCCACCAAAGATGTGTTTTGTCAAGGAACTCGTCATTGGCGTCGTCTTTTTTGTCTTCTGTGGGGGCGTGCGCGCATATTAGGCTAATGTTGCCGAATTTAACCTTGATTCGGAGCGTCGTGATGCGTCCGCTTACACATTTGAAGCTCAAGACTTTTTGCCTGAGTCTGCTTCCCACGAAGAATCCACATCCAAAAAGCCGCTGTTGTTGCTCTCGGTAAAAGTTACCATAGTAAATGTCGCAGTTTTTCATCCTCCTTTTGCCGCGTCCATCCCTGGATAGCGGTAATGTCTGCTTTATAGCAGTTGAGGGTCTCCGCTAGTTGGTCGGCGGCACGCGGTCTATTAAGGGACCTAACATTCCACGTGGATATCCGAAATTTGTTGTCCTTAAAACATTTGCTTGGGTCGTCATCAGTATACATCCGTCCATTTCCGAGGCTTGTTGTTGCTTCGCAATTTAATGTTTTTCTTCATAGTCGGGAAGTCAACCCAACGTACAACCCCCAACCTGGAGTACCAGACCCTTGATGCTGTGACTCCAAGTGCAAAAACCGGAAAAACCGCTCCTTTTACGGCCGGCTTCAGATATGTCGAAGTAGCCCGTAAGGGTGTGCAACAAGTAGTTCGGCCTAACTGAAACTGAAGACGCCACCGTTGATTCCAAAAAAAAAAAAATTCTTTCGCTGCCGTTGTTTGTTGGATGTCGCTTGGTGGGAACGACCCTTCGTTGGGGGGTAATTAGTAGAAACAGCCTACTCCGGTTCGACCTGCCTACCATGGGAGGCCTTTCTGCGTAAACAAAGTTTTGCGATCGCATAGCTCTAAGTTTCATAGTAGCAGTCACCGTAAGCCACGTCAGGAGCAGCGCTGATACCCCATACCCCAATTGAAGAATAGCTCCTGAAAAGCCTTCGAATCCAACCATGAACGTTGCACTAGGAGAAAAGACCGTAATTCAGATGAAGCATATCCGTTTGGAGTTCAGGCAAGTCATCACTGCCTGTTTTCAGCTAAGCGGGTCTTTCTGTAAATTGAGAAATTTGAACAAACTCGAAAAGATTGCAATCCCATGAAGAAGCCAAAAAATATTTGATGATCAACGAACACATCCCGTTTCAAATCCACAAAATTTCAAATATGTCAACCAACTGTCAAAAAGAAAACGTGAAATTTCGCTGCTATAAACAAAACACAAAAAAGAAAGCAAATTTCCTCCGGAGAAGCGGAAAAAGTTCGAGCAAATTTTTACACGAATCCCCACTTTTTTTCAACGAAGACGAAGAATCAGCAAACAAAATAAATTTTTTTCTTTAAAATGACATCTTACACACCCAAGTACTTGGAAGAGAAACTAAGCGAAAAACTTGCTGCAACCTATGTGAAAGCCATCGACGAATCGGACGGCTGTGGTGGAAAATTCAAGGTAATTGTTGTATCTGAACAATTTGCTGGCAAAGGTCTCTTGCAAAGACATCGATTAGTCAACACAGCTTTAGCTGAAGAGCTCAAAGACATTCACGCGTTCTCCCAGACCACTTACACACCCGAACAGTGGGAGAAAGCTCAAAAGGAATAACGTTTTTCTTAATTTTTCATAAGCAAACAACAAAGAAAGGAGTCATGTCGTCAATAAAAGCTAAAATCTCATCGCCAGGAAAGATCATCCTCCACGGAGAGCATTCGGTTGTTTACCAAAAGCCAGCCCTAGCTGGCGTTGTGGGAGTCCGCACTCATTGCAATCTCCTCGAGGTGCCTGACTCATCGGTGTTGGTTATTCATCTCGACAGTTTCCAGTGCTCATTTGAAATTCAAATAAGCGAAGTCAATAGGTTTGTTGAAGGCTTCGTGAGAGACAATGGATCTAAGCTCGACAAAGATCTTTTGTTGAAACGAACCCGTGAAGCTATTGACTCAAAATTTCCTGACCAAAATATACCTCAGGTCAAGACCTTTCATGCGATTTACCATCTCCTTTGTGGGTGTCTTATTTCCGCCGCAGATAAGTCTCTTACTTGTGGATCTGTGATCAAAATCTCTTCTGAACTAAATATTGGAGCTGGTTTGGGCAGTTCGGCTTCGTTTGGGGTCTGTCTAGCTGCAGCGTTCCTCATCCTCACAAAGCATATCACAGTTGATGAGTGTGATTCGGAAAAATCTCTAGCGTTGATCTCGTCATGGGCCTTCGAGTCGGAAAGAGTGATGCATGGCAATCCATCCGGAGTGGACAATACCATTTGCACTTACGGCGGTATTGTGCGGTTCACCAAAGGTCAGCCGTTCTCACAAATAAAGATGCCGAAGCCTCTGCATGTGCTGCTAGTCGACAGTAAGGTATCGAGGAGTACTGCAAAACTTGTTGGGAAGGTCGCTCTTCTGAGGAACAAGTTCCCCCAACTCGTCGATCTGATTTGGGACTCGATTGAGAAGGTTGTCGACTCAGCAGTTCCCATTTACCAGGATCTAGACGATAAAGACAACTTTCAAAAACTTGAGGAGCTATTCCACATCAATAACGAGCTACTGAGTGCTGTCGGAGTGTCCCACGAAAGTCTGGAACAGATATTTGGCATCGCGAGGAGAAACAAATTCAGTTGCAAGTTAACAGGAGCTGGTGGAGGCGGATACGCAATTGTGTTACTACCTGCTGATTACAAAGACAAGAAGGAATTCTCGACGCTTTGCAAGGAGCTGGTTGCGTCTGGATTTGAAATAACCGAAACAACTGTCGGTGGACGGGGCCTTATTGTAGAAAATGAGATTTGAACTATTTAATAAAAAACTTTCTTTGTATTTTTGTTTAATGAAATTTTGTATTTGTTTAACGTTGGCTGGTATCCCTTGGTCTGTAGGGTATTCCTCGGTTTTTCATTTCCCGTATTGTTCCAGCCGGAAGGCTTCCTGAGACTGAGATGGCGTAGATGCCTTTTGTGAAGCGTCCTAAGAGGAATCAATGGCTAGTTAACTAGTGTTTAAAATTGAAAAATGTTTTTCTTACCTATTCTCTGCCACTTGGCAACCCAGCTATCTTCCGGGCTCATCAGAGCGATGATTCCATCGAAATTGTTACTCGTATGATCGTATACGTTGTCCTTGTTATTCTTCATCCGGAGGAATTCTTCGCAATTGTCACAGCCATCGTATTCGAATTGGTCAAAAGTCTGGGGAATGTGATTGATGGTTAGAGGGATTTGTTTATGGAAGGAGTTGCTTGAAAGCCAATGACTCTGGGAGTCCCATGTCGTTGAATGATTTGTTTGACTTACCTTAATGAGTGAGCACACTAGGCAAGCCCGCAATCCACGGAGATCTTTTGGAATTGCATCGAAGGACATTTTATATATATTTTAATGAACTTTTTAATGTTTAAAATTGATATTTTGTTTAATTATTTTACAAAACGAGAATTAAATAGCGACGGCGAGCTGTTGACAAATAAATGACATTGATGACAACCAACGTTTTGTTTTTGCTGCAGTTTGAGGAGTACTGGAAAACAAATCGCGTCCAGTAGTTGTAATTAGTTTTAAGGGGTTGCTAGCAATAGGTCCGTTCTTTTGCCTTTTCTGGAGTTTTTGTAAAAAATATCGAGGAGTGTAAAACAACACTAACTTGACAGCAAAAATCTCCCAAATGCACGAAATTATATCAAACGTCAGCAAAATTCAATGCACTTCTTATGGTTTGACAGAACTCACGAAAACTCCCGCCAGAAATTTTTGAGTGTAAAATCGGGAGATAGAGGAAATATTTTTCTCCTTCAAAAGTGACAGAACTTACAAAAATTGGGAGTAAAAGAACAGAAGTGGGGGAATTTAGGAGGTTTCAGGAGTTTTAAGGAGCTTTAGGGAGTAAGAGAACACACCTTATTTATAGGAAAATTTCGTATGTGAATACAATAACAAAAATTCTCATAAACAATCATCCTACTTATTTACTTAACGGTCCTTTAAAGATTGATTTCTTTTCCAAATGCCAAACAAATTACTGAGATAAGTCGATTTTTATACTCACACTGACAGTGAAAACTCACCCTAAATCGTATTTGCGTGCTGAACACCAGAGACAAAAGGAGATCGGAAACTGACTTACGTTTCACTCCCTAGATCCCGCAATTTTCATTTTCTTTCATTTTATTTTCTTCCTTGTACATGAAAAATACAAAAACAAAGAGATGAGGTGGGATTTTTATATTTTTACAGTTCTCTTTTGTTTGTTTTCGCAATTTCAAATTTAGCGTAGATTGCTAGATTGAATTTTCAAATTGGCAAACACGTTTTTCTTAAACTCACCACGAAAATACTAGAATCCATGATTGGGGATGAGTTCCGAAACTTTTGGCCTACTCGTGCCTTACATTGGCCCTGTTCCCATGTGAAGAACGATTGTGTTAGATTTTTTGTAGATTTTGCTTACTCCTTAATATTTTTTTTAGTTTCTTTAAGATGACGCAGAAACAGAAAAAAAAAGAAAAGAAGAAAAGAAAAATGAATTAAAGCCGTTGATATAAACAGTTTACTTGTGTTCGACAAACAAATATTTTGGATATGCGGGCCGAAGAGAAGAACACAAGGAAAAGCCTCAAATTTCTACACTCAATATTTTTAATTTTTTCCTTCCCCTTACGTTTTCTGCAAGCAACCCCGTTTGCCATCACTAATCAAAAAAAAATTCGATTTCCTTCACGTGTGAATAAGGGTATAAGGCCATTAAGATTTGTTTGAAGCAAAAACACACAGAAATAGTTAAACTAACTCTTTAAATTTTATATCAGGTAGAGGTCAAATAACACGTTTATACCTTTATAAGTCTTTCTGCCGATTTCATAGAACATGGATTAAGTATAAATTGAAACCCGATTTGCTTGCATTTCGTTACTGATAAAGCCAGGTATTTATATAAAAAAATAAGATTTCAAACAAAAGCTTTTCACATGTTCAGCATTCTAAATAAGACTGAACATTTGTTTTTATTTTATTTTTTATTCATTTTTGATGTCGGAAATCCTACTGCTTGATACATTTGATGCCATTTCCTGCTTTTATGCAATTTTTCTTGTTTGCTATCTTTTTGAACATATCCCTCTTCTGCTCACTTTTACTCACCTTTCGTACGTTAAAACTACAAATTTTCAAATTTTCCGGGTAATTTACTCCCCATGTGGGGTGTCACACTTTGCTGAGATTGTATTGGTAAAAACACGCATACTCTTGCAGTAAATGTTGACCGCAGCTTGTAGGCATTGTCATTTTGACAGCTCAGTTTCCCATCTCCCTTTTAAACTAATCTGTGCTGAACACACTCCGCCATTTCAACTGTCATTCATGTCTTTTTTTCTTGCTGCTTGCTGAATTTCTATAAATTCAAAAGCAGGAATGTTGTATTTTGGATTTAAAGACGAAACTTTTTAAAATTAAATTTGTGAACTAAAAAAAGTACAAAAAAAGTCAAAACTGTTAAAAACCTTTCATACATAAATTTTGCGTTTTATTTCTATTTTAATTTCTGAAATGTCTTTCTCATTTGGTAACAATGCACCCGGACTTGGAGCAACCAGCACGCCCGCCAAACGTAATATTAAAATACATTTTACTTATTTTTGCACTTAGGAACCGATAAATTGTGACTATGCACTCTTTCGCAAATGATTAAGTTTTGGAGTTCTTCTTGGTGGAGACAGAATATCCATAACATCCGCAATGTTCTTCACCTGAAGGCTTTGAAGGCTAATCCTAGAAATGACAAACTCTGCGTTAGCCACCCGTCTTCATAGCGTTCAACGTGTACTCACTGTTTTAAATACAAAATCACTCCCACATAAGAAAAACAGCATCCCATCAATATAACAAAAATCCAGAGAATAGCCATTGTTTCGCCTTGAAACCTATCAACGCAAAGTTTGTAGCAAGACTGATAGTTTGATAGCATTCGAGCACGCTCTAGCTTACACAACACGAGGGACTATTTACATTTTTTATCAGCGAAACAAAGAACTGACCTCAATGAACTCATTTCTATTAAAATTTGTGTGTTTTAGCAACTGGTGGCTTAGGAAGCTTTTCCTTTGGCGGTGCAACTGCTAATCCAGCTCCGGCGTTTGGTCAAACAGCTCCGACTGCATCAGCGCCTGCATTTGGTGCAACTTCAACGTTTGGATCGACTGGTAGCACCCTTGAACATTACTTTAAAACATCAAACCTTATAACGTTCTTTTCTTAAGGATTCGGAGCCACAACATCTGCTCCAACTCTTGGAGGATTTGGAGCCACAACATCGGCTCCAACTCTTGGAGGATTTGGAACATTTGGCAGTTCAACATCAACAACGTCTGCTCCAACGCTCGGTGGCTTTGGATCATTCGGAACTAATACCGCTACAAACTCGGCGCCCAATATGTTCGGAAACACATCAACGGGTTTCGGTGGATTTGGAGCGACTTCAACAACATCGACAGCACCGACCTTTGGGGGATTTGGAACCGGGACACAGAGTTCTTCTGCGTTTGGTGGTTTTGGAGCACAAACCTCTACATCTTCGGCTCCCGGATTTGGGGGTTTCGGAGCTACACCAGCTCAACAGCCGTCATTCGGTGGATTTAGTTCTTTCGGATCAGGATTTGCAAAACCAGCAACAAGCACCGCACCAGCGTTCGGCGGGTTCGGTAACTCGTTCTCGCTGGGAGGACCAACTCAGCAACAACAGCAGCAGCAGCAACAACAGATGCAACAGCAGCAAATCAGTCCGGACGAGGCGTTCGCTCAGTCGATTTTCAATGTTTCGATCTACGGCGACGAGCGGGACACTATTATTGCCAAATGGAACTATTTGCAGGTTAAGATCGATTTAAATCAGTTTGAACGCTTAATTTCAATTGAATTTTCAGGCTATGTGGGGAGTGGGTAAATCGTTTTACTCCCAAACTGCCGCCCCTGTCGACATTACGCCCCAAAACTATCTCTGCCGCTTCAAATCGATGGGATACAGTCGTCTGCCTGGCAAAGACAACAAGATGGGCCTTGTTGCTCTGAATTTCAACAAACCTCTGTCTGAAGTCAAGTGAGTTTCCCCTTTTCCTTTCACTGCTCTTAAACTTCAATCTCTGCCTCCTTGCAGTTCCCAAAAGCAGCAAATCATTGCCAATCTCAATCAAATCTTTGGCAACAAACCCAATCTCCTCATCAACATCGAAACGATGAAAGAACAAGACGACAAGAAATCCCAAATTGTCATCTACATCGAGGAGAAATCCCAGATGGCCCCGAACGATACGAAACGCATCTTAGCCACAGATACCTCCAACTATCTCAATCAGCCCAATATCAAAGCTCAACTGGCAAATATGGGTATTCAAGATGTCTTGGCTCTGGTCCTGCCCGACGAGGATCAGTTGAAAGAATATTTAGAAAATCCACCAAAAGGCATCGATCCAAGAATGTGGCGTCAAGCAAAGATCGACAATCCCGACCCGAAGACATTCATTCCAGTGCCAATGATTGGATTTCATGATTTGAAATGGCGCATCAAGTGTCAGGAGCATGAAACCGAAACGCATGCTTTGTACTTGAATAAGGTGGACCGGGATTTGGCCGACTTGAAGCAACGCCATGCGAGTACAACGGCTAAGATCATGGAACATAAGAGGAAGCTAGCTGAACTTAGTCATAAAATTTTGAAGGTACTATCAAGACTTTGAAGAAAAGCAGTGTTTTATTTTCAATGCTCCCCCCCCATTTGTTCAGGTTGTGGTGAAACAGGAATGTACAAGAAAAGTCGGGCTTGCCTTGTCTCCCGAGGAAGAAGCGCTGCGTAGCAAGCTGGAAAATATGCAGGCATTGGTTTCAGCGCCAACACAATTTAAGGTATTTCATTGAAGTTGTCGAGTCTGGTGTGTTGTCTAATTGCTTATGCCTTCCAGGGTCGTTTGAGTGAGCTTTTATCACAAATGAGGATGCAGAGGAATCAGTATGCTCAAGTCGGAGGCAGCGAATACACAATAGACAAAGACTGTGAGTGCGAAATGAAGTCGTTCCTAAGCATGCAGCAGAAGGCAATGGAAGTTCTAACGGAAACGGTCAACAAGGATCTCAAAGCGCTGCAGATTATAATGGATGGAATGCCCGAGTTGGTTAGAGGTTAGAGCAACAGTAATTAAAATAAAGAGTTCACTCAAAGTTATGGTTTTTTGTTTTTGTTTAATTAAAAGAAGTAAGAGTAAACTTTAAAGCTCATAAATTATAACCTCCCCGCCGCTCGAAGCCTCCGCTTCAGTAAAGTATAGAGAACCTCGTCATCGGAACACCTAACCTCAATCGCGCCTCTCGCCTTGAGCTCTGTGTTGCAAACAAATCCTCAGTCTTGCGATTTTGCCTCGAGTACAGTGGCGCAATAAATCCATGCTCGGTATTGTGCTCCTGTGGTACCTCATCTGGGACAGCAGATTGTGCATCGACTCCGAAGAACGAATCATCAAAGATGATATTGTGTTCGTTGCTGTAACCTTGATGTCTCTGTGGGGCAGTGGCTGATGTTGGCAGCACTTCTCCGCGCTCAGCTTCGGCAATGACCTTAACATTGATTTGCTTGGCTGCATTTTTGAATTTCTTCGGCAGCTTCTTCTGCTTGATAACGTAAAAATTCGATTCCTGGTTATCCTCAGTCGGTGGCATCATGAATTGCAATTGCCGGCTCTTGGCGTCGAGTTTTTGGGGTTTTTCATTGTGATAGATGGGCAGGTAGTAGTTTGTCGCTTCGGAGACATCTCTCGGGTTGTAGGTGTTATACTGTGGAGGCGTTGGTTGTTCATGGTGTTCGGGGTCAAGTACTTGAGTCGGACGGCCGAGCATTTGGCTGGCTCGCTGCAGCATGGCTTCGAAACGGTCCAGGGAGATCGTCTGTGGATAAGGCACCTCCACGGAAGCTGTGTCGCTGTGTCGATTTGGAACTCTTGCAGCGGTGCATGCGGAGAGAATGACTGCCAGAATCTAGCCGAATAGAACATAATCCAATTTATTAGGATATCGAACATTCCGAGGTTAGGTACTTACCGTTATCACTTGTTCCATTTTCTAGCTGATTTGTATGCAAAGAAACGATGTCCTTAATGCTCAATGTCGCTCAGTTGAGTGTGCTCTAAGAAAATGCTTTGCAATGTTTTTATACGATTCGCCACATGACCAAAACTCGAAAATGTATATCGTCTAACTGGTAAGACTATTACTTCCGTAGACAGTTTCAAGCCCACTTGATCATCAACTTTGGCAACATAATAATAAAACGGAAGGAAACTCTGCCCAGCTGAGTGAGAAATTCACAGAAACCGAAATGAAGAAACTAAACAAACTCGATGCTGCTGCTTCTCATCAGGTTACCCATTCGCCATGCCGTGTGTTGCTGCAAGCAGCGGCTGCTGATGCACGTGACGTGACATAGTCACAGCAATGATGTTTGCTGTTGTTTTATGATCGCGCTTCAGTTTTGGTGATGAATTACAAAACAAGACAACAATTGTTGTGATTCCCACAGTTTTAGTGGACATTTTACATACACTCTTGTGTGCGGTGGCCATCCGCAACCCACTTAAACCGAAAGAGGGGCAAGAGCAAACAAGTAAGACCTCTTTCCGGAAAACTAGTTTCTTTAAATTGAAAGTGAAATGAATGAGTGTCGGATTCTTTTTTTCTTCTTTCTCGAAACTAACGGCATCTAAGTTCCGCTGAAAAGCTAGAAAAGGCTGATTAAGACGAGTTGTCTTAATAAATTGGCTGTGCAATTGCCGGTTGTTGGCTTTGGTGATGGTAATGCTGATGGATAAGATTTACCGGCTTGCAACTTAAAATTACGAAGTTCAACGTTAAGGTCAGAGACTTGAGTGAACCCGTTTGGTGTGTGGTATGTCTACGGTAATGGCTGATGTAATTTTTACATCTTTATTTGCCTGTCGAAAATGGATATAATATTTGAGATTTAACGGTTTGCTCGTTAATCGATAGTTGATTGGACTCTCTGCAACATTGTTTGCCATTTCTTGTTCAGATTATGCACTTAAACCGTTAAAAACAGTGTTTAGTAGGTACTTAAGTTCAGCCTGTTTGATTCGTGTTTTGGAACAGTTTCCTTTTGGATTGGTAGCTTGGAAGGATTAAGTGTTCTTCGGAATTAGCACTAGTCTGAAACTGCTGCAAAGGTAATATGACCGCCAAATGTTTTGTGTCCCAACCATGGGGTAAGCCTTGACGTGGTGGAGCGGCTTGCGGTGACTACTACGATGAAGCTTAGAGCTATGCGATCGCGAAACTTGTTTTCGCAGAAGGGCCTCCCATGGTCAACAGGTCGAAGTGGAGTAGGCTGTTACTACTAATTACCCCACAACGAAGGAGTGTTCCCACCAAGGCACTCCCAACGACGGACGGCAGCGAATGAATTCCTTTTTTTGGAATCAACGGTGGCGTCTTCAGTTCCAGTTAGCCCGAACTAGGTACTTGGTGAACACCTTTACGGGCTACCACGACTTATTTGAAGCCCAGGCCGTAAAAGGAGCGGTTTTTCCGGCTCTTGCACTTGGAGTCACATCATTTCCTGGTACTCCAGGTTGGGGGTTGTACGTCGGGGTGACTTCCCGACTACGTAGAAAAAGATTTAGGGACGGATACACTGATGACGACCCAAGCAAATGTTTTAAGGACAACGAATTTCGGATATGCACGTGGAATGTTTATCCCTTAATAGACCGCGTGCTGCCGAACGATTAGCGGAGACCCTCAACGGCCTCAACTACTACAAAGCAGACATTACCGCTATCCAGGAAATGCGATGGGATGGATCGGGGAAAGGAGGATAAAAAACTGCGACATCTAGTATGCTGACAACAACAGCGACTCTTTGGATTCGTCGTGGGAAGCAGACTCAGACAAAAAGTCTTGAGCTTCAAATGTGTAAGCGAACGCATAACGACGATCCGAATCAAGGCTGAATTCGGCAACATTAGCCTAACTTGCGCGCATGCCCCCACAGAAGAGAAAAAGGGAACAAGAGCAACGTTCGTTTGGATAGCCTTGAACGAACGGGCTCCTACACATGACCTTGATATTACGCACCAAGACTGCAGTCATCTTGCAAGGCCATCATAAATGCGGGACAGAAATGCGACAGAAAAGTCTTGCTTTCAAGAGGAATTTTATCTTGTTAAGGTTTTATTTAAAAAACAAATCAAAAGTGATCCATAACTTTTAAGCACAGCTGTAAATTGACCATCAGCAGCTTCGAAACCGAAACCAAACTGTCACGCTTTGCTTATCAGCAGTTGTCATGTTGCCCTTCTGAAGCCACAGTTCGTGTTATCGCTGCCAAATAATTTCCTTTGTGATCAATTCCAAATATAATTTAACATGAACATCAACAAAATTCTCGACTTTGGTAAGTTTTCTAAAATTCACATTCAAATGGCTAAAAATCTACATTCACTTCAGACAACGATCTCTTGGATTGTTCCATCAATCTCCGTGAATTGGAGATCATATCCAAAGAAATATCCAGTCGTGGTAAAGTAACTGGATTCAACGAAGTGATTTGGGCCCTCAAAGCTCTCACCTTGACTGACCTCACAACGCTTGCTGGCGATGACACAGACTCGAATGTGGCCCGTCTTTGTGTTCGATCGGCCTATCCATTTCCACCTCACATATTAGACTGTTTGGAACCAGATCTAAGAGAAAACCTCCATACTGGAGCTGTGTGTGTCTATCCGGCACGAGTATCGGCTGCATTTCAGACTTTTTCTGAGCTCAATAAACAGTCACAAATTCCGATCGCTGCTGTGGCTACTGGATTTCCGACAGGTCAATATTCGCTTGAAAGTCGTCTGGACGAAATCAAATTCGCAATTATGTGGGGTGCTAGAGAGATTGATATTGTCATCAATCGTCAGCTTGCGCTTTGTCAGGACTGGCATGGTGTCTACAAAGAGATCTGTGCCATGCGGTATGCTTGCGGGGATAAGGCACGCATGAAGACCATCCTGGCTATTGGAGAACTCGGAACAATGGAGAATGTAAGCGCTCAGTTTTACCTATTTACAGACTTCATACATTGTTTGCATTTTGAAGGTCTACAAGGCGTCAATGGTGGCCATGATGGCAGGAGCTGATTTCATTAAAACATCAACCGGAAAGGAATCTGTAAATGCTACTCTTCCGGTTGGACTTGTCATGATCAATGCTATTCAAGAGTTCCAAAGAAAAACCGGACAAATAGTTGGTTTGAAGCCTGCCGGTGGTGTACGGACAGTTCGGGAAGCAATCGCTTGGATGACATTGGTTAAGGAAACTCTCGGAATGGGCTGGTTGCAACCGGAATTGTTTCGATTCGGCGCGTCGGGGTTGTTGGATGATATAGAGAAAGTTGTGCGCAAGGGACTGACTGGAATAGAAGGTGAAGGTGTTCCTGTTGCGTCTTATTGAATTATCAAATTATTTGCCATAAGTGAAGTGTTCCTATTTTCTACTGAAATAAAATAAATCCAATTTGGTGATCTTTAAACTTAGATTCGAAACAAGCTCCTGAATTTGGTCTGAAAACTGTCGTTCTTCCTTGGTTGACCTTTCGAAAAGGGCGTTGTATCTTGTATGTTGCGTTTTGTTAGGAAATGAAATATAAAAGCTAAGGTAGGGAATGAAAAGAATGCTTCTAAGGATACGCCTTGCTTGCGGTGCCATGGTATCAGCTCGTCGGACGGGGATGGGTAACCTTGCCCCAGAAACTAACCTCATCTGCAAACGAAAGCACAGATTAGGCGCTAAATACAATAAGGAAATAGCGGATCAAAAAAAGGACGGATTTCGTTCAAAAATCACGACAAGGGCGCTGATGGTGTTGATGCAGTGAGGCCATTACCAACTCTACCATAGGAATCTTCAGCCATTTATAGATTCCTCCAACGATGGTAAGAACTGTTAAAAACTTCGAGCATCTTAGGCACCCCTTGATTCGAGTAACAGATTGACAGCAACGAAAACTTTGACATCAACCGTCATGTAAAACAGATTACAACGTATTTGAGTGTTGGTATGGTAAGCTTGAAAACAGTCGCCTTGAAGTTTGGCAGCAATTGCAAAAATTCAACTCTAAAATAAGTGATCTTGTCAAAGTTGCCTGTTTCAATCTGCGTCTCACATTAAACTTTTTTATCACTGCAAGCAAAACCCTCACAACATCCCTGTTCAAAAATGAAAATGAACAACCATCAAGTGTATGCGTTGATGAACTCTCAAATGCAATGAATTCATCGCCCACTCAACAGAAACCACAACAACAAATAGATTGCTGAAAGAAGAAAAACACAGACGTTCGTCCGTTCCGTCGTTTGTTTCGTGTACCTTGTTCGGTTGAAAAAAAATTATTCTTTTTCTCACAGCAGTCACGATAAAAAAAATTGAACTTTCGCAACGAAAAGATTAGAAAAAAGTTAAAAGTGTTCACACAAGTACCAACACTTCGCGATGGTTACTCGGAAAATCTTGAAAAATATCAAGATTCCTTGTTAATCGAAGAAAAAATCGACCAAAAAAAACTCGTTTCGTTTTTATCGAGAGAAACAAAAAAAAAATCCATCAAAATATAAATATTTTCAAAGAGAGGAAAGCAAAAAAAGAAACGCAGATTGTTGCCAATGCAAAGAAAATAAATTGCAATCCCCAATAAAAGTTAAGTGAAGTGACGAAAAAAATTATTAAATAATGAAGCGAAAAGTGCAATAGTGAAAAAATCAGATAAATCGCCTAGAAAATCAAAGTGCAGTGCAGAAAAGACGAAGAACGGCGAAAGTGTAATTGAAATTGTTCTGCAAAAGCAAATCAAAGAGTTATCGTGTGTTTTGTCCCTAATCCTCAATCCTGATGGATTAAATTTGTTGTTTAATGAAAATATTCATCCTTATCTATGTGGTGACAACGGTGTTTTGTCAATAAGACACGACGCATCGCGATTTTCGACGAAGCAACGGTAAAGTTAAAGTGGGATTCAGATTTCCAGAAGAGGAAGACAACCAGTCCCCCCAACAAGGATTGAAAGAAAAAAAAACAAGAAATTGCGTTTCTTTGTTCGTTTTTATTTTAGTGTTGAATTTATTTTATTTTTTTTTTTTTTATTGATACCCGACAAAATTGGTGGAAATGACAAGTTCAGGACGAAATCGATATGATGTAAGTATTTTTTGTGCATTTCATTTTTCATTTGAGATTTTTGTCTTTTTTTTCGAAAAAAAAGCAAAACATTCTATTCATTTCATGTCATTACATTTCTTGGCATTTGTTTTCTGTTTCGCTTCATCCAGAAAATAAAGTCGATAAATTTTGTTGTGGAAGTGCAACTGTAAATTGCATTTGTGGCCATTAGGTGCAGCGAAAGAGAAAAATAAAAATAATAATTATTATTAGCAGAAGAAAAAAGAAAATGGCAAGGGCGATGGGAAAAGGGTGAAATTCATTTGTTTAGATAAGAGAAGGGTACATCGTACATCGGACATGTCAAAGCTCAGATTTTTTGGCTGTGTTTTGTTTTGCCTTGTGAATGGGTGGCTGGGTGGTGGAATTTACATTCAAGAATAAATTTTCAAAACAAAAACAACTATTTTTTTTTGTATTTGTTTTATTGCTTGTTTTGCTTTATTCCGTTATTTCTTGAGTGGGAGTGGAGTGTGTGTGCGTGCGTTTTGATATAATTTTCTCTGTTTTTATTTTTCAAAAGGGAGATTTTTTGGAAAATAAACTTTATTTAAGAGAAACTCTCTCAAAAGTCGTTCTCTTTCCTTACATTTGTTTATTATATAGGGTGTCTCAGTAAGAGCGCACTTTTTAAAATTGGAATATTTTTTTTTCATGCAAGTGGCAACTCTGAAATTTGACAGATGTCACCTCTGTTTGTTCCGATTATTAAAAATGGTGAGCTTTTCGAAAGAACAACGTAAAAACTCATTACAAAAATGGGGAAAGTTACGTTTCGCAAACTTCGCCAAATTTTCAGCCGAGAGAGTGCACCTAATATGTCAACCAGTCGAAGAGGTGGTCAAAAAATTTGAAGAAACTAGGTCAATTATGGATGAAAAGAATCCTTTGCGTCAACGTACTGGTCGGTCTCTTGAAAAAATTGCTGCTGTAAACGAGAGTGTTGCCGAAAACCCAAAAACATCATTTCGAAAGTGACTGTGAATGGCATTTGTTACAGGAATGTGACAACGGACTTCTTGTGGCCTCAACTGGACGGCATGAATCTGGACAATAGGTGGTTTCAGCAAAACGTCGCAACCTACCACACCGCGCATGAAAAAATCGACTTATTGCAGCAACGATTTCCAGAACACATTAGCGATTTATGTCTTTGGGGTTTTGTGAAATCTCGCATAAACCCGAAACTATTCCTGAGCTCAAATTGGATATCCAACGTGTCATTGGTGAGATAGAGCCACATCTCTGTGCAAAAGTCATAGAAAATTTCATGAAAGGAGTAATGGCATTCAAGATAACACAAGCGTCCACAGCAACCTCTGTCTATCAACTCCTACTCTCCACCTCCCCGCGGTGAACATCAGGTGCCTAGTACCTCAACCGAAGATTGGGTTCCAACCCCAGTGGGAAGTTGTTGGCGGCAGCAAGGAGAGAGGGGGGATGGAGTATGCGTCCACTAAGACATGCCTCCTTTTCAACAGGCGGCAGCGGAAGAACTCCCAAGATGGAATCAACGGTGGCGTCTACAGTTCCAGTCAGGGTGAACTATTTAGTGAACACTTTATAGGGCTACTACGACATATTTGCAGCCCAGGCCTCTACGGAGCGGTTTGGTCGGCGCTTCGTCGTAGAGTTAAACTAAAGACCTGACCCTCCAGGTTGAGGTCGTGCGTCGGGTCGACTGCCCGGCCACATAAAGAAGAGATAGTTCCGAACCACCAACAAGCCTCGGATACGGACGGAATTAATGATGACGACCCACGCAAACAATGTTAGGTCCCTTAACAGAACACGTGCAGCCGAACAACAAGCGGAAGCCCTTGACTGTTATAAAGCAGATATAACCGCCATCCAAGAAATGCGATGGGATGATTCGGGCCTACGAAAATGAAGAACTGCGACATCTACTACGGTGACTGCTACCGGGAACAAAATCAGAGTCTATTTGGATGTGGATTCGTAGTTGGAACTCGACTCAGGAGGATGGCCTTGAGTTTGAACTCACTGAATGAGCGCATCACGACAATCCGCATCAAGGCTTAATTCACCAACGTTAGCCCCCTCTGCCTCCGATGACGGATTTAGGCCAACAGGTTTCGCTGCGGCGCGAGACGTAAGTGTAGCAAGTACGCGATTCCCACATCTCGATATCCACAAGTGGAGCATGCAAGATGTCCGCACAATTCGAGGTACCAACATCGACTCGGACCACTACCTTGTTGTAGCCAAGGTACGAATGCGGATATCCCGATGGCCGAAACGTGAAAATGCTAGGAGAAAATTCGACGTCAAACGGCTAGAATCGCAAGAGATTGCTAGATCCTTTATGATCATGTCTCCGAATACCTCTTTAGAAGTCTTTTGCTGCCAGCACAAAATGTAGAGAACCAGTGGCAACACTGCCAAGCAGCCATCATAGATGCAGCAGAAAACGAGAGAGGAGCACAAGCTCGTCAGAAAAAAAGGGAGGATGAGAAGCGCGAGATCGAGGAGATAGATAGATGTCACAAACGAAACGAGAATCGAAAGTTTTACAAAAAGGTAAAACAAACCACCAGCGGTTATACAACCGAACCGAAGCCTGTAGAGACCATCAAGGAAGGAGAAAAGCATGTCCTACGAATGGAACCTCAGCTCCTCAGCATTGTATGCCCGATCCTCAAGAAAGGAGATACCCTGAACTGCACCAACTACAGAGGTATAAGTCTATTTAACATCGCCTACAAGATCTTGTCTGCCGTGCTGTGTGAACGTTTGAAGCCTTTCGTCAGCAACCTGATGGGTGTGGCTTTAGACCCGGGAACTTCAAATCGATACCTACCACCTTTTCATCGATTTCAAGGCCGCGTATAAAAGCGCAGCGTCTATAGAGATCAACTATATAGAGCAATGTCTAGTTTTGGCATCCCAGAAAAACTCGTCCGTCCGTGTAAGATGACAATGGAAAACTGACGCTGTTCCATCATGGGACGCATTTGATGTCAAAAAAGGTTTTAGACAAGGCGATACGTTATCATGCGATTTCTTCAACATCATTCTTGAAAAGATTGTGCAAAACTCCAACGTCAACAACAGAGGCAAAATATTTCAAAAGTCCGTCCAGCTACTAGGATACGACGGCATTGACATAATAGGAAGAAAACAGCAGCGTGATGCCAATGGAGCGTTTGTGAGCCTTGAGACGGAGGCCAGAGAGATGGGTCTAGCGGTTAACGAGAATAAGAACATGTTAATGCTGCCAACAAGAAAGCAATATCGACGTCAGTATAGACAGATTTAACTTCGAGGTAGTTAAGGGATTCGTCTACCTAGGACCCGCTATCAACTCAGACAACAACATTAGCGCTGAAATCAAACGAAGAATCGCTGCTTCTTTGGACTTAAAAGGCAATTGAGTAGTAAAGTCCTCTCCCGAGCAACTAAAGTGTCAGTCTACCTTTATGAGACCCTCATCATTTCGGTCCTCATGTATGGTGCAAAGACATGTAGCTTAACAACAGGATAATAATCCTTTGTCCAGCCTGCACTGTAGCTCCAAGTTCAAGTAAGTAAGTATAAAACGATATGGACCAAGATCAATTGAGTTTGTATTTCAACAAAAACACGTCCAGACAGTCAGGATTACCTCAAACAGAGGAAAGACGAAGACATTCTTTAAGTCTGGTTTCTCAGACGGTATTAAAAATAAGATAAGTAATTAGCCAGTTTACTCAAGTCCAACCTCTGGCATACCAGACCAAAGTGAACGGATTCGTTCTATAACCGCACAACACGAATGTGGCAAGCAAGAGACCCTTTTCTTCCCTCTTCTTTTTTTCGAAATTAAAAACCAAAACAAACTTTTAGTGAGTCCCAAAAAACTTTCTCGACAACACTTGACAAGCATTCACTAGCACATCAAAATTAATGAATTTTCTGTCATTAAACTCCTTTTTTGTCAAAAGAGAGCAATTTCTCTTTCACAAAAGCTCAATTTCACTAAGCGCAGTTCACCTTCACAGTGTTCTCTTATTTCCTATCCAATTTATTCTCTCTTGAAATACGACCCCCACCCCCACATTTTAAAGCGAAAACAAACTAAACTTTACTGTCTTCTGATGCTGGTGAAAGAAATGAGACGCAAGGGCTTAGCAACAACACTGAGCGCAGTGTGGGCTGATGCATGTAGAAGTAAAGAGAACTTCTAATTGCTGTACTGTGTGTAGTGTGTTTGCCTCTGTTGTTGACGATTCTTTGTGTAGCTCGAACGTCGTCGACGGCGGCGCTCCTAAGGCTCAACACACTTCCATTCTATCCATCATTCATCCGTCTACATTCGGAAGAGTCTTGCTCAGAACAGAACGTCGTTGTCGCTCGTCGGATCCGAACTGAAACTGAAATGCGTTCTTTATTTTGTTCTCCTTCATTGTTTTGATATCTCGCAATTCCATTACCCGTTCATCGTTCTTTCCTCACAGTCACAGTTCACACAACACACCAAACCAGAATCATTCCAATCAGCTGTTAAAAAAAAAACAAGTAGTTCCGTGCTTTGTTCAATAAAAATATAAAGAAAGGAAAAAACGAATCAAGTGCGAAGTTACTAAAGTTCAACGTTTCGCGAGATACGAACGCATTTGTGAGAAAAACAGTTCCAATTTTGTTTCTGTTTAAACAAATAAACAATTTTTTGTTTTCGTCGAGTTTTTTGCTATTTTTAGATCGGTTCTCCGCGAAAAAATAACAAATTTTTGTTTTGTTTTCGACTAAACGCAGAAAATCTTCCTGTCATCAGCGCTCGGTAAGGTGCAGAAGATTTCGTGTTAAAAATCAAACAGTTTTGTGCCTAATATGACTTGGAAGAAGGCCATTGCAAAAGTGAGCTCAATTTTTTTTGCATTTTAATTATTACAAATTTTACATCAGATATTGTATCTTTTCGTTCCCATATCCATATCCATCCATTCTTTTGTTTCCAAGTGTGCTATTGCATTGCATCTAGATATTAACATTTTTCGTGATTCGTTTGTTCGTTTGGTGGCGGAGTTCCAGTTCCATGCACTTGGAAGAGTGCACAGAGCTTTGAATTCATCTGGAACTGGAAATCCTCGTTGGTGTTATTTTATTTTTGACTGAATCTTCACATTATTTGGGTTGGTGTGAGTTTTTTTTCGATTAAATGTTTTTTGCAATTATCGGGGAGGAAAAATAATGTGAAGACCTTTTGAGACCAAAAATTAGGTCATGGACAATGCTTGGAGATAAACCCACAAAAACCCACTCTGCTGAACGTACATATCCCAGATACTCTCTTTCTCACTCTCTTGTTGTCCTCGCGCTGTCAGTTGTTAGATTGTCAACTTTTTTTTGCTGCCAGAACAACACGAGAGTAAAAAAAACACACACCCACATGCACATACTTTTGAAATAATTGTTTTCGAATGCATTTCATATGTTGATATGACGTTTTGGAATTTTTTTTAAATTCCAAGTCCAACAAACAAAATTATAACAGAAATACTGTGAGTGTGTCTGTGTGTGGTTGTTTGGAGCTCTGACAGACAGAAATAGAATTTAAAGTAGGTTGTTGTTGGCTAGTGGCTACATTCTCAAAATTGCATGTTCCTATACCTTTATTTTTGTTTGTATGCAGAGAACAACAACAAGGAACTATTTTCTAAATCAACTAACTGTTGGAAACTATAATAATTTGTCTAAAGAGAGAAAGTAAACCAGCTGTAAACGAACTTGGAGGTGTGTGTTGAGTGCAAATAATTATAAAGTTGGGTTAAGTGTTGCCGTGCCTGAGTGGGCTGGAAGATGTAAATTAGTTTGACAGCAATAGTGTTAAGTTTATTTTATTTAGTATTATTTTACTATTTACAACAACAATAAAGTTAAAGTTAGTTTACATGAATTAATTTACATTTGATTTGATATGACTAATTAACAATCTTTTAAAAACATTGAAGTTTGTTTCATTTCTTATTTCAAATGGAAGTTCGTTAAAAAACTTAACACCTTTATACATTATCATATTTTGTGTTCTATTATCTCTGTAAAGAGGTAGTCTTAAATCATTATTATTTCTCAAATTATATGGTTGAACATCTTGTACTAAATTTAAGTTAATTGAAAGATAATTAGGAACTAGTTTGTTTTTTATTTTAAATACAAAAATTGCTGCATTAAATTTTATGCGCTGTTTGATGTTGAGCCATTTTAAGCACGACAACATTATATTGATGGGTGTGTAGAAACTGCATCTCAGGATTATCCTCATCGCTTTGTTTTGCAATTTTTGAAGACGACTTAGTTCTAACTCGTTTCCCATGTATAGAATTGTTGAACAAAATTCAAAATGAGGCTTTATAATTGTATTATAAATATTAACAGCACATATCGTTGATATATTCTTTCTTATTCTTCTAAGGAATCCAATTTTTTTTGATATCTTCTTAGTAACATATTCGAAATGATTTTTGAAATTTAAATCTTTATCTATAACTAGCTGTACCCCGCCACGCTTCGCAGTGCCTGGTCCTAGATCTTTTCAGCAATTAAAAATAGTTGACGGCGTCACACAATCCACTTTCCGCGGTGCGTGTCAAGCCCTGAACTTATTAGAAAATGACCAACAGTGGAAAATATGCATCAATGACGCGTGCAACACTGCAGTCTTCTACCCTCCTACCCTCCTACCCTCCAGAGCTACCTACTACCTGCTAAAACTGTATCCCGTTACCAACTACTCGCTTCCCACTACCCGCTACCTTCTACTTCAACACACTAACCGCTACCCCTTTACCACGCTACCCGCTACTCACTGCCACTACCCGTCACCACGCTATGCGCTACCCGCTACCTACTTTTCCGCTACTTCACTACCCGCTTCCCATCACGCCATTACCCCAAAAGCAACAAATCAATAAACAAAAAAGGAAGAAATATCGACGGCAAGTGTACGTTTTTTATGGGAAAACAATATTTGACAAATAAACATACATACATACATACATATTATGTATATTTCCTTCACTGACATTTTTTTTTATTTTTTAGATGAATATAAAAATATTTGACGAAATGTTCAAAGGTCGTTTTGATATATTTTGCTGTTGTGATTTGAAAACTATAAATTTTGTTTGTCGTTTATGACCACTACCGTGGATATGTATTCATTGTTTTTAAGATGTATTCTGCTATTCGGGGCGGAGACAAATCCAACGAATCAAAAACCATGAAAATTGGTCCAGCAGATCTCGAGTTATAAGTGTTGTAACAAACACGACTTTCTTTTATATATATAGATAACTCCAAGATATTTTATAGATTGAACTTGTTCGATTTGAGTGTTATGAATTTGTAGATTTGAAAAGTCTTCAGAATTTAACACCATACACTTTGTTTTACTTAAGTTAATTTTAAGTTTATTCATTTCAAGCCAGTCACAGATTTTATTCAGGTCAAAGTTTAATTTGTCGGAAATCTGATTGAAATCTTTTCCACTTATAAACAAAAGAGCATCATCGGCGAACAGTGAAATCGTGCAATGTTTGATTATTTTATTAATGTCGTTTATATAAAGAAAAAGTAGTGGGCCTAGTATAGTTCCTTGTGGTACACCAAATGAATTATGTTCACTACTTGAAAAGAAACCGTTGATTTTAGTTTTTTGAGTTCTATCACTTAGGTATGACTGGAACCATTCAAGTTCTTTATTTTTAATGCCATATTTTTCTAATTTCATAAGTAGCAGAGAACGGTCAATTGTTTCAAAAGCTCTTTGAAAGTCGAGGAAAACTGATATTATTTTATTTTTGTCATGTCTCTGTGTTTTTAATGTCATAATAAGCCAATTAAGTGATGTTTCACAGGAGTGATCGGACCGAAATCCAGATTGATTTTGAATTAGAATATTATTATCCGACACATATTTAAATAACTGATCATACGCAATTTTTTCTATTATTTTTTCTAACACTGTTACCATATTTATGGGTCTAAAATTATCACAGTTAATGTTATTTTGTTCCTTAGGTATAGGAATTTTAATCGATTCTTTTAAGTTTTTAGGAAACACACCTTGTTGAAAGGACAGATTTATAACACTTAACAGTAAGGGACCAATAATATCGAAGCTATCTAATATCATTTCAATGTTGAGTTTTGAGGGATCTCTTTTCTTGTTCAGACTTTTACATATTGCTTTTAGATCGGTTAGATTTATTGCTTTGAACACAAATATTGCACACGAATCAGGTAAATAGCTGAGGTCTATTGCACGTTTTGGTATTGAATCACTTATTTTACTTATGCTATCTATAAAATATATATTAAGTCTATTTGCTATCACAGAGTTATCACTTTCTTTACAGTCTTCGAATTGCACTTCTTTTATCACAGTTTTTTCTTTTTTTAAAACTAATGTTTTGATTGCTCTCCACATATCCTTTTGGTTTGAACAACTTTCGATTTTATTGCACGTATACGAACTTTTTGTAACTTGGAGTTTATTTTTGTATAAATTTCTTACTCTTCTATATTCAGTCCAGTATTCTGGTAGATTATAGATAGTTGCTCTTTGATAACAATGAATTTTTTTACATTTAAGACTTTTTAATTCTTCCGTGAACCATTCATTTTTTTGGGGATACAATCTTTTCGTTACGGTTAGGGCCTGAACACTGTTGTCTAAACTTTCTTTTAGTTGCTTCGTCAATTCGTGCAGATCGACATCATGAAGAATTCTATTAATCAATACACTGGTTTGATTTTGTAACGCTGATCTAAATTCACTTTTTTCATATTTAAACACTTCTATAGTTTTTATTGTTTTTCTCAATTTGGTTTCTGATACAGGAATTTTTATTTCAATTGACTCATGATCGCTTACTTTTAGGTCATTTTTAACACTAGCACACACGAGCCTTTCAGTTGGGGTTATAACGTAATCTACAAGTGTTTCTGATGTTGGTGTTATTCTTGTTGGCGTATTTACGACCTGCTTGCAGTTATTATCCCTTAAAATTTCCTTTATTCTTTTTTCATAAGTACTAGTTTTTAATAAGTCGATATTGAAATCACCAAGGATAGTAAAATTAGAGTAAGAAGAAATAAATTGGTCTAACCATTCGGTAAATAATGCACAAAAATCACACTCTGAACTACTTGGAGATCTGTATAACACTGATATCACCTCTGATTTTTCATTGTAAAATATTTTTAAACTTAAGCACCACAATTTCATTTCAATGTGAGTAGTATTAAGGTGTTCAAAACTAAGTTTTTTATTTATATAAACTACCACTCCACCTGTATGACTGCTAGTACTATCACATCTTATTATGTTATAGTTTGTTAAACTTATTTCACCATTATTAATTTCTTCCGTTAAGTGTGTTTCAGAAATAGCTATTACATCAAATTCATTTTCAACGAGAATAGCTTCAATTATGTCAAAATTATTGACTAAACCCTGCGCATTAAAGTACCAACAGGATAGTTGCTAGTACTGAGTTTGTTCCCGTAACACTTTGAGTTTATGTAGATAAACTGGACAGTTTTTGTCTATTGCCTCATGATCAATATTTGTATTCAATAGTGTAAATTGTTATTATTACTGTTGTGATTTGTTTGAATGACGTTAGAGTGGGGTGTATCGAAAGGAGGTCTTACTTGTTTGGGGAACACCATTCCATACTGTGTCGGTCTAAATTGTTCTTTAAAAGCAGTTTTGAATATCAGCAACTTTTTAGTGTTAGTGGTCTCTCCATAGAGACTTGCAAACTTTGACAGTTGGCAGCGGCCATATTGTTGGAGCTACATCTGTCAAATTGGCAGATTGTCGATTCCGGACACATCTGATGCATGTCACCACAAGCAGATACGGTGGGGCATTCAAACGATTCTATTGGTAAAGAAATCGACTGACACGTACTGCAAACTACAACAGGAGCTCGAAGATTCTGGAAGAAATTGTGTGAGAGGAAGAATTATTCTGGCTCTACTTTCCTGATAGGGCTTTGGGTTTGGGGCACAAAACTAGTCTCACTCGATAGGTAATCTTTTAAAACACTCTACACAACTAGTTTTATTGGTCGGCAATTGTTAAAAGTATTTTGAATGTCATTAATAAAATTTCATTTTCTCATACAAAAAGTCTATTTTTTATTTGATAAACACATGACTGGGTTCAAAATGTCAAAATCTTTGGTGTATTTGCTTTTTTCTTGTCATTTTGATGTTCACCTTTCAGTTCAAATGACAGCAGTTTCTTGCATCAGCTGATTTCTTTCGTTAAGTGTGGGTGCCGGTAGACTGTAAGTTTGTTTGGGTTTTTTATTGGGATATTCTGGGATTTTTTTTTTTTTTTGTGTAATTCGTAAGAAACCGATGGGAAGTTTTTCCTTGTGTTGGAGCTTAATGTTTTATTGTGCAGTAACGGGAAAAATGTGCTCTGATACGAAAGATTATTACTAAAATTTTGCGCGAAATTTTGAACTATTATCTTATCTGATTTTCAGAATTATTTTCACAAGACAAAGCAATAATTTCTAGGTGCAAAAGGGATATACAATACTAAAAATGTGTGTAATATAGAGAGAAAAGATGAAAATCCAGAAATGTTCCTAAAATAAAGATGATTAAAATGTTCGTCTTTATTCAAGCAAGTTCCTGCCGTTCTTTCTATCGTTTCGGGTATATGGCTGTAATCTTAATTTTTTCTCCAAATAAAGACGAATATAAATGGGGCATCATGCCAAAACTCAACCTTCCATTTTATGCTACGAGTATTTAACTTTCCACATAAAGTACATTTTGGCACAGTCTAACAACACTCACACTAAAAAAAATCCTCGAAATTGACTCGCGCTTTCAGCCAAATGTCAAAAGTGAAAAAAACATCGTATTTTCGCAATTTTTAAATAATTTTTAATCGTATTTACGGGGGTCACCGACTTGTAAATCTTTGAAGCTAGCCTATAGACTTGCCTTCCTTCCACCCAAAAAAAATTTCAAGGCCCAGATCCAAAGCCCCCTCAGGAAAGTCACCCCATTATTCTGATGTCAGACAACAGACCTGTTAAGACAATAGGACACATTAAAATAATAAAGGAATTAGCACTGGTCATTAAGGGGATGTGGACATCAAACATCAAAGCCATTAGCACTGTTCAGAAGAAGAAGAGAAGTTTCACAGACAAAAGAATGCAGACTGACAAAAAATTATCTGTTAAAGAGAAAGCAAAAGAGACCTGGAACCACCGCGCAGAGGTCGGAACTTTTATACTAATCCATCCGAAACATGATGCAGTGTAAAGCAGACGGTACCATACTGTAATGATGCATTAGCTCCATACATTACAAATTCTTAAAGAGAATGAATTGTACAAACAAAACTTATTTCATATCGTTTCAGAAAGACATATGAAATTTTACAACTTGACCGTATATAATTCACACCCAGTTTTTGTAAGAATTTTGAGAGCTATGACAGTTCAGTGCTCAAATGTTTTTCATATTTTAATCAGAGGTTCTTTATAAAACCTGCACTCTACGATGGTAATGAAGATTGAGTGAAATAATATTTTTTCTGACTTAGATCTGTTTGGGTTTATCACGAAAATAACCGTCTATTCCCATAACTTAAAAATTAAAACATTTATTAAGCAACAAAACTCATTATTGCTTAAGTGAGGTTCTTTGTTGTCCCATACAGGCAGACACACTCCCAGACCGAACACGACCGTGGCGAATGGTTGGGAGTTGGATAGTTGTCGTATCGCCGTCGTCGCTGCTGTGTTGGTTGTGCAACGCAACGAAAAGCAAATAGGGAAAAACAAACTGCACAACACAGAAGAGTTGAAGAAAACTACTTTAAAGTTGAAAACACAACAACACAGACAGAGTAAGCACGCGTTGAACTAATCTACCTTGCTTCCCTTAAAGCCCATAGCCTCATGCAAAGAGTGAGTTCTTGATCTGCTGGCTGCTGGACGGGGGGTAGAACTTAAAAAATAAATAAAATAAATCCAGATGAATTGAGGAGACAGACAGCAACCAAAGAGGAAAAAACCGAGCAGCAGCATGGCAAACCAAGCCAAGGCAGCCGAGGTAGGTTCCATTTTATATAAAGCAGCCAAAGCCAACCTCCACGAAGAGACCATGTTTGTGTTTGTTGCGGCTACCAATAACGAATATTTAAGCATTTTGTCTTTGATTTTTTGGTTCAGACGCGAGTGCCGACGGGGTTAGGAATTTTCGGGTTTTTTCCGATTATTGTTTTTTTTTGGCTAGATATCAACCGCACGAGACGAGGTTAAGAAAATTATGCAAATATAATGCAATAGGAAGGAATAGGAAAGAAAGAACGACGATATTGTTTTCTTGAAGCAAAATAGATCTTTTGCATTTTTATGACATTTCCTTAGAAAGAGAAGATGATTTGAGGAAAAGAAACAACATAAGAGCAATAAGGAAAAAAGGAAACGAAAGAAAACGGTAGACGTTGGCAGAATTTCATTTCTTTTTTTTTTTTAGGAGGGGAAGCGCGAGTTCGAAATCGAGTGGGAACTGGGAGAAAGGAAAACACTCAAAACTCGAAACCAAATGTAGGTCAATAAACCCACTCAAGTGACCATGAGCTATTTCCTTAAATTTGGTTTTGACTATATACCTGACGGTAATCCGACAGCGGTTTTTTCCTATGAGGAGATGATACCGTAAAATAGCAAAACCAGATTTAAGGAAATAGAATGTTCCCTCACAAGACCATGTTGGCCAATGTAATGATCAATGCCATTTTGTCCACCGGCCAAGGCAAGTCGTTACATCTAAGATAATTGGGAAAAAATTAGCAAAGACAAAGTTAATTGATAGTGCGATAGTGCGATTGATAGTGTTTTTTTTATAAAAAATTGTCTGTGAAATCGAGCATTAAAGGGGTGAGTTTCTCTAAAATCAACATCTTCTTGTGTTGACAATTAGATAGTTAAGGGTATTAAGTTTTGTGTTTTATTTTGTTGCTAAAAAGGTGAATCGTCGGGAGGTCCAACTCGAAGCCAAAGCGGCCGTCGTCGTCGACTGTCTCTTTAGAGAGAAGGGAGCTAAGTCGGAAAAGCCCGTGACTAACCCGGGCTTCCAAGTAAAGGCTTTATTTGTATTTTTTTCGCACTTTAAAAATAAGAAGTTGAGAGGATAGTTGCCTCAGGAGTCGCTTTCGACTGATTCACCCCTGCACCTAAAATTAAGAATTTTCGCCTATGAGCCGAAATAAGAGGGCTAAAAGTTACTAAGAACACACTCAAAGCGCCCGAAATTGGAACGAGTGATTATGGTTTCTAAAGAATTATTTGCTTTAAATGTCGACTCGAAGTTAAAATATTAAAACACTCATAAGAGACCGTAAAAGGAGTCCAGAAACGAAACCTCGAGAATTGGAACACGAGGGCTGCAGTCGACGAATCATTGTTTTTTTTTGTATTCGTAATATTATTTTTGTATTTTAAGATTACTCGGCGTGATATTTATATATATTTCTTGTTTTATTTATAGTATTAGTATTTTTTTTATTTAACATATTTATTGATGCTAATATTAAGGATTAAAATCGAGATCCTGTCAATTTTTGAATGCTGAATTGGCGAGTGTTTTCCTCGCAGGTCACGAATCGGGTAGTACGAGTTTTCGTCGTGTGATTTGCACCTGTACCCCCTAAATAGAGCTCTGTATAGGTAGGGCCCCAGGGAGCCAACAAATTTAGAAAAGCGTGTCAGCCGCCAGTAGATCAAGGCGCGCAAGACGAGATCTGAGAGGAAACTTTGAATTTGATTTTTTTTGCGCCTTTCCAAAGCGTGGATCGATTTTGGTCGTTAGTATTTTCCTTTTGTTTTTTTTTAGTATTAATTTCTTAATTCAACTGTCATTCAATTTAAATTCAAATATTTTCTATTAATCTAAATAAATGTGAATCACGTCCCGTTAATGAAAACCAGGTGTTTCTGTTTATTTTTCCTCATTGGGCAAGAGAAGGCCTAATGGGTTACTGAGGTCGAGATTTGCAGGGGGTGTGGCTGAGCGGCGTGTTCGGTGACGATGACTCGAATATGATTTTCGAATAGACCGAAAAAGGGGAAGTCATTCAACATTTTTTTGATTTCCAGGAAGGGAGGGTAGAGACCGCGCTGCCCAGACATCAGTGGCGCGAGAGAGAGTAGCAGAAAAGAGAATTTGTGGATCATTTTCAGCTGGCACGATTTATGTTTTGAAGCGGGTGAGGTCCGAAACGGAGGAAAGATCCCCCCCACATTCCGACGAGCACAGCCGTGCATTACAAGCGTGCCGCTTCCTTCGCCTCGGACATTATTTTCATTTCCTAGTCCCACTGGTTTGCTAGGTTCCCAATCCCTTTTCCTTTTCCCCCTCATCACCTATTGCCACGTTTCAAATGGCGCCCATACGTGTGTTGTCCTAGTCCGTCCTTGATGTTGTGATGGTATCCGCTTCGATGTGGGGGCGAATCGTAAGTCTTATTCAAGAGAGCTCATTAGAAAGCCTGATTAATCGCGACGACAAGCCTCAACATCGTAATCGGATACACTCAGAGCATTATTTGTGTAGTCCCTCGTCGTTTTCGTGGTCGGGATCAGGTTCGGTATGACTTCAACGTTAAAGTTCATGAACGTTACATTGAACCGCGACATGTTCCTCGGCTTCGATTACGAAAGCGATATTTTTGTTTCCTGGTTCGCGGGAGGTCGTCATCGGATAGGGAACATATCGTAAGTCTTGGTAAGATAGCTCGTGAGCAAGCTTTCCAACAGCGACGAGACGTGCCCGACCCGCTGACGACACTTCACGAACATTGTGTTGCCGTGTCGTCAAAAAGTGTTTAGTGTTTTTGGTTTTTGCTACTCTCTCTATTAGTAATTTTTTTGAAAACATCGAGTCATAAAACGTCGAAAGAAAGAACATTGCCGATACCACCGCTCGAAGCACCCCCGGATTGATATGAAGAACAAATTTAAGAATTTCGAGGACAGTCTGTAAAGATCATTGTTATCAATTTATCTAATCGTTAAGTTTTCTTGTTAAATTTTGAATTTTTTTGTCAAGTTTCAGTTTTCATGGAATTTCCGTCAAATAAAGTATAAGGTTAGAGATTTTGACGTTAATATAGATTAAAAATTGCATTACAATAATAAATAATTAAGCAAAGTATAGGAACGTATTGTTTTGGTCAGTTTGATATATTGTTTGAAAAGCCGCATTAAGTCTATGAGTAAATACCAACTGGGAGAAGAGCAGGAAAGAAAGGTTAAGTCAGTGAGGAATTTATTTGGAGGTAGAGTCGTTACTCGTTCCTTGTTGAGGAATTGGGGAGACCTAGCCACAGACATGCCGGTAGACCATTCTCCACCAGGCGAGGAAGGGAAGGGCTCTTCAAATACGGGGTCTCCATCCAGAGAGTCAAATAATGAGGGCTCGAGGGAAGGTCCTTCTTTCAGTGGTAAGCAGGGCGACAAGCCTAATGAAAAGAAAATCCTGGACATTATTGGGGTGGAATCTTTAGTAAACTTATACCAGGGTCCGCTTACCAAAGGTAGTAAGGGGCAAGATAACGAGGAAAGTGGTCAGGTAAAGTCAACCCAGATTACGCCGGAGTTAAGATCGGTTATTAGTGAAACCGTCTCAGAGACAGTGAAAGCTGAAATACAGAGAGGTCTGGCGGAGTTCTTTAAAGACATGAACCTTTCGGCTGCAACGAACCAAGCTAGGGCAAATTTATGTCAACCGACAACAGATTTTGTACCACCGAGCTTCAGTCAACCACCACCAAGGCACCCGGTATCCTCAAATTTAGATCCGAACTCGAGATCTTTTGTTCCAGTCGGGAATAATGGGAAAGGGGCTAGGAACGATGGAAACCATCTCAGCTTCTATGCGGAACAGCAGGTTAGGTACGGAAATGCAGACCGAGGGCCCACCCCGGCGCACTTTCATCCCTCGAACTTTAATCCAAATGGAAGCATGCGTCAAGTGATTAGGATCGATAAATGGGGGCTGAGCTTCGATGGCAAAACGGGATCGTTATCGGTCGAAGATTTTGTTTTTCAAGTCGAAATGCTCCAGAGCCAGTACTTTATTCCCTGGGCAGAGGTTTTGAGAGATTTCCATCTGTTGCTTTCCGGAGCTGCCAACCAATGGTATTGGCAGTACCAAAGAGCTAACTATAGACCTGACTGGCCAACTTTAAGAGAGGCGCTGTTCAAGCACTTCCGAAGTTCCAAAACGGATTGGGATCTAATGCGGGAAATTGGTATGCGTCTACAGGGTCCCACGGAATCAAGCGACGATTTCTTCGCTGCCATTGGCAATCTTAGGGCACAACTTAGAATGCCGGTGCAAGAGCAAGATCTGGTGCGGGCTTTAAAGAAAAATCTTAATGAAAAGGTAGGAAGGTTAGTTTACCCACAGACAATACATACCATAGACCAGTTGCGCGTGGCGTGTAGGGAAGCGGAGTACGCCTTTCCAAATAGGGACGTTCCTAGACACCCAAGAGCACAGGTTCGTTACGCAAACGAACTTGAAGCCGATCCAGACAGTCAAGAGGATTACATTGATGCGTTACAACATCATGTTGCTCGTCTTCCACCGAGTCGTTCACAAGGCGAACCCAAAACTTTGCTATGTTGGAATTGTCTGATGAATGGACATGTCTTTAGAGATTGTCCGGCGACGGTGAGAAAACTTTTTTGCTACCGGTGCGGTCTTGAAGGGGTAGTCACACCGAAATGCCCGAACTGCCGACCGGAAAACCTTCAACGGAACGTGAGAAGCCTGGGGGACTCCCGTTCGTCCGAGAATCCTCAGAACACTCCCAGGACGAATTAAGAAACCTGACTGTACGTCAGGAAAACCAGGTCCGCCTAATGCAACGGGAACGAAACCTGGAAAGTAGGCTAGGTAGAGGAGATCTAAAAAGGGAAGTGAGGCCATTACACATAAGGATTAGAGAATATTATAAAGCAAGGGATAGGATTTTCAATGGAGGAGTAGGAGAAATTACAAAAAGGATAAGAAAAACTAGGGAAAGATTTAAATTACGTAAGAAAACCAGAAATCGCATCGCATCAACGATTATCGAAGTCGGCTCTGACCCCAGGCCATACGCGACGGTCGTGATTGCTGGTCAAGAAGTTCTTGGACTGCTAGACAGCGGGGCTAGCGTTAGTATTTTGGGGAAGAATAGCCTGAAATTCGTAAGCGAAGTTGGGTTAACTGTACAGCCTTTCAAGTCTGGGGTGAAAACCGCCGATGGCAAGAATCAGGCAATAGTGGGGAAAGTTCGAACGCTAGTGCGTTATAAGAATAAAGAAGCTTTATTTACGTTTTATTTAGTTCCAAATCTAGATCAAACGTTGTATTTAGGTATAGATTTTTGGAAAGAATTCGAGATTGCTCCCCGCTTAGTCAGCGCCTTAACATTTCCGAAAGAAGACTCGCGCCAGGTCCACGACCTGTCTTCGGAACAGGTGTCCGCCTTGGAGGCGGTGAAGCGGAGATTCTTGAATTTCGAACGTCACGGATTGGGGAAGACAACGCTAGCAGAACACGTCATAGATACTGGAGATGCGATCCCGGTGAAGCAGAGACATTACCCTGTCTCTCCAGCGGTGCAAGCCAACTTGTATCAGGAGATAGATCGGATGATAAGCCTCGGCGTTATTGAGGAGAGCGAGAGCCCTTGGTGCTCGCCGGTCGTACTGGTCAAGAAGCCATGCCCAGACGGTACGATAAAGTACCGTTTTTGTTTGGATTCACGAAAAGTGAACGCGGTGACCAAAAAGGACGCTTACCCGCTCCCTCATATCGACGGGCTTCTCAGCCGACTATCGGACACGATCTACATAAGTAGCGTGGACCTAAAAGAGGCATTTTGGCAGATACCGTTGGAGGTGCAGAGTAGGGAAAAGACTGCTTTCGCGGTGCCGGGAAGGCCCTTATACCAGTTTACGGTCATGCCTTTTGGGTTGTGTAATGCAGCCCAGAGGTTATGCCGTTTAATGGATAAGGTCATTCCTGCTCGCCTCCGGGAGCGTGTGTTTGTGTATCTGGACGACCTGCTGGTTGTGTCTCCCGACTTTGAGACGCATATCGTCCTGCTTGGCGAGGTGGCAGACTGTCTTAGGAAAGCCAATCTCACCATCAACGTTAAGAAATCCAAGTTTTGCTTTAAGGAGCTGAAATACTTGGGTTTCATCGTTGGTGGTGGGAGTGTGATGACCGATCCAGAAAAAGTTGATGCGATCGTCAACTTTCCAAAGCCTAGAAATGCTAGGCAAGTCAGGAGGCTACTTGGTCTTGCAGGATGGTACAGACGATTTATCCAGAATTTTTCCGACTTGACCGCCCCCTTGACGGATACTTTGAAGAAGAAAAACGCAAAGTTCATACTAACTGAGGAAGCAGAAATCGCCTTTGAGAAACTGAAGAGTGCCCTGACTTCAGCTCCAGTCCTAGTAGGACCCAACTTTTCGAAGCCATTCTTCATTCAATGCGACGCCTCGGACTCCGGGATAGGAGCTGTGCTCTTTCAAAAGCACGAAGATGACCAGGAGCTTCCTATAGCTTTCTTCTCACATAAACTAAATTCCTGCCAGAAAAACTATAGTGTCACCGAGAAGGAGTGCCTGGCAGCAGTCATGGCGATTAAAAAGTTCAGGCCCTATGTCGAGGGAATGGATTTCACTGTGATAACCGACCACTCAAGCCTCAAATGGCTTATGTCAATGAAAGACTTGAGTGGTCGACTTGCACGATGGAGTTTGGAATTACAATCCTATTCCTTCGGCATAGAGCATCGAAAGGGTTCGCTGAACGTTGTGCCAGACACTCTTTCTCGGGCACACTTGGATGCTCTGTCCCTGCAATGGCCAGCCCAGTTAGTTGACTTAGACTCCGAAGAATTCGATTCCCAAGAATATAAAGATCTCCTTAACATTGTCCAGAAACATGAAACAGAATTACCAGATTTAAAGATTGAAGATAATTTTGTCTATAAAAGAATGCTAGCTCAAGGAACTTCCGATGAAATCCGAACAGAACACACCTGGTGTCTTTGGATTCCATCCGGCCTGACTGATGATCTTATCACGAAAGCTCACAACCCTCCTAAATCGGCCCATGGCGGAATCGCCAAAACTTTGCACCGTCTACGGCAGTATTTCTACTGGCCGAATATGACGGTTCAGGTGCGTCATTTTATAGCTAACTGCGATGTCTGCAAGCAGACTAAATCTTCAAACCAAGTTTCTCGTCCTCCCATCAGCACTACTTATACTTTCGAACGTCCATTCCAGAAACTTTACGTGGACTTCATAGGCCCCTACCCTCGGTCTAAGAATGGTAATATGTATGTGTTCGTTGTCCTTGATCACGTCTCGAAATTTGTATTTTTAAAGCCTCTACGCGCAGCCAATTCAAGTAACGTAGTTAGATATCTGAGAGAGGATATATTTAACACCTTTGGAGTACCTCAGGTCCTCCATTCTGATAATGGAAAGCAATTCACGTCGAAGGAGTTCCAAAACTTCCTGCGTAGCTATGAGGTAAGGCACTTTAAAACAGCCAACTATTCGCCGCAGTCGAATGCCTCAGAACGAGTTAATAGAACTCTTCTAGCAGCAATAAGGTCCTATCTCAAGGAAGACCAGCGAGACTGGGACATGCACCTCGGCGAAATTGCTGTTGCATTAAGAAGCTCAGTGCATACTTCAATCGGTGTATCGCCATATTTTGCTCTTTTTGGAGTGAACATGATCACTCATGGATCAAGTTATGAGTTGGTTCGAAGGCTGAACGTCTTAGAGGAAGGTGAGGTGATGACTTTACCCAGACAAGACCGCCTCCAACTTCTGCGGTCAAAGCTAAAAGAGTCCATTCAGGAAAGCCAAGAAAAGAGCGCCCGGATATATAACACCCGGTCCAGGAAAGTAAGTTATGTGCCCGGCCAGGAAGTATTTAAAAGAAATTTCATCCTAAGCGATGCTTCAAAGCGCCTGTCAGCCAAACTCTGTCCGAAATATGTAAAGTGCCGAGTGGTCAAGTCCGTTGGAAACAATCTATATGAATTAGAGAACTTGGCAGGGAAAAACATTGGAATCTTCCATGCCAAGGACTTGAAACAATAGACAGAATTCGGGAATAGGCCGTTAACAAATCCATGTTTTTTTTTGAAGATTGTCATAATTGTTATTATTGTCACACTCCTGTTAGTCCGTTCAGAAGGGAATGAAAAAAGTATATGCATAGATGCAAGCACCTTCCAGTTTTGGAGAAGGTAAAATATTCAACTAAGCTGTCGGGTTGTTTGAATTTCATCATAAATCGCAACGATTTGATTTTTCATACCACCTCCCGTAGTGGTCTGAACTGTCTAAATTGTACTCTTTCTGTGATACTAGATTTAAGCAACTTCAAGACTGATATACATACCATCAAATGCAACCTGTGATATACTTTTAGAATCTTAAGCAAAACTTGCTTCAATTTCCATCTGTGATAATGATAACTCGAGACTGATTTTCTTTTAATTTACCCACCATCTGTGATAGAGGCTAGGCTTCCATAGGTCATAGCACGACATTAATTGTTTGGCGTTGTTTTTTTTTGTTGAGGATTGAATGATCGCACAGGATTATAGAACGTTGAATCTTAGAATTTGCCCGGCTTGTAAAAATGGGTTCTTCCCCACGTTGTGAAAGCTGAAACTCATGAATTAAGGAAGCCGCCACCGCCTCTGTACTGTTCTTAAGCGAACATTCCAAACGCGGAGTTTTGTTGCGGCTACCAATAACGAATATTTAAGCATTTTGTCTTTGATTTTTTGGTTCAGACGCGAGTGCCGACGGGGTTAGGAATTTTCGGGTTTTTTCCGATTATTGTTTTTTTTTGGCTAGATATCAACCGCACGAGACGAGGTTAAGAAAATTATGCAAATATAATGCAATAGGAAGGAATAGGAAAGAAAGAACGACGATATTGTTTTCTTGAAGCAAAATAGATCTTTTGCATTTTTATGACATTTCCTTAGAAAGAGAAGATGATTTGAGGAAAAGAAACAACATAAGAGCAATAAGGAAAAAAGGAAACGAAAGAAAACGGTAGACGTTGGCAGAATTTCATTTCTTTTTTTTTTTTAGGAGGGGAAGCGCGAGTTCGAAATCGAGTGGGAACTGGGAGAAAGGAAAACACTCAAAACTCGAAACCAAATGTAGGTCAATAAACCCACTCAAGTGACCATGAGCTATTTCCTTAAATTTGGTTTTGACTATATACCTGACGGTAATCCGACAGCGGTTTTTTCCTATGAGGAGATGATACCGTAAAATAGCAAAACCAGATTTAAGGAAATAGAATGTTCCCTCACAAGACCATGTTGGCCAATGTAATGATCAATGCCATTTTGTCCACCGGCCAAGGCAAGTCGTTACATCTAAGATAATTGGGAAAAAATTAGCAAAGACAAAGTTAATTGATAGTGCGATAGTGCGATTGATAGTGTTTTTTTTATAAAAAATTGTCTGTGAAATCGAGCATTAAAGGGGTGAGTTTCTCTAAAATCAACATCTTCTTGTGTTGACAATTAGATAGTTAAGGGTATTAAGTTTTGTGTTTTATTTTGTTGCTAAAAAGGTGAATCGTCGGGAGGTCCAACTCGAAGCCAAAGCGGCCGTCGTCGTCGACTGTCTCTTTAGAGAGAAGGGAGCTAAGTCGGAAAAGCCCGTGACTAACCCGGGCTTCCAAGTAAAGGCTTTATTTGTATTTTTTTCGCACTTTAAAAATAAGAAGTTGAGAGGATAGTTGCCTCAGGAGTCGCTTTCGACTGATTCACCCCTGCACCTAAAATTAAGAATTTTCGCCTATGAGCCGAAATAAGAGGGCTAAAAGTTACTAAGAACACACTCAAAGCGCCCGAAATTGGAACGAGTGATTATGGTTTCTAAAGAATTATTTGCTTTAAATGTCGACTCGAAGTTAAAATATTAAAACACTCATAAGAGACCGTAAAAGGAGTCCAGAAACGAAACCTCGAGAATTGGAACACGAGGGCTGCAGTCGACGAATCATTGTTTTTTTTTGTATTCGTAATATTATTTTTGTATTTTAAGATTACTCGGCGTGATATTTATATATATTTCTTGTTTTATTTATAGTATTAGTATTTTTTTTATTTAACATATTTATTGATGCTAATATTAAGGATTAAAATCGAGATCCTGTCAATTTTTGAATGCTGAATTGGCGAGTGTTTTCCTCGCAGGTCACGAATCGGGTAGTACGAGTTTTCGTCGTGTGATTTGCACCTGTACCCCCTAAATAGAGCTCTGTATAGGTAGGGCCCCAGGGAGCCAACAAATTTAGAAAAGCGTGTCAGCCGCCAGTAGATCAAGGCGCGCAAGACGAGATCTGAGAGGAAACTTTGAATTTGATTTTTTTTGCGCCTTTCCAAAGCGTGGATCGATTTTGGTCGTTAGTATTTTCCTTTTGTTTTTTTTTAGTATTAATTTCTTAATTCAACTGTCATTCAATTTAAATTCAAATATTTTCTATTAATCTAAATAAATGTGAATCACGTCCCGTTAATGAAAACCAGGTGTTTCTGTTTATTTTTCCTCATTGGGCAAGAGAAGGCCTAATGGGTTACTGAGGTCGAGATTTGCAGGGGGTGTGGCTGAGCGGCGTGTTCGGTGACGATGACTCGAATATGATTTTCGAATAGACCGAAAAAGGGGAAGTCATTCAACATTTTTTTGATTTCCAGGAAGGGAGGGTAGAGACCGCGCTGCCCAGACATCAGTGGCGCGAGAGAGAGTAGCAGAAAAGAGAATTTGTGGATCATTTTCAGCTGGCACGATTTATGTTTTGAAGCGGGTGAGGTCCGAAACGGAGGAAAGATCCCCCCCACATTCCGACGAGCACAGCCGTGCATTACAAGCGTGCCGCTTCCTTCGCCTCGGACATTATTTTCATTTCCTAGTCCCACTGGTTTGCTAGGTTCCCAATCCCTTTTCCTTTTCCCCCTCATCACCTATTGCCACGTTTCATGTTGTTTGTTCTTCTAACTGCATACATGCTATTCGTGTACTTTTAACTCAATATTTACGGTAATTGCGAGCACTTAATTCTGTTTTATTTTTAATTTCATATATTTGTGCTCAAATGAAACACCGAGTTGGCATTTTTTTTTTCTCTTTGAAGAGATAATTTCAAATAGGGATAGGGTAGGTTCATTTTTTTCGTAAGAAACCGTGTCGATCCACCTCAAGTCCCACACAGGGTTTCCACATTTACACTTTATTTATTTATGTACCGACGTACAGACAACCAGACACTAGACCACTGGTGTATAAATAAACTAGTATTAACTTATAATTTACTCACTCAGCTAATCCCAGACCCGAGGAGGGGGTAAAACCCGTTTAATTAATAACAACACTGAGCATAATACAAGTGAACTTACGGGGAAATGTCTTTTGAAAGGTCAGTCGAACAACAAAGGACTTAGGTAGTGTGGATTTATTTTTAATTGACTTGTAAGAGCAAATATAGAATTGTCAACTTCTTTTTGGCATCACAGTTGACATTTTAATGATTGAGTGTCTATTAAAATAAATATGAGGTTAAGTTGGTGTAGGCTTTCTATTTGCGGTATTTTTATCTCTAGGCAAAATGAAAGAGTGACTTAAAGAACTGAACGCAATCATGTTTACTGTTCGTGGGTTTAAAAAAGAAACGATAATAAAAAAAAAAGTTTAAGACACTATTTACATAAGCCAGATGCAAGATCAATGAACAACAAATGTTCGTCGATTTTGACATTTCATTTATATAAAATATGAGGTTTGACAGAAACCAAAAAAAGAAGAATGAACTTACTGTTCATTGGAGTGTGGAATGCGAATAGTTTGACAGCTCGTATCAACAAAAGCATTTGTTGTCTCAAATTTATTAATATTAGACGACCCAGTACTCGAAATTCTAGTGCGTTGTTTCTTCATTTAAGGGGGTTCACATTCAACAACATGTTTATCATGTCATGTCATGTAGGCAGTTGGCAGATTTGTTTTGACATTTCTTCGCGATAACACGCACTGAACTGAAACTGAAGATGGCTAGACTAAAAGAATTCAAAAATCTTATACGAAAAGTAACAACAGTAGCACGATGACAAACAAACCATTTCGAGGGCTAGGCTATGTATTAAAATCTAAGCAAAGAAAATTATAACGTAAGATTTTAGCCAAACAACAACAAAAGCAAAAAACGCTTAAAATTTGTACAAAAGACTGATCTTCTAGCTAATGTCGACTCTGCCGAAGAAGATTTTCTCCGAATCTCTTGCAGCAGGTTCTTCTAACTTATTTGAACAACGACGACGATACCATCGAGTCTCGCAGCGCAAGGTTTCGGGTATCCTAGTGTACACTATCCATTCGCTTTATTTTCTTGTCAAATATTGTGATGTTCCTTGTTATCAAAGGCTGGGGATCCAAGGTCTACTAAGGTAGGAACAGTAAACCTTACTTCGGTCCAATAGAAAGAAAGATAAATGTTTCTTAATTCAAAATTCTATTTATTAAATTAAGCATTATGTTTGGTTTTCTTAGGCGTCATATATATAGTTTCATTTGCGATATCAGACTAAGTTGGCAGAAGTTCTTCCTGATTCCTCCTTCACGGCTCGGAACTTCATGTACTTCTCGCATTTGTGATGAGTTAAAGATGAGCATGTCGTATGCGTGCGTCCTTTAGGGTTTCCCCTAGTGTATCAACGGAGTTTCCTCCGGCTATCAACGATCTTTTGATCAGCTATCAACAAGGTTTCCCTTGGCTTATCAACGGCTTTGAACCGGTTTATCAACAGAATTTCCTGTGGCTTTCAACGGGAGGTGAAATAATGGATATTGGCAATTTAGAAAAGAAACACGTTTCCAAGTACATATGGCAGAAATTTGAAGTGAACGTGCTGACCTACACCTTCTCGTGGGGCCTCCGAGAGGTTCTTGTCAATTTATTGGCATGAACTTGCGGACGTAGGCAGCTTTAGTCTAATGGAATTGGCGGATTGAAGCAGGAAGTATGATGAAGATCAATGCGATCCTTAACAGATACTTTAGCCTAATATCATATAGTAAAGGAGGAAATTACGATTAACGAGTACCGAATGTGGATAAACGTCAAGGAAATTAGACAAAATGTTGGGTGCGTCCCTTGATTGGCTGGTTCATCCCTTCGATCAATGTGGATAATCCTGACAGAAGGTGAGCGGTGTCCCTCATCCGCCAGTTGGATAAAAGCTGCAAAACACAAAAGTCACAAAAAAACAGTATGTATAACTAATTGTTATACAAATATATGTGACACCACCCCTCACCCAGGGGCAATTGGGTACCGCGGGTAGTGAGATTAAGCACCTCACTAGTGGGATGGACCTTCGTGGGGGTTGTGGTTATCTGAGTTTGGCCTCAGCTGCTATTCGCAAATCACGGTTAACGACTCTTCTTTCGGTGGTGAAGGTTGAGCGGTATCTGTGACCGGACAACGGCTCTTCTTTCGCGTGACTGAAGGTTGAGTGCAGTTCCGTGTGTTGCCTGAATAGTAGTCTAGAATCAAACCAAGATGAATAAGAGCTGGCACTAATTCAATTGGTACTGGTGTGAATCTAGATACGGGATACCCGCTTCTTTCTTTTAGAAAGTTGAGGTGTGCTTTTGTATGCTGGTGGATCATCAGAAAGAGGTTTAGTGTCCTCTTAAATAAAACATAGTGCCATTGCTGACTTCGGTTGGAAATTGTCACGCCGACAGTGTGGATACGTCCACCGTCAGATAAGGCTTAGTTGCCAGGTGCTAACGTTAAAATCTCTCTTTCTCTGTGGCTTTCAACGGCGGTTAACCGGTGTTTCAACGGACAGGTCCAGAACTTATACTTTGACCGACTGATCGGCTTTCGTATCTAAGGAGGTATGGAATGTTACCACACTTCAACCTGATTTTGTCGTCGACAGTTCGCTCCCTTATGCACATTTCTTACAAAAACTGGATGTGAATTATATTCGGTCGAATATACAAAAGGCTTTCTGGTACTACATGCGTCATTACAAGATCAGATTTTCATCTAGAAAATGGTAGAACTCCCGAGCATTGTGCGGCCGTTGTTCTCTATTCAATTTCGCAAACGGTATTTGATTCATGACTGCGATTTTTTATTCCCACTCTATGCGACTGCCGCGTCCTTACGCCGCACAGTGCGTCGACCAGTGGACAAAAATCAAAAAACTAAATATGCGTTTGAGATCTACAATGCTTTGGAGTCTATCAAAAACATGTTTAGCAACTGTAATTTATTATTTTCAATTGTTGTTTTTTTCTTCTGCATTGATTAGCGGGATTTTTATATGCAGAAAAAGAACTTTTATTTTTTTTCTTAGTTTTGATTTCGATTTTCGCATGCAACTATTGATCTCGTTCAAGAAAGTGTTTCTAGTTATAATTTTTTTTTCTCTTGAATATTAATTATGGATATATTAAGAGGTGATACAAACGTTTTTTGGTTTATTGTTATGTGATATTACTTTTATAATTAATTTAATTAAAAGTGCTATTTTTTGAG
Source organism: Sphaerophoria taeniata (assembly GCA_943590905.1). Classification (NCBI taxonomy): domain Eukaryota; kingdom Metazoa; phylum Arthropoda; class Insecta; order Diptera; family Syrphidae; genus Sphaerophoria; species Sphaerophoria taeniata. The sequence continues at coordinate 10,181,449 of OX016540.1, read as the reverse complement.
GCACATAAATTTAAATAAGTTGAGTTTTTAAAAAAAATATATCAAAGTATATCTGAATTTTAAGTCTTTTTGTTATCCCCTGCTATTATTTTATTTAAAAACAAAGAGTTCCATTGCTATTTTTTGCAAACTTTCGAAATATTTCGTTTTTTGTAGGACAAGTGCAAGTCATAAAAAATGAAGTTATTTATGAAAAATGGTTTCTTTCGATAAAAAATCGATAATTAAGGATGTCTTAATTTTTGTTATAGCTTATTAAAATATAAATAACTGTCCATTTAAAATAAAAAGTGATTTTGAATCGAAAATTAAATATTTGACTTAAGCTTAAAACGACAATGTTCAAAGACCCATAGTCTTTCAGATAAGCCCTACGAGGCTTGACTTAAAAATAATTTTACACTTCCCGATAGCATTTAACATAATTTTCTTACTGTACCGCCTTTTTATGGACCAGAAACTTCATTTTTAGACGCGCCAAAAAAGACGGAAAAAGAAGAGTTGCGAATCTTTCAACTCCAAACTGAAGAAATGAGGTTTCCTTTTTCATTTTCGGCGTCAATTTTTTTTGTTTTTTAAAGATGTTACCAAAAATATCTCAAATCTGTCTGTATCCCATATCCCTGTTTCCAAAATATTCATATTAACATCCAAGCGGTTCATAAGAAATAAACAATTTTAAAAGTGGGCGTGGCAGTGGGCGGATTGAGTCCATATTTTTTTGTATTAATAACCTTATCTAGAAAATTAAACTCCTTAAATTTCATTCAATTCGTGCCAGTCGTTCTCAAGATATCAAATGATATTCAAAAATGGGCGTGGCAGGGGGCGTAAATATTACCTGAAATTTCGTAAAACTTATAACTTAATTAATTAGCAACAATTATTTTGGCGAAATCTAACAAAGTTTTGTGAAATTGAATTTTGTCCACCATCTCCATACAATCGACGCACTGTGCGCCGTGTATTCTGATCTGCAGACAAGAATTGTCAATGACGTGTCAATTAGGTAATGCAATTTAATCATCTTCCAATTTTTAAAATCTCAGTCAAAATCGATAAATCCAAACCCAATCTTTTCAACTTCCCAAAAAAAAGCTTTAAAACTCGTAAAATGTCCATACAGTCATCATTTTCAACTTGAAGGTTATTCCAGTCATGAAAACACAACACAGGCACTTAAGTGTCTCAAATTCTGTCTGCCAAACCAAAACTTCCTTCCCCCTCTCTCTTCCCCTTCAAAATTCTTAAATCTTAACTCTCTAGAACAATATCCTGATTCCCATAAAAAATTCCTTTGTCCTTTCATTTAAAAATTATTACCCAAACCCAAAAACTTTACTGCACTCTGTTGTCTGGTCTAAATGCTTTTTAATTTCCTACTTCACAAAGAGTTCCATAGTTCCCCCATCCATCATCAACCCCCCCTCAAACCAATTTAACGACAAGGAACTTGAAAGAAACTCGAAAAAACAAAAAAACAAATACTAAAAATTATATAAAATTCTCACGTCAATACCTCTCCAAGTCCAAACAACGACTCTCGTTCTCGTTCTCGTTCTCTGGTTGTGGCCTGGTGTCTTTTTTTGGACCGGCTACCACATTAGGTAAGAAAAACAAACCGACAAAAAAAAAGTAAAGAAGAAATGGCATTGAACTCAATATAGAGAGAATTAATAGTTAGTTTTTGCTTTTGGTTCCTTCTTGATGTGAATATTATATTGCGAATGCGAATTGTCTATAACAAAAAAACAAGAACCAACGCAGTCGTCCACCCATAGAAAGTCTCCAGTTAGTCGTTCTTCGAAGTCAAAAATGACAAGTGTCTATCTCTCGCTCTCCTCAAAGCTCAAACACAGTCGAACGCATACCATCCTCTTTAGAACGTAGTCGTTGTCGCGACACTGACAGGAGAGAGGGTGTTTGGTGCACTTTCCAGATATATTATTACCTCCTAATCTATCTTAAAGATTTTTGTCGTCGTTTGTCGTTTTATATTTTTCGCTTTTTCGCTTTCCTGCATTGCACAAAGCCACAACCACCATACGAATGTGTTAAACTCGAGTATAGAGAGTTCGTTCCCTTGTTGTCGCCTTCAAAATACAAAAACAAAAGCAGAAAAACAGTAAGATACTTTCGATAACGATATTACGACTTGGAGCTCAAGTGCATAAAATATAATATTTTTAACATTCGTGTAATAATAATTCTTTGTCGTTTAGATTTTGCTGGGTTCGTTGGTTGTTGTTTAATTTTAGATGGGGTTATAGATATTTGTTCTCTCGTGGATCTTCATCCGTATACTTGTCTCTCTTCTTTCAAACTCTTTGTTAGTTCATTCACTTGTCGCTCAAACGGTCGTTCAGTCGGTCGTGGTTCGGTTGGGGTTTCTTTTCGGCAACAAAAAACGAAACGAGTTCAATCCTCCCCGTGGGGGTAATAACTTGTGAAAATACAACACACCAAAAGAAAAAACAACAACTCAATCGAGACAATTTGGTTGGCAATTTGTCGTATTTTATGTAATTTCTCGTGTGAAGCGGAACATTTTGGGTCGTCGTCTTCCTCATCTTCATCTTCAAGCAACATCACATCATCGTCATTACCATCTTTATCGCATGGCATTATCATCATCATCATCATCTCAGCGACAAAAAAAAATTGTATAATTAACAAACTGAATCAATCATCATCAAAAAATCACCAGAGAATTTTTAAGTGAATCTTTATTCTTCTTCTTCTTCTTATTGAATTTAAGGGGCATTCACATTGCTGCAACAGATAACAACAACAACAGCAGCAGTTGCAGTCGGCCATCATTATCAAAATTACACCATCAACAACCTCAGCCAAAAAATTAAGGACACAAACTCAAGTAATGCAACAAAAAAGTGAAGCATTTAATAAATTTTCAACAAAAGAATTAAATTAAATTGTTGTGTGTTTTGCATATATACACGAGTGAAAATAACAATTAATTATAAAAAAAAAATCAGAAGAAGAAAAGTGTGTGCGTGGTGTAAGAGTGTGCAAAGTGCCGGCTCTTCTTCGTTCGTGAAAACAAAGCTTAAGTGTCAGTTTCGATTTCACTTTGGTACCGGCATATCGCTAAGTTGCAACAACGGTTCTTTCGATTTCGATTACCTATCCCCCGTTCTTTGTGTATTGCTATCGGTTGTTATCGATAAATTTGTAAGATATCAACAAAAAAGAAGCCATTTGTGATAAAACAATCACAATTTTTCGTGTGATCTAGAAAAATTAATATTTTTTTTCTTCTTCTTCTCCTTCGACACGTCGTCATTGTTGTGGTGTTGCGGTCTTTGTCTTCAATTTAAAAAAAAAATCATTGAAAAACCAACGAAAAAAATCAATAAATGTTTATCAAAAATAATTCACACCTCGATAGCGAGCTGTTTTGCGGCAGCAGTGGCAGCAGCGGCAATAACAGCAGCAGCACAACCGCTAACGGTAATAATAGCAACGGTATTAACGGTAACAACAACAACACCAACAATAACAACAACACAAACACCAGCAAAATTGAGAAATTTCTGCGTCAGACAACAATAGCAGCTACACCATCATCAGCATCATCGGCAACATCATCAAACTCAACAACAAGTTTAATCAAATCATCAGCACAACGAGCTGCTGCCATACCAATAGCAACATTAAATATCACAAGTGCAACATTTGGTGTTACACCAACGATTGGAGTTGGAACAACAACAACAAAGCAAAAGAACAACTCGTCATTAAGCAAGACCAAAATGGATGACGATTCAATGGAGGAGGAAATAGTACCTGTAAATATGGTTTTTTTTCTTTAAAAAATTTCTTTGAAACATTTTTTTTATTTTCTTTCAAAATTCTGTCGACTTTCTTTGTCAGAACAGAGATAGGTAAAGATTTTTCCTAACGAGTAAAGTGGTGGCGTTCAGAATCTAAAAATGGCCGAAGATTTCTACGGCAGCAGTGCCTCAGACGTGAAGGTAGTCCGTCCGTCAGTTTCTAGTCCTTTTTTCCCTATGTGTTTAGGCCGTGCACCGCAATCAGACCGCGTCCCTGGACCTTAGCATTCTTTCCGACCCTAGTATCCCATTCCTTGTTTCCTTCCTCTTCCAAATCTAACTTGTCAGATTTTCCCAAGGCTCCCCTCCTCTTGCCTCGCAACAAATCATTTGCTGTGTCTGCCTTATGACACGCCCACTTTCTGAACATACCCATCTTGAATTCAAAGTTTTCTTTTAGAAAGTCAACAACACTTAAGAGCTGAACAGAATGCAGTCGCAAGTCGCCCGGCGACAAAAATGACAGCTGTCAAAAATTCGCTTCTCAAATCGCTGTGAAATTTGTGAACACAATGCAGTCGCGCGACCGACTGTCAAATATGCCCATCAAAACAAAACAAAACATTATCAGAAAAGATTGTCTTAATGTTGTTAATAGGTTCGTTCGATGTTACCAGCCCCGGGGCGCTCCGGTGCTTGTCACTACCCTGAACGGAGCTGTCAAAAACCTGTAAAATTTCTGTGGGTTTGATTTCACATCGAACGCATTAGTAGTGCTCTGTTTTTCTTTTCTCTCTGTTGTATAGCAACAGCTGATTCGAACAGTTTCGAAATTCTTGCACTTGAAGCGATTCAGAGCGCTCCCGGTGCACTGAATACACATCGAACACGGTGGAAGTGCACCGGGGCGAAAAAAGTGCGACATCGAACAGCTCAGTGCGAAATCATAGCGCCATAGAGCGACCCAGAGCGCATATCGAACAAACCTAATGGGTTTTCCATACAAATTTCACATTTTTGACAACTGTCATTTTAGTCGCCGGGCGACTTGCGATGCATTCTGTTCAGCTATTAAAAAAAAAAAAACTCCTTCGTTTTGGGGGCGTTCAAATCTCTAAATGTCTGTTTCTATAATGAATTGTATAAAAAGTTGAGTTGAGCAAATTCGTGATTGTTTTTTGTCCGCCCTTGAACCACTGTTTCGTTGCCTTATGCATTTCCTGTAAACAGAAAAAAAAACAGCAAACAAAAAAGATGTCTTCCACATCCACCCTCCAATTCTCTGTGTTGTCTGTATATGCATTGCGCTGTCTGTGCGATGAATTCTTTGTTCTCCTTTGTCTGCGATGTCGAACAACGGTATTACACTGTCGAATGGATTGCCTGCTTTGATTTTACAACTCGCACTCGCACGGGTATGTGAGGTTAGGTTATATCTCTATCGCTTTGTTTGTTTAACTTTAGTTTTCTTCTATCAGAATTATCATATTTACACAGTGATAGAGTAGTTTGTGCGCTCGAAGGCGATTTAACCGGAAAAAATGGTAATACGAGACATGTAGACCGGTCAACAAGAGTATTTATTTTTATTATTTATCATGTGGTCTAAATATACAAGAAAATGTTGTTTCTTAAAAAAAATATTTAACGATGACTGTGATATCAAATTGTAAACAAAAAATGCACTTAAATTGTTGCTGCTGTAGTTATTAACTTCAAATTTGACACGAGCAAGATAAAAACTAAACGAAATATTTTAATGTGGTTGTATGCGGTTGAAATTGTTTTTAATAACACGAATATGGCTTGGAGTAGTGAAGGTAGACTTGTGATACGAGTTGAGTATGACTTTTACCACAATGGTTCAGTTAGGTTTTAGAAGATTAATTGAGGTCGGTATGGTTAATTGGAATGGTTTAATCTTAATCTGCACAATAGCTGCTATTGCTGTGGAACAATTATAAACGAATTCGAGATTACCTTTGACTAGCTGCCCCGAATGACATTGTTCTCAGATCAGATTAATAAAGAAGTGAGAAGTTAAACCAGGTTCGTAGTCAACCCTTGTGGAAATGGCTGTACGTTCTTTATATTTTTAAAAAGTGTGGAAGCATTTTTCAAGCATTTTGACAAGCAAATTGTACCGGAATTTACATAGCATTACATAATATCAAGTCCAGGGTCTGTTAAATAAGATAACTTAAGGTCTATTTCTTTTATTCAAATGGTCAATAATTACTGTACAATTTATATTAGTGATGTACCGAACAGTAAATTTTGCAAACCGAGTTGAACGAGTCAACTCGGTTTGCCAACTCGGTTTGCCAACTCAGTTTTCCAACTCGTATTGCCCTGATCGATCTAGAATACACTTTTTTTTAGTTTTAATCACTGCCATCCGCCGATGATGAAATTGGACCACTAGGAATTACCTAGCCCTTATATACAATAAGTAAACTCAAAATTAAAAAAACACTTACAAAATTAGAGACAACTTTACTCGTTTTTTTTTTATCGATCGCCGAGTTGGCGAACCGGGTTGCCGAACCGATTTGGCAAACCGAGTTGGCAAACCGAGTTGGCGAACCGAGTTGGCAAACGGAGTTGACAAACCGATATGGCAAAACGAGTTGACAAACCGAGTTGGCAAACCGAGTTGGCGAACCGAGTTGTCAAACCGAGTTACCAAACCGAGTTGGCGAACCGAGTTGGCAAACCGAGTTACCAAACCGAGTTGGCAAACCGAGTTGGCGAACCGAGTTGGCAAACCGAGTTACCAAACCGAGTTGCCAAACCGAGTTGGCGAACCGAATAGGTAAACCGAGTTGGACCGTTCAACTCGAGTTGGCAAACCGAGTTAGCTAACTCGAGTTGAAAAAAAAAACTAAACCGAGTTAACTCATCAGTTGACCCATCACTAATTGATATAGTATTCGCTAATCTTTAAATCGTCGGGATACCGGTATGGTTTTCTCTCCTGCTTCTGCTGGGCCGTCGATTATGTGTTGTGTCCCTCAGTTACTGGTTACGTATGCTTTTTAATAACGGGTATTGCCTACTACAATTGAAACGGGTTTATCTCCACTTAACGTGGGTAGTCGCGATCGGAACCGGTACAATCCCGCCGTAACGGGTGATCGCTGTATAAACAGGTTAATCGCCACTTATCGTGGGTAATCGCGGTCGAAACCGGTGTAATCGTTGTCGAAGCGGGATATCGCTGTATAAACAGATAAATCGCCTCTAAACGTGAGTAATCGCGGTCGAAACCGGTACAATCGCCGCCGAAACGGGTTATCGCTGTACAAACAGGTTAATCGCCACTAAACGTGGGTAATCGCGGTCGAAACCGGTACAATCGCAGTCGAGAATGGTATCACACTTACCTCGTTCCTTCGATTTGCTAGCGACGGACTGAATATTTCACAAGAAGCCCACTGGTCTTCATTATATCTTCAGTAACTTACCTATGGTCCTTACTCCTCGGCGCGGCGGTCGACGTCAGACTGATTCGTAGGTACTCAAATCGTTCACACGTATTACGTATACTTTTCTTCTCGGTTTTCCAACTTGTATTTTACTTCTTCCTTTGGCTCTATTTGTCAACCTTTTGGGAGAGACCAAATGTGAACTATACGTAGGGCGAAGTTTAAAATTACACTTAGTGGCAGTGTTTTTCTTTCATCTCCATTTGATTTGCATAGGTTTCGGCCTCGTTCGGTTGCGTGTGAATTCTATACTCGGCGCAGTACAATGTTGCCTGTGTTTTTGTCTGTGATTTGGATTGGGTGATAAATGAATGTGTAATGCGTCATTACTTACTTACTTACTTAAGGTGGCGCTACAGTCCGGTGGAGACTTGGGCCACAACCCACAGACTCCGCCAGCCAGCTCGGTCCCTAGCTAGCTGCCTCCAGTTTTGCACTCCAAGTTGATTGAGGTCCTCTTCCACTTGTGTGCGCCACCTGAGTGGTCTTCCTCTCCTTCTGCGTCCCTCGGGAATAGTGTCGAAGGCTTTCCGAGCCGGAGCATTGGTGTCCATCCCCATCAATGCACACGGAGTCAAAAGCCGCGTTTTATTATCCTCACTAACCCATATGGGTTTATTTTTTGTACACAAACCAACAACAACCTAGGACCCCGATAGCTATCGGGGTTTATTTTGTAACTCAAAAACTATGTTCTAAATATGGAGGATAGATGGCGAGTGTGAGACAAAAAAGAAGTTATTGTAGAAAGATTTAGTAATATCAGCCGTATTAATAAAAAACTAACGCGTATTCCACTCTTAGCCACAGTTTTATAAAGCCATAGGATAAGAGTCAATCCAATTAATTAATAAAAACAAGTTGTTTGCAGAAAAGCAAAATAAAATTTAGCTGAGGGTTGCGTCTCGGATAAAAACATAGCTTAAACTTCTACCTTTTTAACCCAGATCGTTTTATTATCACGGGGTAACCCATATGGGTTAGTGAGGATAATAAAACGCGGCTAAAGATGACCAGAAGAACTTTCTTCTCGAAACAGCCTAAGGCACATTCATCCGATTTTGTCAGGGTCCATGCTTCTGCACCATACAGCAGGACAGGGATGATGAGGTTGATGTACAGTTTTACCTTAGTTGCTCGAGAGAGGGCTTTTCCACTCAGTTGCTTTCTTAGCCCAAAGAAACAGCGATTAGCAAGAGTAATTCTTCGTCTTATCTCGGCGCTGGTGTTATTGCCCGTGTTAATAACGGAGCCTTGGTAGAAAAACTCCTCTACTACCTCGAAGTTGTTGTGTCTATTGTGACGTTCTGTCCGAGCCGTCTCGAAGACAGCATATACTTCGTTTTTCCCTCGTTTACCGCTAAACCCATTTTTGCCGCTCCTGTCTCAATTCTCACAAAGGCGCCATTGACATCACGCTGTGTTCTTCCCATTATCAATACCGTCGGCGTACGCGAGAAGTTGAACAGATTTTTGGAAGATAGTGCCTCTGGTGTTGACGGTGGAGTTTTGTACTAGAGTCATTACAAATCTAAAATTCTTTTTACATTCGGCGACCACTTTGTCATACACCACAATTAAATTGAGCCTTGCAAGTGTCGTACATTTAATGAAGCCTTAAAAAAACAGTAAAATAAGTTCGTAAAAAGTAGGGGTCCCAAATGACTTCCCTGAGGTACACCTTATTAATCAAGATGTGGTTTTGAGGCCAAAACTCTGAATTGAACTTGATAGCTTGGTCCATTTGAAGAATCAACAAATTCAAACAATTTGAAATGATTTTTCACACTCAATTGAAATGCTCTTGAACAGCAAATTAATATTCAATACGCAATCGAAAATAGCAAATAAATAAAGAAAACAAATAATAAAGATTTTAACAAAGCAAAACGGATCGATGTGTGAAAAATGGCAAGACTTAAACGATACTACTCCTAATGTGCTCACGTTCACGTTCTCCGATAAGACTTTGGGTCAATAAAATTGTATGAAATTGCTTGCGATAAAAACAACAACGCATTTCAGCAAATTGATTTCTATTTCAAAAATAAATTAACAACGATATCTGCGTCAAGAAATAAATTTGTAGGAAAAATCACACCAATTCCTCTTAATTAGAACGCTTAACCGTTGACGTAGTGGCCGTGGCGTAGAAGTTATGTGCGTTGGCTGTTACGCAGAACGTGGTGGGTTCGAATCCTACTCGTGCCCATAGAGTTTTTATTACACCTTTCACGGGAACTGCCTCTTGCGAAGAACTGACAACACTTCCAAGAGTATCATCTATCAGGAGAAAGTGCTTCTCAACTTTGCCGTTTGGAATCGGTGTCCTCTCAATTCTTCACACGCACTCAGAGAATTGTTGTTGAGTGTAAGCCACTGTCTGGAAGCTTCAAGACCATAACGTCCGTTATGGTTACTTTATTAAAAATTTAATCAGAATAATTACTTAAGAGTCGGTTTAAGAGAACCGGGTTGAATTTCGCTATTTGCTGTGAATATATTTTTGCTTTCGTTTGGTTTTGTGACGACATACAGGTACCTAATGAATAAGAAGTCTAATCACAAGCAAACTAATTAATCATCTGTGATTTTAATTAATTTTGTCGATTTTCTTGCTTTCTGTTTTTGTGTGTTTTTGTTTTGTTTCTTGTTTTTTGTCTACAAGAATATTCGAACATAATACCCTTTTACCTTATTCGTTCACATTAAGGGTTCCTAAGCGTATTGATTTCAACCACAGAAAACTAATTTATTTACTTTGACTTGTCATCGGCCATTACTTTTTTCTGATTGCCTAGTCATGGGAATCTTGTTTTCATAAGTTTTGTGAATTAACTTAGTTTTCACTCGTGATAAACTGCAATTACAAACTAATACTTGTCATCTGATACTTAATACTCAAAAAAAAAAAAATAGCCACACTTTGTGCGTGCAGAGCTTGGAGATGCCGGGGTTTGAACCCGGGACTTCTCACATGCGAAGCGAGCGCTCTACCACTGAGCTACATCCCCAACGATTTCTTGCAGTATTCGCAATTTTTTGTTACGACTTTTCTTTTCTATTCATATTGCTACTGCAGATTGATTGTTGCACTGCATCGCAAGAAAAAAGACATTTACGAAGTTAGAGCACTAAAAGGACCACTAAATGTGGACTTGAAGTTAACCGAACAAAACTGAACTGATGCTATTCAGATTCACTGTCAGAACGAAAATCCCCTCCTTTCCGCTTCCGAGATTAAACGGACAATCACTTACTTTGTCCAACACTGCTTAATACCTAGGAGTAATTCCAGATCCCAAACTGAATTGGAAGAGTAACATAGAAGAAAGAGTAAGGAAAGCTAGCATTGCTTTGTACTCCTGTAAAGAAACCCTTGGCAAAAAATGGAGTCAAAAGCCCAATATTATTCTCTAGATTTGCACTGCGGCGATAGTTCACCCCATTCTGACATATGGATCAGTTGTTTGGTGGCCAGCCCTAGACAAAAAATACAATATTGAAAAGTTAAAAAGAGTACAAAGAACTGTCTGCATCTGCATTAGAACGACAGGAGCAATAAGATCTTGTCCCACTGATGCACTTTCTGTCATCGTGAATCTCTTACCCATAGATCTTCACTTTCTGCTTTCTGCAACGCCTTGAAGCTAAAGGAATCCGGTATGTGGATTAAAAAATCTTTCGGTCACAGTAAAATTCTAAATCTACTACCTAAAGAAATAAGATTAGTAGTACCCTCTGTCTACATTACACCAAACTTTAACTTTGGAAAACAATTTAAGGTTGACTTCCCATCCAGATTGGACTGGAAAAGTAATAGTCCCACTTAAGATTTCGACATCACCTTATATACTGACTGCTCCAAGATGAAGCTCGGTGTTGGGGTTGGTATCTTCTCTAAAGAACTGGGTATTAAAGAATCATTTCGACTGCCCGATAGGTGCAGCGTATTTCAGGCTGAAGTGGCTGAAGTACTAGCTATCAAACAGGCATGTAGACTACTTAAACAAGCACTCACACGACAGCAATACAAAAAACAGCAATTTTTATTGACAGTCAAGCAGCCATCAAGACTAAAGACAGCTGCCTGACAATATCAAAATCGTTAAAGAATGTAAGCAAGAACTCGCAAGCTTCAACGATTAAAATTAATCTTGTTTGGGTACCAGGTCACAGTCATATCCTGGGAAACGAAATCGCTGACGAACTGGCCAGGATGGGATCCAACCCTCAAGTATTTTTAGATGAGAAAGTAAGGATTCTTTTGGGAGTCTTAAAAACAGACATTCAAAACCACTTTCTCAAGAAATCCAACGTAGGATGGAAAAATCTCACCAACTGCCTTATTTCAAGGCCGACGCACTCACGATCATCAACGCATCACGGAGCTTCTATACAGACCTAGGTGAGGCATTATTAGCATTGTTGCCATTTGTACAGGCCACTGGTCAATCGGACAACATGCCATGCGTTGTATTCCCTACAACGAGTTTTGTCGTAGTTGTAGAGATGTGGAGCAAAGGGAGACACTCCAGCCCTACTTAATGCCAGAACAATGGCTTTTGAGGCTCCTTTCCTACATGATCTTAGCGAACTCTCAAGTATTAAGAATAAGAACCTGATTCTTTATAACAAAACCAATTGGATTTTGCTGATCCATATCTCCACTATGCACCTTACAGCGTAGTTTTTACTAATTATTCTTTTGCAGGTACTCTCGGGTTTTTGGTATCAAAACGGCGCTATTAAGCGCTAATTGTGTTCAATGGGCAGCCATTTCAATTGTCAATTCTACGTGTTCTGTCCTGACGGATTCAAATTGCAGGTGCAGTCTGTAAATTCCGTTGACACTTCGGGACTGTCTGCCATAATCAGCTTTATCACGAATACATTTTCCCTGGACTTTTTTCCCAATTTGGGAACTTTTTCCTTTTTTCCCCATGTTAGTATAGTAAGGGAAAAACTTACTGTGCCTTACCATGAAGTGAATTTGAGGACTATTTCTTTTTTTGGTGGAAAGAGAGGCAGAAGTCTTGGAGCTAAAGATCAACTCGAAAAAACTTAAAGGATCATCCGTGGATCTTAATCATCAATCCAATCAAATATTTCTGCACAACTCTTTAAGCTTCAAGACCAAGCCAACTTTGAATCCGTGCAGCATTATGGGTGCATCACTCGTGAAATCACTGCCACAAGAAAGCTTCAAGCGTTCGTTAATACATATCCCGGCATATCTTGAGAATATTCTGGCCCAACCGTATCTCAAATGCTGCACTTCATGCGAGAACAGGCCAGGAACCCATAGACTCTATCATACGAAGATGAAAGTAACAGTGGGTTGGCCACACGCTTCGAAAAGGCGACTGCCATGCAGTGGAACCCGCTCACACGAGAAAGCAGACAAGATGACCGGCAGACAATTGGCTTGGCGATTAACATACGAACAAGAATCAACACGACGATGGCGCATAGTAGAAGAGACCCTATGTGCCTAAAGAAAACACCACCGACGTTATAGGTCAATAGCTTATAGGTTAAACACGTTTTAATGAATTTCTCATGTAGGCTCTATAGCAAATGATACACGAGAACAAAGATCAATAAGCCGTCTATCAGTCACTGAAAACCAAAATTACATATCTTCGAGCTCTGGCTACCGAGTTATGATCCCAAAACCTTTTTTCTTGGTTTAAGTCCTTAGTTTCTTGTGATCCCAAAATTATATCGTCTGGTGCAAACACCAGTATTTTTGTAAAATTCAGCGAAATCGATTTTTTCTTGATATGAAAATCCACAATTTCGTTTATTTATACATATTTGAGAGATTCTCGTTGGGAAAATTCTGTTCCAAGGTAATTTTTGTTACCCTGGGGAAAAAAGTTCCCATAAAATTTGCAATAGGGCTGAATGTTATTCGAAGCTTCAAAATTCTTAGTTTCGTTTCGTTGTTTGCTAATGCACGGATCAGCAAGAATTGTGCCCTGGTGTCAATCAAAAGAGGCGAAATGACTTCAAGTTCGATGTTATGATGATGGTCGGGCTATTTCAGGCTAAATCTGACCAACATTACTAAATTCATACTAGTGTATCATTCGGTAGTAGTAGCAGAGGCGATTTTCATACGATATTACTAGTCTACTTATCAAATTTTCCGATAGGAGTGCGTGTGAATTGTATAAATAAACTTCAATTCCGTATGGGAAAATATTTATTGAAAAAGCATTCGACTTCGTTAAAAAGCTCAGCAACATAAAAATGACCTGTACCCGGTGAGTAAGTATTATTTGCTTCAGGTCATTATCCTCTATAATTGAATCAACTCAAAACAAGTTGCATTCATTTAATAATACAAAAAGAAATAAGAGCACTTTTGTTGCATAAAATTCCAAGCAGCAATTATGTACTTCAATTAAGCCTGTTCGTGTACTTTGTCTCGCTCTACCGGAACTTGCGCTGGATTTTCCATTGTTTTTCCTTGCTTCACTTCGCCTTCGCCGGTATTCTAATTTACTCATGGGTTTTTTGCTTTCCTTCTTCTCCTTAACTGTATTTTTTGTTCAATTAAACTTCAAAAACCTCATTTCGCTTCACGCATTTAGTGTTGGCTTTTCTATTCTCTCTTTAATAGAATTCCAACCTCATCAGAGTGGAAAAACTAATTAGCCCTCAATTATCTACTAGAGCACGCACACATTTTTTGTTTTTGTGAGTAGAAAGGCAAAAGAAAAGTGTTGGACTTTTAAAGCCTACCTACCACCTGGGTTTTAATTGTTCACTTTGCTTCAAAAAAGAACAAATTGTCGTATGAATGTTCCTGGGACTCGCTGTCGCTTGTCGGCGTTACACAACATGAACAATTGAGAGCACATGTGATTCGAGAATCGAATCAAGTGATCGGAACATATTATCGATGACACTAGTTTATTGCCGCACCATCGAACGTGTATATGGCACATGAAACCAGTGTTTTTATGAGGTGAACCTTGAACCCGCAGAAGATTCGATTTCGTGTGTGCTTTAAAGTATAGGCACCACCACTTATGGGTTGTCGATTGAGGAATAAATTGTTTGAAAAGAAGAAAACTACGACTACGATGATGATGTCGCAACGGTCTTGTGCAAGTCAAGAAATTTGTCAGACACTGCGGTTAATTTGATTGGTCCTGGTTGAGTGATTGACTTGATATCTGTTTTTGACTTTTGATCCTAAGTCAGGGTCCTTGTCTTTTTAAAACGACCTTTAAAGTGTGGCGAAAACTCAGTTTTCGACAAGAAACTCTCGCTGGTTTCACTTCTGTTATTTTGTAAGTGTACCTTGCCAAGTAAATCGCACTGTACTTACCTAAGCACAACTAATTTGAGAGAACTAGGGGCGGTAAAGTGCCTTTTATACGTTCGGGTACTATGTATTCAACCCGTGGAATCGATTTGTAATTAGAGCTTCTCTGTCTTCAACTTCCATTTGCCTTTTGTATTGCTCCATAAAGCTATTTAGCTACTTAAAGCGAAGAAAAAAGAACGAAACCAGCATCTGATAACATCAATCTGTGCAAATTGCCCAGCCTATTTGTTCTTACTTTGTTTTATTAATAATAATTGAGACGACATCTGTGGTCTGTGCACACTTTGTTTTTCAAATAATTTAAACAAACAAAATTGCATTCACATCAAACATTTAATTTTTGAATCTAAAAAACGTTGAGTTGTTTAGTTTTGTTTGTTTTTGGTTATGTTGAAAGAAAAGATGATTGAAGGCTTTGTGGTTGATGAGTTCTGTTTTGTTGTTAAATATTTGAAGGTGGTTGAAAACTTTTTCCATTAAAATTGATTGATTTTGAGGACACTCAAAGAGAAACGAAGAGACATGATTGTCTCATTCAGACAAATGGGGTAAGGATGAATTGAAAGATAAAAAATAGAGTAATCAATCAAAAATGTTCGATACTGAAGAACGCAATTGTTTATTTTCGTCAGTAACCCAAATTATTGAGGTTATTTCTGTCTGTTGACAGCATTTTGTGACGGATTATCTTTGATTGGATTGAAATGATGTCTAGACTAGAGGATTGTGTTATTGTTATTTTTTTCTTGAAGAAGTAACAGATCCTTTTGTGAAGGTGTTTTTGTGACCATTTTATAAATTTACTAAATATGCATCTCAGCATCAACCACTTTAATACTACAAAAAAGTACCTTCTACTATTAAAGTATTGTAAGAGAGTGTCTTATTAAGAAGCTCAAACGTTAAGCTTTTTTCAAAGGTTGGGTTATGCTCACCAGTTCTAGGATTCTTTCCAAAGAATCAATGAGACTTTGGTTTTGAACCAGACTGATATAGCAGCCGTACACTTTGATCACAGGCTGAGAAAACAGCCGTACACTTTAATCACAGACTAAAAAAGCAACCGTACACTTAAATCACGGACTAAGAATAGTAGCTGAAGACTATGATCACAGCCGTACACTCAAATCACAGACTGAGAAAGCAGCCGTACACTTTCATCAAAGACTTAGAAAACAGCCGTACATTTTAATCACAGACTTAGAAAGCAGCCGTACATTTTAATCACAGACTGAGATAGCAGCCTTACCCTATCATATAGCAATTCGGGGATGATGAGGGTCTTCTAGAGCGTCAACTTAGCTGTTCTGGAGAGGGCCTTGCTACTCAATAGCTTTCTTAGCCTGAAGAAACAGCGATTAGCAAGAGTTATTCTTCTTCTGATTCCGGCGCTCATGTAATTTACCGTGTTGATAGCAGACGTCGGTGTTGGGTGTCCTTTCTTGATGACAGCATATATACATACTTTGTTTTGCCGTCATTAATTGCTAAAACCATTTTTGAAGCCTTTGTCTCTATCCTCGCGAATGCACTATTGACATCACGCTGAGTTCTCCAAGCGAGTTCTCTACGCGAGTTCTCTACGCGAGTAGATGCACAGACTTCTGGAAGCCCCAAGTGTTGACGCGGGATTTCTGCACTATTCGTTCCAGGATTATGTTAAAGAAGCTGCATGACAGTGCGTCACCTTGTCTAAAGCCTTTTTTGACATCGATATCTTCACCTCTTCAAGGTCGGGTAGACGGATATCTTCGCTTGCGTCGTCTTCATTGAATGGTTCATTCTGCCTGACAGCGGAATTTGATTTTGACAGTCTTGACTGTGACTCTAGTACGATATTTCCTTGCTGGTCCTTACAGGATTCAGTTCTTGGTAAAGATTCCTAACCTTATACCTGTTTTTTAGTCTCTCAACATCCCGGATCGATCGCTTTCCTGCTCTCTATTTTTCTTTTTTAAAAGCTTGTGTTCTTCTATCCTCTTCTGCTCGTAGAGCTCCCGAGCTGATCTCTTCCTCCTGTGCAGCGATTTATATGCCTCCAGCTTGGCTGCATGTACCTGCCTGCATTCTTCATACAACCCAGGGGTTTCGTTTTGATGGCCGTGTGAAACCCATCACACCAGAGGCAGCATCCCTAATGGCTTCTTGGCAATTCTGTCACTGGTTATAAATACTCGATGCTGGCTGTAGCAAACTTCTCAAAAGATTCCAGTAAATCCGTCCTTATCCGAGGCTTGTTTCTGCTTCATAACTAGCTTTTTTTATGCGATTTTGAATTCACCCCAAAGCACAACCCCCAACCTGGAGGGCCAGGTCCTTATTTTAACTCCAAGGGTAAAGAGACGGATAAACCGCTCCTTAATGGCCCGAGCTCCAAATATGTCGAAGTAGCCCCTATAAGGGGTGCCCTGAGTAGTTCAACCTAACTGGAACTGTAGGCGCCATCGTTGAATCCATCCTGGGAATTCATCCGCTGCCGCCTGGAAAAAGGAGTAGTGCCTCAGTGGAAAACACTCCCCGCTCTCTCTCGTTAACTGTCGCCAACAACCTTCCATAGGGGTTTTCACGCTATCTGCAGCTGAGGCACTAGACGCCCGGTGGTCTGGTCACCACGTTTAGGTGCGAGTAGATCTTGGTAGACAGAGGTTGTTGAGGATGCTTGGGTCCTCATAAGTGCACTGATATCTACCACTTAACGCACCAGCCACTTGTCAAAAATACTGAGAGTCTTCCAGGTATTCGTAATGCGAACCTTGCTCACGGGAAATAACTCGTGTTTTTGGTGTATTGCTCCTTTAAGGATTTTCTTGCAGAAACACCATGTGAATTATAACTCGATAAAGGCAAATCCATATGTGAAAATATAACGATGACAGCGATGTGAATGGCTTCATGTAATGACACATCGAGAACAAAATATCGATACATCGATATCGAATATCCCTAGTTCAGGAGTCTATAGGGTGCATATACACACTTCTTTCGTGTTGCGTTTTTATCTGTCAGCAGAGGCGTAGTAACTTCAAAAAACAAAATTCAGTAAATAAATCATCAAGAGAAATTCTTTATCTCTAAACAAATGAACACCAATTGGAATAACACAAAATCCCTCATTGTCTTATCTAAACATTTTTGACGATGTTCCTAGTTAAATCCTCATAAATTAACAAAAAGAAATAAAACAAAAAAACTCATGTTCCTATTATTCTTTGTTTATCTTTCATTTCAGCAAACATTCCTCAGTTCACCTGAATCGGATGATGAACCTATAAAGCAAGTGCCAAAGGAAATCCTACTTCGCATTTTTTCATACTTAGACGTTGTTTCGTTATGCAGATGCGCTCAGGTAAGTCTACCAAAGTAGCTGAAGACAAACGAAAAAAAAATAATTGTTTCGTTCGGCATATTATTATCCAAGATGAGTGTTAACTAGTGCATAAGTTATAATCGTTTATGTGGGGCAAAGCTCTGTATGCAATACATACAGCCGGCAGTGTGCACCTTGCATATTGCATTTTGTATTTACACAATACCTCAAACAATGTGCCATTCTGCTTGCAGATGTACTTTGCAACAAAGCAGACAATTTCTTTTGTATGTAAAGTACTGCTATTGGATGCATTACGTGATGATGAAATGGAGTTGAATTGACAGAACACTGAACGAGTCTCGCAGTAACAGCTCCTGTCAGTGAATTTGAAATTTCATTCCCGTGTTACTCCTTAAAAGCTCAAAAAGAAAGCAAATTTGCATCCAACTGTTTTCGGTATGACAGTCACTTTGACAATCGTTCAAATGATACCTACTTATTTTCAAGCATGACATGTGACATCTCAATATTTACTGTTACTTACAATAAAATAGAATAAGGAGAATTTGCCTGAAGTGTGATTCCATTAGTTGACAGCAGCAGTGGCAGCACGCATCGTGTTCATGCGGCGCAATTTCAAAACAATGGCCGTTTTGTATTATAAATTGACTGACACAAAGAATGCAAAGATATAATCTGAGAGATTTATCATTGAATCTTCAACAACTCGTATGCTTGATAGATTAAGGCTATTGTTTGGGGGCCACTCACACTCATGGTGACACTAATTTTTCTGTTGATGTAGATTTTGCATACTTTTGACTTGTGGCCTTAGAATAATTAACGTCGTTCGGTCGAGAGAAAAACAAATTAAACTAAGAATGTGTGATTGCGTTGGTGAGTGAATGACAAGTCATTAGACTTTATTGACGGCTATTACAATGTTTTGCTCAAAAACTCTTCAAACACATCAATTAATAACCTCTTAACATATAGCACATCCCACACAGAATTTATAGTTCAAAGGCACTTAGCTGAGCACATAACAAAGAAAATGATTATCCCTCTGCCTTGCACTGACATAAAACTAGCAGAAACGTCAAAAGCTAATGTCCTGTCATCCATAAAATTGTAATAGCACTTCTTCAGCTTCACGTTACAACAAAGTACGTCCCATCACTCTTCAAACAAAGAAAACTTCTAATCCTCCCCCCTACAACGCTCTTAAAAATGAAAATTAATATGAACCAACAAACTGTTAAACGTTCCGTGCATGACAGATTCTTTGCTTCTAGTACAATATCCGTAATGGCATATAGGTAGTAAAAATGAAGTTTGTTGCTCCCTAATAAACGGAAATTCCAGACCAATGACCCATTATAAACTTTTTAGACAACAAAACACAAATTAAAAAGTAAAAGAATAGGAAATATCTGCAAGGAGAATCTACGAGTGTCTTCACTCACTCAGCTACCAAAGTGTGAGCCAATAGCTAAACAAAGAAAACATTTACATTCTCACTTCGTTGAAGCAATAAATTTCACCCTAACGTACTGCCGATGCTGCCATCACTGACGTTTCTTTGTTTTTCGGTTTCAATTTCGTTTTTATTTTTATTTTCCCTCTACCTCTCTCTCTCTCACTCTCTGTCACTTGAAACGTGAAAGGTTTATGTTTACCACACATATTGCATGTATGTGCATGAATAATAAAATGGACAAATGACAGTTGTGACACTGACAGCTTTAAAGCGCATTGCACACAAGATCCACAAAAATGTTGTTGCACCCTTAGCAAATTTTCAAATAAAAATCAACAAAGGAATTTTCTTAGTTCTCGAACATAGGAAATTCAATAAACGCAAACAATAGACAAAAGACTCGACAAAAATAAAAATCAAACGGAACTATTGACATAAGTTGACTTGGAAGAGACTTGCAACTTGATATTGCATGGGTGCATGTTAGTTTTTTTTCGTTTTGCTTGTCAAAGACTTTTAGTGAATGTTAATTTGATTTGGCAAGGTTCGATAGAGGGAGAAGGATGATAAAGAGGTGCCGAAATGTCATCTCGAGTAATACTGTAACACAAAGCGCCTCTAGGGATTTGCTGGAAAATCATTTCAAGACGACAAAAGAGCGACGCCTGTCTGACTGGATAACGATTTAACTATTCCCGACTGGGAAGACGGAAGAGGAAGAAAGGAAATCATGGAAAACTTTTTTGAAGTTTTTTTTTTCTTTCCTGTTGCTTGGTTTTGCTCTGTTGTCGAGGTCAAGTGAGGATGAAATTTCTGCTCCCATCGCATCGTAAGTCTGTTGTCGTTTAGCCATTCAGTCGTCTCTCGGGGGGCTGTAATTAAACTTTTGTATGTTTTCTCAATTAACTTTTCGGGGGCAGACATTGAATAAACATGGAAGATTTTTCGGACCTGACTTGAGTAATTAATGAATATTATTAGGAGAGCAGACTTCATGTTTAATATTTATTAAGTTTGATAAGGCTATGTATGAGCTTCAATGGTCTTGATAGATTTGTATTATCAGAATTGAGAAGGAGGGCTGATTGAGGACTTAGAAGTCTATGGAAGTTATGAGAATTTGTTTCCAAGAAGTAAGAACGAAGCATTCATCTGGAAGTTTTTCTGGTTGAGTACCTAGTTATTAATACATTTTGTTGATCAACAAGTTTAATTTGTTTTTTGACTTTGTTGGAATTCCAAGAATAAATTGGGCTTAACTGAACTCCATAAACAAGTCTATATGATAAGTAGCAGGAATTGGTACTTGTACGTCAGTATGTTGGTGATCAAAAAGATGAGGAGTTCTAGTTAACTGCCACCAGTTATGTGGATCAATTTGACATTGAAATTGACATTTCACAGTACTCTGCACATAAATGTAACGAATTACAGACACATAGCAGCACTGGCGACTGAGACCATCGACTGGGACAGAACAAGACATTAATACAACAGAGAGAGAGAGAGAGAGAGAGAGACGTAGAAATAAAGCACACCTAACAGAAACCTACGTGGCTCAGAGGAGGAGACTTAGATTTGTATTGTCTCACGTTATTGCACAGGTGGCCTCAGATAACCTGGCCATTTTTGTAGTAAAAGAATGCTGTCGAAGCCGGGGCTTGAACCCGTGGCGTTTGGCTTAGCAATCAACTACTCTATCTTCTGAGCCATGGCCACCTACTGTCTACCAATTTAATTGAGCTCTTTCATCTTTCTGCGACATCCTTTGCGGTTGGAAGATTGTCTAGTCTGGTACACTGTTGTGCAGTTGCTGATCACAACCCATCCATCTTCCGCTTATCATGGCTAGGGTATCCTCAGCGGATCCTGGGTCTACTAAGGTAGGAACAGCAAACCTTAGTTCGGTCCAATAGAAAGAAAGATAAATATTTCTCGAAACTTCATGTACTTTTCGGATTTGCGATGAGATCGCGACGTATGCGGGCATCATTTAGGGTTTCCCCTAATGTATTAACGGAGTTACCTTTGGCTATCAACAAGGTTTCTCTTAGTTAATCAACGGCTTTGAACCGGTTTATCAACGGAGTTTCCTCCGTCTTTCAACAGCGGTAAACCGGTGCGGTGTTTCAACAGACAGGTCGGGGACTTATACTTTGCACGACTGATCGGCTTCCGTATCTTAGGAGGTAGGAAATGTTACCACTCTTCAACCTGATTTTGTCGTCGATGGTTCGCTCTCTTATGCACATTTCTTACAAAAACTGGGTGTGAATTATATTTAGTCGAGTTATAAAATTTCATACAACAGTCTTTCTGGTACGATATGAATAATATTTTGTTGGTATAATTTATGCTATTTTGGAATTTGTAATGTTTGCAGCGAATGCATCATCACAACGTCATAGTAGTAGAAGTAGAAATGGCGGTCACGACCAGTCTAGCTCGACAGAAGGTACTGTTGGGAATGTCCAGCTTAGATGCGCGTTCCCCAACAGGCCAGTGTCTGGTGCATGTTTCAACGACCCTGGCTATGTCTTGCCTGGGTCTGCCAATTAGGTTATTAAAACGGGATTTAGGTAGGCCATATCTTTCTAGATATGATACAGTTGCTTGGGCTACTCCATCTGTAGTTTGAATCAGCGAGAAAAATTGAGAAGATCTTGCCCTTCATAGCACCAAGAGGAATGTTGACTCTTTCCTCGAGTGAGCTTTGAGAACTGATCCTTGCCTAACCAGCTCGTCAGCCCGTTCATTTCCCTCAAAGCCACTGTGACGCGGTACCCAGACAGGAGTGACAAGAGCTCGCTTCGGCATTGTTGAACTAATTTGGAGGATGATGTGGACGAGACAATCGCTTGAACAGCCGCTTAACTGTCCGAAAAGATAGCTCTATTGCGGGTTTGATTTGGATCTAGTTTTAGTAATTTTCATGATTCCTTTATAGCGAGTAGTTCAGCTTGCAAGACACTATCAAAGTCAGGGAGCCCGAAAAGACCTGGTGACATTTAAAGACTCAGAGAAAATTCC
Organism: Sphaerophoria taeniata; assembly: GCA_943590905.1. NCBI lineage: Eukaryota > Metazoa > Arthropoda > Insecta > Diptera > Syrphidae > Sphaerophoria > Sphaerophoria taeniata. The sequence continues at coordinate 10,159,002 of OX016540.1, read as the reverse complement.
TGCATCAACCTTTCATCACTAAGTCATCATCCCACTTTTTTCGGGATGGAATTATAACTTTAAAATCCACACTGAAGTCCACAGTATAAGTGCAGTAGTCGGTTTTTGTCGAAAAGATGTCCACTGGCATGAGGTTAGTAATATTACACTGATCATAGGGTTTAGAATACCAACTATTTGCATCAGTTCAGTTTTGCTTTGGTTGACACCCAATCCACAGCTTGTAGCCCAGTTGCTAACTTTTAGCAATGCCATCTCCGTAATCTCACTAATCACGGAAGTGAACTTTCCTGATACCAATATCGTCAAATCGTCTGCGTAGCCAACAGCTTTCACGCCACATCATTCCAGTTTAACAAGAATTTTGTTCATGACTAAAAGCCAAAGAAGGGGGACAGAACCCCCCCTTGGAGTGTTCCCCTGCTTACGCGCCTGTTTAAGTTAGTGATACCTAAGGTAGCTTGAATCCTTCTATCACTGAGCATGGATACAATCCAATTTCGGATGTAGTCCTCCACACCCCGGTCAACCTTCTATGTCTAAGGAGGTAGCGAGAGTAAATTCTTTAAAATGTATGGTTTTTTCAACTGTACGCACTACCTTATGTAGGGCTGCCTCCATAGACTTGCCCTTAGGGTAGGCGTGTTGGGAACTATCAAGGGGACAAACGTCTAGAATGCCTCTGATATGGTAATTGAGGTAAGGCTCCTTGGTCTAAAATCCTCCGCGGATTTGTGCCCTCGCCTGCCGATCTTCGGGATAAAAACTACTCTAACATGTCTCCATGATTTAGACAGAGACATACTTTAAAGATCATCTCCAGCCATGGAATTGTCAGAAATTGCGCTTTCTGAAGAATGATCGGCATTATGACGGCAGGAAACTTGTATGGGTATTGATTGCCCCAGCAATATTTTCCTTAGTTATAAGGGTATCGACGTGTTCTACGCCAGCCTTCGACAAGTCGTTAGAAATTAGCGTTTGGGGTTTGCTGTTCTCACAACCCGGATAATGCGTCGCCAACTGCAGTTCCAGGGACTCTGCAGGAGAGGCTGCCCAGGAATCGACAGACTTTTTAAGAAAAAAAGGACAGCAATGATCTATCGATAGAACCCTAATAAGCCTGGCAGGTTCTTTTGTGTTTTCATTTGAGTGGCAGTAATCCTTACAGCTTTGCTGTTTAGAATTGGCAATGGCTCGCTTATAGGCTCTAAGACAGGCTTTGTACGGTTGGTAGAATTATTTGTGTTGGTGGTAAATGTTAAAGATCACTAGTCTTTTTCCTGAGACTAGACAATTCTTCATTCCACCACGTAGGGAGTGATACACGGCTGTAGTTAAATTAGCACGAGACTTTGAAAGCTGTGGTTAAAGCTGCTTCGAAAGTCTTTACCTTAGACTCGAGATAGCTTACCGACCTTATAACGTCATAGTACAATTCCCAATATGTCCCAACCTTTTGTTCCCGATTTATATCACTGGTCTAAAGCAGCTTCAAACTATCCCATCGCATTTCTATGCCGACTATGACTTCTTTTCACTTGCAGCATCTTGACGCTTCCCTTGACTTTTGGGACAAGAACCGGCCGAACAGCTCCTTAAGAATGGAAGTATACTAAGAAAAGAATTATCTGTCAAAAACAAATTAAGAAAATATAACTAAAAATTGAAACGAAAGACAAAAATAAACAACTTTTCATTTAAATGCACGCAAACGATTGTCATCACATCGAAGTTCACTCGGGCGTATACGTAACAGAAAAAATCGATTTTTTTTTTGTTTTTTTGTTTTTATAAATCGATAAATCATACACAAGAGACAAATTTTATGTAATTTTCTTACTTAACAGCATCAATTTCCAAATGACAGCTTTCAAAAAGTAAACACACTCCGAATGAATGAATGAATGAATGAATGAACTGAAGTGCTCTGAACTCTCTTTCGGAGATATTACTTGTCTCTTTGTTTTCGTTTGTCACTTTTTGTTCCTTAACAAGCTTACATAAAACATTCGCACAACTGTTTGTTGACCCGTTATACATTTTTTTATTGGATGCATTGTGACGTTTGAGTTCAAAAACAGCCCTGTCATGCCTTTTCTTTGCGAGGGTGAATGGGATCCATCAAAAAAGTCAAAGGCCCCCCATTTTGATGGTCGTTCATCTTCCTGTTCTTACAAAATATGACAGTTTGTTACACTCTCCACTCAATGCACCCACACTTCTAGAAAAGTAAGCGTTTTCCAAATGAATCATTTGGGGAAATTTTGTGAGTGTGTGTTTGTTTGGTTTTTTTGTTTTTTCATTCGTGTCACTTGAAAAACCCGCAAAAAGCAAAGCAAACAAAAAATTATTTTGAGGGATAATTTGGCACGTCGCTTGCATGATGTACATTTTATTTGTTTTTGTTATGAATTAGGCACATGAACTTGAACCGGTGACAGCTAATAGTCGGGCGGGCTGTGTTCTCTTTTTCGGCAGTGAATGCAAATCAAGTTTCAACTGAATGACTTTGACATTCAAGTGTTTTGGATTTTGCTAGTAGCCAAAAACTGAATATGCAACTTCGCTCGTTGGACTATAGAAATAAGTATCTCGCGTGGACGCATTCTTGTATTTTTAGGTTTTATTTGTTGTTAATGGGATATGTGCGCAAGGTAATTATGTAAACCCTCGCATAGTTGTCACGAGAACAAATAAAGCAAATCTCAAGGTTATTCAGATATTTCAATCGAAGGCACACTATTTTGAGGGCTTGTCTCGCATTTGCAGCAACAATTTCGAGGTCAATAAAAGTGAAGACACTCGATTTTGTTTTCGATATTGGAAAATTATCAATTCACTTCCTTTTGAGGTAATCGCAAGCATTAGACATAAATTTCGTTGCAAACATGTTTGTAATTTAATTATGTTGAATTTGCATATATCGAACGCGGTACTGGCTACAACCGAGCTGAAAAGCAAGAAAAAAAGATTAAATGTAAGTTTTCGTGCTTTGCATAAATTGAAATGCTTCTTAACGTCTTGTTTCGTTACTTCTTCTGCAAAGTAAATAATTATTCTATTTTTATAATTTTATTGAATGTGTATATTAAATGGGATTCATGCTCTGCATTTTAATTTCCTTGCATGGAGATTAAGAACGAAAACAGCAGAAATATTAACGAGCCCTCATTAAAATAAAATGATTTCACAGGAAATCACCACAATTGAATACAATATTGTTTTTTTTTCTTTGGAACAGCTTCAAAAAGTTGTTGAACTGATTCCGAAGATAGAAAAGAACCAAACAAGTTGTTTTTGACCGTTTAATTGAATTCCCTGAACCCTTGAACAATATCTTTTTGATTGGTACTTGTTTTTTGAATCGAAATAATTATGATTATGCGACATCCTGCTGTTTTTGTAAAAAAATGTACTGGAATAGAATTTTTGGAAAATTTCTTTAGTTAAAAAAAAAAATAGTAATAGAAATAAAACTACAAAAATGGAAGACATATACGCTACGTCATATTTGGTTAGTCAGCTTGTTTATAATAAGACTGACACTTAAATTGTAAGTCTGTTTTCCCAAGAACTGCATTTGATGCGTACAATATGCTTGCACCGTGGTTGCTTGAATCATATTTAAACATAATTATGTGTTGCCCAAAATCTGCATCTCCATCTCTTCTTACCTTTTCGAAAGTCAGAAGTGTTGGAATATTCTTAAAATAAGCTACACACTATCATTTTTCTGCTGGAAATGATAAATTATGAATGAATAATGAGTGAAAAGATGAATATCAACATTTTTTGTGGTTATGACTGTTAGTGCCCGTGGAAAAGTGGTAATATGCGTTGGCTGCTTAGCAGAACGTTGTGCGTTCGAATTCTGCTCGTGCCTATAGTGTTTTTATTTCACCTTTCACGGGTACTGCCTCTTGCGAAGAACTGAGAAAACTTCCAAGAGTATCAATCTGTCTTGAAAAAGTGCTGTTGCGCCGATCTATTTATTTATTATTTTTTTTTTATGATTGAAGTGATGGACTAAAATTACAGTGTTTTGGTGTCCGCCACTTTTGTGTGTAGTTTCTTTTCCTGAATTGAATGAATTATGAGTCGAGAAAAATAAATGGAACAATCCAAAAATAAAGTGTTTAAACATTTTCTTAAATCTTTGCTTAGGGTACTCGTTTGCATAATATTTGTGCTTAAAGCTCAAATGTAGCTCAACAGTAGTTGAAAGGTTCCATTGAACTCTTTCTGAACTTTTTCGAATAAAAAGATCCCAGCATACCACAAAACCAATTAGGAAATTGTATACGAAGCCGTGTTCACATTCCACAACACAAGATAGATGCTCAAACATTTATCAAAAAACGAAGACAGATGATCGAAGAAATACGCTAGCTCTAAAATTTATCAAACATGAGGTTGATTTAAATAAGAAGATACAATCGATACAAAAAAAAAGTAAGGTTCCAAACAAAAAAAGGCGTATTAAATGCAAAAGAACTATAAAAAACACGTATACGCCCGAGTGTACGGTTTTAGAATGATGTAAAAAATAATTATAGTGTGTACCCTTCTTAAGCATTGTGTTACTTTTTTTGTTCTTAGGCTAGTATGAGCTATTACTCTTCGGATAACAAGGGTTTTTCAGAAAATGCACAAAACTTGAGTAGAGAGCGGTTTTTAAACTCATTTTCCTATGCCAAACTCCATGTGAAATAGAACTCTTTAAATTTCCGAATCTGAGGGACCAAGATTCCAAAGAATTGTCCACACAAGGTGGAAGAATTTATCCCTTATTGAGATATCAAGTGCTTTACAATACTATTCAGTAAGGTGCATTGTTCTCAGCAAAGGGGGTCCATTAAACACTTTCTTCTGCTCTAAGTTCTGATGCATTTTAGTGTCTTGTCCAGTTAAGGCAGAAGTAGAAAAGAGAAAAAGTTCAGCGAAGACAAGTTTCACACAATAATAAAATTTAAGCGCGATAGAGTCCCAATTTAGGTTGGAATAGAGTCCCCGGCACAATAAGTTCTTAGCCCTTGCAAAAGGTGCCCCAAAAATCCCAATTATAATTGCTTAAGTGAACTTAAGCTTATTTGAAAAAATCTGACGAAAATGTCCTTAAGTTAGCAAAAGAAGTAAAATTGTCCTTCTCTTCTTCAAATTGTCAAACTCACTTAAGCAATGAGCGAATGAAACCGTACAAATAAAATTTGAACGAAAAGTTAACGAACCTAGCTTAATTACAGTATGGTTTTGGTATATGCAAAATCTGCTCCTGCACACGAAAGAAGTAGAAGATAAAGAACACTTTAGCCGTACTCAATATCCAGCACAGTAATAAAGTGCGAATAAAACGTTCCAACTCACTTTATCTGTCAAATTCAATTTCTATGGCAATTTTTTATATAATGTCGCCATTTTGTCAAAATGCCAACTCTTAGAAAAAAAGGCTTTCTCTGCCCCTAACTAGATGGCGACACTTTTTGATAGTACCTATCAAATATATATACAAAGTCCTGAGGGTTACGTCTCGAATAGCAAATACTTCAACCTTAGAGAGTTCATAACTCAGATCATTAGATTCACGTAGCAATATAATTCTTCTTAACGCCATCAGCGCTGTCTACATTTCAATAATTGAAAGTTCTGTCTCCGGCACAACTCATTTCTTTTTACTGGCCTTTTTATCGATTGCAATCCAAAACAAAAGCCGCGTTTTATTATCCTCACTAACCCATATAGGTTACTCCGTGATAATAAAATGATCTGGGTTAAAAAAAGGTTGAAGTTTAAGCTATGTTTTTATCCGAGACGCAACCCTCAATAAAATTTTATTTTGCTCTTCCAAAAACAACTCATTTTTATTAATTAATTGGATTGACTCTTATCCTATGCCATTATAGAACTGTGGCTAAGAGTGAAATTAGTGATGGGATCATTCGAATGATATAATCGATTATAATCGATTATGGTAATCATTCGAGATCATTCGAATGATTTCTCAAACCCTGCTACAACTACTACTCTTCAAAATTAAAATCTCAAATGAAAAAAAAAAAATCGAATGACGATTATTAATATTCGAATGACCATTATTATCATTCGAATGCAAATAATCGATTATTAGTATTGGAATGAAAAATCATTCGAATGAATAATCGATTATTGATAATCGAATGAAAAATCTTTCGAATGAAAATAGTACTCGAATGAAAATAGTAATTGAGATAAAATAGTACTCGAATGAAAAGAATCGATTATTAGTATTCGCATAAAAACAAATCGAATGATGATTATTTTAAGTTTTAATTCGAATGACGATTTTATTTCTAGTTGAATTTGCAAATCTTTGGAATGGAATTTGGTTTATGATTTTTGGTTACTTTTTTAAAGGCAAATACAAAATTCTTTGCTTTTATTTTTTTTTAATCATAGCTTTGGTCTGAAAACTTTTACTATATGTACATGATTGGTAAATATTTTTGCGAATTAGTGTTTAAAAAATGATAAGAATACGGAACATTGTTTAATGTTTATAGCTAAGAAGAATAACAGGCTATTTTTAAAAAAATTTCGAAATTGAATTTGAACAATAAACCCAGGTCGGTACCTACCATCTGAGAGGGTATTTTCTAAGGCATTGACGAATGACCGTCAATATTATTATAACTGTAAAATAGCTCATTGTGCACTGTAAACTTTAAATTTTTCACCGTTTTAATTCGATTTCGTAATTCGAATGATCATTCGAATGATCATTCGATTATACAAATCATTCGAATACTATTTTCTCGATTATTGAAATCATTCGATTATGCCCATCACTAAGTGGAATACGCGTTATTTTTTATTAATACTGCTGATATTACTAAATCTTTCTACAATAACTTCTTTTTTGTCTCACACTCGCCATCTATCCGCAATTATTTAGAACATAGGTTCTGAGTTACAAAATAAACCCCGATAGCTATCGGGGTCCCAGATTGTTGTTGTTATGTGTACAAAAAATTAACCCATATGGGTAAGTGAGGATAATAAAACGCGGCTAAAATTTAACAATGAAATGACATGACAAGCAAAGGTTGCATCTTGCCAAGTGAAACACTCAAGTTTTACGAATTATTTGACAATTTTTGTTTCATGAAAATATTACCAATCGCTCCACCTTTTTTTTTGAATTACTTCTATTCTTTTTTACTAAAATACATAGAACTCATACTTACCAATATTTCTGAGTAATAATTCATTAGTAAAGTTTAATAATATTACTAATGAATGAAATACAAATGAACAGTATATAAAGGTGTGCGGGTCCGGGTTGATTTCATTACACTGTACAAAAGCTCGAATTGTCTAAGGTTGGGATTTGCCCATGGAAAACTCAAATTGATGAAATTTTAAGAAGAGAATAGATGTGATAATATGAATCGTCAGTCCATTCTAATTTTGCCCATTAATTGACTAAAATCTAGAACAAACACGACCCAAGAACAGAACCCTGCGGTTGTTGTGAAAAAAATCGATATTAACTGCCAAACACGAAGTTAGTTCTTTTTGCTAGCATCATGCATCATTACTATCGTTTTATTACTTTCGTTATATCCGATGGCGTTTGGACAACAGCTGACGTACAAAGCAAGAAACAAGTTAAATATTGAACAAAATCCTTTTGAATACTTTTTATTTGCAAAAACACTTCGCTGCTCTTAAAAACATCCCAAATAGGTCAGCAAACAGACGAGAACTCCTTATAATCCAATATTTCAATTTTTACATATTTTTCAATGTTGGTTTACGAACAAACATTCTAAAATTCGCTTGTTGAATAAACACAAATAAAAGCAAAAAGTTCCAACTCCAACTCCAAAAGCAATTTTATCGATTTTTCTTGCAAATACATTTGACCTACTTAAATCCAAATCCTGTGCTGACTACACATCAACAAATCCTGAAAGTGAAAATTTTCCCCCTCCGACTACATGATTTTCATTTTCTCCCATTGTTCTCGAATCTCGATGAAAAAAAAAGAACATGGAACAATCAAGGAAAAAGGGAAGTTTTCAGGTCATCCTTGTTATTTTTTTGTGTGTGTTTCTAACCAGACTTTCATTCATCGCACATATATGATTATCCTGTATCTATACTGTATATCCTTGCATGAAGAGTATGTACTTGCTGAATTATGTGTCCTAGAAATCATCGTCTAATGAGGACGCGAATTTTCACTGACCCACATTTTCAGGAGCGATACGAAACTGTTAAAATGAAGCTTTGAACTCGATTTCAAGCACATATCGCACCAGACTTGTACTTGTCTCTCCTTAACCAAAAAAAGTCTATCTACATAAGTAAACAAACTCACTCACTCTCTCTCTCTCTTTTTCTTTTGGAATTGCTAACAGGTCTGCAAATATTGGAATGTCCTTGCCCTGGACGGTTCGAGTTGGCAAAAAATCAATTTGTTTGACTTTCAACGGGACATCGAGGTAAGTTACAAGCCCCCTGCAATTTAAAAATTCAAAACATCAAAAAATCCGTCTGTTTACTTTCCAGGGTCCTGTCATTGAAAATATATCCCAGAGATGCGGTGGTTTTTTGAAGTTTCTCTCGCTACGAGGTTGCCAATCAGTTGGAGATGTATCAATACGGTATGGAGGTCAATGACAGTTTCTTTTCTAAATTTTTTGTGTAATTGTTTGTGTATTTGTATCTTTCACAGAACCCTAGCTAACCACTGCCATTATATCGAGCATCTTGATTTATCTGAGTGCAAAAAGATAACCGATCTATCAACGCAATCAATAAGTCGCTACTGTTCGAAACTAGCATCTATAAATTTAGACTCGTGCTCTAATATAACCGACAATAGTTTAAAATACATCTCCGATGGATGTCCTGTAAGTTTTTTCTTTGTTGTAACTTTTTTACATATAGAAATGCATTTTCAGGTCATGTCCTTGAGCGAACCTGAACTGAATTTCTGCTCAAGCTCATCACAAAAGATTGAATGAAAGATTCTTCTTAGTGAAGAAAAACCGACTCTCTTCCGTGCTCTTTAGTTTCTCTTTTCCTCTCTTCAACCTTGTGTTCTGTTGTGGTATTCATTCACGTTCACGAGAAGCAGGAGGGTAGGTTTCTTGTTCCGTGTCCCAAACCCACTGCACCGACCGATATGAGTCGATTAAGTAGGCAGCTCGAGCTTCACTTCCTGACTGCCAGAGTGCCAGTGCCAGTTTTGCAACCACATTCATTCAGTGTTTTTGTGTTTGCAATATTTTTAAGGCCCCCAAAATGAGGTCAAACGATTATGATGGCACAAAAGTTTTGGCCTACATTTCCCCTTGTCCTCAAAGTTAGAAAAAAAATGTATCCACATCACATCACACTTTTACCAGCAGGAAAGTCGCTCGTCCGTTTTTCGTCTTGGATCCTTCTTCGTTTTCATTTTTCCTTTTTTTGTGGGTTGTTTTCAATAAAAACAAAAAAAGAGAAAACTTTCTTAGAGGCACAGGCATGGTCTTGAGTGTGTTTAAAGAAAAAAAAGGCTTGTTTGAGGAGGTGGAAGGCAGTAAACACAACATTTACCATTCACATTGAGTAAGTGCCGTTGAGTGGGTGACAACGACAACGAGGACGACAAACACACACTATCCATCAGAGCGGGCTGTTAGCCAACATCCTGTTTTTCACTCTCACCTCCTTCTCTTAAACCCCTTCAACTGTGTTTACTATTTGTGATGTCCTTTAATGGGTTTCTGTGTGTATTTGCTGCTCAGCTGCTCACTGCACAAGGACATAGGATCAATACAGTTTTTTCTCTTTTTTGTGTTTGTCGTTGTTTTGTTTCAAAAAGGGCGAATAACAATAATCGTAATAATAATATCAGAGGACGGATGAAAATGGTACTCAAAGTGGTCATTGCCAAAAAATCGAAATCATCATCGCAAATTGGGATGCTTTTGGGGCGGAATTTGATTTGATGGGAGGTTTTTTGTTGTCGCTTTTATTGCTCACTCTTGGATTGGAATTTTCGTTCAGGGATCATTTGAGATAAAATGAGGCTTTTTTGAGGCGTTGAAAGGGTTAAACAGAATCGTCGTTATGCTCTGTTAATCTGAATCGGGCTATTGAAGGAAAATTGTCTCCAATCTTGAATTGTACCGCAAAAGACTTATCAAGCCTCATTCATTGGAGCGAGTATTTTAATCGTATCCTTTGGCAACAGTATCGTGATCAACAGTAGAAACACATTTACGCCGCGCGCTGTCAAAGCTCCAGTAAGATTTGCTGCCGAATGCCGATAGAAATTTTTGACATTTGTATCGATACTCGAATTTAAAAAGAATGTCCGATTCGATCTTTCTTAGCCTCTGTTTGCACTTTTCTTCATAAACAAATTGACTCATAAAGTCTAATTAATAAATAAACACAGAATAGCGAAGGATTAACCCTTTTCTGTGGACTAATGTTTTATTTAACTGACGTTTACTAACTGATTCCATCTTAAAGAGTGGTTTAGAGGAGGAATTAAGAAAGATTTAACGTGAGCACCTTGCAATTAAGCCTTATCTCACGATGGACCTATCCACACTGTCGACGTGACAAATTCCAACCGAATTCAGCTGAGTCACTATGTTTTATTTAAGAGTACACTAATCCTCTTCCTGATGATCCACCAGCATACAAAAGCGCACCTCAACTTTCTAAAAAGAAAGAAGCGGTTACCCCGTATCTAGATTCACACCAGTACCAATTGAATTAGTGCCAGCTCTTATTCATCTTGGTTTGATTCTAGACTAACTATTCGTGTAACACCACGGAAAACCGCATTCAACTTTCAGTCACCGAAAGAAGAGCCGTTGTCCGGTCACGGAAACTGCATTCAACTTTCAGTACCAAAAGAAGAGCCGTTAACCGTGATTTACGAATAGCAGCTGAGGCCAAACTAGAATAACCACAACCCCCGCGAAGGTCCATCCCACTAGTGAGGTGGCTTAACCTGACTACCCGCGGTACCCAACTACCTGGGTGAGGGTATTACATTTTGAACACTCCTACGTTATACTTTTTGTGATGTTCTGCAACGCTAATTTATTGCATACTTTATAAGATTATGCTTTTATTAGCTTTTCGCAGCTTCTCCAGCTGGCGGATCGAAGGGATGAACCAGCCAATCAAGGGACACACCCAACAATTTGTCTAATTTCCTTAACGTTTATCCACATTCGGTACTCGTTAATCGTAATTTCCTCCTTTACTATATGATATTAGGCTAAAGTATCTGTTTACGATCGCATTGATCTTCATCATACGTCCTGCTTCAACCCGCCAATTCCATTAGACTAAAGCTGCCTACGTCCGCAGGTTCATGCCAGTAAATTGAAAAGAACCTCTCAGAGGCACCACTTGAAGGTGTAGGTCAGCACGTTCACTTACTGGTGAATATGTACTAGGAAAGATATTTCCTTTCTAAATAGCCAAGATCCATGATTTCACCTCCTTAGAGAAGGAATAACGAAAATGTAAAAACCTGCTTCACTGTCAGTTCATTAGATGGCACCAAAATCGACTGCCGTATAGATAACAAAGACAACAACAGACGTATTTTTTCACTATCCAGAACAGCAAAATTTCCCTTGGCAAACAACAACAATTTGGATTGCAGTCGATAAAAAGGCTAGTAAAAAATTGACAGTTGCGCCGGCGATAGAACTTCCAATTATTGAAATGAAGACAGCGCTGGTGGCGTTAAGAAGAATTATTTTGCTACGCGAATCTAGTGATCTGCGCAATGAACTCTCTTAGGTTGAAGTATTGGCTAGTTTCCTTTATCCCAAGGAAACCTCAGATCCATTTTTGACATTTTATGTAACTATTTCCATATCAATTGAAAGTGACAGATAGAGTGAGTTGGAGCGTTTTATTCGCACTTGAAAACTGTGCTGGGTACTGAGTAGTGAAAAAAAACGTGGCTAACAAATTGGTTTACAAGTATTAAATAGAGTGGCGCGACAGCTCTTGAAGAGCCAAGGCCTAAGTGGCTTACTCTCATCAACAAATCTCTGAGTGCGTGTGAAGAATTGAGGGGACCTACAATTTAACGAAGATTCCGAACTGCAAAGTTGAGAAGCACTTTTTCATGACAGATTGATACTCTTGGAAGATTTGTCAAGTCTTCGCAAGAGGCAGTACCCGTGAAAGATGAAATTAAAACTTAGCCTGAGTAGGACTCGAACCAACGACGTTCTGCTTAGCAGCCAACGCACTTACCATACCAACTAAGCTACGGACAACTGTACAAGTATTAACAACAACAAAATTGCCAAAGAGCATTTTTGATAAACGTCACTTTACGAAATGATAAATTTTAACCCATGGATTACCTCTTATTCTATGGGTTAGTTAACCTGCGGAATAAGAGTAGAATTGGCGTTTTTAATAATATGGCTGATAGCAACCAATATCCAAGCGCTAGAATTAATCTTTTAGCTGCTCAAAATTGACAAACTCAAAGACTAAGGAACAGACTACTGCCGATACCGATAAAATCTGGTTCATTTGCATTGTTGATAACTTTTCAGTAGTTTCTGCCTGTCTGTCTTATTTTATTAATATCGTTGTCGCCAATACCCCGTCACAACAAAGCAATACTGGAAGCTTATCGCCTTGAAAAGCTCCAAAATTTAGGTAATCAAGAAAGTCTTCTTCACGGCTGATTTGTACTCATTTGAATCTCCCGTAAGAAGATTAGCCAGACCGAAATCGGTGATTTTCACACAAGACGGGGTCTGAACGAGGACGTTTCTAGCTGTCAAGTCCCGATGGACAAGGCGTTGACGTACCCTTAGCGATCTGAGTTGAGAAGGGCCTTCGAGCCGATTTTGTCCTTGTTGTTCCTCATGTAGTCCAGCAGGCATCCAAGTGGCATTAGCTGGGTGACCAACCAGTATCTTTTGTTGAGAAGCTTCAACATATTTGGATGCTCTACCGAAGCAATAATACGACTCAGCGCCCGACGATTTCAGCAGTTCCTTGATAGCTACAGGAATCTTGATATTCTCTCCCTCCGCCACCCATACACTCTTGATCACTCGACCAAAACACTCATTCCCAGAACTCCACCTTTACGGAGTACAGCCTCCTTGACAAATTTGCACCAATATTTGTGGGTCTCAGAGGCTCAGAGAACCACGGTCATCTTGACGGTTTGTTTGTTGACTTTGATCCTCTGACGGCACACATAAGTAATGACACTCAATGTACACAGTATTAGCATTATAAGAGTTCCGAATGCTATGAGAGCCACAACTTTGTTATCATGTCCGGAATCTAGCATTGTCAGCCTCTGAAGGGGAGTGGTTGACCAATACGTACCGACATTGAACTATGTGCAGACAATGTGTACAACGTCTTCGGACATTTTTTTGTGCAGTTTAATAAAGTCGAATTGTCAGTTGGTTCGCCATCATTGAAAACCTTGAAATTGAAAGTTCTCCAAACCGGATCGCACTGGATATACTCTCGTGTAGCTTCATCGGCTAAATAGTCTGGCGGGCATTTGTCTTCGTACTGTTTGCCACGTTTGTATCCAGCACACTTGGAGCAGACCTGTTCATGGAAGCCATATCCGGTGCAGATCTCACAGCGGGGATGGCATTTTCGACAGATGGCTTTCCCGGCTGGGGGCTTCAAACTGCCCTGTTCTTGGGGGTTCACTTACTCAAGATAGTTGCCCGCTGGACGTTTTTCGTTCTTCTTCAAGCAGCGATCGCATGTCTTATAGCCACTCGTTTTAGGACCAAAACAGCCTTCGCAGGTCTCGTGACATTCCCTGCAGATCCCCAGGTCAGAGTATTTGTTGTCTGGACAAACAGCGACACACCTTAGTTCGTGGCGAACCCGCGAGCACTCTTCGTAGTGATCAGCGCCTGGCCGGGAGCACGTCCGACATTCCGGAGACATTCCTTGCAAGTTTTGGCATCGAACTGGCATGTATATGAACAAATGTTGTTTTTTAACTCTTTTCCAAGAGTTTGTAAGTTTCTCTGCTTGAAAGCGATAGTCTCAGGAAATGGTTCGAATTGAACATTTCTTTTAATGTTGGAAAGTAGATTTCTCAGAGAAGGTTATCGGCTGTAAATCATGACGCTATGAAGGTTAAATCGCGGAGAACAGCAAGAACCATAAGAATCAGGAAAACTTGACTTAGTGATATTAACCCTCAAAACTGCTGGCTCTTGAAGCCTTTCTCCAGCTTTTTCAAGTTCAATTGAAATTCTAACAGTAATAATTTTTTGTTTTTCTTTATTTAGAACCTTCTAGAGATAAACGTTTCATGGTGTCATCTAATATCGGAAAACGGAGTCGAAGCCCTATCTCGCGGTTGTGTTAAATTAAGAAAGTTCAGCAGTAAAGGTTGTAAACAAGTAAACGACAACGCACTGCAATGCTTAGCTAAATACTGTCCCGACTTAATGGTGCTTAATTTTCATAGCTGTGAGGTAAGCATTCTACAAAAATGTATCCACAAGTACCTTAACTTTACCAAAATTCAAAACGATTTAGAATATCACCGACTCGTCAATACGACTTATCGCATCAAATTGCCGCAAACTACAAAAGCTATGCGTATCAAAGTGTGGCGAATTAACGGACGTTTCACTAATAGCTTTATCACAGAACAACCCACTTCTGAATACCCTCGAGGTATCTGGCTGTCGTAATTTCTCGGACATTGGATTCCAAGCGCTTGGTAAGAATTGTAAATACCTGGAACGCATGGACTTGGAGGAATGCAATCAAATTACCGATTTGACACTGGCCCATTTGGCAACTGGTTGCCCGAGTTTAGAGAAATTGGTAAATATGATAGTCGTTGTTTTCGACTATAAATGACTAAAGTGTGTGTGTTTTGAAGACTTTATCACATTGTGAGCTTATAACCGACGATGGAATACGTCAGCTGGCCGCCGGTAGTTGTGCAGCTGAAAGTCTATCCGTCCTAGAATTGGACAATTGTCCATTAATAACCGATCGAACCTTAGAGCATTTAGTATCGTGTCACAATCTACAGAGAATTGAGCTATTCGACTGCCAAATGATAACACGAGCGGCAATACGAAAATTAAAAGTAAGTTCGCTCATTTTCTCGATCTTTATTTTTATAAACATTTTTGTTTTGCTTAAAGAATCATTTACCAAATATAAAAGTTCATGCATACTTTGCTCCGGTGACCCCACCACCAGTTACAACTGGCCACCGACCTAGGTATTGTCGCTGCTGTGAAATTCTCTGAGATCAGGCCATAGGCTTGGCCAGAAAAATTTTGTGCAAAAGCCGTGATGACTGATATATTACAATAGTTTTTATTTGCATAATTATTCTATTACTGTTACTAGTTTATCTTATGTTTCTCGCAGTTAGTTATTATTTACTTAACGATTATAATTATTATGACTTTGGGTACTCTGCTGCCACCAATAATATTTGTAAAGATACGATATTCTTTTAAAAAACGTTTTTTTGTTTTCTGTTAAGTCAAACTGACAGCAGAAATGCTTTTGTCTCTCTCTTTCTCAATCTTGACGTATTATTGAATTAATTGTAGTAGATTTGTTTTCTTATTTTTAAAACAATTTTTATTAATAAATAAAACGAACAATTAAAAACGGGACACTAATGCAAATATAGCAGCATTACGAAGAGAAAGAGAAAGAAAAAATTGTGTTCGATTGTATTATTCATGAATGAAATATGCGCCGAAAAAATGATTGACTAACTGTTGTTGTTTTCTTGTATGTGTATGAGATATGACAGTTGAAAAACGAAAACAAAAATTTATAACAAAAATTGTAAAATAACTAATAAATTTAATTAAGGACAATTAATATGTATTTTTGGTTTAGTTAGGTACACAAATTTAATGTTTCTATTGATATTTTAATTTTATAATTGTTTATTTTTCTTTAGTTATTAAATTTTTTGTATATAGCGCATACATTTTATATTAAACGACAAGAGAATTAAGAAAATAATTTTGTTGCTTTGTTTTTTCCAATTTTTCTGTTTTGTTTTATTTTAAAAAATTCAATGGCTTCGTTCAATCTTTGAAACTGATCGAGTTATTGCTATTTCAAGAACGTTTTCACCAGTGATGGAACTGTGTTAAAATTTGGCAACATTTTTCCTTTCAAACTCAAAGATAAGCCCTCCATTTTGAAATCCTTACTATTCGGAAATGACATTTTTCATATTAGATCTGTCAAATTCTATCAAACAGTTTTTGTTATTTGCTCGTTCCACTCTCAATAGCCCAAGAGCCCCCATACAAGGTATTCCTGTCATCGCGTCCACTAAAATTTTTAATGACGCATAAAAGATAAAGCCAAGACGAATAAGATTCGCTTGGTCGGCGTGAATTGAGTAAGCTGAAAATACCGCGAATATCTGTTCAGGTTGCCACGAATTTCAAAAATTATTCTTCTTCGGGTTAGTTTTCTTTTATTTTGTTGTCCGAACAAGCTTAGCACTCTCTGAACGCGGTGTGATATGCATTTGAACCAATCTGTCAAATATTTCAAATCTAGCTGTCATAATTGGCTACAAATAAAAAGGCCCAACTATAATAGACGGACGGGAATGGAAGCGTCAAAACTGAACTTTCCGACTGTCAATTGCATCCGCTTACCCATAATCGAACGGAAAGCTTTCTGTCATTGTTCTGTGTTGGGCAAATTGTTTTAAGCGCGTGGGAACAACAAAAAAAAACATAACTTCTAAAAAATGTTTGGTTAACCACAAACCACGCTTTTAAATTTTCTTTGACAATTTTTTTTTAGAGAAATGTCAAATTTCCGCGCGTAAATTGAGAAAGAAAAGTGAGTTTACGTCCGAAAACAAAACTGAACGAAACCGAGCAATCCGCTATTATGGCTGTGACATCTGATTTGCATATATTTGGGAATTTTCGTACGTCAACGTACGCATCCTTCCGACTATTATAGTTGGGCCTAAAGAGTTGCCGTCATTACTCTGAAAGCTCTAATAACAAGAAACCATAGAGATAATATAATACAAGTAGTATAGTACAAGTGGAGTTGACCCCGTCAAATTTTGAGAAACAATATAAATTAGGGAGTCCCTTTCTCCCTCTGAGCTTGTCGCTGATTGGCTGTAAGGTGTTAAAAGAAACGTCAAAATCAAAATTGTTGCTGTCTTACATAGGAGCTCAGAAAGAGAAAGGGACTCCCAAATATCTTCTTTTTCAAAATTTGAGGTAACACGTTTTACGCTAGCTTCCATGCTCTATGATAAATTATCTCTATGCAAGAAACACGTAATTCTTTTTGACAGTTTGGGCTCTGATCGCACTGATCAAATTAATGGCGTTTTTACTTTAATACTAAAGTTCCAAATCAACGAAATTTTGAAATTTGTTTCCAAATTATCGTCAAAATTGTGCGATTTCCCATACGATTTCAAAATCACCTCAAATTGCCTCAATTTCACTGAAAATGCCTTCAAAATTGGGATTTATATTAGTTTATAATTTTTTCAATAAAGTAAACAAACAGACCTACCGAAACTGACAGCATATGTCAAATATACTAGGGGTATTCACGATTCGATGAATACGGTCTAGAATCGAAAATGTAACAACAAAATAAACAGACTACAATTTTGCTACGATTTTGCAATTTTGCTACGCCCTAACCCTATATTGCAACAGAAAAATACAATGGTGTAAAATTTGTCTGGTGTAGTTGACATTAGATAACAGTTCTGGTTCTGATATATCAACAAGGATTAATCAGTAAGAAGTTGAACACTATACTTTCCATCAGAAAATTAAATTTGACATTTGAAAGTGAAAATCACTGTTCACACTTCTTCAGTAAATCAAGACGGGAATTCTCTTAAGTTCAGTGTAATACTAAAATGCTATTGTACTCCGGAGGCATCACTAAAAAGTGTGCCTCCTGTGTGAACAGGGTCCTAGGTTGCAGTATAACTGAACGCATCTAAAGTTAAATGATGACAGATGACAGAAAAAGAAAATTCCTGATAAAAAGTCCGTTCTGTTACTTTTTGGGGAGTTTTGTCAAAACTGTAAAATTTCGAGAAGTGGGGATGAAATTCTTCTAAAAAGTAAAAGAACACTTGAAAGCCTAAATCTCACAAAATTATTTCAAACGTCAACAAAATTCAATTTCTTATGGTTTGACAGAACTCACGAAAACTCCCGCAAGAAACTTTTGCGTGTAAAATCGGGAGATAGGGGAAATATTTTTCTCCTTCAAAAGTGATAGAACTTACAAAAAGCTTTAGTAAAAGAAAGAACCGAAAAGTGTGAGAATTTTGGAGTTTTAGTGAGTTTTTGGGAGTTTTAGGGAGTAATGGAACTGGGATGGGTCCTTAAGATTTGGACACATTAAATTCATTTTTAATTTTACTTGAGATTGTTTAAGTACATTTTCCCTTTAAAAAAAAAAATTGTAATTGAGGAATTTAATTTAGTAAATAAATCTGTCTCATATACCTACATAACAGTTGGTTAAAAGTAAACTGGAAAAAAAGCTGAACAAAATATTTTCTTCATAAAAGAAAATTGTAAACAAAAAAAACTTGGTATCCATAATTCGTGGATTGATTGGTAATTGAAACAAAGTCTGTAGAAGAGATTAAAAGTAAAAATATAAATATTAACAAAAAACACAATTAAGATTAAGTAGATGTGATAAAAGCTTTTTAATTTGCGACTTAGCTTTAAGTATTAAATAAATAAAATAAAAAAACTTAATAAAGTAATAAACATGGAAAAATGAGAAATGATTAAACTCGAATTATATAATTGGTAAAAGAAAAAAAATGTAAATCCAAACAAAATGTGTAATAAAAATTTTAAACAAAAATGAAGAAATGATACAACTTATAAACAACAACAACAATTTTCTTTTTTACATAGAACAATACAATAAACCCATATAATACATTACATAGAAATAACTTTAGGTTTAACATTTTATTTGCGTAAAATTCATTTTGTTGTCAATGTTAACGTTAAAATTTAAACATTATTATAACAAAAAAATAAAACAAGCTGTAAACAAAATATTTTTCTATACAAGAAAACACATTTTACTATAATTCTTTTTTCATATACCTATAACTCTATTGTGATTCTTAAGTCAAATCTTTATAATTATTAAAAATATGAAAAACTAAACAAAAAACTGTAATAGTGAAAAATAAAATATACCTAATATTATTTAAAATTGAATATTAAAAAAAAATATATTTTTTTGTTTTTTGCTTTCTTTTATTTTCTATCCAACATTTGGCTTTCGAAAGTAGACAAAGTTAATAACTATGTAAGTTTTGCCAAAAGATTGCTCAACGATTATTTTTGTTTCAGTTTTTTTTCTAATTTTCGTTATTTTATTAAATCATTGAGACACAAAAGAGCTTCATACTTCTTAGCAACAACGTGATGTCGCTCCTCATATACACTGCTGGCCAATAGAATAGGGCCGCAGCTTTTCAAACGAGAAAAGCTTTTTTCTCCTTAATAGAGCTTCGAAAAAGCTATTTTATTTTGCATTCTGAAACAATTTTTCACTGACGATCTATTTATGTATTTCCAAGAAAAAAACAAACTCAAATTATTCCTAACTGTAAAATGCAAGCACACTATGATTAGTAATTGAAAAAAGCATTTCCCAGCATTCAATTTCAATACAATAGGTTCATCCGTTTCAGCGTTAGTTCTGATTCAGATCATTACGTAAAACTTTATCAAAGTAAAGTTCAAATATTCGATATACTTTTTTAAGCAACAATGGGACGAGAAAAGTGTCTTAATTCTAAATTCTAAATAAAATTTAATTGCGCGTTCAATTGCGAAAAAAATGGAAGATCGCAAAATGTAGCGAGCATTTTTTTGAAAAATAAAGAAAACTTTGGAACGAATTGAAAGGACGAAAGAAAGTAACCTCAGCTGCTGAAAGAAGATTAATTGTCCGACTGGTGCCTAGTTCTTGCCAGTCAGCTCCTCAAATAAGTACCAAGTCTGAAACACATGCAAGCATTTCAACCGTTTAAAGAGTGATTAAAAGCGCACCAAACATAAAAAGCATGAAATTAAAGAAGAAGGGAAAGGAAAAGCGGCTTAAATTCTGTAGGCGCCACATGACACAGAAAAAGGAGTTTATCGTTTTCACAGACAAAAAAAAAATTTAATCTCGATGGCCCGGATGGGTTTAGTTATTATTATCATGACCTGAGAAAAGATAAATTATTCTTGCAACGTCATTACAGCCGTGAAGGTGGTGTTATGGTTTTGGGGTGCAATATCCTAATTCGGAACGATTAAGTTAGAGTTTCCATCATCAAGAATGACGACAAATGCATACAAAAACATTCTTGAAATAGCTTTTCCGAAATTCAGTGAAATGTTTTGGCCCATTAAATGGACTTTTCAACAAGATAACGCCCCGATATATACACTATACCGCAAGAATCGTGAAAGGTCGGATAACATAATAAACGTTGGATTGTTGCAACGGGCTCCCCACTCACCAGATCTAAATATAATTGAGAACGTATGGGGATGGCTTGTCCGTGAAGTTTACAAGCCTGGGCAACAATTTGAAGACAAAGCATCACTTACAACAGCCATAAAACAAGCTTGGACCACAAAAATTTTCAAGAAAAAATAATTTGCAGAAAAAATAGCTCCTGATGATTGTAAATGGTGTGAACCTATTCTATTGACCGGCAGTGTATGGATACTCTTTATCTGATCACGAGGCTTAAAGATTCATAGTACATAGTTAAAAAAATCACCGAACAAATCACGAAACACATTAGAGAATTAAGAAAATGATTGTTTGATGTATTTAATCCATTTTTTTTTTTAGTTTTAAAAATTCAATTACATATTTCGTTCAATCTCTTAAACTGTTTGACGTTTTGTTTCTTAAAGAACGTTTTCACCAGTGAAAGGAGACGGGACTGTGTTAAAATTTGGCATTAAGATTTAAGAACCCTACCATTGTCAAATGAATTTTTCATTTTGAATCTGTTCTGTTCTTGTTGTTTGCTCATTCTGTGCACTTTTAACATATTTTGTTAGGGCCTCAGGCTGATATTATTGATTATATTGTGATGGTAAAAAAAAGATCATGTTGATTGAGCATCAGGTTGCCACACAATTCAAAATTAATTCTTCGTCAATCAGTTTCTTGCCCATAATGAAAAAAGAATAAGAGGTTAAAGAAAGAGCTTTGGGGTTTTTCTTCTATTGGTTCAGAGCTCTGAAATTGTCCCAAAAAGCTGAAAACTCTGAACGCTGTTTGTAATGCGTTTAGAACCAAGCTACCAAATTTGTCAACTCCAGCTGTAATTTTTGGCTACAATAAAAAAGAGTAGGTTCATTACTCTAAATAAAAAAAAAAAAACGAAAACTCTAATTAATGGCGGTTTTGTTTTGCAACTCTGGCAATATTCCTATACTTCCGGTACAATTCCATAACCGTTAAAATGGACAAGAGATGACAGTTCTGATTGTGACATATCAACAAGAATGAAATCAGTAAAAACTTAGAAAATTAAATTTAACATTTGAAATTAGACATCTGAGGCTTATTCAATAGGCCAGTTCCACCCAAAAATATCTCACTGAGAAAATGTGACTTTGACTGAGGCAAAATCATTTGGTGCAACATAATTCTCAGTTCTCATTGACATAAAATAATTACCTTACAAGTTTTTGTTCCACTTAAAAAATCTCTGAGATCACTGAGATCTCAGTACGATATTGTTACGTGTAATGTTCACACTTCTTAAGGAAACCAAGACGGGAATTCTCTTTACTTCATTGTAATACTCTAATGTGATTAGACTCCTGAGACGTCAATGAAAAGTTTGCGTCCTGTGTGAACGGGGTCCCAGGTTGGAGCATAAGCATAACTGATAATATCTATTTCACATTTGATTCAGATATTTTGTGAAGTCGAATTGCAAACATTTCTGAATCATATTTGATTCACGACCTTAAGCTTCTTACTACAAGAAACTATTTGTTGAGTTTCGCTAAAATTTGAATTGAATTTGACGGACAGATGTTACGGTGATTGTGAATTAAATTTTGACATTTGGCTGTATACGCAACATTCACTTATCAAAAATAAGCTACAGCGATTTCTTCCGTGTGTCACTTTTGTGTGTAAACAGAAGGATTCGGCAAAGGCTATGAGTTATGACAGTGGTGATCAAAAATTTTTTATTTTTATTTTTTTTTTTTTGTCCAGTTACACATTTTGGTGAGTTTTCATTAAAAGTGCAATATTATAATATCTCAATATTACACCTACATGCATGTAAGCATCTAATATCATAACTTTCTTATGGTGAATCATATCTGATTCATCGGTTATTTGACATCATTTAGCCACAATTTTAAAGTAAAGACGAATGTACATCCCATATTTTTGGTTATTGTGAATCATATACGATTCATGGACTTCTAAAACACTGTAAACTATGGGGCTTTCAACTTCTCATAACATATTGTATTGAAAAATTAAGTTAATGAATGTGCTGTCCAAGGTTGATATAGTTTCTTTAACATTTTTTTTTTCAAAACCCAAAACCACATTACATTGACAAAACAACTAACATAAGCGTATTTTCTCTTGAATGAAGAGTAGTTTGGATTTTTAAATTTTTAAAAAATATATAAAATTAAAC
This sequence comes from Sphaerophoria taeniata, assembly GCA_943590905.1. Classification (NCBI taxonomy): domain Eukaryota; kingdom Metazoa; phylum Arthropoda; class Insecta; order Diptera; family Syrphidae; genus Sphaerophoria; species Sphaerophoria taeniata. Next base: position 10,136,252 of record OX016540.1, on the reverse strand, counting down.
TGATAAGAACTTGCATTGGTAAAATAATAAAAAATGATAAAAATTGGTATTAAATTTAATCTGTGATGTTTACTAAAAATTAAAAAGAAAAATCAACAAATGAAATTGTCATTTCACCGAATTTCTCAGTTTGCTTGCAAATAATTTACTCAATATTTTTTAGTTAAATTTCACTCCTTTTGTTGAAAAATTTAATTATAAACAAAATTACAATTTCAAAACGAAACTTATAACTGAAAATAAATAATAAAACTTAATATTTAAACACATAACACACAAAAACAAAATTCACAATTAACCAATAAAAAATTCAGGTACAAAAGAAAAACATTAAAATGGGAAAAAAACAAACAGAACATGTAAATTATAAAATTTAACATTTTCAAACAAACAATATAGAACAATAAGTTAAACAAAAGGTATGAAACCCTTTATTTTCTAATCCCTCTTTCGAAAAATAAAATAAAAAAGAAAAAATTCAATTATTTATACAAAAAAAAATCCAAATATTTTTTTTAAGAACAAAAACTAAATAGAAATATTAAAAATTTATATTTTTCGACTAAAACATACATAAACTTAACACACATAAAATATTTTGGCAAAAAAGAAACATAAAACCCGAACATACAGAAATTAATAAAAAATATTAAAAATTAAAAATTGCTTATAGTCTTTCACTCCGATCCAAAACATCTGTTAAAATAAAAAAATTAAATAAAAATGAAAAGTTGATGTGTACAACAAAAGAAACATAAAATTAAGAAATTGCGATGGTGATTATTTTCCAATTCAACTAAAAATAAACAAAAAAGGTAAAAACTATAAAGAATCTTGATGTTTGACAAAGAAGAGCAGAAAAACGAGAACCGATCAAAGATTTGGCATAAAAACAAAAAGTTGCAAGGTGCTAGTCTTAAATAAAAATTAAAAAAAAAAAATATCTTAAATTCGATGGACTTAAATGGTAGACATAAATTACTTTTAATTAAATAAACAAAAAAAGATTTAACGAAAAACAGAAAAAATTAGTGACCGAGACATCGTTTAGAATTTAGCAGTTGCATATACAAAATATATAAACAAAATATATTAATTAATTAACATTAATTTAATTATAAACCACGTATATTTAAATATAAAATAAATTCGATTTTTTTATTCAAATATATTAAAATGAAATGTACTCAAACTATCGTGTAGTGTATATAATAAATATTTTCAAAAACAACAACAAAAAATAAGTAAATTTAAATTTTACTATACAGGAAAACCAATTTGTTTTCGCAAAACAAATAAGAACAATGTGTAGCTATTAAATTTGTAAACAATACGAAAAAAACAAAATTGATTGGACTTAATTATAATGTTTGCATTAATGTTATATGTATCGAACGCCAGGGGTTTCAACTTAAAAACTATATTTTTTGGTTTTTTTGTGGTATCATTGTTGGTTTAATTTCCACGAATGTTTTTTATGTATAACTATGTTATTTTTATATGATTATTCTTATGTTTGTTATTATTGATATATGTGATCTAAAGTTAATTGATTTATAAATATAATTAAACTTAAGATTATGAAAATTATTTTAAGTATAAAAAATACAACTTAAAATTAATTTAATAATATGTTATGTTCAGTGGAATGATATGAAAATGACAGAACAAAAATTGGGACTACACCTTAAAATTAAACAAAAAAATAACTAAAACAAACAAAAAAATGGATAAATATTTCAATATTTACACAAGCTTTTTATATACATTATTAATGACAAATAAATATTTGAAATGAAAAAGATCTTGGTCTTGCTTAACTTATTTAGTCGGGCTCTCAGAATTTAAAGTTCTCTAGTTCTCCTACTTGCCGTTATGTGTGGCCTCACAAACCCTTGGACAGTGAAATTGACTTGTCGTCGACTGGCCTGTGACATGTGTACTTCCAGTCTTGAAAAGGGCCCTCACTTTCAAATGTGACTATTCTGAGAGATGGGCAATGGGGAAGTACCGACATCAACAACAGAGGTGAGTCTCTTTTTGAATTTATTCTAGATCATAATCTTTTAGCAGCAAACAGGAGCAACGAACCCACTTTTGTAACTAAAATTAGGAGACGCTACCCTAACCAACAACTCAAGCACAAAAGCAATATCCCATTGGAATTTTCTTAAGGAAGAATCATTCTCAGACCATAAAGTAATAGGCTACTTGATACAAAATAAAGTGGCAACTCCAAAACCCTTTAGGAATTTCAGGAAAACAAACTGGATTGTATTCTGTAGGGAAGTAGGACAGGGAATTTAAAACTCGGACACACTTTTAATTGAATAAAACCTTCTGACATCGCCATTGCGTCAGAAAAATTCAGAGTTATTCTGAATCACGCCTTAGAAAAAAGTTGTCCCATCAAACATATGGGAAAATGTAGGAAAAAACCACTCTGGTGGATCACTGAAATAGGCAACCTATGAAAAGAAACTAGAAGACTTGTCAATGTCGCAAAAAAAAGAAACAAAAGAAACTGACTGGGAACTTTATAAGATCAGCCAACGTCTATGTGCAAGGTCAAAATGCAGCGAGCTCATGGAGGGCCCTCTGTAACAAAATAGAAAGCAGACAAATTTTGACCAAACTTTCAGTCACTCTTGGATCTCTCAAGAAATCTACACTCAGCTGAACTGAATCCTGTAGCGAAACCATTGAGCTTCTTGTGAATAATCACTTTCCTGGCTGCGTAGCTGATATCCGTAGTCCGGAAACAGAATCTCATACAGAAGCCCTAGTACCGGATATTATAGCGGAAGAAAGGATAGAATGGACTATTCACTTCCTTACCCCGTATAAGTCCCCTAGTCTAGATGGAATCTTTCCTATGATGCTTCAGAAAAGAATAAACCTTATTATCCCACACCTAAGTAGCATTTTCTATAATAGCCTTAAATGGGGATATGTTCCCTTATCGTGGCGTGAGGTAAATGTAGTTGTCATCCCTAAGACTGGTAAACCTAGCCATACGGAGGCCAAAGACCTTAAACCCATTAGTCTTACACCGTTTATTTTGAAATCTTTTGAGAGACTGTATATTGGAAGCTCAACTTCCCTACACAAAAGGAAAAAACGTTGCACAGCTTTGTCGGCGTCATAGAAAAATCACTGAACGACAAGGAATACAAACTTGCAACGTTCTTGGATATTGAAAGAGCCTTCAATAACGTGAAGAATAAAACAGTGAAGCAAGCTTTGACCGACCCCAAGATCTAAAAGGCAATAATACAGTGGATAAGGTGTATGCTCAAGAAGAAACAAATCAACTCTGAGTTAGCAGAGGTAAGGGTGAGAGTATTTACATCCAGGGGTACCCCACAGGGATGAGTTATCTCACTGCTACTCTGGATTCTTGTCATGAACGGCATACTCTCTAAATTGAAATCAAGTGGAGTGAAAATAATAGCCTACGCTGATGATCTTGCATTACTAGCGACTGGCAAGTTCCTACCCACTATCAGTCAACAGACCGAGTATGCCTTCTCGTTGGAAAGTAAATCGACTAGGAACTGTGAGCTGACAGTCAATCAATTGAAGGCTGTTCTCTTTAAATCTCTGATCATGCAAAGTATCTCGGTTTGATCTTAGATAAAAAACTTAACTGGGGTCTGAACACCAAAGACAAATAATATAAAGGCGTCGAGCGTCTTTTACTCCTACAACAGAATTTTCGAGAAAACCTGGGGACCAAACCCTAACACTATCAGATGGATGTATTCGGCAATAATTAGACCAATACTAACCTATGATAATCTGGTTTGGTGCAATGCTTTAGAAAAGACCACAAACCTCAAAACTTTGACAAAAGTACAGACTTGCTTGCACAGGCATTACAAAGGGTAATGAGATCCACCCCAACTGCGGGACTAGATGTTGTCCTCAATTTAAAACCCCTAGATCTCTTTATTCAAGAATCTGCAGCTGAAAGCGCCATGCGACTAAGTCAGACTAAGGTCTGGAAAAACAGTTCCATAGGACATGCTCAAGATAAAGTTATTTTTTTTTAAATAATAAGCACGCACTCTGTTCCCACAGAATGATTCCCTGAACATGACTGTACGTCCGAGGTTGGACTCGAGGGTGAACTGATGAGCATTCCTGATGGCGCGGGTATATCTTAAGGGGAGGAATGCAACTGGCTATAACACTAGAGCATAAACCGTTAAAATAACGGTTAAAGAGGGTGAGGCATGAGACATTACGTCGATGTTCACGTGACATAAATGTCTCAACGGTGCATGGTATGTTCACCAATCATCTTGAACGCTTTGTTTTGAATACTGTCCTAAAGACTACAGTACGTCTTTGGAGCACCAGCCCAAACGTCGGAGTTGTACTCAAGGTTTGGACGTATATAAATGTTTTAAAGATGGTAGCCAGATCAGAAGGGGAAACAAATTTCTTGCATCGTCTTAAAAAACCTAAACACCTTGCGGCATTTTTGGCGACATCCCGTATCTATGTGTTCATTCCACTTCCACAAGAGGTGGTCGGTGATGCACATACCGAGAATTTCGAGATGTTCGGTTGCACTGATGTAAGTGCCACTCATGGACAGTTGCAAGGGGGTATATCTCGCTTTACCGATACAAGACAACATTAGGTTTTCGAAGCATTAAACTCTACTCGGTTTTTTATTCCCCATCGTACTTTGTACATGGCTGTTTCAGTCAGAGTTTAATGAGCTTACCATAGTTAGCGGTTGCAGTTCCACATCCAAAGAGGAGGGATGTGAGTCTGGGAACGAATAATAAAAGCTAAGGGAACTATTGTCAGCGAAACAATTTATTGGATTAGAAGTTACAGACAAGAGATCATTTATAAAAATGTGAAAGAGGGTCGGAGACAAAACGGAGCCCTGGGGTACACCAGCATTTATGTTGTGGGTATCAGACTTGAATCCGTCCAATACAACTTGTATTGAACGGTTCGAAAGAGAACTTGGTGCCAAAATCTATCAAATGTCTTTGAAATATCAAGCGCAATCATTTTACTCTCTCCAAAACGATGTAAAGATTTGTTCCACCGTTCGGTGAGCTAAGCCGTCAAATCACCAGTGGACCTATTGCTTCGAAAGCCGTACTGCCGGTCTTCAAGATATTTCGTAAGCTGATAATTTATCAGCGTTTCCATGACCTGAGAAAGAGGGCGCGTTAGTGCAATCGGACGATAATTTGAGGGAGAAGTAGATTCGCAATTTTTGGAATTGGCTGGACAAATGCTGTTTTCCAACTGCTCGGAACGATTCCAGAAGAATAGGATAGATGGAAAAGCTTACGCAAGGGTTTTTCCAGCGTTGAAGAATACCTCTTCAGAATAATAGCGGGGATACCATCCAGGCCAGCGGATTTGTTTATGTTGATATCTTTTAGGACTCTCGTGCGGAAGAGGATTTGTCCAATGGAATCATTGACGCGCTCAAGAACTGGAAGAGTCATGACACTCTCTGGCAGCGAAGAGTTGGATGCATACTGTCTAACAAAAAAGTTAGCCCTCGCGAGAGAGCTAACAACTGGAGTGTCATTGACCAAAAACACTTACAGCCTTTGGGACATTGCAGTATTTTTTGCCTTAATTTCTGATCATACAAAAACTTGGTCCTTCGAAAATGGACATAGCAGGCCTTCCTGGCTTGTTTAAACTTGTTCCGGTTTTCCTCAGAAGGGTTGGCTATGTAACAACGGAAACCTACCTCTTTAACCTTGATAACCTCTTTACAGCTCATATCAAACCATGTGTTCTCTTTGGGTTTGATGCTTTTAATCCTATTAGGGATAAAAGTTCTCATTCCCAGATAAAATTAAACTTGTAATCATATTGGCACTGGAGTCTGTCTCACTATCGAGGAAGCATAGTGACCAGTTAAAGATCCTGAAAAAATCATTGAGACCGTCCCAGTTGGCTTTCTCGTATTGCCAAACGGTAGTATGAGGATAGGTGCTCTTTCTTTAACTGGAAATGTTTGACACGAGAAATTAGCAGATATGACACAATAGTCAGATCGGCCAAGAGGCGATAGTACACTAATTGTATACAGGGCCAGAGGTAACAAACAAGTCAAGTGTTTTCTGTTTGACCGTCAATGTCCGGTATTCGAGTGGCCTCGTTGACCAGTACGTAGCTGAGTAAGATGGTTAAACTCAGCACACGTTCGGATGTTGTCTTGCTCGAATGGAGACTGGACCACCTATTAAGTCGGGTTATCGGACTTATAAAGACAAATGGAAAGCATTTATGAGCCTCTACTTTTCCTATTTTCCATTTTGTATCGTTTATAGTGTCGATTCGTAAACTTTTTAACTTGCCGATATCAGAAAAATTTATTTTTCTTATAACCATTCATAACCTCAAACTAAATTACCAAGAAAACAAGTGCATATTTTAAGAATTTAATTTTTATTTGCATTTTTGTAAACTTTAGATTCGATTTCATTAATTGCCATGAAAACTTTACATTTAGCTTCGGCAACGTATTGTGGTGGAAAAGTTTTCACAGCCGCTGCCATACTTTCGAAGAAAAGATCGATTGCCTTCTCATGCAGCGAACTCGAAGATTCAATTTGTTTCGTGGGATTTTCATTCTCATTATGCACCTCTTTCTCGATTGAATCTGGTTCGTGTTCTATTTCACATTCACCATCAATCTCCTCAATATGTTGATCCTTCTTTAACTCATCTGTCACTGACAGTTCATCGATATAATCTTCTTTAAGTTCAAAGTCTTCCGAATTATTATCATTGTTATCGACTTCTTCATGACGTGAGTAATCATCTCCTTCATGATCATCGTTATCAGTCGGTGACGCTTCATATTTCCTATCGCTCCCCAAACGTTCAACGGTGATTTTTTCCAATGTAGGATCGTCAAAAACGTCAAAATCGATATCTTCCTCTGAATCCACATAATCTATTTCGATCTTGTCAACCGGTTTTGTGACGTTTCTTTTGCTGTGAATATGATGATTTGATTGGAGAGGAAATTTCTTTGGACAAACTTTGAGCTTATTCAAAAATTGGAGAAGGTAATATTTTCCGTCACGCTGAGCAGTGCTATCCGGCTGTCTCCGTCGCTTATGAATATAGTAGTCTCTCACGAAACGCCATTTCCGGCGACATTCAAATACTGCAAATAAATTGAAAACAACCGTCATTTGTTATATTCACCACGTTCTTTATGCTCTTAGCTCTTCTTTTATCTATCTAATCTATTTGTCTCTTTCCTTACGGAATTCTATGCCAACGCCATTAAATGCCTACCTGATTTATTCATTTCGTTTGCCACTGCCATCCAGCTTACTTTCCGCAATTCAGAATTTCCATATTCGCCATTGCTGGGGTCCCAAAGAGCTGGATTGTGTTTCACCAATTCAATTAATTGAAATTCTTCATCATTTGAGAATGATAATCTTTTGTAGCAAAGTGTCATATTGAATTTTAAAGAAAAGGTATACGAAATTCCACACACTTTCATAACAAACACTCTCTGAGTACTGAATGATTTGGATTTCCATTCCGGATTTCTGAAGGAGAGAGGAGAAAATGTTATTTTTCTGTTGGTTGTATGTGTGCTGTGCTGTTTAGGGGTGACAGCTGCTGAATGCTGATGTACAATAAAAGGCATTGCCAGAACATAATTTTGTGGTGGTATCATAAAACCGCTTGTGGTGTGATTTCCAAATTTTATATCTGACGAAGTAATGAGAAAGCACGAGAAGCGAGAAGTATTCAATTTAGAAGCGCAACAAACAATCTCTATACATTATAAAAATGGATGAAGGTATTTTTGTTTGTCCTTTATGGACTCCGAAACAGCCCAACAGATATTTGTGAGATTTTCATGGTTAATGCTGTTGTATTCAGTTATGGTTTCTTTGTATAAAAAAAAAAGCGAAAAACGTCATGGAAGAGTGGGAAAACTGCAAAAATTAAAAAAAAAAGTTAGGAAATTTAATTTTTATCGCTTGGAATTTTTTGATTCAAAATGGGTTTTCGAATAGAAAATAGAAAATTCTTTGCGAAAAACTCATTGGTTTTCTAAGGGAAAATTGTATGAAATTGGTGCACTGATTTTCAAATGGAAAAATGAAAATTTTCGCTATTTGGGTTGAAAAATATTGATAAGTAATTTATTATTAAGCATTGCTTCGCGGAACTCATTTAACGATGGAAGATAGGGCAATAATTACAAAAACACACAAAGTACACGGCTGAATTTTGAATTTGGATAGATAAATGCAGTTACAACAGCATCATAAAGAAGCAAGACTTAGGCTTGTAAGAGATCATATGGCGTGGACAACGGAGTCAGTTATTTTTAGTGATGGAAGAAAATTAATTTGGATGACCCCGACGGTTTTAGCTTTTATTGGCCTGATTTAAGGGACGAAAAAGCAGTAAAGAAAAATGAGTCGGAACTTTAGAGGTTACAGTGTTTTTATTTTTATTTTTTTTATATAATTTGCACCCATTCAAGGGATTTGTTATACCCTTACTATGCCAGAGACACAGTGAGTGCATTAGGAAGAAACGAAGGGGTAAGAAAGGAGGCGTCGGTGTACATTGCTCTTGAATTCTTGAACATTGTAATGAGTGGAAAAGTCAGAGTGTGGAAGAGAGTTCCACATTCGCTCAGTACGGCTAAAGAATGATTCTCTAAACTTGAGAGTACGTCCGAAGTTGGTATCGAGGGTGAACTAATAGGCATTCCTAGACGTGCGAGTATTACGGGTGAATTGCTTGAGGGGAGGAATGCAACTGGCTATTTCTCTAGAGCATTTACCGTAGAAGTAACGATAAAATAGAGGGAGGCATGAAATGTTACAACGGCGATCTAACGAATGGAATAACGCAGTGATGTCTCTTTCACCGATCATTCGTAGGACTCTTTTTTGAATAGCATCCAAGAGGCTTAAGTATGTATCTGGAACACCAGCCTAGAAATGAGATTTGAACTCAAGCTTAGGACTGATATAAGTCTTATAGGTGATAGCCAGATCAGACGGGGAGAAGAATTTCTTGCACCGTCTAAAAAAACCCAAACATCTTGCTACATTTTTGGCGACATCGCATATATTTGATCATTCTACAAAAAGTGTTGATGCACATATTTCGAGATGTTCGGTCTCATTGATGCAAGTGCCACTCATGGACAGTGGCAAAGGGGGTATATCTGACTTTAACGATACAAGACAGCGTTGGATCTTTGAAGCATTGAACTCTACGCGGTTTTTTATTCCCCATTGTATAATGCTGTTCAAATCAGAGTTTAATGAGCTTTTCATATTTTGCCGTTCCACGTCCGAAGAGGAGAGATGTGAGTCTGGGAATGAGTAAGAAAAGCTACTATCGTCAGCGAAACAATTGATTGGATTAGAAGTTACAGACAAGAGATAATTAATGAAAGATTGGCTGGAGATGAACGTACAAGTTCTACAAAACATGGTGTAAAGTCAGAGAGGATTTCAATTAATTGAGAAACAAGGAAGTAGTACAAAGTACTGACTTACAGATTTGGTGTTTTAAAGAATAAAATATTGACTGTTTATACTTACTTCGCATTGGCTTATACTTCCATTCGAAAATGACGGTTCATTGCAAACATAAAATTGGGAAAACGTTCTTCGCAAATTTGATATTGGCAATCTGGTAAAATTGTACTACCCGTTGCTTCTTCTAAAACTGTGGCAACTCTGTAAAGATACGGTAAAACTGCGTAATTAAGCTTTATTCCCCCTTATTCTGACATTCTCTTTCGTTCGAAAGTTATTCAAATTCGTATATACGTATCATACGAATTTTAATAACTTTCGAACGAAAGAGAATGTCAAAATAAGTGTGAATATAACTCTAACAATTTCTTAGGGGCGGGTACGACGTCCCGCGGGTCAGCTAGTCCTATATAAAAATTACTCTTACATTTTGAATCTCTCTATGTCTCTATGAAGACCTAAATGTGAAATATTTGGCATTTTTATGGGAGCAGATTCGCATTACAAAGTCATAAAGTGAAAACGGTTCTTTAAGATGTATGTTTTTTTTCGTGATTCGGCCCAATCGAAATTTTCTCCGATTTCCTCCGAATTGTGCTCCCTGGTGGTGATAGTTCTCCATCTCCGACAAGCAAAATGTCTCCGATTCGAAAGAAAATTCCGTTCCGATGACGGTTACCTCGTTTGGGCTGATAAAAAAAAATTTCCATTTATTTTTATGAAGCAAATATCTGCTCATTAGACGAAATCTTTTGTCTGAAAGAAAAGAGAGAGAATGAAAATGTATTTTCTGTTGTGTCTATCTTTGTCCTCTTCATTTTTTCTGTATAGTGTTTGTATTTGTATACCTTTCTCGTATCATCAGTTTTATTCCCCTTCGCCTACTCAATTCAATCAGCTGCTTATTGTTTTCAAATTTGCCAACAATTCATTATTCACCACGGATAGGTAGCATTTGCCCCTACCCCCTGCCCTAACACCTAAATGAAGTACTTGTTTTGGGGACTCGAAAATCATATTATGGAAGTCTCCCCTATTAATATTTATTTTCTACCCTTGTTCAAGAATACTAACTTGTTTTCGAACTATTTAATTATTCATCATGCAAATTCGTTGGTGAAAATTCCATCCCTCTAAATGTCTCACCAAACTAAAAAGCTCGGCATTGATTTTGCAAGCTTAATGTGAAGTGAAATTCGGAAAATCTTGTTTCTAATTTCTCTCTTGTTTTCCCAATTTCGTTTAAAGGAAATTCCACCACTTGAGTGTTTTGCCCACTTCTCAATTGTCCAGTCCCGTAGGCCGTAGGATCCAATTTGAGAAGTCGGAGCAAGAGCAAACGTAATCTCGATGACAGTTGTTGACAGTAGACAGACAGAATAATTTGCAATTGTTGCTTAAACGGTGGCGGAGATAGAGTGTTAGAAAGTCAGACTTTAGTTTTAATTTAACAAATATTTTTGTCTGTTCTGTTTTCCCGTTGACACTTGACAATTAAAACGGTTCTTGCTTAGAGATTCGAAGGTAACCCATCAGAAGTTGTTTTTCTTACAAAGTGGAAAAGGAAAAACAGACAATAAAGTGAAAAGGAAACGCGGAACTACCATATTAGGCAAGCAAATTCAGTTAAGACAATTTTCTTGTTATGCATAAGTCGTGATTTATTTCTACCAAATTTTCCATACGTAGTGTGACTGTGTAGGTTGGTTTACCATTCACCTCAACCCCTCCTCAGTGCATGGTGAATAGTCTCTATTTTACGTCAGTTTGTGAATTTTGCAACACAAGAAATTTTACCACAGTCCACAGCCATATGCTCGCAAAAGAAAAGAAAAGTGCATGCAAAAAGAGATGACCGCTTTGTGAATCTCTCAAATGTAAGATGTGTTAAAGCGAAATAGCTATATTGAAGAGATTTGACGTTTCGCCATGTTTTTGTATTGGTGTGGAAATTTTCCCCAGCGTGGTCAATAAACATTTGCAAGTTTCGTCGGGGTTCAGTTTTGTTCAGTCTTTATTACAGTTGTATTGATTGTGCGAAAGTGAGCCGAGATTTTTGGCTGAGGAGTGATTTTTTTTCCAAGGTGAAAAGTTGATTTGTTGCAATAAAGAAAAAACACAAAACTATCAAAAATGCAATATAAAAATAGTTTGAACAATCCGGTGCAAGTGCGTCGGACATTTGCCAAAATTGATCTTTGACAAATTCTGAAAACGTCATTAACAATTAATGAAAATCGTTTTAGGTGAATTTGTAGTTAAATTATCAACGTTAATAGTTTGGCGAAATAATTATCAAATAGACAAAAAAGAAAAACAATAAATAAATTGGACAAAGTTTCCTTAGTTCTCGGTTGCACAGGGATATAGCAATTTTCTTTCACCCACCCCAAAATAAAGTATCTACCTTGATATTTTTGTGGGGAGAATCGATTTAAGAATTTTAGTTGTCATTATTTGAGTTCAAGTCTATGAAAATAAATCCCAGTTTCGTTTTATCATTTTATTTGTGGTCTTGGGGCCTATTCTACTTCTCGTGATTCTATTTCTCGTGACGATTGCAATACCGTTCAATAAAAAAAAAGAAAACCCTGCGTGGGGAGTATAATAATTGACGTTTCGGTCCATACATATGTGTAATTGCATTAACCATAAAAATAGCCCAAATTGATTTTCCGTTCACAAAACGGATCCGTCTAGCTCGGTTTTCGATTTAAATAAGGAAAAGTGTTGTGCATGATTTGTCGTCGTTGTCTAAAAAAACAGTTAACAAAAAGATATGAACTTTTTGACAGTGCGTTCAGACTACCGTTTGGTTGCGATTGCAAGTGCCAAGTCAAGTAATGTCGATGAATATGAAAACTAGTGGATTTTCTGTGAGAAAATTTGTGTCGCAGTGATTTTTAATTTATTTTGTTCTTAATTTTAAATTCGATTGGAGATTTCAAGCAGAAAAGTTAAGGAAGGTGAAGAGAAGGACATTTAAAGGTAAGTTTTTTTCTTTCTTCGTCTTCGTTTATTCTTATGACAGCTTAAAATCTATTACGTCATTCGAAATGTCAGTAGCGAATGCGTAAGAAAATTGCTTGGAAAGGGGGTAACTTGTGAGATAAATTCTGGTATCTGGCTGTGGTTTTTTGTTCACATTGGAAAAGTGGTTGGGGGCAGAAGGGTTATCTTTTCATTTAATTTGTTTCTTGTTTTCGTGTCTGTCCCCCTTGCATGATGACGACAAAGAAATCAGTCAGCTGTTTGTTGTAACTGTGTGGTGAATATGACTTTGTTTGTATGGTTGTGCATATGCGCATTTCAATTGGAGAGCAAGAGAGAAAGTTGAAACTGTATATTCAGAAAGAAAGAGCAAGGTGTATAAAGTGTTGAATAATTGAAGAGGGGAAATAGAGAGCCCTTTGTAATTTTTACTCACATTTATTAAACTTGTTTAAATATTGTTAATTTATATTCATGGGTGCTTTTCGTTTGTTTTTGTGTAGGTAGGTGGGTTGGAATTGTTTTGTAATGTTATTTTAGCAACCATAAAGTGCTGCTTTGCTTGGGCTACTACAGTACTACAGTGACGTCAAAAAGTGGTGGGAGTTAATTTTCATGTTCATGACCGTTGTTTATGGGTAGGAACTTAGGACAATGTAATTTATGTTTTAATTACATTATTGTTGCTGATCAATTACATGGTATAAAGAATGATTGTGAGGTCATAAGAATCAAACTGAATCGTTGCAAATTTTGTATTTGTATTCACATTATGTGTGTATGCGTTAAAAAAACAAAAATATTATCTGACAGATTTGGTGTTTGATATTCATGTGGGGCACCCTGACCCTTGTTCGTTTTTGCTAGGTTCTTTTCTTATCTTTGGCTAATGACCTTAAAATAGAGTAGAGGTATATTTTGTGGCGGTGGCCAACCACCACCATTTCTCTATGAGGGAAAACAAACCGGATGTGGGAATATTAAATTTTTAACGGCTATGAATGGTTAAATGATAATTATTGGCCATGGATGTGTGAATTTTGTAATTATGTTTAGGTTTGTTAGATTAAAATTCTTGATAACGATTTCAATTGTTAGTTTAGGTACTTACTTACTTAAGGCGGCGCTACAGTCCGTTGTGGACTTGGGCCTCAATCAACAGTCTCCGGCAGCCAGCTCGGTCCCTAGCTAGCTGTCTCCAGTTTTGCACTCTTCCACTTGTATGCGCCACTTGTGGGCGCCACTTGAGTAGCGGTCTTCTTCTCCTTCTACGTTCCTAGGGAATGGTGTCGAAGGCTTTCTGGGCCGGAGCATTGGTGTCCATCCGCTCTAAATGACCGAGCCATCTGAGTCTCTGGACTTTGACCCTTCTGGCTAAGTCCATGTCTTCTACAAACCGTTAAGTTCGCAGTTGTATCTTCTTCTCCATTCCCCATCAATGCACGCGGGGCCAAAGATGACCCGAAGAACTTTCCTCTCGTAATAGCCTAAGGCACATTCATCAAATTTTCCTCCGACCATATCTTACAGATGATTTGGTGCATGCTCCTATCTAGATCGTCGCCTGATGCCTTGAAAAGCTCGACAGCTAGACCATCTGCTCCAGCGGCCTTGTCGGATTTAAGCCGTGACATTGCCGTTTTCACTTCTTCTAGGTCGGGTTCACGGAATTGTTGGCTATCATCTTGTCCGATGAAAGGCTCCTTCCTGATGGTGGGATTTTGTTTGTCGTCGCCGTCATACAGTCTATATAAAAGTGGTCTTTCCAAATCCCCAGCATTGACTGCGATTCTACTATGATGTTCCCTTGTGTATCTCTGCAGGGATCGGTTCTTGCTCGATGACCTTGAGGTAGCTGTTTTACCTTCCGAAAAAAACTCCGAACTTCATTCCTTTCCATTTATTTCCTTGTTTTAGCCGTTGCCGCGATATTTGTAGCACTACCTTGGCTACGACGAGGTAGTGGTCCGAGTCGATGTTGACTCCTCGGAAAGTTCAAACTTCTAGAATGCTGTACAAGTGCATTCCGTCGATCGCAATGAGATCAATCTGAATGACGGTTGATTGATCAGGAGATCTCCTTTTTTCTTTATGGAAGTTGGACATTGCTCATATGTTTTGTCGAGGAGCTCGTAAAACTCGTCTTTGATGTCGTCCTTTTTCTCTTCTGTGAAGGCATGCGCGCATATTAGGCTAATGTTGCCGAATTAGGACTTGATTCGGAGCGCGTCGTCGTGATGCGTCCGCTTACACATTTGAAGCTCAAGACGAAGAATCCACATCCAAAAAGCCGCTGTTGTTACTCTTGGTAACAATTACCATAATAGATGTCGCAGTTTTTCATTCTCCTTTTGCCCGGTCCATCCCATCGCATATCCGAATAGCAGTAATGTCCCCTTTGTAGCAGTTGAGGGTCTCCGCTAATTTTTCGGTAGCACAAGGTCTATTAAGGGACCTCACATTCCACGTGCATATCCGAAATTCGTTGTTCAAATTCACCTCCTTATTTATATTTCTTTGGTGCTTGTGTCTGTGACTGAACTCCTGCACCACAGGACCAATTTTGATCAAATTTTTGTATGCATGTTCAAGCCTGTTGCATATTTAAACCCTTTCTGTCTAAATAAAAACGTCATGATGCTTGCTTGGTTAAGGTACAATAGAACATTTCAAAATACATACCTACCTGTCTAATATGTCTATGAAGTTTTGAGCTTAATACCCTTTGTTGTCTGGCCTTCCAAACACCTCCTTTAAATACATTCCTTGGTTATACAGATACATACGTATGTACAAGGACTTAAATTCCCAAATACATAACTTCTTTCCAAAACCATTGAGTTAGAATTGAAGCAAAATGTTTGAATATTTTTGTTGTTCTGACCCGAGGCAAACCTACCAAATGGCTAAAGCAGCAGCAGGGAAGGAAAGCGTTTGCTTTTCCAAACGAAATCATTGAACTCCCATCACCAAAGCTCTTTCCTGTCAAAATATTATTTAGAATGAAATTTCTTTGTTCAAGTTCCCAGACGTTTGAGTACCTTTGTGTATACGAAAACTTTTGTACATAGACAAGACACAAAAACACTGCGCATAACCTTTGGTTCTTAAATACAAAGAAACAAATGTTTGTTTACGTTACGAGATTACAAGAAGTATCTCGATGTATATCTCTTAACGTTTAACAAATGAATCCTTCCAAATGCTATTCTTTGTAAAAAGGTACTTACCCCTCCCCCTCCCCATAACCGTTTAAAATTTGTAATCTGTTTGATGGAAGATTTGTTTTTCCAAAGGTTCAAATGAAGTTTGCATCTGTGGATCGAAAAACTTCTGGGTTAAATGAAAATTCCAAAGTTTCGACGTCTTATTTTTTCCTTTGGAATTCAAAACCTCCTTGGCGAGAATAAACTTAAACCAAAAACTTTATTTTTGATTTAATTTTAAATATCCCCCCCCCCCTCCATGGGCGTTTTTTTGTTTGTTTTTGTTTTCAGTAAGACAAAAAAGAACAAAAAAATGAAGACAGTGAGTGGAGAAACTGGATGGAGCATTTTATTTTAATCTCTAGACACCGAAAAGACCAAAAAGGTGCATGTGTGGATTTAAGTTTCATGTGAAAAAAAGAAGATTCGCAAAATGCCGTGCAACGCAGCATCTCTTGCCTTTTTCCCATCAATGTGGAGTTATTTTTAAATCATTTCGATTTACAAAAACGTACACACGACCGAAAGAAAGAGCTTAAGGATTTTATTGGATAAATAAAATCCGCATTGAGTGGGCAGGGCATATTGAAATGGCTTTCTTGATTAAATGAATATAAATATCCAGGAAAATGTTGAATATCCGCATTCGTAAAAAGAAAAATTCAATTTAAAATTAGATTTCCATAAAACAATGACCTAGATCAAATTGAATTTTACAGTCGGCGCCAACGATGGACCATTTTCTTTTTACACTTTATATAACCGTCAATTAGCGTTGAGGCTTATCGTTTATTCTACACTAAACACTAATGTAATGTTATGATTCGTGGCCTCAGTTTTTAATGGCTGAAACACAAACACACTTTAGCTTTGGTTTCGCCTGACATTTACGAGTTCAACCATAGGAATTAAATGCATGCAGTGACGCTTCAACCTCACGTTTCGTAGGTAATGTTACGTAAGAACGGAAGTTTTAGTTTAAATATGCTGAAAATTTTCATTATCTGACAGCGCGCTCAACAGTTGTAAAAAAGGTCTGCAAATTAAATTAATTTGTTTTTAAAGGGATTATGAAGATGATGGAGGGAGAAACCGAGAAATGTCATTCAAAGCTGGACAAGTGTGTTTATGTTTCAGACATTAGCGATTAAATATGTTGCTCAAATGGACAAATTACAAAGGAGAAAAAAGACGACACCAAAGACGAGTTCAACGAGCTCCTTGACAAAACGTATAAGCAATGTCGTAGCTATGACATTAAAATTGTCCTCAGCGATTTTAACGCAAAGCTGGGAAAAGAGGACATTTTTGGTGGAAAAGTCGGAAAGCACAGCCTGCACGACACCATTTCCGACAACGAATTCAGGCTGATCGATTTTGCAAGCAAGATTTTGATCACATTGCGATCGACGGAAGCCACTTCTCCAGCATTCTCGATGTTCGAACTTTCGGAGGAGCCAACATCGACTCGGACCACCTCGTCGTAGCCAAGGCAGTGCTACGAATATCCCGGCAACAGTCAAAACAAGGAAATGCGACGTCGGACGGCTACAATCGTAAGAGTTCGCCAGATCTTTCTCTAATCGAGTGTCAAGTAACCTCTTAAAATGTCTTATGCCGCCAACATCAAGTATTGAAGACCAGTGGCAACATTGCCAGAAAGCAGTTAGAGATGCCACCTCTAATGTGCTAGGTTTCACACGGCAACCAAAGCGAAACCCCTGGTTTGACGAAGAATGCAGGCAGACCCATGCAGCCAAGCAGGAGGCATACAAAACTGCGCTGCATAGAAGGACAAGATCTGCTCGTGAGCTCTACGAGCAAAAGAGGAGAGAGGAACGCCGGCTTCTAAGGAGAAAAAAGAGGGAGCATGAGAAGTATCAGATCGAGGATGTTAAGAGAGCCAACAGCAGGAATAAAGTTAGGAGGTTTTATCGGAAGCTTAAACAGCTGGCTCAAGATTCTTGCTCGATGGCCTTGAGTCAGCTGTTTTACCGATGCCTGCAGAGATAAACAAAGGAACATCATAGTAGAATCGCAGTCAATGCTGGGGATTTGGAAACACTGCTTCTGTAGACTGTATAACGGCGACGACGAACAAAATCCCGCCGTCAGGCAGGAGCCTTTCATCGGACACGATGATAGCCAACAATTTCGTGAACCCGACCTAGAAGATGTTAAAACGGCAATATCACGGCTGAAATCCGAGAAATCCGCTGGAGCAGATGATCTAGCTGCCGAGCTATTCAAAGCAGCAGGCGACCATCTAGATAGAAGCATGCACCAAATCATCGGTAAGATATGGTCGGAGGAGTGCATGCCCGATGAATGGAACCTCAACACTGTTACCCACCACCTTTTCATCGATTTTAATGCCGCGTATGACAGCATCTATAGAGACGAACTGTATACAGCTATGTGTAGTTTTGGCATCCCTGCCAAGCTCGTTCGCTTGTCCAAAATGTTAATGGAGACCTCACGCTGCGCCATCAATGTTGGCAACGAGCTTACTGAATCTCTCGATGTCAAGAAAAGATTCAGACAAGGCGATGTACATTCATGCGATTTCTTTAACATCGTTCTTGAGAAGATAGTGCAAAACTCCACCGTCAACACCAGAGGCACTATCTTCCAAAAATCTGTTCGACTTCTCGCGTACGCCGATGATATTGATGTTATGGGAAGAACACGGCGTGATGTCAATGGCGCCTTTGTGAAAATTGAGACAGAAGCAGCAAAAATGGGTTTAGCGGTAAATGAGGGAAAAACGATGAATATGCTGTCTTCATGAAAAGACACTCAACATCTACGACTCGGACAGAACGTCACAATAGATGCATACAACTTCGAGGTAGTAGAGGAGTTTTACAACCTAGGATCCGCTATTAACACGGGCAAACCAACACCAGCGCCGGGATCAGACGAAGAATAACTCTTGCTTATCGCTGTCTTTGGGCTAAGAAAGCAATTGAGTGGCAAAGCCCTCTCTCGACCAACTAAGGTAAAACTGTACAACACCCTCATCATCCAAGTCCTGTTGTATGGTGCAGAAGCATGGACCTTGACAAAATCGGATGAATGTGCCTTAGGCTTCTTCGAGAGGAAAGTTCTTCGGGTCATCTTTTGCCCCGTGCGCATTGATGGAGAATGGAGAAGAAGATACAACAGCGAACTCTACGGGAGACTGTTGATTGGGGCCCAAGTCCACAACGGACTGTATAGCGCCACCTTAAATAAGTAAGTAAATGGACAAATCTCCTTGCGGCCTCGCAATGGGTGTCCTTTAGTTACTCCTTTTGTGCTTCAAAGATGCAAATTCCTTTTGTTTCCAGTAGGCTGATGCCACGCCCATGGGCAAACATTCTCAGCTGTGATACTTTTTCCACATTAGCATTAAAAGAGTGCTACAACTTCAGAGGGTATTCATAGCGGTTTTTTTTCTTTCGCCTAGAAAATAATTTATCTGCGTATATGTATGTAAGCAGTAAATAGGTCTATCAAATGTCAAAACTTGATTACTCACACTTGAAGAAAAAAATTGAAAAGAATCAAAATATTGCATTGCATTCACTCAAGTGTCATTTATGCAGTTCTCAAACGTCACTTTGACTGACGTCCGGTCAGAGAACGCTAAGTCTTCATTTTTCTTCTCCTTACGTTTGTTGAACCCTTTCAATGGAATCTAGTTTTTTTTCAATCGAATAACACAGAAATTCGTGTCCACTATATTCTCCCTATTTTCGGTTTTCTTTCTGTTTTTCATTTACTTTGAACGAATTACACACAAAATTGATTCAATTTACAGTAAATTACATGGCATGAAGGCAAAGAGGCAATTATTTTTAAATTGAAATTGAGGCCATTTTAGTTTGACGCACCATCGCTTTAAGGTGCGTGTAGGAAAAGTAATAAAAGCGTCCATTGAAAGTTAATTCTAGGTTTTTCGGTTTTTGCGGAAAACGTTTTCTTTGTTCGCATTTCTGGAAATGCAATTTTTAATTCGCTACGCTAATCAAAAATTAAAAGTTTACGAAATGAAAACAAGAACTATCACAAAAGAGACACGAAAATGCGTAGAAGTGTCCATTCCAGTCCCACCGCCACCACGCCATCGAGACAAGGAACAACCAAAAAGATGAACGACCGACAGTCTTTCTTCATCGCAAATTCACTGAACTTGAAGAAGAGACAATGCGCTGGCAGGGGCAGTGCAAGGGTTCTAAAAACGAGTCAAAACAATCAAAATAACAAACAAAACAAAAACAAACAAAAAACAATATTTTAAAACTAAACGAAAACGACTCCTCATGCATGAACCTTCCTCGAACGGCTCGAAGTAGTCAACAACTCATCCAGCAGCCGAGTCAGTGTCTTAGTCTGGAATTGAGACTGCTATTAACTTTGTTGTCTGGACTTTGGAATTATAGAACGAAAGATTGCACAAAGATGGGGTTTTTGAACAACGACGACAACGTCCGTTGGTCGCCCTTAACGCTGACTTGCCTCCATCTGTTCTTCGTCAGTCGTCGGTCGATTCGAGTTTCGGGTGAAATAGTGGTGGTGATGATGGAAAAGGAAATATCTTGTTCGTTTCCTTTAAATTGCCGTGCTTCGTCTTTGCCAATATGAAAATAAAACATCGACTTATAGGTTCGAATGCTACAATGGGGGAGCACACCATAAAGTCTGTCCACTTGAACAAACGGCCGACGACCGCGGCAATGAACCATTCAAAATCTGAACAAAAAAATAAAACTACGAACAGATTTCGCAAATTATAATGGCTTTCTGTTTTTTCGTCTCAATAAATTTGATTGCAGTTTAAATTGATTGTCAAACATTAGAGTTTGAAATACTTGCTTAGGTCTTCTGACTGTATTTTGAACGGGGTGAGCGAGCATCGAGGATTGTTGCTTTGACAAATGAATGGGTTTAAAAATTACTTATGTTATTCATCTAAGAATTGCCATTCAAAGTCCACTGTCAAGTGAAAATTCTAATGTCGTTTTCCATTCTGGACTCTTCCGAATGCTTCTGGACGTCCAATGGAAAACGTCATAAGATTATGAAACGTCAAAAACGAATGTTGACACGTATTTAAATTACTGTCGCAACTGAGTGTCAGAAATGACAGTACTTTGACATTAGCTGCCCAGATAAAAAAATGGCGTCCAAGAGCTGGACAAAATTCGTCAGTCGCCTGTGGCCCAATGACAAATATGAAAGCTAAAATTTGTATGGAAATGTCAAACTTATGTGGATTCGTGCGACAAAGTTGAACTTTTTTCTACTTTGTCGTGCGACGACACCTAATGTCGGGCAACGGGCAACTCATTGTGTTGAGCTTTAATCTCTCAGGTTTGCAATTCTGACAATTCTAAATAAAATAGTAGTCGCAGTCCCGCAGTATTCAAATGCGAATAAAACGCTCCAACTCACCCTATCTGTCAAATGCAATTGGTATGGCAATAGTCGAAAAATGGACCTGAGGGTTTCGTCTTGGATAAATAAAATAGCAAATACTTCAACCTAAGAGAGTTTCATAACTCAGATCATTAGATTATTCGCGTAGCAAAATAATTCTTAACGTAATCAGCGCTGTCTTCATTACAATAGTTTAAAGTTCTATGGCGCCGGCAGAACTGTCATTTTTTTACTGGCCTTTTTATCGACTGCAATCCAAATTGTTGTTGTTTGCCAAGGGAAATTTTGCTGTGCTGGCAACGGAGTAAAAAAACACGGCTACTATTGAACACACTACCTTTTTCAACGCTCAAAGTATGTTCTGAAGGAGAAAACGAAAACGCCTTGTTTTCTTACTAATCTTGGATATGATGGGTTGGTGTTGATTTATTTACGTCATTTCGTATACAATCATCAGTCATCTGACCAAAAGCCAACCACAGGCTAACCCTAAACCTAAAATCATGACTTTGGTCTTATTTCTCCCCGTCCCACCAGTTGTCTCTACTTAATTCTACTTTCGAGACCATTGATGATGCGATTCGATCCAATAGTATTGGTCATGTCTCCTTTTATAATTACCTCAACCTGTCTGTAGCTGAACAAAAAAACGGGCCCCAAACATGAACACCTTGTTCGTGCTTAGTTTAGCAGATGACGACGACAACAACGATGCCAATGATGATACTCACAGTCACAGATGACCATATTATTTGCTTTGTGCTCAGTGCTCAGAGCAGCGGTAAGTAATACCAAATACTCAATACATGTACTCCGTTTATGTGCAGATATATAAATAATTTATTTTTGCTCCTAAAAAAACAAAACTTTGGTACGATATACTTACTAGTCGTCCCCCTCAGAGATTCAGTTTAGCCAGCCACCAGTGCTAGCAGACTTTTATTGGATGAATAAAGGGGCGGCACGCGGCGTAATCCATAAACTGCGAAGTATATTTCATCTCACATCACACACATGGCTGTGTGCCTTCCAAAAATATAAAAAAAAAAAAAATCACCACTCAAAAAATAAGAGAGTTTTTTATTCGCATTTTTCCTGATACGTATGCGAAATTGTGAACAACACACAACAAGACACAAAGTAGTGTACTACACCTATATTCAACAGAGTGCAAGTACACTGACCTTTTTTAGGTTGAATGGCTCGAAAGATACACCGAAATTGCGTATTATACCATATACCGTTTGTTATTCTGTATTTCTGTATTCTGAGTCGATTTACACGTTACAACTCGAATTTACTTGATTTTTTCTCTTGTTCCCTTCTTTGGGAGCTATCAAGGTTGCCAACAGGTGTGTAAAATAGATAAGCCTTACATCAAAATGAACTGTCAGATGTCAGGAGAGTTTGTCATTTTCTGACATTTTTTGAGACCTTCATTTTTAGTGTCATCTAGAAAATACGAATTTAGTTCAGTGTCTGTTCTGGCAAGTTTGACAGTTCAAAAGTTTCAATGACGATGTTCACATTGGATTCTTTCTTCCGACTTATCTTGACGTCTACATGTTTTTTCTCTTTCGCACTTGCTGGTAAGAAAAAGACAACAAAGTGAGGCAGGATTTTCAAACCAAACTAAAAATTTATGGATTTTTTTTGACATTTGGCATATGGCGTCAAATTAATTAGGCCAGTTCCACCTTACAACATCTCACTGAGATCTCAGAGATTTTTTAAGCGAAACAAAAATGAGAAATGAGATTTTTTTCTGAGATCTCTGAGATGAAAATATTTTGGATTCGATTTCTCACCCAGCTATTTCGACGTGACTGACATATGTACAATAACAATTTGTAAGGTAACTATTTTATCTCAATGAGAATTGAGAATTATGTTCCACCAAATGATTTTACCTCAGTCAAAATGACATTGAGATCTCATGTGACTTTTCTTACAACCCAAGAATTGATCAGTGACGTAAAAGTGGTAATTTTTTTCCCTTAAACGCATTTCTTTCACAAAGAAATTTAATTTTTTTCTCGAAGGATTGATTTCTCTTGAATCTCTTTTTGGAGACGGATTTACACATGATTGTACTCGGATTTTACATATATATACTACGTGTTTGACATTTCTGAGTTTTCTCAGACAACAAAGACATTCAAAACAGGGATTGATTCGTTTTTGCAGATTTTTTACACGCCAAAAAAAATTGAATTTCAGTAGCAATTCTTCTTTGTTCTTTGAAAAGCCACATCAGTGAAATGTTGTTAGGTGGAACTGGCCTATTGTCAATTTATGACAACTATAAGACGTCAAAAAGAGTCTGGAGCGTTCACACTACTTTTGTGTTTGAACACGACAGATTGGCCTTACTTCAAAATAAGTCGGCGGAAATAGTCCAATGTGAACATCGTCAATGAAGTTTGCTTTTAAGGTGACGTTTGCAAGGCAAATGACATTTTTAAATCAAGTGACGTTTGGTAGTCTTGTGAAGTTTAGAAATCAATTGGTTTTGTGTGGTGTTTTATTGTAAAACTCCCAAGTTGAGTTACTTCTTACTTACCTCTCCAGCCAGCTCGGTCCTTAGCTAGCTGTCTCTTGTTTCGCATGCCGAGTTGGTTGAGTTCATCTTCAACTTGCGCGTGCCACCTGAGCCTTGGCCTTCCTCTACTGCGCCATCCCTCTGGGGTGAATTCGAAGACTTTACGGGCCGGAGTATTGGTGTCCATCTTCTCCATGTGACCAAGCAATCTGAGTCTTTGGACCTTCACTCTTTTAGCTAGGACAGTGTCGCTGTACTGCCCGTACAGTTCGTGGTTAAATCTTCTCCTCCGTTCACCGTTTATGCAGACAGGACCATAGATCTTCCGTAGAACTTTTCTCTCGAACAGGCCTAGGGCGCTCTCATCCGTTTTTGACAGAGTCCATGCTTCTGCACGATATAGCAGGACGGGGATGGTGTTGGTCTTATATAGTGCGTCACCTTAATTATTCGGGAGAGGGCCTTACTACTCAATTGCTTTCTTAGCCCAAAGAAACAGCGATTGGCAAGAGTTATTCTCCTTCTGATCTCGGCGCTGATGTCATTGTCCGTGTTGATAGCGGAGCCAAGGTATACAAAGTCCCTAACTACTTCGAAATTATATGCGTCTATTGTGACGTTTTGTGCAAGACGTCGGTGTTGGGTGTCCTTTCTCGATGATGTCTTGCCTTCTATGACCGCTAAACCCATTTTTTCAACCTCTGTCTGTATACTCGCAAAAGCACTGTTGACATCACGCTGCGTTCTCCCAATGATATCAATGTCCTCAGCTTACGCGAGTAGTAGCACAGAGTTCTGGAAGATAGAGCCTCTGGTGTTGACGCGGGAGTTCTGCACTAATCGTTCCAGGATGATGTTAAAGAAGTCGCATGACACTGCATCACCTGGTCTAACGTCTTTTTTGACATTGATGGCGTCGGTCAGGTCGTAACCGACTTTAAAGGAGCAGCCCGAGCTCTCCATTGTCATCCTGCTCAGACGAATGAGTTTTGTAGGGATTCCAAAACTGGACATAGCTTTATACAGTTCTTCTCTATAGGTGCTGTCATACGTGGCCCTAAAATCGATAAAAAGATGGTATGTGTCGATTTTGAGTTCTTTCTTCCTGGTCCAAAGCCACACTGATATGGAGAATATCAGTTTGTTGACAAATGGCTTCAGGCGTCCACGAAGTACTGCAAGAAAGATCTTGTAGGCGATGTTTAGGAGGCTGATACCTCTGTAGTTGTTGCAGTTTAGAGGGTCTTCTTTCTTCAGTATCAAGCAGACAATGCTGAGGTTCCATTCATCGGGCATGCTCTCTTCTGACCATATTCTGCAGATGAGTTGGTGCATGCTCCTAACCAAGTCATCGCCAGCTGTTTTGAAGAGTTTGGCAGTGATGCCGTCAGCTTTGTTGAGTTGAGTTACTTCAGCTGTCAAAATTCATAGCTTTCGCTCCATTCAACTATGAAGAACGCCATTGCTATTAAAAGACATTTGAGTGATATTTTTTGCTTTTTCCCACTTAAAGGGATTCGCTGTCACTTTCATCCACAAGTACTTAACTGTCAGCACTCAGAATACCTACGCTGCCATTTATTTGATAAGAAATAACACAAAGCTGGCAACCATAACGCCCTTGTTGCGTACTTACAAGCTTACAACTCCTTGGGGGTAGTTAAATAACTTCTCTTTTTTTCCCTTCCGTTTGTTCTAATTTTTTGGGGGGGCTCCCGACCAAACGAACAAAGACAAACCGACGCACATCGTCATAGAAGTAAATACTTTTCATATAGGTATTTCCCTCGCATAGAATGTATGATCCCAAACAAAGAGGAAAAGCTCCCTAAAACGAACCAAAGGGATCATAAAAAAGAAAAAACAGGGCAAATATGTAAGAAGAATGGGAAGTGCAAGTAAAATAATCCTTTGTCTTGCCTTTATTGAAATTCGCACGCAAAAAGTTTGTAAAATGTCGAAAATGTAGGGGTTGCTTTTAATGTAGGTTGAGTTTGACTGCTCTTGGTTCTTTTTGATTTTCAATTCCAAACAAGACAGGAAAAGGGTGATGTGGTCTGGTATGTTGCCTTTTTTTCTCTTCTTTGCCGTCGTTATTTTGTTGGTTGGAAATAAATTTCCATACGAAATTATGTATCGACGATTTCGGGGAAGTTTTATGTCGTATCCTATGACTTTTGTCAAGAATGGTTTCTTTTGTCGAACAATTTTTGTTTCCTTCTTTTGCTTTTCGTCTTTCGTGTCTTGCAATAAAGTCATTGAGATATATTTCATAATTAAAAAAAAAAATGAAGAGGAAAACGTCAACGTCAATAAAAATTACACAACATAAGCATTTTTAGGGATTAAAAAGGAGAAAGTATTATATGGTTTTATGTTTATGTACCAGGCGCTTGCAGATTGGTGGTACGTTACGTTCACGTTCAGGTTTTTCCGTTTTGTTGTGTTTCTTTCTTTGTCTCGATCTCGACTCTACGGATTGAATTACCATCTTCTCTTTTTTTCAACAAAATATAATCAGTTGATTCCTGAAATTGTATAGGTACAAGGTTTTTTTGCAAAGGCTGGCCTGGCTGCAACAAAACAAAAAGAAGGATTCGTGGCAAGAACTCAAGGATGGTGTAGGTACGCCTACCCCAATTTTTGGCCTTTCGTTTTTTGTTTGTAAATAATGAACGCAGACGTTTAATTTGGATGTCTGTTTATTAATTTTGAAACACTTTGTTTTGATGCCACAGGCAGGGTTAATGAACGAAAGGACTGATAGATTATATGTGCGAGTATTCATGTGCATATTTGCTGGCGGTGTAGACGCACATACTTACGTGGTAGGTATAGGTACTTTTTTGTTTACAATATACATATCTTTGTTCATAGAGTAAGGTATGTTCATACAAGAGAGAGGAAGAAAATAAGCATATATGTAGGAACATATTATTGTTTGAAGGTCTTCTCTTTTGGCTTTTCGAGGAATCCTTCAGTTTGAGAATTTGTTAAGGCAAGTCTGTCTTTTTGAAGGGTCGTAACCTAGGTATTTGGGAGTCTTCCTTGAAAAAAAACTCTTTTCGCTGTTTTAGAAATGATCCGGTAATTTGATTTAATTTATCTTAATAGAAACTGAAAAACATGTTTTGTCTCATAAAAGTGTAGAACATCTTTTTTATCGCTTTATGGAACTTAAAACTTAATGGTCTATGAATCACATATGATTCAAAGCAATTATCTATAGAAAAATATTGTAGGTATTTCCTTACACTAACTATAGGAAAAAAACGTTACATGAATCGCATTTGATTCATACATTTGTTTGTATCTAGTTAGCACTGTTCATGAATCATATTTGATTCAAGAACCCTGATAAATACACTATCAGTCTACAAACTCTTCTAGGCAGATCAGACCATAGTAACCAAACTAATCCAGTTAGAGAAAGAGCTCCGATGAGAACCGCAAAACCAGAAAACCAACTGGGAGCTGGGACGGTCTCAACAACTTTTAACGAATCTTTAACTGGTCACTATGCTTCCTCGACGTGACGTAGACTCCAGCGTAAATATGAAAACTTCTATCCCGAGTAGGGTTAAAAGCATCAAACCCAAGGAAAAGTCATGGATTGATTTAAGCTGCAAAGAGGTTATCAGGGATAAAAAAGTAAAGTTCCGGTGTTTTAGATCCAACCCAACTGAGGAAAACCGGAACAACTTTAAACAAGCCAGGAAGGCCTGCAATGCCCCTATTCGTCGGATTACATTTTTACATGGCGAAAAATACTGCAATGTCCCAAAGGCAGTATAAGAATTTTTGGTCATTTGTAAAAAAATATGAAGAATTCTTCCTCTTCTTCGGTCCCTACGCTACTTTAACAATGACACTCCAGTTGTAAGCTCTCTCGTAAAAGCTAACCTTTTTGCAAGGCAGTTCACCTCCAACTCTTCGCTGCCAGAGAGTGTCATGACTTCCCCAATTCTTGAGCGCGTCAATAATTCCATGGGACAAATCTTCTTCGTGCTGTGTTGAGAGTCCTAAAAGATCTCAACATACATAAATCCACTCGTCCAGATGATATCCCCGCTATTATTCTGAAGAGGTGTTCTTCCACGCTGTGACCGGGAACCTAGCAGAGTCTTACGTTATGCTGCTGACCAAGAAACCCTAGGCTCTTCGCGACAGCAAGAAACAAGCTTTGACTTGATTTGAGTGGAAGAGATCGCTTTTATTACTTGGCTATCGACGAAAAAGGTGATATCTGCGTGTGATATCACCATCACGGATATTTGATTAGCAGCGTTTTTCACTGCCAAGATCTCGGCTTGCAAGACACTGCTATGGTCGGAGACGTTGAATGAACTGGCAATGTTAAGGTTTTCTGAGAAGAAACCTGCCCCTACTCCTGAAATCATTTTCGAGCCATCCGTAAGGAATTTCTACTTTTCAGCATACACATGATCCATTTTATAAGTGTGGTTCTATTTTAAGATCAGTGATTGCTTTTTCTATGGCACTATTGTGAACACTGTTAAATGCTCCTTCGATATAAAAAAAATTATGCAAGGGTGTATTCTTTTACCGCCAGCGACTTCTCTATTGTTCTGACTGCACAGTGAAGGGCTGTTTTTACACTTCTTTTGTATAGGCGTGCTGAAATCGTGATATAGCCTCCGGTTTTAGGTAGCTCCAGATATGCATATCGATTAATCTCTCAATTGTTTTGAGTGCAAGAGGTTAGATTGATAGGTCTGAAGTCTCTTGGTTCTGTGTGACTGGGCAAAATTTCACTGAACTGAATAAACAAATTAAAAAAAAAACTTTGTTCTCGACAAAATCCAGACGTCCATATTGTATCTTAGATATTATTCCATAATTTTGATAGTGAATGTCAATTGAAGCCGAAATGTCTATAGTATACATGTTATCTTCGCTAAACAATGTGTAGAACTTCAAGGGGCACAATCTATCAGTCGTGAAAAGTTATCTACACCCATTCTACACTGAAAGCAGATAGAGATAGAGGAAATTGGGTATAACAAACTTCTAAAAATGTAGATAAACAAAAACCATAGGGGAAGTAGACACTTTTTGATCTTTGCAAGTATTATTCTTTGAATTTAATAAAAATAACACCAAACAGCTGTGGAATAACGATTAAAGCATATAAAATGGAAATCGAATACACAAACACGTCTAATCTTTTTCGTATACCATTACCAACATATTTTGATTTCGAATGCATATTCAACATTGTTTCCATAAAATTTTTGTGATTTAGAAGGTTCTTTTGTCAAATACAATGCTCAAACATGCTGTGAATATTTTTCTGTTTATTTTAAATGCAGAAGCAGATAAAAGTAATAACAAAAATAGCGCAGTTTGTTTTCAAAACAAAATTCATAAACAAAAACAATTAAGGGAAGTTGAAGAGGCGAATTGTGAGGCATTTTTTGTTTTTGCTACTTTTGGTTGATCGCATTATGCTTAAGTCAGGCACGTAGCCAGAGGGGGGGCTAGAGGGGCTCAAGCCCCTCCCGAAATGATTTAAAAAAAAAAATATTTGAACAAAAGTTTGTATATTCTCTTATTAGTTCCTCACTACTTATGTAACCACATCGTAACCAGTTCAAAAAATGCAACCTATATAAGCCCAGATATCCAAAACGAAATCTTGGATATATGCTCTGATATTGTCACCAGAAAAATATCTAACCGGGTATAAGATCGAGTTGTTTTAGCATTCTGGCTGATGAAACAATGGATGTTTCTGGCACTGAGCAACTTTCAATATGTGTTCGGGAAAATTTTGTAGGTTTTATTCCGACGTCTTGGACAAAACGTCACGATAGACGCATATAATTTCGAGGTAGTTAGGGACTTTGTATACCTTGGCTCCGCTATCAATACGGACAACGACATCAGCGCCGAGATCAGACGAAGAATAACTCTTGCTAATCGCTGTTTCTTCGGGCTAAGAAAGCAATTGAGTAGTAAAGCCCTCTCCCGAAAAACTTAGGTGACGCTCTATAAGACCCTCATCATCCCCGTCCTGCTATATGGTGCATGGACCTTGTTAAAAACGGATGAGAACGCACTTGGCCGTTTTGAGAGAAAGATTCTACGTAAGATCAATGGTCCTGTCTGCATAAACGGTGAATGGAGGAGAAGATTTAACGACGAACTGTACGGGCTGTACAGCGACACTGACTTAGCTAAAAGAGTGAAGGTCCAAAGACTCAGATGGCTCGGTCACGTGGAGAGGATGGACACCAATACTCCGGCCCGTAAAGTCTTCGAATCCACCCCAGAGGGAAGACGCAGTAGAGGAAGACCAAGGCTCAGGTGGCGCGCGCAAGTTGAACACGACCTCAACCAACTCGGCGTGCGAAACTGGAGACAGCGAGCTAGGGACCGAGCTGGCTGGAGAGGTTTGTTGGTTGAGGCCCAAGTCCACCCCGGACTGTAGCGCCACCTTAAGTAAGTAAGTAAAGTAAGTAAGGATCCCTCTTCCGATGTTCTGAAACTGCTAGATATATGTGACAAGACCTACTTCAGGAGCATAAGCTACTTGCTTACAATTTTGGCCACACTACCAGTTACAACAGCTATCGTTGAAAGAACCTTTTCAACGATGAAAAGGATCAAAACAGTATCCCGAAGCGTTATGGGCCATCCAAGACTAAGCGCACTTGCAATGTTGTCTGTTCACTCAGGTATTGATGTGGATCCAGATGAAGTGATCGACATTATGTCTAAAAAAAAGACAAGGCGTTAATTGCTGTAAAAATCCAAACTATTTATTTAATTAAATAAAAAAAAAATACAAACAAAAATAAAACATTTACATTATGTAGTTTTTTTTTTAATTTTTGTATAAAGAATTACTTCTTCGAAATTGAACAAGCCCCCCCCCCCCCCCCCCCCCCGAACCGAAATCCTGGCTACGGGCCTGGCTTAAGTGATAACTTTTGGTTTTTTTCCTTGTGATTCAACGATTCAACTTTGACAACATGTTGTTACTTGTTTTGTTATGAGAACTTATGTGTGTAGACCGAAAATAAATACATACACAGATGCTTAATGTCTGAGACACAAAAGGGAATAAAAGTAATCAGAATAGATGTTTGTTGAAATAAGTCTCTTCGATAGAAACAGAGTTGAAAAAAGTTCTGTTGTCGAAGGTTATATTTTTGTTTGGATTAATGTGTTTGAGAGAATCAAGGGTACAGATATTTTAAAACATTATGGAAGCAGGTAAACAAGCGTTTTGTAGTTTATTTAGGTTACTGAAGGCAATTGTTTGATTTCTTGTTCACCAAGTTCTCGTTTGTACCTTTGAAAGTATGTATTTCAATTTAGAAGGCAAAATACCCTGTTTTGAGTCGAGAAGTCAAAGAAAACGTACACACAGAAGCCAAAGCCTTTTACAAATGGTTAATCAATGACTAATTTAATGAATTAGAACTTTAACAGGCTTAAATTGCGTTGCACCCAGTTCAGAATACTTCATTTAAAAAAATGTTACGTATACGCCGTAGTGACCGTAATTAGAAGCTTACAGAATAGTTCAATATCAAAAAGATTCGACTGCAGAGAACAATGTCAGGACAATGGATAGAAAGCGAGATGGTAACAGCTCTTCAAATTTAAATGGAGAAACTGTATTCTAACATTGCTTTAGATGTTTGATGAAATTCACTAAAATTGAATTAAAAACAAAGAAATTACTAAAGCGAAAAAACACAATTCTGACAAACAAACAAAATTAACAGAAAAC
Organism: Sphaerophoria taeniata; assembly: GCA_943590905.1. Lineage (NCBI taxonomy): Eukaryota > Metazoa > Arthropoda > Insecta > Diptera > Syrphidae > Sphaerophoria > Sphaerophoria taeniata. The sequence goes on along the minus strand of OX016540.1, from coordinate 10,104,788 downwards.
ACAAATCTCTCCACTCAGAATCACATTCAAGTCGAATGCCTCAATTTTCTGCGTCGTCACATATCGTCGTTGTCAATAAAATTACGAGAATGTGATGTAACAACAAGATGTTGAATAATTTATTCCCATAATTAAATCAAATGCGTTCCTATAATTTGGCATTTGATTATATGCAAAATTAGAAAGTGCAACTTGCAAGCAAAAAATAAATTGAGATAAAAAAAATAACTACCTCATTTCTGTGGTGCGCACATCACAAAATTGAATAGCCACAAGCCACAAGTACACACATTACCAATACTAAGTATCAAGCCAGAGCTACTCGACTACACTTCAACTTTCACTCGAAATTGAAAATGGGTAATTGAAAATTGTTTGCATTTAACTCAGAATATCTATATGTCTGTTGGCAAATGGTAATTATTTTAATCGCAACGATTTTCAGAAGGCACGACTGGGGTGCATGTGCTGTTTTGATGTGAAGCAGATGTTGAAACCCCTTGATCAAGTGAAATGAGGACAGCACACTCAAAAATTGCTTGAGTTTCAATTTCAATATTGAACCTTAGGTTGAACAGCTTTGGAAAATTATCAAGAAAAATGTAATTCAACTACCATTCAACTCAACTCTCATATCAAAAGGTTCCATTCTTTCAATTCAATATATAGTCAGGTTGAATTTGATTCAACCACATTAAAAATTGATTCAATCGCATTCAAATTGAAGAATTCAACTTGAACTCAGTTCGATTGGGTTGAAGCAGGATGGTGTTGTGTTTTCCCAATTAATGCAATGCTTATTTTCAAGAACTAAGGTCTTGTTATACGCTTTCAATCCAATTTGCTTTCAATTCAATTACTTTCAATTTCAATTCAATTACTTTCAATTTCAATTCAATATCATCCAACTTTTGATTTAATTTTTTAACGATCAATACATTGTCAGCTGAGTTTCAATTATTAAACTTCAAATTCAAGTGTGTGAAGCTCTTGAGCAATCTAAACAAAAAATTGGTATTACATTTGAGTAAAGAGTGAAAACTGCTTAATCTGTAAAAATTCCAAATTTCGTTTCTATTTTAAATGGGCTTAATTAATTCCTCAACAACTGGTGGGCAAAGGTTTGCCTAAGAGATGTTTTGAAATTTTCATTTGGCATTCGTTTAACGTTTGCCAATCATTTGTGCTCGGAGGCGATCATCCAGAGTGCTAGTGATTTATGTTCAAACATAATGGAGGCGTAATAGATTCAGACGTTTGCTCAAAACTGCGCAGTTTTTTTTCTTTTCTTTGTTTGTTTTGTGTTGTGTTTTCTTTTTCTATCAAATATTCACAACAAACTCAAATTATTATTGAATTCAAATAAAAGAAACAGAATTTAAATGTTAATCACGATTTTTTTTTGTAGTTTGTTTGAAGGTTTTTCTTTTTTTTTTCGAGTTTGAGTGAAAACAAGTAAAAATAGCCCTCGACAGCAGAACTTGATTTGTGCGCAGTAGAAAAATTGAATGTTGCCAAAGTTCGATTGGCTCGTGTAGAGAAGAAGCAATACAAAGTATTGCGATAGGATGAGAATGTTTAATTAAAGGTTTTGGCTTGTCAGTTGTGTTTTTTAATGTTTTCCTTTTTTTTGTTGGAATCCGTTCAGGGATCCACGAACTCACTTAGACAGTGTGGCAGTGGCAGGCGAACAACAAAAAGGCACGATCGCGTTCGCAACTCAAAATCAATTCGATCGTGTTGTTGTTGTCCTCTCCGTCGAAGAATTCACTTTAGTTTTTATCTCTTCGTTTTGGGGTTTGTCCTGACTTGGCCTGCTTTCGGTTTTCTTTTTTTTGTTTGCACTTTATATCTCCGCTGTGGTGCGATTGGTTCTTGTTTTTTTTTTTGGTAATGTTTATTTTTCGTTCCACTGTGATGTTGTTTTATCTGCTATTTTTTTTTTTTTAAATTTTGTTTTTGTGTTTTTATTTTGATTCAGGTTATCAATACAAGGTCGGTCGGGTAAAGGTAGAAGGTAGGCAGAGTACGGTTTGAATTTATAGCATGTTCGATGAGCTTAGGTACCTGGCTCGAACTTAATAGGTAGTTTTCTTCTTTTATGAACTTTTGGAAATGTTGACTTACCTACGGTCGTCTTCGACGTGACGACAACAGAGCGCTCGCGACGACAACGACGCACGGCGCGGCGTCGATCATTTGGTGCTTTTATCAGTCAGCAAGTAGAATTACTTGAAACAGAAAACTAGTTTGTGTTTTCCTTTTCCTTTTCGAGACCTTGTTGTATTTATTTTTTTTCTGAATCTATCAACATAAAGGACCGACAAACGGTGAGCGGATCAATGTACTTTTTGTGGTTGTGAGTGTAACTGAATGTTTACTTTTTGCCACAACAACAAAACCACGACGACAACAGCAAGCAGAGGCAATCGACCCAAAGAGACAGAATTTCATCAACAGTGTGACTAAATTTTAGTTTTACAAAAATATATCTTTTTTTTTTTGTACACAGACACACACAACCACACGTAGAAGGCAAGACAAAACATATGGGTTGATTACAAAGTCAAAAATAGAATTTCGTTTTATTTTCGAACTGAATTTGTTTTTGGGTTTGAATGATATTTTTATTGAAGGAATGTTTAGGCAATCAATTATTGTGGGATGTTTGGGTTTAACTTCGCAGTTATTATTTATGGTTTTCTTTTTTGTTCGATCTGGCAATGCTTTTGTTTTGTTTTATTCATCTCTTAAGAACAACAATTTTGTATTTGCTAAAATACGTTTTCAGGAGATATAATACTTCAGGGTATCACAAAGGATCTACATTGATCTAAGTGTGACGGTAGCAACACCAACTGTCAGCCTAAATAACCTAACCTAACCTAACCTAGTTTCATTAAATTACTCAACGTATTTTTCATATAAAGCATTAAACAATACTTGTATGAATTTAATTATTTTATTGGCTATCAAATGGGAAATGTCCATCTGTAGTGACATCTGTTGAGAAAAATCTAATGATTTTCCCCGTAACAATTATTATGTGCCTATCTTAAAAGAAGTGGACTTCCCAAAAGTTAAGATTTGACTAACTTCTTAGGCCGTGTGTGAATTGCGTTAAAATGTGTGTTAAAATTTAACCAGCGTTAAAATTTGACACTAATGAGGTGAATAAAATGGGTTAAAATTTATTGAGCTGTGGAGCAGGTTAAAGTGTGTTAAAATTTGACGTTTCTATTGATAGAGAAATTTGCTCTTGCTTTTGCATTCAACGAAAATGGATCAAGAAAAAAAACGAAGGCAGGCTGGAAAACCATACAATAAATGTAAGTTTTAAATGAATTAATTTATAAAAATTCAATGCTTTTGTTTTCTAGGGTCTCACGCAGCTATGGAAAATATGTCACAAAAATACAAGGTATATTGTTGTGAATGTTTTGCCATACCTTACACCTTTGTATATATAATCCTAGGATTATATATACAAAGCTTACGCACACTTTTTTATAATATTTTTTCGATCACAGTAGTTCTTTGAGCAGCACACTGGTGATGGTGCCGGTGATGATGCAGCCACAAATAGGGAAATAGAATCTTGGCCCTATTTCCAACTATTTCACCAATATGCTTTCAAAAAGCACAACTACAACCCGCCTTTCCTATTAGAAAGTTCATCGGGAGTAGTTTCGCTGGAACCTCCGCCACCAACTGGAGATATTGGTTCGGAGCTGAAGTCATTTCCGACATTATCTTCCTCTCTGGAGTTTACTTTCGATGAGATTGATTCGCCAACATCGCCCGTTGCATCAACCTCACGTCCATCAACATCAGCTTAGTTGAATTTCTTGTTATATTGCGTTGATATTTTAAAAGATATAAAAGAATTAACACAAAATACTTTAAATTTGTCATTTTTCTGTTTTGTTTCTTTTGAAATGTATGACAGAAATATCAGTTGTGATCTGTGAAAACAATTTCTCAGTGTTACCACACCGAATAAATCAATTAATAATAATTAAAAAATGGGAATTTTGTTTGAATATTTTTGACTGTTGTTTTAAAATATGACATTAGAATCGAGAACAATAAATAAAAAAAAAATTTAGCTTCAGAGACTTTTTATTAACCCTGTTTTCTTAAAAATATGTTTTGTAAGAGAAATTATTTTTCCGTGAAAAGGAAAACCAATTTTTGTTCAGGGAAATTTCTTAAATTATCGAGGGAAATTTTTTTAACCTACGTAGAAATCTTGGTTAAAATAATTGTTTTAACGCAATTCACACAGCAAATTGCTAAATTTGATCCCACCTCAAACAAGACGTCAAATTTTAATCGTGGCAGAAGCACAGATAATAAATTTATACAGATGTCTCACCCTTATGGCGAGAAATGATATATGAAACTGAAAGCTACCAAAAAAACAGCTTTTTCCAAAAGCTTTAACACATTCACTAAAGACATTCAAAATCTATTTGCGCTCGCCTCATTGCCTTTAAATGAATACTTATGCAAGGAAAAAAGCTTTCAAAAGCTCCTTGTCTGTTAAGGCGTTGTCTGTTAAGAGCAAAAAGTGTTTCATTTTTTTCTGCAGGGATGAGACATCTGTATAGTTTATTATCTGTGGTAGAAGTTTTAACGCAAATTTTAACCCAATTCACACACCGCCTTTAAATAAAAACACACCAAATCAGACAAGATGTCTTTTTGTCTTTCGACAAAAAATCGAGGACACAAGTCCATTGCTGTTACGAAGCAACACACACCGAAAAAGACACGACACGATAAAAAGTCTTGTCCGCTCGTCGGTTGCAGTAAATACATGGGATTGTATGGAAGCAAAACACACTAAAGAAGACAAAAAGTCCGGGAAAAAATATCAACGCCTAAAAGTACACACCGTCTTATAAAGTAACACACACCAAAGGTTACAAGACAGACAAAAGTGTCAGTTATATCGGTTGTATAGGAGCAACACACACCGAAGCGGACAAGACATTTTGTCTTTTCATCCTCGGGGTAGGTTGGAATCCGACACGATTTTTTGTGGAAAGACGTCTTGTCTGGGGCCATGTTCTGTAACTTATTACTTTTTTCTTGCGAGTGATAAGTTACAGAACATAGGTCCTGATTTGGTGCGTTTTTAGCATTAAAATAAAAACAAAATTGAAAATCCTTTTATTCGATATATTTTCAGTGTACTCGCACTAGCAGATACCGATAAATACATAGGTTCTTGCTTGTTTTTGTTCTTATCTACCCAACAAACCGTTTGGTTTCGTCAGAAAGTTGTTACCTAATTTTTTTTGTAATTGGGTTAAACTTAAACATTAATTTCCATTTTTGCAAGCCCAAGCAAACAATAAATACAAAGTTTGCCATTTATCTTATCTACAAAAATGAAATGTCGAAACACGGTCATAAATCGAACAACGGTAATGTCGACTTTTTGAATTCCGGATTCCGATGCGTAAAAATGAGAGAAAATAGTCAGTTCACACATGATTAAGAAATTAAAAAAATTATTCCACAATCTTGTAATGACTCAATTAGTTCTTTGTCAGTATTCGTAACTAAAAATTGTTGATTCATACGAAATGACAATAAAACCAGACGGATCTTCTTGTTTTTAGTTCTTTTTGTGCTTTGTGTTAGATTTGTCAAATAATCAGGCGCTTTGGTTTTTATATACATTATCAATATACATACATGTCTTTGCATGTTTTTTTTTAGATAATGCAAGAAATTCAAAAAAGCATACCTACCTAAACAATTCTTCATACGAAATGTCCCTTTGTTATTTTATCTACCCTAAACTGACAATCAGCTGTTTATTCAGTTATTATTCATTCCTTCTTTGTCCAGTCTGTCCGGCTCAAACTCGTTTGGATCTTCTTTTTTTCCTCTGTCGGTAGATACATAAATATTTGTTCGTGCTTTCACCAGTTTTTAGATTTGAATACAGAGAATTTAAAGATAACTAAGAATAATCGAAAAAAGATAAGGTACCGCAAGGGTGTCTGCTTACTCGTTTACTTTTTTTTTCTCTTTTGAACTAGATTTTTGTTTGAATCTATTTCCGGATCATAAAGTCAGAAATTTTAAAAGCATTTTCGTCATTATTACATCATTTACATCACTTTTCTTTCAGATTTCCATGTTCCTATTTCGAAAACCACATAAAAGCATCAATAAACAAATTAATCAGTCCATTTATACAACAGCAATTTTCGTTGTGTCTCTACTGCTTTCATCATACTTCTATACACACATTCACACATATTCAAGTTTGTAGGTAGATGAATAGTTCTTTTTTTGTTCGTCTATCTATTTTCGCGCACATAAAGGGAGTGTGAGACTATGTAGACTATGGAGAACGAGAAGCGAGGGCACAACAAAAAACATATGATTTTGATATGGTTCAGGTTTTTTTTTTTTGCTTCTCTTCCCCTTCCTTTGGTCTTCCTTTTCCTGGCAACATGTTTCTCGATACCAAAAATCATAAGGAGAACTAATCATTCAAGTATACATACACCAAAAGATACATAGATGTGTGTATGTCCATTATTTCTAATCACCTTGTCGTCATATCGTCTTCGTCGTACATCATGCTTTTCTTTTCCTACTTGCTGCTCTGGCTTGCTGCCTAACAGCTCAGCTGTGGTGTTTTTGTTTTGTTTTGTTGTTGCAAATTGGCCAGCAACAAAAATTAACAAGTACGTAAGTATTGGTTTGGGGAAAACGGAAAATTTCCACCCATACCATTGTTTTAATTGTTACACACGTGCCAGAGTGTATGTGATGTAATGAGAAAAATGTCAATCTGTTTTTATTTTTTCCGAACGTTATTAGCAGGGTCGGAGTCAGGGTTAGAGTACTTGGAACCTCAATTATAAAATTTCAGAGCGAATTTTAATAATTGACTTTGTAACGTCTTCACTTTCTGGAGTTGAACTTATCACAGCTTCCAGAACATCGAGTCCATGAACATTTTGACTCTAGTTCTCGGTATTCTTCCCAATAAATTGAATAAGTCAATCATGACATTCAACTGACACTTTGACAAAAACAAGTGAAAAGGGCAGCTAAAAATCATTCAAATGTGTCAAACTTGTTTGACAGTTCTGATGTGACGAAGAAGTTCTTCCATGCAAACAAATAAAACTTCTAGATTTTGAGCTGAACACCGTTTGAATCACTAGAATAGCTTTAACTTTTTAGTGTACTGTCGTTCATCATAAGACTCAAAAAATAGTCCAGACAAAATAAACATTTGACCCAGAAAAAATTCGCATAGAGCTGAAAATTGGTACATAGCATTAGAACATCGATTAAAGTAAAATGTCAAAAGTCCCCAAAAATCCCATGTGTGCGTTGAAAGTTATTCAAGGTCAAATGTCGAAAAGGTTGGTTTTCATACATATCTTTGAAACGGGGGAGCCTATCAAAAAAAAATGTATGGAAGACTTGTACGCCATGAAATTCCCTAAAAAACCATGTTAACATTTTTTTTTCTACGAGCAAGCGTTTAGAAAATATCGCGGTATAAAAATGTGTCAAATGTCGAAAAAAATGGTTTTTTGCGTATTACTCTTAAACGGTGAGTCCAATTGAAAATTTTTTTATGAAAAACTTGTAGATTATATAGTTTTACATATAAAAACATTTTTTTTTTTTTTTTTAAAGCTGTCAGAAAAAAAAACCTAATTTGGTAAAAACTCAAAATTTCGAAGTTTTTATAATTAGCTCCTAAGCCTTGTACCAAATTCGCATAGAGCTGAAAATTGGTACAGAGCATAAGGACATCTCTCTATATAACATGTCAAATTTCCCCAAAAATCCCATTGGTGCAAAAAAAATATTCAAGGTTAAATGTCGAAAATGTTGTTTTTTCATATTTAACTCTGTAGATTTTGTTAATCCCTGCAAAAACAAAAGTAACAGTTTTCAAACTTTGATTCCTATCCAAAAGCTGTCTCTTGTCCACACTCTTTTCCACACCACCCATGAGGTAGAGTCCTTGGCTTTATCCTTTTTTTTTCGTTTGAGCGATCATTTATATGATGTGCACTCAAAATTTCAAATTTTTATAATTAGCTCCTTAGCCCTGTACAAAATTCGCATAGAGCTGAAAATTGGTACAGAGCATAAGGACATCTCTCTATACAAGATGTCAAAAATCCCCGAAAATCCCATTGGTGCAAAAAAAAATATTCAAGGTTAAATGTCGAATATGTTGTTTTTTCATATGTAAATATAAGAAAACAACATATTCGACATTTAACCTTGAATATTTTTTTTTGCACCAATGGGATTTTTGGGGAAATTTGACATGTTATATAGAGAGATGTCCTTATGCTCTGTACCAATTTTCAGCTCTATGCGAATTTTGTACAGGGCTTAGGAGCTAATTATAAAATTTCGAAATTTTGAGTGCACATCATATAAATGATCACTAAAACGAAAAAAAGGACAAAGCCAAGGACTCTACCTCATGGGTGGTGTGGAAAAAAGTGTGGACAACAGACAACTTTTGGGTGGGAATCAAAGTTTGAAAACTGTTACTTTCGTTTTTGCATTTTTTAACAAAATCTACAGAGTTAAATATGAAAAAACAACATTTTCGACATTTAACCTTGAATATTTTTTTTTGCACCAATGGGATTTTTGGGGAAATTTGACATGTTATATAGAGAGATGTCCTTATGCTCTGTACCAATTTTCAGCTCTATGCGAATTTGGTACAAGGCTTAGGAGCTAATTATAAAAACTTCGAAATTTTGAGTTTTTACCAAATTAGGTTTTTTTTTTCTGACAGCTTTAAAAAAAAAAAATGTTTTTGTATGGAAAACCACATAATCTACAAGTTTTTCATACAAATTTTTTCAATCGGACTCACCGTTTGAGAGCAATACGCAAAAAACCATTTTTTTCGACATTTGACACATTTTTATATCGCAATATTTTCTAAACGCTTCGTCGGAGAAAAAAAAATGTTAACATGTATTTTTAGGGAATTTCATGGCGTACAAGTCTTCCATACATTTTTTTTTGATAGGCTCCCCCGTTTCAAAGATATGTATGAAAACCAACATTTTCGACATTTGACCTTGAATAACTTTCAACGCACACATGGGATTTTTGGGGACTTTTGACATTTTGCTTTAATAGATGTTCTAATGCTCTGTACCAATTTTCAGCTCTATGCGAATTATTTCTGGGTTTTGCCTTTTTTATGTTTAATTTGTCTGGACTAAAAATAGGCTGCTGGAAATCCAGATGCTACGGGCCCTGGAACAAAACAAGCCTGATACCATCAGACGTCCTTTCTACAACCACCGATTACTGCATCCCTACCCTAAACACCTCAAAGAAGTTTAGAGTCTTGTTCCCGTCAAGAATCGACTGGGAGGAAGGCGATGTGACGAAAGACTTCGACACAACTATCTTCACGGATGGTTCGAGGACGAAATGCGGTGTTAGTGCAGTTGTCTTCTGTGAATCTCTTAAGATTTCAAAATCCTATAGGCTTCCCGATTTTGCCAGTGTATTCCAGGCAGAATTGTTAGCGATAAGGGAAACTTGTATAGCCCTTAATAATATCCCACAGAACCAAAATGTAGCTATATTAAAAAATAGTCAGACAGCTATTGAAGCCTTTGATTCAGCTTTATCATCCTCTAACCTGGTCCAGCAATGCAGAGAGGCCCTCAAGGAACTTGACATGAGCGTCACTCTAATCTGGATACCGGGCCATAGGGGCTATGGAGAAATGAAAAGGCAGATGAGCTAGCTAGGCACGGATCAGCCCTTCACAACTCATTGGCAGTGAGAGTATATGCTCCTCTTGGAGTTGTGAAGGGCAATATCCTGACCAAATACACATCAGAAGCAAACCATAGGTGTAATAGTTTAACGAGTTGCGTTATATGAAGGAAAATCTGGCCCGCCTACAACAAAGCAAAATAAATCAATTTAATTTCCAAACCAAAGCATGACTGCACAGGGCATTGGCCTATAGGGGAACATGCGGCTAAATTGGGTATACCACATAACTCTCTGCCGTAGCTGTGAGCATCAGGATAAAAAAGAAACAGTCTTACACTTTCTCTGCCATTGTCCGGCCTGGGCTAGGAAAAGAGCACTCCACTTAGGTAGAGAGTTCTTCAATGGTATTGAGGAACTCTCAGAATTCAAGATCAAAGAATGATCTCTTACCTCAATAATACAAAATGGCTCTATATATAAGATTGTACGTGCGAAACCCTAACCCATTTTCAAATCTGTTTAGAATCTCACGAGGTATGGTATCAAAACGGCACACTCAGCGCTAATTGTGTCCTACGCGAAAGTAGGACAGCCATTTTTACCTACCTACCTATGGTCGTTCAAGAAAAAAAAATTATTGCTGTTTTTCTGAGGCTAAAGGCTACTTCCTTAATTCAGCTTTCTCGATTCGATTCGGTGAGTGACTGAGATGATTCACTGTTTTCCACAGAAACTATTCATTTTGGTGACACAAGTGACTTGCTTTAAATGTCAAAATGTAACCTAGTTTTCTGGGCCCATTAGTTTGACATTTCAACTTTCAAAAACAGCTATCGAATTACTCTCCTGAAATGTCAAATAATTGGTCTAGATGGAGAACACCTAGAAATTTGACATTTCAAGCGAGTCACACGCAAATTCATTTCACTTAACTGAATGCTTTTTACTGTGAATCCATTCAAAATGTCAACAGACGAAAGTTCAAAGGGTTCAAAAATATATGTAGCTCTGTCATAAAAAGATGACAGTTAAGTTATTATAGTCTGCGAAGCAATGACCCGTTGGGATCGCAATGAATTGCTAAATAGAAGGCCATTGACTGCAAAGTCCACCCCTGACTTTGCCCTGTGTCTGTCTCGCGCTGCTTTTCAATGCGCACCCACACTTTTACTCGCTGTTTATATCCAACACATAGACAATTTATGCTGCTTTAAAACCCATAGACGATACAGAACGAGTACCTTTATGTTTTCAGCAGACTTTTGTGTGTGTGTTTAGTCGATGAAAATAAATTGACACATTTTCTGTTTGTAGATGGATAAAGGTAAAGTAGTTGTTCTCTATTTCAGCTTCTCATTCGTGTCGTATCTCTTTGTACCAAATGTTTGTTGTTGGATTTTTGTCGATTTTGTTTGAAATACGAGAGTTGAAAATGAGATAAGTCCCCAACTTGAGTTGAGGTTGATTTGTTTTTGTTGTCTGACCAATGGAACAGAGAAAACAGAGCACAGCGCAGCGCACAGGCAAAGCACATCACAAAATAGTTGAGCAAATTCAGTTCGTGTTATTCTGTCGTCGTGTACGAATCGAAAAAGCACAGACAATTCCGTTGGTGTTCGAAAGCAATGCTCGGGAAAATACATAAAGTGAAACATATGATTGTGAAGTTTTCTTATGAAAAAGGAAAAACTACAAAGAAATTCAATCGCAAAATGTCTTTGTGCGCTTTAGTTTCTCCCAAAGCAAATTTTCATTTCGAATACAAATTCAGTGAACATTTGTGAACTTTTCTAAAAGAAGTCGATGTTTTTATGAGTAAATTTTGTTATTAAATGTTTTTGATTTGAGAAGAAGAAAAAAGGTTTCTTTCTTGTTTTTTATGAACGATCCACAAGGGAGATCGAATGGAAAATTAAAGTGGAAGAAGGAGAAGAAAACGCATAAAGTTCCGTGTGTGAAGTGAGAGAGGGCATTTTCCTTTTTTTCTTCTTGTTATAAATTGTGTCATACTTGGAGTGGAAGAAAATTGTATCTACCTACCTACCTCCTGGTGGGGACAGAAAGAAAAAAACATCGACGTCGTCGTTTTTCGTTTTATCGTTATGGATTTGCGATTGTGAGTTTTTGTTGTTGTTGTTTGGTTTGCTGTTTGAAATCTTGATAGATTCAACAAATTAAACTTTTTCCATTTCATCACATCAAGAACACAATCGTCGGTCGTTTCGTTTGTCAAATAAAATTATAATCAAGACTTAAATGAGAGTGCAAGTGTCAATTTTGACTGATCTCAGTGACTGACAGTGGAATTACTGTTTAATTGGTATGCAAAAATCTGTATCTAACTTAATTATTGTAATTAACCATCCCTGATTAACTTTGTATCATGTGAAAGAGAATGACAGTGACAGTTTGCTTTGTCTGTCAGCTGATGGCATTGTCAGCAGGTTAATACCGTTACTTTGTGTTTAACCTCTTTGAGGGAAGATTATTTTTGGCGAGGTGAATGAAATACCTAATCAACAAAGAGATTAACGAAATGCAAAATCTTAAATCTTTTAAATTTCTTTAATTTTTATGAAGGAAAGGGAATTACGTCATTTTATGGTTTTGGTTTTTGTTTATTTTTGTACTTTATCAAGGTTCGACGACGTGAAAGAGAGAAGGGCAGATAATTAGTAGCGGAAAATTGTTGGCTCGCTGACTTTGACCTTGACATAAAAGTACCTACCTAGTCGGTAATTGATGAGTATACACACTCTACCTACTTCGAAATTGTGAAAGTATGCACATACCTTATAATGAGCTGAGGATTGAGGTGCGAGTCGACCATTTTGAATAGGGATAAGCAGGTACCTACCAACCAGGTTCTAGAGACGTCATATATCTATGAAAAATGCGTCTGTGAAGAATTGGTTTAAGGCAATGACGATGTTCACATTGGATTCTTTCCTCCGACTTATCTTGACGTCTATATGTTTTTTCTCTTTCGCACTTGCTAGTAAGAAAAAGACAACAAAGTGAGGCAGGATTTTCAAACCAAACTAAAAATTTATGGATTTTTTTTGACATTTGGCATATGGCGTCAAATTAATTAGGCCAGTTCCACCTTACAACATCTCACTGAGATCTCAGAGATTTTTTAAGTGAAACACAAATGAGAAATGAGATTTTTTTCTGAGATCTCTGAGATGAAAATATTTTGCATTCGATTTCTCACTCAGCTATTTCGACGTGACTGACATATTTACAATAACAATTTGTAAGGTAACTATTTTATCTCAATGAGAATTGAGAATTATGTTCCACCAAATGATTTTACCTCAGTCAAAATGACATTGAGATCTCATGTGGCTTTTCTTACAACCCAAGAATTGATCCGTGACGTTAAAGTGGTAATTTTTTTTCCCTTAAACGCATTTCTTTCACAAAGAAATTCAATTTTTTTCTCGAAGGATTGATTTCTCTTGAATCTCTTTTTGGAGACGGATTTACACATTGTACACGGATTTTACATGTATAAATAGGGGAGGAGGGGGCGGTTGTGGACAAATTTTATTAAATCTTTAATATTTGTCTACAGTAAAGACTTTAAATCAACACTTTTTACCAGCTGATAAACTAAGGCTTCCCCTAAATTGTCCCTTAACATAAACTTGATAAGACTTCAAGTTTTAAGGTTTTCCATAATTCAATCAACAAGCTTTTTCTGTCCATATGCCCCCCACTAAGGGGTGGATAAGGACACGGACCAAAATTAATGGGGCGGAAGTGGACGGCTACAAAAATAACCGATAAATAATTAAAAACTAACACAAGATATTTAAAAAAGAACTTTTTTAATATTCAAAAATAATAATTTATTATTTTAATTCACAAAAGTATAAAAAACATTTAATAAACATGTGTCCCATATAGTGTCCACATTCACCCCGCAAGCACTTTTTGTAAAGTAATACATTTATTTCTTAGAAAACCCTCTATTTAAAAAAAAAATGATCACCAATGTTATTAAGACACTTCGATAATATAAAAAACACTTATCTGCATTTATTTCTGCTTTGTTTTTAAAAAATATCTGCGAATTTCTGAGGGAGAATAATTTTACTTTTAGGCCGTGTGTGAATTGCGTTAAAATGTGTATTAAAACTTGACGTTTGGTTAAAATTTGACGTTTAGTTGAAAATGGGATCAAATTTAGCCATTTGCTGTGTGAATTGCGTTAAAAGGGATATTTTTAACCAACATTTCTGGGTAGAACTAGGAAGTTTCCCTCATGATTTAAGAAATTTCCCTCAACAAAAAATGTTTTTATCCACCTAGGTAAAATAATTTTGTGTATGAAAAGCCACTAAAGATAAGGAAACAAACTCTGTTATATTCATTTTTCTCGATTTTGCAGTGGTAATTGGATGTTTTGAGTCAACAGTAAAATGTCTTCAAACGAAAATTTCCTTTTTGAATGATTGGTTCCTTCCATCTGGTCACACTGCCAAACATGTTTTCACAGCAAACATTTTCATTTTCAAAAGAAAAAAAAACAATTTCGTGTTTCGATTTGAAAATATGATGAATTCAGTATTTTATTTATTTTATTGAAATATCAATCCGTAAAACGGAGAAAAACAGCACAAAACAACAAAACAAAACAAACTTTTCTATCATTCACGATTAAAAAATATACGTCAAAATTTTAACCCATTTATCCTGCTCCACAGCTGGGTAAATTTTAACCCATTTTATTCACCACACTAGTGTCAAGTTTTAACCAAACGTCAAGTTTTAATACACATTTTAACGCAATTCACACACGGCCTTAGAGTGAAAATCACGAATGAACCTGTTACAATTTTACACAAGACTGACAGATTTGAAAACTTTCAGGTTCATTCACAATTGAAAAAGGCAATGGATGGCATCGTTGCCATATTCAAATTTTCAACGAGTGGACTTGAAATGCCGATGTCCACATCCGCCCCTATCCACATCCACCCCTTCCTCCCCTACTACGTGTTTGACATTTCTGAGTTTTCTGTACAAAACGATTTAACAGCTGACCAGACAACAAAGACATTCAAAAAAGGGATTGATTCGTTTTTGCACATTTCTTACACGCCAAAAAACATTGGCGCAAAATTATAGTCCGCTAATGAACAACTTTAGTGTGATACTAGCTTAAAATGACGTTTGAGTCATGTCTGAAATGTCATTTTAAGCTAGTATCACACTAAAGTTGTTCATTAGCGGACTATAATTTTGCGCCATTGAATTTCAGTAGCAATTCTTCTTGGTTCTAAGAAAAACCACATCAGTGAGATGTTGTTAGGTGGAACTGGCCTATTGTCAATTTATGACAACTATAAGACGTCAAAGTGAGTCTGGAGCGTTCACACTACTTTTGTGTTTGAACACGACAGATTGGCCTTACTTCAAAATAAGTCGGCGGAAATAGTCCAATGTGAACAGCGTCAATGGGTTTCTATACAACGTTTTTGGGTACCTACCTGATTTCTAGGAACTTGTTCTTCTAACCAGAAATTACCTTCAAAATTGAATTTAATTTTTCAATTATGCTTGTTTTTCGAATTTAAGGTTTAACCTTTGAAATTGTCAAACAATTGCCAAGACAGTTAATTCCTCGTGATAATATGCACACAAGTCAACAAGAAGGGCCTTGAAATTTTTATGGTTCTTAAATGTTAAATTCTTCTTGAATTAAGAACTCACTATTTTTGACTTTTGACTTTTGAAGTTTGACGTTTGAGTTAGGATATTCAAATGACAGCTGTGTAGAAACGTCAATTAATATTCACTAATATCATTTTCGTAGTGTCCGTGACTTAGTGGTTAGGTGCGTTGGCTGCTAATCAGAACGTCGTGGGTTCGAGTCCCACTCGTGCCCATAGCTTTTATTTTATCTCTTACGGGCACTGCCTCTTGCGAAGAACTGACAAAACTTCCAAGAGTATCAATCTGTCATGAAAAAGTGCTTCTCAACTTTGCCGTTCGGAATCGGCGTTAAATTGTAGGTCCCCTCAATTCTTCACACGCACCCAGAAAATTGTTGATGAGCGAGTAATCCACTTAGGCCTTGGCTCTTCAAGAGCTGTCGCGCCACTCTATTTATATTTTTTTACTATCGTTTTCCATTGGACGTCCAGAAGCACTCGGAAGAGTCCAGAATTCTTCTGAAACCGTTCAATTGAGCTGACTTTGACAGACGGAATGCTTCTGAGAAGAGCAGAACTCTTCCGTTTTGATAACAGAATCGTCCGAAGAATGACACTTACATCAGGTTTGTTCGATGTGCGCTCTGGGTCGCTCTGATTTCGCACTGGTGCATTTCAACCGTGTTTGATGTGCATTCGGTGCTCGCACCGGGAGCGCACTGAACCGCCCCAAGTTCTTTTCGGGGTGGAGAATTTCGGAGCTGTTCGAATTAGCTGTTTCTATAAATAACAAAGAGAAGAAAAACAGAGCACTACCAATGCGTTCGATGTAAAACGAAACCCAGATAAAATTTTCTGTTTTTTGACAGCCCAGAACGGGGGCAGTGACAAGCACCGGAGCGCCCCAGAGCTGGTTACATCGAACTAACCTATCATAACCAATCATTGGAGGTAGAAGAGGAAACGTCAAAAAAAGACCAATAGAAAACGACATAAGATGCTAAGTTCTACTTAAATAAAGAACTGTCACTTTTGACGTTTGAATTAAGATGTTCAAATGACAGTTTTTTCGAAACGTCAAACTATTGTAACTAAAGTTGGGATGACAGTTGGCATTTACATCAAACAACTTTTAAAGTTTTATTATTTTGTGTGTGTGTGTGTGTGCGGGAAGGAGAGAGGGGAATAATGTCGTTAACACAGTCATTGCGATAATGAACCATGTCGATTTTGGAGATTTTATCTGTTTTGAAGCTGTTGAATCAAGTTCTCTCACTTTGTTTAACCGAAACACGATTTTCTTCCAATCTATTGGTGCGGGCAGTTGAGAAGTGAGAATAAAAAATTCATACACACTTCACATGTCCCAGAGTCATTGTTAATCTTAAACGAATGACATCAAAGTACATAGACAAAGAATCAGTAAAAAAAACTGAGATGATGTGTGATTGAAAGATGTGGGTTGTGATCACGTTACAATAATTTTCTAAAGCATAACGAGGTTTCGTTATGAAACAGGAAAATAAAAAAGGAAAGAAATGACAAACGATGAATTCGAGCGATGAGTCATTAGGTAATTCATAAACATTAATGCAACTTCAAAACAGTCTCACATCCGGCCATTTTCTATTGACAAACTGAGATAAATTGTGAGCAAAATAAAAATTAATTTTGATGACTTTGTGTTTCTTCAACAAGGTTAAGAACACTTGAAATTTTTGTTTATAAAATCAAGGCCAGCAATGAATACCTATAATTTGTCACAGAACAATTATTGATGAAAAAGTTGCTTGTCGTGTAACCTGTTTTTCATTATATGTAGGGAATTTTTAAATCATTATTGTAGACACAACTTATGTAATGTGTATTAGCCTTAAAAACCTTTATTTCAGGGTACTCCTATGTACTTGTTTTCTTAATCTGACGTACACGAAGTACCTACACATGAAAACATGTTCAGAAATGTTAAATGAACATCACTCGATGACATTGATTTATATTCAAATGTATTAAGATTAAGAAATGTCAAACGGATTAAAGGAAAATGAATTTGTTTTCATAAATACACGCACTTTGATATTTCTGTTTCGATATAATCACCTCCTGAATTTTAAAGAATATTTATCAGAAAACAGTCTTGGTGCCAACATTTTGTTCTGACAGTTCCTTGTTTCCTATAATCTGTCACAATTTATCGCAACCTTAATCCGTTGAATCATCTTGACGTTTAAAATCTAAAATGTCTTCTATTACATTTTCGTTCAGTGGTATGGACAGATCTTGACTTTTAAATTGTGTTACTAACTTACATAACCGGCGACAGTCTATGAAGGATCTCAGCCTGAGATACTGCATCCTTTCATCGGGAACGGTCCCTCGCATGCACCCTCCAGTCGCCGAAACCAAGCGCTTTGGCATCCGCAGTCACTTGGTCCTTGTACCGTAGGTTCAGTCTTGTCTTCTCGAACCTGGGGGCTGCGATGAGAAGACTTTCTTGGCTGGAGCGTTGTCGTATAGCTCTCTTGGATCGGCCGGTTATGTCTATGTCGTCCGCCTCCGCATAGCCTAGGAGCTGGGTGGATTTGTTGAAGATAGTGTTTTCCGTGTTCACACCTGCCTTGCGCATTATCAGCTCCAGGACATCTCCTTGTCTATACCCTGCGCATGTTTGAAACAACTCGGATGAGCTGTTACTCACTTGCACCCTGCACTGCGTATTGTTTGGCGTCATGCGGCTTAGCGGATCAGTTTTTTCGGGATCCCAAATTCTGACATCGCCATTATAAGCTCTTTGCGATGGGTGCTATCATAAGCAGCTTTGAAGTCGATGAAAAGATGTTTGGTTTCGACTTGAAATTCGTTGGTCTTTTGCAGGATTTGCCTCAGGTTGAATATTTGGTCTATCGTTGTTTTGCCTGGCCTAAAGCCACACAGGTACGTGCCGATTATCGTGTTGCAGAACGGTTTAAGCCGCTCACACAGTATGTTGGACAGGATTTTGTATGCAACATTAAGCAAGGATATGCCTCGGTATTTTTTGCAAGACATAGGATCGCCTTTTTTTTGTAGATGAGGCATATTGAGCTTATCGACCAGTCATTCTTCTTCCAACACTTTGTTGATGACCTGGTGCATGCGGTTTATCAAAACATCTCCTCCATATTTAAAGATTTCCGAATGTATGTCATCTGACCCGGCGGACTTGTTAGTTTTTAGGTTTTGGATGGCTCCTTCTACCTCTTCTGTGCTGGGGGCCAGGACTGGGTCTTCATTGATTGGTCTTGCTTATCTTTCGTCATTGGCTCGCTCGCATTATGCGCAATCAGTAGCTGTTGGAAGTGCTGCTTGATAATATCTACAATTCCCTGTGCTTCGGTAACTAGGTTTAATTCACTGTTTTGAAGAGCCTGTGTCCCGGTTCTGATACCAGAAGCTAATTGCTTCAACATTTTAAAGAAAGTGTTGTTCTTGGCCCGAGACTCTTCTAGATATTTGAGCTCATAAACTGCGGATGGTCTTTTCTTCCTTCGCAGGGTCTTTTTCTCATTTCTCCTTTTTGCTCTTGTTTTCCGTTGCAGCATCTGCAAACGTGCATTTTCCGTCTCTCTTTTCAATATCGTCCATTCATCATCATACCACGGGTTCTATTTGGCGGGTGGTTGTTAAGCTATGGTGGTCTCGGGTACGTTTTTAATTATTTCGCGATATTGGTTCCACAAGGTGCTGACGTCTTTGGTACTTAGGAGGATGGATGAGAGTCCCTCACTCAGGCGCTCACTGTAGTCTCTGGCATTCTCCGGAGTGCTAAGACAACCGATGTTGAACTTCTTTCTTTGGACCGCAGGTGTTTTTTTGTCATTTTATAATCGAGCTCTAAACTTAGCAACTACCGAAAGTGGTTAGAGTCGATATTTGCTCCTCGGAAAGTGCGCGCGATCAAGATGTTGGTTGGTAGCACATGGTCGATTTGATTGCGGGTTCGACCATCCGGAGATCACCAGGTTGCTGTGTAGATCTTTCGTCTTGGAAACCTAGTGCTACTTATCACCGTATAACGAGCTGCAGCAAAGTCGATTAGTCGGAAGTCGTTATCTGTTGAAACTTCGTGGAGGCTGTGCTTTCCAACTAATCCGCCAAAGATGTCTTCTTTCCCGATTTTAGCATTGAAGTCTCCGAGTACAATTTTGACGTCTTTCTCTGGACGGGCTCCGTAGTAGACTCCTCAGCATCATAGGTAGGGGCGTGTGTACATATTAGACTGATGTTTTGTAGTGGGGCCTTGATGCGGAGTACAGCCAGGCGATCACTGATTGGCTTGAAATCCATGACGATCGATCTTAGCCGATTTCCCACGACGAATCCGCATTCTTTGATGAAAGCCGTAAGAAATGTCATATTAAATTGTGTACTCGAATGCAAGAAAACGTTACCTTTGACATAGACGAATTACTGTTTACGTAACGTAACACAAACTCGTTCTGTTCGTTTCTTAAGTTTTTTTCACATTTTCACTTACAGTTGATGAAAATTAATGCACTTTTGATTGAAAATTAAAAACAAATGAAAAAAGATCTTGATTTCCATACCCCACCCTGAATATGTAGACTTTTGTGTCCCCAAAAGTCTACACCTTCAACATACCGCAACATATTATGCGCATTACATCTTATTTATGTCCGCTGGTATAGAACTATTCCGCTGTTTACCAGTTTCTGCTCCCCTGTAAAACAAAAAGCAAATACGCCAGCATTATTCAAACAACAAAATAAATTTATGTAATAATAATCTATTAAGTGTAATACTCTATTAGTAGAAAGCAAAGTCCGTCTTTGTTGGGTTCTGTTTTTATTTTTTTACATTATTCATTACAGGGTTGGTTTTCAGGGTGTGGTGCTCTCTGGGGGCGTCCACCGTTTTCATAAAGAAATTCATGAAAATATAACAGCGATAGATTCCGAAACTCGGTGTATCACTCGGGCGCCATTCAGTCTCCAACCAGCCCGCAAGACCTCTCGATCGTCTTCATCGCTTTGCCTTTGTTCTCGTTCTTCAATTAGAAATTCACCAAGTAGGTGCGGTATCTATTTAGTTATCGCCTACATTGCATCCCTCTGCCAACCCCTGCACTTAAGTCTTTTGACTGCAAATTAATCAAATGCCACCGACTATTAAAAACTTGAAAAACTGCCACATCGCAACGATTTGATTTGTCGATTAGTTTATCGTTTGCAGCTGATTTACGAAAGCAACAAGCAAAATTTCAATACTCGTGTTGAAATTAATTTCTTCGACATTTTTCTTTTTTTGCTAAAATGCATTTTGAACAAGTGGGGACAGAGCAACAACTCCCCAGCAGTCCCGACCGGCCCCTTTTCGTTGAAGCTGGTAGTGGCTCGTGGCTGTTGCTGATGACCTTGTATCTCTCAGCTGTGAATGCAACTTATACAACTCTACTCAACTATTTGCTAGGAGATTTTTTTTTTTTTGCTGTCTCTTTATGCACTTTTGTAGAATTCTCTCTTTCCATTTGGACATTTTCGTGTGGAAGTGGTGGATTGAGAGTGACGATGCACGTAACAGTAGATATTTTTTTTCTGTTATTAGCATTATCGGTTATGTGGTTATTATAGATAAATTGAAATAAAGACTATGAGATAGAGATATCCACTTAAAATTGTAAAAAAATAAAAAATTGTACGCGTTCATTTTTTGCTTTCTGTTAAGGGTTTTGTTGTAAATTGGAGTTGAGTTACTTATTTTTTTGTTGTTTTGAGTGGTTGCTTGCGGTTGGATTGGTTTCAGTTGGGGAAGTGTGGTTTTTAGTGAGAGCGAGCTGCTGCCACGCCATCCATCGCCACAAAACTGCTACACAACGACTACCTACATTGTAATGACATTTTAAGGTCAAGAGATTAATTTTTCGTGTTACGTTTTATGCACGTGTACTATGTTTCGTGGTTTTAAGGGGAGGGGATAGTCGATTTATTTAAAATTCTTTTTTGAGCTTTGTACTGACAGTTGAGATAAGCTCACTTTTCGAGTTTTATAAACTATGAAACTTATCGAAAAGTGACACTTGAACACATTTCCAGATGTCACAGATGTCATAAAATAGTCAGAGGAAACGTCAAACTCCTCCTTCATTTCTATTTATTGTTTTTGCGCTGAGGTCTGCTGTTAATCGACCTTCCTATGAAGTATACAGTTTACCTGTGCCAAAACTGAGGTTAGGTTTCAGGTACTCTCTCTTCTTCTTAAGGTGGCGCTACAGTCCGTTGTGGACTTGGGCCTCAATCAACAGTCTCCGCCAGCCAGAGCGGTCCTTAGCTATAGCTGTCTCCAGTTTTGCACTCCAAGTTGATTGAGGTCCTCTTCCAGTTGTGTGCGCCACCTGAGTCGCGGTCTTCTTCTCCTTCTACGTCCATCGGGAATAGCGTCGAAGGCTTTACGGGACGGGCCGGAGCATTGGTGTGCATCTGCTCTAAATGACCGCGAGCCATCTGAGTCACTGGACTTTAACCCTTCTGGCTAGGTCCATGTCGTTGTACAACCCGTAAAGTTCGCTGTTGTTTCTTCTTCTCCATTCTCTGCACATGGGGCCAAAGATTACCCGAAAAACTTTCCTCTCGAAACAGCCTAATGCACATTCATCCGATACTGTCAAGGTCCATGCTTCTGCACCATACAGCAGGACTGGGATGATGGGGGTGTTATAAAGTTTCACCTTTTTCCACTCAATTGCTTTTTTAGCCCAAAGAAACAGCGATTATTCTTATTCTTCGTCTGATCTCGGCGCTGGTGTTATTGCCCGTATAAATAGCGGAGCCTAGGTAGACCAACTCCTCTACAACCTCGAAGTTAAATGCGTATATTGTCACGTTCTGTCCGAGCTGTCGGTATAGGGTGTCTTTCCACGAAAACAGCATATATACTTCGTTTTTCCCTCATTTACCGGTAAACCCATTTTTGCCGCTTCTGTCTCAATTCTCACGAAGGCGCCATTGACATCACGCTGTGTCTTTCCCATTATATCAATATCATCGGCGTACGCGAGAAGTTGAACAGACTTTTGGAAAACAGTACCTACCTCTGGTGCTGCCGGTGGAGTTATGCACTATCTTCTCAAGAACGGTGTTAAAGAAATCGCACGACAGTGCATCGCCTTGTCTGAATCCTTTTTTGATATCGAAAGATTCCGTAAGCTCGTTGCCAACCTTGATGGAGCAGCGTGAGTTCTCCATCGTCATTTTGCACAAGCGAACGAGCTTGCCAGGGATACCAAGACTAGACATAGCTTTGTACAGTTCGTCTCTGTAGATGCTGTCATATGCGGCCTTAAAATCGATGAAAAGGTGGTGGGTATCGATTTGGAGTTCATTGGTTTTTTCAAGGATCTGCCGCAACGTGAAAATTTGGTCGTTGGTTGACTTTCCTGGTCTGAAGCCAGGACCAATCAGATTGTTGACAAAAAGCTTCAGACCTTCATTTATTACGGCAGAGAGGATCGTGTAGGCGTTGTTAAGTAGTCTGAAGTTGGCGCAGTTTAGAGGATCTCAATTTTTCAGGGTTCAGGTAACTTTCTTACTTTTCCTTGCTTGCATCTTCATTCTTCCAACAAACATTCGGATTACCGCGCTCTCTTCCTTAAACATGTTAATCACCACAAATTGGCGAGCTTGAAATTGTGAAACTATTTTTACTTCCAAAAGCTGCTTACGATTTACGATTTTCTGCTACCTAAGAAACCTGCCAAATGTCAAACATGCATTCAGAAACGTCATTTCAGCATTAATTTCCATATTTCTTAATTCTTCACACGCTATATCCTCTACTTCATGCACAAACACATTCACAAACATTGTTTCTGTAAACAAATCCTAAAAAAAAATTTTAAAAATAAATTTCAAATGCTTCTATAACCCAATTCGGCCTCGTGCGTTGTCGTCCATCTTTATGTCGACAACCAAATATGATGTTCCTGATACATGCATATGCATACACAGACACGTTCTACATTCTATGAAATGAATATGAAACAACGCAAACTGATTTTGGTATTGTCTCAAGACCTTTTATGACTATCCCAGTTCTAAAGTGGCTCGCTTGAAAATCATCGATATCGAATAAAATTTTCATAATTACAGTCGATACCCACAATCGCAGTAATCGATAGTATACGTAAGAACTTGCTCGTTTTATGGTCTTTTCACACTGAGTTCTCTTTAAATGAATGTTGATTATTGTGTATTGAACGAACACTCCTTATCTTTGAGTGAATTTGCACTTTTTTGTGTTGTTTTTATATTGACACGAAATGGTTGCATTGCATACATTTGAATTGCATAGTGCAAATATTGCACTCTGCGCGCAACACACACAAGCTACACACAAGCTAATGCTCTGTGTGTCTATTTATACTACAAATTTGGGTTCTATTAATATGCACTTCGATTGAACGGATGAGACAATAAAGTGGAAACATTCACCGCCATTATTTCGTATTGCAGCTTTCGAATCCAATGAAATTTAGTTCCAATTTTGGTCGCAAGAGGAAGTGTTTAGAAAATTGAATGCTTTTTGACAGCAATTTAACCTCACTTTCTGTTTTTGTGATAAAACTCGTTCAAAATATTGTTCTTTGAAGGATAAACTGCTTTGACAATGTTTGACGTTTGAAATATTTCCTAGTTGTGGATTTTGGCGTTTTCAATTGACATTGCGGACTCATTTTTGACAGTTCGAAAAGCGTTGAACAGGCCAAAAGTCAAGAGTGACAGTTATGATTCAGAAAAGATAAGAATTCTCATCTGGATTTAGAATCAGAAACAGAAACACTCACTTATTTAAATACAAGTGTCATTTTTGTATCACAGCGACATCTGCATTATAGACTTTCTCTCCATATATTTCCCAAGAAGCGGCACAAGCAGATGCAGTGCAGGAACACGTAAGATTTTATTTAGTAGCCCAATTCCGTATTCGCAATCTAAAACGCCAACAGCCTCAACTTTTGTATTTATTTAAAACGTCAAACATAGTAAAAGCAGCATAGACGTCATTTCCACGTCATATTTTTTCGTATGATGTTAGAATTGACTACTAGAAATGTCAACAAAATTAATCACTTCACCGAGGGCACCGTTAAAAAATCTTCAAGTACCCAATTCAAACCGAACTAAAAAACTGTTTTTTTTTCGGTATTCAAGCTTCTCAAACTGTTATATCGTTATACCTAAGTTAACCATCAAAATTACAGCAGAGATTACGATGTGCCCCCGATAGATCCCCAAATATATTCTATCAAAGGCAATGAGTTGTAGACGTCAGCATCGTTTCGTTCGAAACAATCGATGCACCATGGGAATGTAATATATTTTTTTGACGGATTAAAATAATTGCACCCCAGCATGCGACAATGACAAAAAAAGCTTCATCTAGCTTAGACATATTGTTTGCCTTGTTTATTTATTGCTCATAAAATTTAATTATTTGGCTTCAAAACAAAAAAAGACACAGCTGGTAAAAACAAAAATTTAAGGTCAATGCCACAGTATAGAATTGTACTTATTTTCATTTGTTACCGATGTTTGTTTGCTTTTAAACTGTCATTGTCGGAAGGCAATTTGAAGGTCGATTGTAATTAAGAGAATGAATAGGTGCCAAGCCTACAATTTCGTAGATGAAATGACCTCAAATGTCAAAATAAATTGTAATGAATATAGTTTTCTTGTACAATTTAAACTGAGGCGGATCTAATTGATATTGTGTTCTTGAAGGTTTTCAAATTAATTTCAAGTTTCGAACGAATTTTCCGAGACACTTTGACTTGTAAAGCGCCAATGATTGCTAGACAGAATTTGAAAATTTCCAAGTGTGATCAGTGAAATCACTAATTAGGCTTTGAAGAAAGTAAAAGCCTAAACAACAACAAAACCGAGTTGATGCTTTTCACCACGAAAACCAAAATACCACCCTTCACTCTACCTCGGTTAAACGGTCAATCACTAACCATGTCTTCCAGTGCTAAATATCTGGGCGTAATACTAGACACCAAATTAAACTGGAAGCTTAACATTGAAGAACAGGTTAGAAAGGCGTGTATTGCCTGCAGCAAAACCTTTGGCAAAAAGTGGGGCCTCCAGTCAAAAATGATCAAGTAGACGGACATACACGGGGGTTGTAAGACGGAAACTTGTTTACGGATGCATTGTTTGGTGGCCTGCTCTCAGCAAAGCTTACATAGCAAACAAGCTTACAAAGGAGCAGAGAAATGCTTGTGTAGGGATATCAGGGGCAATTACATAAATCATGTCCAACACATGCACTTAACGTCATCCTGGACCTTCTTCCGATTGACTTCTTCATTAAATATCAGGTGTCCTGCAGTATCCTTCGAGCACTGCACTCACACAAGCCTCATACCATAAGGCATTCTTTCTACAACACCTCAAAGAAGTTAACAGTCATGCCCCCGTCTAGAACCGACTGGGAGGAGGGCAATGTGACGAAAACTTTGACACGACATTTTTCCCGGATAGTTCGAAGATGGAATGAGGTGTTGGTGCAGGTGTCTTCTGTGAATCTCTTAAGATTTCTCCTTTAGACTTCCCGACTTTGCCAGTGTTTTCCAGGCAGAATTTTTAGCGATAAAGGAAGCTTGTATAAAGTATAACCCTTAAAAATATCCAACAAAACCAAAATGTAGTTATACTTATTGATAGTCAGGCAGCTATTAAAGCCATTGATTCAGCTTTATCATCCTCTAAATTGCAGAGAGGCCCTCAAGGAACTTCACCTGAGCGCTATTCTAATCTGGATACCGGGCCATAGGGGCTATGAGGGAAAAGAGAACGCCGTTGCGTCATATCTATTAAAATCTGGCCCGCCTGTAACAAACCAAAATAAATCAATTTAATTTCCAAACCAATGCATGACATGGCTAGGATTGTTGCTAGTTGCACAGGGCACTGACCTATAGGGGAGCATGCGGAAAAATTGGGTATACCACATAACACTTCCTGCCGTAGCTGTGAGGATCAGAATGAAAAAGAAACAGTCCTACACTTTCTCTGCCATTGCCCGGCCTTGGCTAGGAAAAGAGCACTCCACTTAGGTAGAGAATTCGGTAATGGTATTGAGGATTGAGAAACTCTCATAATTCAAGATCAAAGACATGATCTCATACCTCAATACTACAAAGTGGCTCTAGCGCCACTCTCGTACATCATACCTTTGTCACTTTCTGACAGATGTGATAGTAGTTTACCTGTCATTCAATCAGTTCTTAAAACTGTTCCTTATAACGTCATTTATGAAAACGTAATGACATATTTAATGGCTGACACGCTTTAGCTTCGTCTTCGTCTACGTTACGATGCACAAGTTTGGACATTGCTTTGAATGGATTTCTCACTCCTTGCCATCATCGCTCCGAAAATAAATGAATTTCGTCTGTAGACTTTTTTTTATAACAGCTGTTGAGCTGTCAAAATAAGCAAATGTTCAACATATTTGTACTAGAGCTTCCGTTTGAAGTCACATCACGTAACATTACGTACGAAACGTGAGCACACAGAATTCCTATGGCTGAACTCATAAACGTCAAGTGAAGCTAAAGCTAAAGCGTGTTTGTGTTTCAGCCAACTCAACACTTAAAATATTCATTAGTTTCAACTCAAACAGCATCTGGTAGCAAGATTGCTAATTACTTTTATCAAATAAGACAAATGCTCTTCGATACCGGTACCTTATCTTGTCAACAAAATGACAGACAAAAGCTTTGATTGACAGATAAAATTACTTCGCCATTAATGCAATATTCCATACAGCATATACCTACCTACTCAAAAGTTTAATTTCCATGATTATTAAGCAATCAAAAGGAAGCATAATTCATCCATAATCGCGTGGCAATTATTTTTCAACCTAATCATTGTTCAAACACAATCGTGTGATAAAATGCCACATTTTCACTTCAAAACTGAACGCTGAACAGAGCACACATACATTTTCTGTGGTGTGTGCGGTTGTGAATGTTACTTGCGCATGAATAAAATTACCCACGTTACTTTCAATTTATTTGGTAAAGGTTTTTTTTTTTTGTGCCCATTTTTGTTTGTTACCAATTTCGAAACTTCCATAATCTAGTTGTAAATAAGGTCACTGCCGCCAACTGTTTCAACCAATTGAAGCTTTTTAACCCTAGAAAGCTAACGTTCGTCAAAATGGCACACATCGAATACATTTCTCCCTCTCCCTTCTTTACTGTTTGTATTACAGAATCGTACTTTCGCGCCAACTTAGTCGGGGGTGGTATGTCTTGTGGGGTGGACTTTTTTTTCTTGTTAGTCCTTTTGTTTTTTATATATGTGTAGTATACTCGTCATTTTGACGAATGTTTAGCCTTTGTGTAACTTTTAATTCTGTTGATTTTTGCATAGGTGGCGCTGGTAATTTTTGATTTTGTTTAGTTTTTTAGTCAATTTGTATTTGTTTTGGTCTGATTATTATGTGGTATTTATATTTTTGAAATACTTGTTTATTATTTAATTTTAATTATTTAAAATAGAATCAGAGTGCCTAAATGATCTAAGACAAGCAAGTGCTATGAAAAATACGATTTTCTGTTTTAAATCATGAAGTAAATATATTACATTTGTTTAAAATTCCCTTTTATTTTGCTCTTTTTTTTAATAAATAAAATTACTTTGAGTAAAAAGTTATAACTTATTGGAAAAACAAAACTTTTGTTAATGTTCGTCAAAAAGTCGAATGGTTAGCTTTTCATGGCAGTCCAGATAGGTTAGCTTTCTAGGGTTAAAGCCAAATGTAATGGAAAAAAAGAAACCGCAGTTGAAACTCAAACAAGTTTTTTGTTTTTCAATAAAAAAAATCTGAACAACCAGAAATGGTGGAAAATTGTTAACGAATTAGCCTCGGGCACACAAAATTGGTTGATGGAGCCAAACCTCTCTTATTTAATCAACCAAAACATGTTGCAACTCTACCTAGCCTCCACTCTCCTCAGCAAGTCCACATTGCACACTGGTTCGATTTTGCTGCGAGTTTTTGTTGTTGTTGTCGCTGTTGTCTTTTGGTTGTTGCAAGCAACACTAATTACTGTTCCAAATGACCATTTCATACCTTTGCAACCAAATTTGGCAGTCGTGTCATTGCGATAGGTGACCAGTTGACTAAAATTTGGCAAACAAACAAAAAATTCCATGCGATAGCCAAGTCTGCAGCAACAGCGAGTATTCTTCTAATGTTCATTTAGGCCAGGGACTTCGATGTCTCTATTATTCTTGCAAGCTCTGCTAAAGGCGAATGAGTTCAGCCAGCAACAAAAAACAAAAACGTGATAAGTTGTTTGCTTTATTTTGCATGCAACATAAAGTAACAGAAGATGAAGGACAAAATACACACAAAAAAGGGGGCAGCTTACTGAAGCACACTTTACTCTTACTCTTGTTCCACATGTCTACAGCTTTAAATGGAGGCATAATAATATCGATAAAAACAACAAAAACAACTTGAAGCCAAAACTATGAGTTTGGGGAAGACAACCAGAGAGAGAGCCACTACGGCAATAGCCCCATTTGGGGAATTTTTTTTTTTTAGTTCAACACAGTTTTCTTGTTTTGTTTCGTTTGCATGATTTTGTTTTGTTATGCTTTTGTTTTAAGTTCAAAGCAAGTGAGAGAGGTCGATGAAGAAAGATGGGATGACACAACTACAGTGGGAAACAAGAGGCTTGAAAACTGACACAAAAATGATTGTTTTGATATAATTTTGCATTTAGAATGACAGCTGTCAAAAACTACTTACTTACTAAACTGGCTGACAAGCCATGAAGGTTCCCAACCTGAGATACTGCAGCCTTCCATCGAGAACGGTCCGCGTCGCATGCACTCTCTACTTGCCGAAACCAAGCGCTCTGGTATCCGCCACTTGGTCCTTGAAACGTAGGCTCGGTCTTCCTAGTCGTCTTGAACCTGGGGGCTGCGATGAGAAGACTTTCTTGCCTGGAGCGTCGTCTTCGTCCATTCGCTCGATGTGGCCGAGCCAATGTAGGCGTATTTTCTTGGCCTTCTGGACTACATCCACATCTTGGTACAGCTCGTACAGTTCGCGGTTGAACCTTCTTCTCCATTCGCCATCGTCGCATACGGGACGGAAAATCGGTCGAAGAATTTTTCTTTCGAAAGTGCCCAGTATCAATTCGACTTTTTTACTTGCCGTCCAAAACTCGGCGCCGCCGTAGAGTAGGACTGGTAAAATCAAAGTTTTGTATAGCAGACACTTTGTCTTTCGAGTGAGGAGTTTTAAACCAAGAAGCTGTGATAAATTGTGATATTAGTTTTAACTTTGTTGTATTTTTTGTTTCATTGTTTAAAATTGTTCATTTATTTATCTTTTTATTTGTGTTATTTATTAATTTATTTATTCAATATTATTCAACATTTTTTTAAAAAATATGTAATTTTCAACGCAATAGTGCAGCCAACAAACAAGTAAGAAAATAACAATCAAATAGTTCCTCATTGTAACGTTTATTTTAACTTCAGCTAATAAATTTGAAAATCCCCTGAAGAAGCTGGAAAATAGCCAGCGAAACGTCGGGTATCAAAAAGATGAATTAGTAGTTTTATTAATTGCATCCATATGATCGATCATAAAAGCCCAATTAAACAAACATCATTTATTAAACCAAGTTGTTCTGTCAAACCGACCGACGTAGCAGCAGTTCGCTAGGGTAATTCTTCTTCGGATCTCCACTAAGGTGTCGTTTGTGGGATCGTTGTTTGTTCCAAGGTAGGTGAACTCCTTAACTACTTCGAAATTGCTGCTACCAACAGTGACGTTTTGCCCTAGGCGGTGGACAGATGCTGATTTGTTTGTTGATAGCATGTACAACTTTGTTTTGGCCTCATTCACTTCAAGACCAATGAGTTTCACCTGTGCTTCAATCGCTGTAAAGGCCTCAAGCACCAGCTCTCTTGGATCGACCGATGATGTCTATGTCATCCGCATAGCCTAGGAGCGGGTGGATTTGTTGAAGATGGTGTTTTCCGTGCTCACACCTGTCTTGCGCACTCCAGGACTATGTTGAAGAAATCACATGACAGCGCATCTCCTTGTCTAAACCCTGCGCATGTTTGAAACAACTCGGATGAGCTGTTACCCATTTGAACTATGCACTGCGTATTGTTTAGCGTCATGCGACATAGGTGGATCAGTTTGTTGGGGATCCCGAATTCAGACGTCGCCATCATAAGCAGCTTCGAAGTCGATGAAAAGATGGTGAGCTTCGACTTGAAATTCGTTAGTCTTTTCCAGATTTGCCTCAGTGTGAATATTTGGCCTTTCGTTGTTCTGCCTTGCTTAAAGCCACACTGTACGTGCCGATTATTGTGTTGCAGGAAGGTTTAAGACGCTCACACAGTACGTTGGATAGGATTTTGTATGCAATATTAAGCAGGGATATGCCTCGGTAGTTTTTGCTTGACATAGGATCGCTGTTTTTGTTAATGGGGCATATGGAGCTTATCGACCAGTCAGTGGGCATGCATTCTTCCTCCCACATTTTGTTGATGACCTGGTGCATGCGGTTCATCAAAACACCTCCTCCATATTTAAAGAGTTCCTCAGGTATGCCATCCGGCGCACTTGATATTTTTTAAGCTTTTGGATGGCTCTTTCTACATCTTCTGTGTTTTGGCCTGGGACTGGCTCGCTCGACATTATGCGCATTCAACAGCTGTTTGAAGTGCTGCTTGAAAACATCTACAATTCCCGGTACTCCGGTGACTAGGTTTCCTTCACTGTTTCGAAGAGCCTGTGTCCCTGTTCTGAAACCAGAAGCTAATTGTTCGACCTTTTAAAGAAACGTCGGTCGGGTGTTGTTCCTTGCCCGTGACTCTTCTAGATCTTTGAGCTGAGAAACTGCGGATGCTCTTTTAAGAATGACAGCTGTCAAATACGACAAGTCCTGCAAATGTTGAGTGCTTTAGTGTTGTCAGCATTTGATATCGATTCTGGTTCGTTTCTTGCTGACAGATACGTTTTGGCAACAACTGTCACATTCAGTATTTAGAGTTGACTTCACTTTTCACCTACTTTGAAACAGCTTTATTCCCACTGTGCCATAATTTCGACCACCTATTGAAAGTTGTCGGAGTTTTATGTATTTATAAAACTTTTTTCGCTTCTCGTTTCGTTTCGAAGATTTTCTTGTTTCTGATCTGACCATAAAAAGCCAGTTCATGATGAAACATGAAACATGTGGAAAGCTACTTTTTTACGCTGCTTAAAGGTATGAGTTCAAGTATTTCAAAAAGAATTCCAGTAAGTGCCTGAATTGAAGACTATTATTTTGGGGTCATTAATATTGTTTGAGTTGAGAATAAAGTATTAAGGTACAACTTCCGTTGCATTTGGAATTTGCTTGTCATGTCAAAGAAAAATCTGACAGCGAACGTCAGAAATGTATAAACGTCAAAATTGCATAAAACAAGTGTCATTCAAGAGAGACTTCTGACATCCATGGCAATGGCAATACAAAAAGTCTCTGGTTCAAAAACAAAAACATAGAGTTCATAGATCACAAAGGGAATATACCACTTTGTGACGTCATACGCTTTCGTTTCGTTCTTTCTCCTTGAAAATGTTGACACAAAATTAGTTTTAGGAGTTGCAGCATGTTTTCTGTTTCCAACGACTTTTAAATTTATGAAGGATGACATTAGGAATGCCTTGAAGACATAATTTGAAAGTTTTGGTTTTTATTATTCAACAAATTAAAATTCTACCTCTTTATCTTTACCGTTATTCAATAGATTTATGTATATTAAGTATGAAGGAAACTGCTTAACAAAATATCAAACCCATCTGAATATTTTAGACCTGCCTACCTACTTCTACATTTTAGCATATTTTTACGCTCAAGGCTTTTTTAAAACAAAGAACAATGCCATGTTCTCAGCTATCCAAACATACACATATTCCTACAAAAAAATACTTTTACCCCCTACGGCCGCACCTCCTCATCAAGGCTTTCAAGCAAAAATATTAAAACAAATCCATTTAAAACCAAGAAAACAATAGAAATCCGATATACAAATTGTATGTCTCTCAACATTTGTACATCCCTCTGCGCTCTGCCTCTACCTCAATGCTCCATCGTCTTCCCACGAATTCTCTTTATTTTTCATTTTCTTTTGACATTTCTGCTTGCAAACAAAAATCAGCTGTTAAAAGATAACAGCAATAAAAAAAAATAGTTCCCGTTTATTTTTTTGTATGAATTTACTTTCTTTTGTTTCTCTTCGTTTTATGTTTCCTTATATTTCTCACCTCAATTGCGATTCTCAGAGAAAAAACAAGAGAGAGCGAGAGAGAAAGCACGAGACTAACACTTGAAATTGAAAAGCTTTCCCTTTTATAATCTTCTCTATTAACCAACCTATTCCTTACTTTTTCTCTCAAAGGCAAACATAATTCCACCTCGACTTTGTTTTGGTTTCGATCTCTTTCTAACCTTAACATTGTTAGCAGACTAACTAGTCAGCTGGTCTAGCTGCCATTTCCACTTCCCATTTTCACCAGTAATTATTCTTCACATGACAATAGAGACTGTTTTAGTATGTGTGGTTCGAAAAAATCAAAGTATTTGAATTCGAATTTCGAAAATGAAAAACGAGCACGTGTGCACAGTGTTATTATGGTGGTGGCAGATTGGGATTGGGATGGGTATATTAATGTTGCTGTGTTGTTGCCGTCCGATCATATGTTTTTGTTTTGAGGGTGTGTTTGTGTGTTATGTTGTTGTGTGTTTTTGTTTACATTTGATTTGTATGTATGAATAGTGTGGGTATGTGTATGTTGATTTAATTGCTATATTTGATAATAATCTGATTACGTGGATATGCAGGTCATGATTCAAAATGCACATGTTGCTGGCTGCTTGTATGTTGTATCTAGCAACATTTTGTTTCAAGGAAAATGTTTATAGGAGTTAGAGTTTAGATATTAGCAATATCGATGTAAGGAAAATATTTTCCAAAGGGATAAAGTAAAGGAAAGTTTTCAATACAATCAATTTTTAATCTTTGTTCGAAAGTCTCCGTGGCTAAGACGTTCTAAATGAAATTGGACTCGACTTTTGAACCACTTCTATGGCTGCTTAGAACTTACTGATTATTATTTATTTCAAGAACATTTTGTAAGCACACCTGAAATTGTAATCAGCGGGCACTGAAACCATTTCTTTAGTTGCTTATTATGTGCTGAATTCATTTTAGTCAAGTAAATTTTTGTAAGCAAGCCTGAAAGTATATTCATTCGAACTCAAATAACTTTTTCAGTTGCTAACAAAGTGCTAAATTGATTTATTGGGGTAAATTTTTGTAAGCTCATCTATAATTACGCTCTTCCGACATCGTGTTCATACAAATTCAATTGGTTTCAACTTCTTTGGACCTTCCCCTTCTACATTGAACTTGAAGCTTAAATCAAATAAAGGTTTGCTTACAACTCGCTGAATAAATTACGTTTATTTTGATTGTAATGTATTTTTTGTAAGCACATGTTCACGTTCAGTGGCATTCCCTGGACATCTAAATCTCTTCTTAAGTTGCTTACAATATGCTGAATTCATTTTTGTCTGGTAAATTTTTGTAAGCACGCCAGAAATTGTTTTCATTGGCACTGAAATCACTTCTTTAGTTGCTTATAAAGTGCTGAATTGATTTAATGGGATATATTTTTGTAAGCGCATCTAAAATTTAATTTTTCTCGTTACCTTTATCATTATTTAATGTCAGAAACTGATAAAAGCTCCCTTTCCCCACCAAAACTCGTTTTTAATCGAAACTGAACATCAATCAAGCCCTCCTTTTCTATTCCATTTGAACCTGATTGGCAACTGCATAAGGGCTCTTCCTACATCTTGTTTTAAATCAAATAAAGGTTTGCTTACAACTTGCTGAATAAATTCAAAATATTTTGAATATTTTTTTGTAAGCACATGTGCGATGGTATTCTCTCGACATCTGTATTACTAATTAAGTTGCTGACAATTTGCTGAATCAATTTATTTTTGTAGCAGATCCAGAATTTCATTTCGCAGACTATGAGTACCATATATTTGTCTTAAAAATTAAAAAAAATCACTCTTTCCACCAAAACTTAAGTCTTTCGATGTTGTCCATTTCAAAAAGGCTCTTCCGACATTATGTTCATACAAATTCAATTGTTTTCAATTTCTTGAACCTCCCCCTAAGTTTGAACTTGAATTTTAAAGCAAAAAAAGGTTTGCTTACAACACAATGAGTTAATTTAGTTTTGTTTTGATTAATTTTTTGTAAGCACATGTGCAATGGTATTCCCTCGACACCTAAATTACTTATTATGTTGCTGACAATGTGCTGAATCACTTTATTTTTGTAAGCACATCAAGAAATGCATTTCCCAGACCTTAATTACCATATATATCGTCTTAAAAATTAAAAAAAAATGCCCGCTCTTCCCATCAAAACTCGAGTTTGTCAATATTATCCATTTCCACAAGGCCCTTCCAACATCCTCTTCATACAACATTAATTGGTTTCTATTGCCTTGCCACCCCTACTTGAGCTTCCCAATTTAGTTTCCTATGCTTTTTATATTTTCCGCTCTCCAGTTAGACAGATAACCTTACCTCCTTCACATAACCTACAAAAAGACAAAAATAAATAAAGCCCCCTTCACCGCACATTCACGATACACCAAAAATAACCCCACAGCAATGGCACCCTATTCCAATTCCGATAGGTATAATAGTTGCCATGCAAAAAATTCAACATTTTTTTTTTCTTTGCACCTAGTTCTAGTTTTTCCACTGCACATAACAACAGTGAAGCTATAAAGCCAACAACATTGTCGACCTAACCTCCTGCTCTTCACTTCCGTTTCGTTTCAATGTGAGTGTGTGCACTAGCAGCTATGACCTAGTTTCCGTTCCGCCACCGATAACAGTGTGGTAAAGAGGAGAGCTTTTATGCTTTAAAAAAAATTGTCAGATCTTCCTGCATGCTGCTGCACATCGTAGGTTGATGGCTTTTGTGTGCAGCTCGTGTGCGCTTTGACACCCCCCGCACTCCTGTTCGCGGACCATGACCTAGATCGAACATAAAAGTTTCCTCCTGTTCAATAAAAATGCAGCTTCAGCAGCAGCATCATTTCCTTGAAAACTGTCATCGAATACACAACGCGCTCTGCCTATAAGAAAAACCCTAAACATGTTGCTAGCTTGTATTCTAACAAACCCAAATGTTACGTGATAGCTTCGATACTAAATCGTTAATTTTCTGCTGTTTCGCCCTCAGATCGTCGTCGTCGTCGTCGTGGTCATCGTGCTCCTCACCATCATCCATCAAAATGATTCCAACAACAGCTTCGAACACACCAACCACTCAGACCACATCGGCGGTTGTGATTGGCATTGCATCGCTGGTCCTCGAGGGTCGTGCTCTGTCCGAGGATGAGTTCGCCATGCCAATGGGCCTGTCTAAGCGACGATCACACCAGGCAGCAACAGCAGCAGGAGCAGCATCAGCAACAGCATCACAGGACACTCCACGATCATCGCACGTGGTCAATATCACCATGAATCCGAATGCTATGTCAATGTCAATGTCTTACCAATTGGCGGCAAGAACACAGCCGGATACGATTCAGCAACGTTGGACACAGAAAATCTGCCAACTGCGACAATCATCGCCAACGGTCAGTCGCGAGATGGCCTTGGAAACGATTGCCGTTGGGGTCGATGATGACCAATCGTCAGCAGCAGCCGATCTAGATCGTCGAATGACTCTAGTCTATCATCACCGTCCGGTGCCTTCGCCAATAGCTGAGAAGCTACACACCTTACAGTCACTTGCCACAACATGCTTGCGGGCATCGCCAGACAATACATCGCCCAACTATGGGTACACAATGTTGGCATCGTCGCCATCGCCATCGTTGCCTCTAGTGCCAGCAGCTGCCGCTACAACATCGCCCAAATATACGTCGTATTTTACATCGCCTCCACGTTCGGCGAATCCGTTTGGTTTGAATTCGCCGTCGTCGGGGTCTTCGTCATCGTCATCGACAGTGTCAGCGGCAAGTAATAGTTGTTGCAGTGCAGATGCAAGTCTAGTAATTGGTGATTTGCCATCGAGCTCAAGTTTGAATAACAACAAGAAACAGTCATCGCAATCTGGAGGAGGCAACAATAGCACGAGCCCCAAACAGGGGCCACATTGTGATCAGTTCCTCAGAAAAATTGGCTTGGCCAAGGGCGAAGCCGCCGAATTGGAGGATCATATCTGTGATATATCATATGGTATTAAAATTGTAAGCTATTCAGCACAAAAAGTGTTTGCATCCTTTTATTGATTTGTTGTGTTTGTTTTGTTTGCAGTGCATACGTTGGCGCACATATTGTCAAGAAATGGAAGCAATAATGGCCCGCGGGGAACCAATTTGTATAGAAGTTTATCTAGGACCAGCCACACAAAAGATATTGCTGGAACAATGGATTATCGCACAGAAGGAAAGGTAATTAAAAAAAATAGTTAACGAGAGCTGAATGTTGTCAGCACTCAACAGATTAGACTGAAAATAAAAATACAACCAAAATCGATTGTGCTGAATGCTGCTGATAAGGTTTAAACTTGCTGCATTGATTTAAAAAAATGTAAGCACTCAGCAAAATCGAATGAAACTATAAAATTAAATTCTTTAATTTTGGCTAAACGCTTGCTGAATTGAGTAGTAGGCATAGGTGCTGAATAGAAGTAACTGTGTGACATTCTAGTGCAGATGTTGTGAGCGCTGTTGCAAACAGTCTTAAATGACATATTTAAAGAAAAAATATTGTTCTAAAACTCATTTTGAAGATGTTTGTTTGCATTCAGCACGCTGAATTTCCTGAAAAAGTTGTAAGCGTTCTCCGGGACGCATTCAGAACAACATAATTCTGATAGATGTGTTCCTGGCACTCGAAGAATTCTTGCTGAATTATATTCAGCACTAAACAAGCACCTTCAAAAAACCCGAATATCGATATATTATAATTTCTAATGTAAGCTACCCCTCAATGTTCGCAACGTCAAACATCATCGATACATGTTCGAAGAGTAAAACGTCATCGATGCTGTTTGACGTTTGCGACAGAGTTCTTTCTTTTTTTTCGAAATAAAAATCAGTCTTATTCTTTCTTTTGTACCGGCAAGAACCATTGTTAAAATAAAACAGACTTTAATAAAACAAAACTAAAGAAAATTAGACTTTAATACATACAAACATTTTAAATACCCTTTTCACTCGTTTTTTAGAACTCCCGGACCAACAATGACTCTTCCCTCCCTGTGCAGTGCCATCCGCAGTCAACTGTACTTTTCGCAAATCTATGCATGGTGCGATCTCATCAAGAAATCAGATCAAACTGTCCTCGACACCGGACGTATTCTGTTTTCATCAAAAACCGCTGCCGGCTCCCCACCAACAAGCGGCCAACGACCACGTTTAAATATATTCTACAGAATCAAAACCTACGACTCAACTGCCAGCTTTAATTCCAAACCGACTGTGCATAATTTCCCGAATGTTGTCATTTCCGAAGGCACATGCCTGTCGGTTTGTGTCAAAAGTCTTCCACGCATCCACAGCGGCATCCCACGTGTTGGGGATTGTTCGACTGCTGGAACTGCTACCGCACCAGTAGCAGGTATTGGTGCCTTGTTTAGTGTTACACCCGTTGGCAGTAATGTCGTCGATGATAATGTTGAAAAAGCCAATTCCGTCACTGTGCGGAGGGCGTCAATGAGTCAGCTTTCGTCGTCATCCATCAAACCAACAGCCAACAGTGAATCGGACAAAAATAGCAATTGCAGTATGTATGACGATGACGATGGCAGTTCGGATGCCACATTGTCCCACCGTGAACGTCAACTGCTCAAGTACAAGAAACGAATGCTTAAGCGCGACAAAAAAACCTTCAAGCCCATTTCGACACCACCTTCAATGGCCGCGTCGTCGTCGTCGGAGAATGGCGCATCGCCACGAAGTCAAAACTCCGCACGTCAAGAATCCACCAAATACCAACACATGCAACTCGATGATAAAATCAATGGTGTCCTGGACGAGTCGTTTGCCGCCGATGTGCCCAGCAATGGACAGCAGCAATCGCTGCCGCCTGAATACGGTTCAATAAACTCAATCCGCCCACCGTTATATCGGCCATCGCCACCGCCAAGTCGCCTGGCCGAAAGCGTTCAAACACACATTGTCGAAATGATCTCAACCGGCACCCAAACGGCGAACTTCACCCAATCGGCTGTTTATCCCAGCTGTGATCTGTGCGGCAATGAAATGTCAATTGTCTGCATGAACTGTGATGAGAATTTCGCCGAAATAACTCCGCTGAATAAGGCCGATTTGTTGTTGCAAGCTATTCAGCGGACTCCGAAGGTGGCGCGAAATCGGAATAACAACAATTCACCGGCGATGGTCCATCAATCGGCGCGAAGTAGCAATGTGAGCGACTGTCAAGTGTGCAAACGTCAAAAGACGCAACATCATTTTCGTGGTGGTGCCAGGGATGTCGATATGGAGGCTCAACACCAAACCAAAAACAATAACAACAACAACTGTAGCAATGGCAAACGAAATGGAGTGTGTGCCAATGGAGCTGGCGATCCGCCATGTGACTGTAGAAAGACATCATCATTTCGCATGGATGAGGACGATGACAGCCACCACGATGGATGGAATACAGTCAAGAACCACAATACTGCCATCAAAGAGAACTCATCGCCCCCACCACAGCCACAACCGCCGGTTCTGTTTGTTTCGAATTATGGAGGTGGTTCTGAGGGAACAACACCTCAATTCAAAACTCCAACCTCACAAGCAAACGGAATGCAATCGAAAACATCGCCTCAATCCAGCTCAAAGCCAAATCTCCTCCAGCTCCTGAATGGCGCCTCGCCCGGTGACACCAGGAAACTGCGAAACCTGCCAAAGGTAAATCTAACACAAATCTTTTGCTCATCGACAACTGCGCCATCCTCATCGTCGCCAATACCAATTAGCAGCTGCTCTCCATCATCGCCCGAAGTGTCAACATTCACATTTGATGTTACAAACGGAGGGGCCGCCACATCACCGATGACATCGGCGACGATAACAACAACAACAATAAACAACCTTCCATCCCCGGAGGCGAGTATCCGGGTGCAGAAATCCTATTCGGCACCAACACTGCCAAATTCGCCTTCACTATCGCCGCGCTTTGCTAAACAAGCTGCCTTTTACAAACGTCGGTCGCGTCATTTGTCCGACCGTTCGGACAGATCGTCGCTCGGCTCTGACGAACAGTTCTCCGATGAGGAACTCGAGGCGGGCGTTTACAGTCCGGCTTCGTCACCAATCAAATTTCGCTCTCGAATTGCAGCTTTCGGTCGCAAACCGTTGCTGGGTAATTTGGAAGAGAGTCTGTTGCAGAGACGTTTTGCACCAAAAATGGAAGTCGCCGGATTCCGAGTGTTGTTGGGTGCATCGGGGGCGTTTTGTCCCACTCAGCTGACTATACCCGCTGCTGCGTATTTTTACGAACTGCGTGGTGCCGCTTTGAGCACACCTTATGTGGTAAATATATTCATTCTGTGTTAAATTATGACTCTAACGTTTCTTTGTCTTTTGCAGTGCGAAATCCGTTTGCCAAGAAAAGGCTACATCATCCCAAGCACCGGAACTGTACAAGCTACTCTCTTGAATCCAATGGGCACGGTTGTGCGTATGTTTGTGATACCTTATGACTTTAAAGACATGCCACCGTGGCATCAGACTTTCATTCGTCAGCGTGTACTAGCTGAGGAGCCATCGTCCTTACAACAGCAGCAGGAGCATGGTGAACGACCTACAGAGGTGTCTGGATGCAGGGGAGCCGCAATGTCGATGATGGCTCGAATGCATGGTGGAAGCAGTTTGGGACACATGATTTCCAGCGACAACATGAAGCGTTTGCGATATTCGATTCACTTGAGGTGAGTTTGTGTGTTTTCTTGTCAATGTCCCGTCCTTTTCTGTCGTCATTGTCGCGAAAGATTGAAGAGTTTAGAAGCAGCCGACACTTTGTCTTCACAAGAAATCTAATTTCTCAACTTTGAAGTTTCCAAAATTCAAATCGACATTTTTTGTGTAAATTTTCAACTAAAACGAAAGAAAAACAACAAAATGGACGACGAACATACGGAAAACCTCAAAAAAGAACTGGAAACTGATTTTCATACAATCACCGTGGCCGAACTGTGTGAACGTCTGGAAACCGACCCCGTTCAAGGCCTGAGTCACAAAAGAGCCCGAGAACTGCTCGAACGCGATGGCCCGAACGCTTTGACTCCTCCACCTCCGACTCCTGAATGGCAGAAGTTCGCCAGACACATGTGCGGTGGATTTGCATTTGTCCTCTGGATCGGAGCAGGTCTCTGTGTCGGGGCCTACCTCATCGAAGCCTCTGAATCTGAAAACCCCCAAAAAGACCATCTATTACTGGGTGCTGCTTTGAGTGTTGTCGTCTCAATCACTGGCACATTTTCCTACTTCCAAGAAGCCAAAAGCTCAAAAATCATGGATTCGTTCAAGAAACTTATCCCACAATCGGCGCTTGTTATTCGTGGAGGTGAAAAACACGTTATCCTTGTCGCGGAAGTTGTTTTGGGCGATGTGGTTGATGTGAAATTCGGCGATCGCATACCGGCAGACATTCGAATCATCTATGCAAGCAACTTCAAGGTTGATAACTCGTCGTTGACTGGCGAATCAGAGCCGCAGTCTCGGGGAATTGATTTTACCGATATGAATCCCTTGGAGACAAAGAATTTGGCATTCTTTTCGACAAATGCCGTGGAGGGGACTTGCCGAGGCATTGTGATTGGTCGTGGGAACGAGACTGTTGTCGGGCGAATTGCCGGTTTGGCTGCCCACTTGAAGGTCGGCATGTCTCCGATTGCCAAAGAAATCGAACATTTCACATTTTTGATCACAGTCCTCGCTCTGACTCTGGGAGCTCTTTTCTATACGATAAACATGGCAATTGGTTATCATTTTCTGGAATCTGTGATTGTGGCGATGACCATTATCATTGCGAATGTTCCCGAAGGACTCATGGCTACTGTGACTGTATGCCTGACACTGACTGCAAAGCGATTGGCCGATAAGAACTGTTTGGTCAAGAATCTGGAAGCTGTCGAGACTCTGGGCTCGACTTCGACCATTTGTTCGGACAAAACCGGAACACTCACCCAGAATCGAATGACCGTCTCACATATGTGGTATGACGATGACATCATCAATGCTGACACGACAGAGGATCAATCTGGCGATCCAATTGACAAGAGTTCAGAAACCTTCAACTATCTGTCCAGAGTGGCTATTTTGTGTAGTCAAGCTGAATTCAGACCGTACCAGGAAGATAAACCGATCCTTCATAGAAAAGTCAATGGAGATGCCTCAGAAGCAGCGTTACTCAAATGCATGGAACTCGAGGTGGGCAATGTTATGGAGTATAGACAGAGAAATCCCAAGATAGTTGAGATTCCATTCAACTCAACCAATAAATTCCAAGTGTCAATTCATAAAACCGAAAGTTCTGATCGTTTTCTCTTGGTGATGAAGGGTGCTCCGGAGCAGATTATTAATCGTTGTTCGACGATGTATATCTACGGCGAGGAACTACCACTTGACAATGACTTTATCGAGGACTTTGACCTGGCCTATTACGAGCTAGGGAACTTGGGTGAACGAGTGCTGGGATTCTGTGATTTTCTGCTGCCAGCGAAGGAGTATCCTCCAGACTATTTATTCAACACAGAGTTAATCAACTTCCCCATTGAGGGACTTCGATTCATAGGTTTGATTTCGATGATTGATCCGCCAAGAGCGTCGGTGCCCTATGCGGTGGAACAGTGTCGCAATGCTGGAATCAAGGTGATTATGGTTACTGGGGATCATCCAATCACAGCCAAGGCTATCGCCAGAGAAGTTGGAATCATCTCGTCCGATAGTGAGACCGTAGAAGAAATTGCCAGTCGACTTCATATTCCCGTCGATAAAGTGAATCCAGCGGATGCAAAAGCAGCCGTGGTGCATGGCGGCGACTTGAAGACACTCTCACAACAAGAAATCGATAACATTTTGAGGACTCATCCGGAGATTGTATTCGCTCGGACTTCACCGCAACAAAAGCTCATTATTGTTGAGGGTCTTCAGCGGCTGGGTGCGGTAGTCGCTGTGACAGGGGATGGTGTCAATGATTCGCCAGCTTTGAAACGAGCCGACATTGGAATAGCCATGGGCGTCACCGGATCCGATGTGTCCAAAGATGCAGCTGATATGATACTCCTCGATGACAATTTCGCTTCGATTGTCACTGGTGTCGAGGAAGGACGATTGATATTCGATAATTTGAAGAAATCCATTGCTTACACCTTAACGTCGACTATCCCTGAGATGGCTCCGTTTTTGGTATACGTTATGGCTGGAATTCCTTTGCCCTTTACAACTGTTGCAATTTTGATCCTTGACTTGGGCACCGACTTATTGCCAGCAATAGCACTCGCCTATGAAACAGCCGAAACTGATATTATGCACCGGAGACCCCGAGTCGCCAAAACCGATAAACTGGTGAACTCAAGATTGATCTTGTTGGCTTACTTTCAAGTTGGTTCGATCCAAGCAGTGGCTGGCTTCTTGGCCTACTTCATAGTCATGGCTGAAAACGGATTCCATCCCGGCACGCTGTTTGGCGTACGTGCCAAGTGGAATTCTAGAGCCATCAATGATCTACCAGATACGTATGGTCAGGAATGGTCCTACTATGACCGGAAAATTCTCGAAAGTAACTGCACTACGGCGTACTTTGTGAGCGTAGTATTGGTGCAATGGACGGATTTGCTGATTTGTAAAACTCGTCGTCTATCGTTTTTCCAGCAGGGAATGAGGAATAGAGTTCTGAATTGGTCGCTCGTCCTGCAATTGATATTTACCTATGGGTTGTGCTATGGACCTGGCATGGACACAGCTGTGAAAATGTTTCCGCTAAAAGCTCAATGGTGGTTGCCGGGACTGCCGTTTTGTGTTCTGCTTTTTGTTTATGACGAATGCAGGAAGTATTTGTTGAGGAAGCATCCAGGCGGGTGGGTTGAGAAGGAAACGTATTATTGATGTTTTTATTTATTGGCTAGAAGTGTTTTCCAATAAAATTCTAAAGAAACGAAGGGCTTTTTATTTGACTCACTCACTGATCTCGCTTGGGTTACTTGAGTTTCCACCACTATTGGTAGGAGCCTGTGTATCAGCTCTAGAACCAGAAGTCAATTTCTGATCTCATGTGCAGATCTGTTCGTTGTTTTTGGTGAACAAGTAGAAGTAGATTCATCAGGAGGTTTGATTTCCAAAGCCTTGAA
Organism: Sphaerophoria taeniata; assembly: GCA_943590905.1. Classification (NCBI taxonomy): domain Eukaryota; kingdom Metazoa; phylum Arthropoda; class Insecta; order Diptera; family Syrphidae; genus Sphaerophoria; species Sphaerophoria taeniata. The sequence goes on along the minus strand of OX016540.1, from coordinate 10,060,858 downwards.
TTCCAAGAAGCACAAAGTCTTATAACATGGCTTGATATTGGAACGCCGAATTGTCAAATACGACAAGTTAAGCTGCTGAGAACTGTACGGGTTGTACAGCGACACTGACCTAGCTAAAAGAGTAAAGGTCCAACGACTCAGATGGCTTGGTCACCTGGAAAGGATGGACACCAATGCTCCAAGATCCAAATCGACGCCAGTGATGGGTTGTAGGACATCCAGTCGTTTGTCATAGTGCGGCTGCTCTACCCATCTCTTATCCCAGGCATTCAACGCTCTGATGATGTAGACAGTTTCTTTAACTGCTGCCTTTCTCTTGCCAATATCGCTCAGGAGCTGGCAGAGCATCTTCCTAGCTGAGACCTCCTGGACCTGCTCAAACAGAGGAGCTATCTTCCGCAGATACGATTCGGGTTCGTCCAATTTCTTGATAAGATTCAATAGAGGTGTGATGACTTGACAGACGACCTCCTCCCATGTGCTGCTCTGCGATTTTGTTATCAACATGGGCAGCAGGAGCTGTGGCAAACTGTCACAAGTTTTAGCGTCGCTCGTCGACATGCTGCGTCAACAGGGTCAGAATATTCAAATCCCTCTTGTCCAGACTGTTGTGGCGTCGAGAGTTCTTGCCTTCCGCCGATAACGAACTGAAATTCATCATCAGCCGTTTGAGAATCTGCAAAATTGACGTCTTGATCTTCGGATTGGACGGTGAGCAGCTTCTCGAATAGTCCCATGATGGCCTCCGCACGGGAGGCTTAGCCTTGTGATTCAGCGCTAAATCAACGACATATTGAAATGGAGTGGATCCGTTTACGTTGGCCGAAAGGTAGCCATACAGCTTTGGATTCTCGCCCCACTGCAGCAGAAGCTTCAGAACCGGCATCGGTGAATGAATACTGTCCTGGGCTAGTTTCTCCACCGTTCCCCAAACGAAGACTCCAGCCAGAGTGGCCATTTGGTCGCTGGTCCAGGCAAAACTCTGGAAATGCTCGAAGAAGCTCACCAAACTGAGAAGAGATGTGTTCTTGACATTCTTGAAGATTGTTGTCATCTTTTGATGGATCTTTTGTGTCTCGTACGATGCTCGAGTGCTGATTTCCTTGCAAATGGCTCCAATGAAAACAATCAGCTTCAACATGTAGATGAGGAATTCGTCATCCATGAGACCTCCGAATTGCTTGCGGATGAGTTTATGAAAGATGATGGTGCTCTGGAGTTTCTTTGGTGACCAAACGGCAGTCGCTTGGAAATGCTCTTTGACTCTGTTGGGAATTTCTTCAAGATCGGCTTCGATTATCTGATCGTATATGCCAAAAGCCATCTTGAGGAACCACAAAATTTCGTCTGTGGAGCATCCACCCAAAAATCTCAATGTAATCCCCTTACGCGCCTGGGTTCTGGGTAGCTTTGGTGGTCATCTTGCCATAGAGTATTCTTAAGAGAATTTTCATCACATCGCATCGTCTCGATGTTCATCTTAAATCATACCAGCCGCTCGATCGCTTTGAAAACTATGCAGTTCGTCTTTGAACGTCTGCTAGAGATTTTGCTCCAAATCAATTCGTTTTGAGGCTTCCTTGATTTCCAGTGGCTCAAGAGAATTCAATACCCAACTTGTCCAATAGAATTGATCTTCCCCCGTAGTGGATAGATGAGCAATATCTTCAGGAGTTTCGTCAAGTTTTTCTTTGTACACTCCCCAAAAGTCATCCGTGGACAGTTCTTTGGAATAGTCTTGGATACGTTGTAGAACCGATTCCCAGAGGAGCTTGAAATTATGATAAAGCATTCCCATAAGGAAGCGCAAGGTGTCTACTTTAAATCGATCCTCTTTGATGGACTTGAAGAATTCTCCACTGGTCTGGAGCTTCTGTAGCAGGAGAATCTCTTCTCGGTAGATGTGGATAGTCGGTTCAATGCTCTCGGTATCGTAGAAAATCTTGTAAGGATTTGGACTGCTTGAACTGGACTTGTAGATGGGCCGCCGGCCGCTTAAATGTAACGTAATGTGACTCCAAACGCAAGTTCTTGTTCAAATATTCTGAACATTTTCTTTGTCTGACAGCTGACCGCTGAAAGGGAGAAATGTCATTCAAACCAAACTGCATCTTAACTAAAGCGCAGTCTCCATTGGCCATTATCGATGACAAACATCTCATCCTCAATCCAATCAACAATCTAGTAATCTTCCTTCGGTAGGCAAATTATGTCAAGTTTCCTCATTTCATCATTGAACGCAGCAGAGAAAATAAGCAACACCACAACAGGCGAAACGCAAATGTCAGTCAAACGAAAATATATCTTTCTTTTTTCCGCACGTACATAATGACAGGATTTTGATCCGCTCGAAAAATCCAGACTGCGATGACAGGATCATGGACTGGATGTTGGATTGTTAGTCTCTATTGGATTACTTGATGACAGGCCGATAGTCCTGTCATCGGAAATGTTGAATGGAGACTCCAAGCTAAGACTTAAGGCAGGGGCCTGATTATGGGATTCGCGGCGGATCGTTTTGCTAGCAAGTTTGACATTTTTTCAATTATTGCTTTCGCGTTCGCCTACTTCGATTTGAATTCGACCAATTAACGAATTCGAAGGCGAATTTGAAATGTCATAATGTTTACTGGCGAGTTGAAATCCGAAAGCTTTTTTTGGCGGATTCACAGGCGAAAGAGTGTTCATTCAAATCAGTGGAATATTGCAAGAAATAGTCAAACCAAAAGTGTGAAATGACAGGAATATATGTTGGAAGAAATATTTTCGCTCCGCCGCGAATTCGTTAATAAGGAAATACGAATCGAGTCCAATTCGAAAACGATCTGTCGCAAATCCCATAATCAAGCCCCAGTATTTTCGCCTTCAATCCAACTTCGAATTACATGATTCAACAAATTCTTACCCCTCTTCCCCTGCCCCCGCCCACTTCTTAAACATATATTCCCAAAATTAACAAAAATTCTTTTCTGAATCATCAATTTGTCTCATTTCAGATTTCAAACATCACGTTCTGGCCGCTTAACACTTCACACAGATATTCGTCTACTGATCTCACGTCGCACCGATTGCGATACGGCAGCAGCCCATGCCAAAGGGGTACTCGAAGCACCCAACGATCTGACCACCGACACAGTGATGCCCAATTATCCGAAATACAGCGCTCGTCAGGAGAATCCAAATAAAATTTAGTAGTTGCTAAATTTCATACAAATGCAATCGCAGCATTATTTATTTATTATTTATAACAGTCTTAAAGTGCATCTGAATCACTTGCGTAGGTTTACTTAGTGCAAATTTTATCTTTTCTCTGGTTTTTTTTTGTGAAAAATTCTATACTCATTTTTTTTTTTTTTTTAATTTTAAACATCAACTAAATTGAATGATTAAATCTTTTATTTTATAATTTTTCTTCATTTTATAATTTTTTTTTTAAAATTTTCATCCATCTGACGATAAATAATCAAAAACATTTTGCTAAATTTTGAATTTTGTGTTTTTGATTATTTTGATTTTTTTTCTATTTTTTTGTATTATAATTTATTTTATTTGTTTTAAAAAAAAATTTAAGTTTTGATATATCAAAGTCTTATATCAATTTTAATGCCCATGAAAATTTCGTGGTAAACAAAAAAATCGATGTATATTTTTTTTTGAAAATAGAATATTAACAGGAATTGTTGAAAAAGAAGAGAAGGAGAAGGCACATCCTTCTATTATGTGGTGAATATTGTAGGCGCGCTCATATCGATCATTTTTCTTTTTGAACTTGTTTGAATGATGTTGTAATGTTTTAGCCAACTTTTCTGTAATCATCAAAAAATAGTTGTTTGAATTTTTATGTTGGCTATAATAAATATATAAACAAAAAACAAAAATAATAATTATCGAGAAGTGTGTTCAAATGAGCAAAGTATGTGTGATAATATTTAGAAAGCTTTTACTGTAATATAATTTTTTTTTTTATTTCTTAAGTAATATTTTAGAATTACAAAAAATATATATTTTTTAAGAAGAGAAATTATTATTATTATTATTGATGATGGGAGACATTACTGATTTCATTTAGTTTAACAAAACGAAAAAAAAACAAAAATATTGTGATTAAATTTCCACATTTTAGAAAAGAAAACAAAAAATTAATTTTAGTTTTATTTAAGAGAAATTAATATTGTTAGTTTTTTTCTTTATTAATTTTGTGGCAGATTGTTTGTTTTTTTCTTTAGTTGTTGGGCAATGCAAATATTTTCTGTAGAGATTCTAACATTCGTTTGTTTTTATTTGTGAGAATTGATTGTGTAGAGTTTTTGTGTTCACTATGGAGAAATATTCATTCAAAAGTTCTTGAAATGTTTATAAGCCCCAATACGTAACGTAAACAGTGTCAAAAATGGATAGGGTTGCTTGGTTTGCTACTTAGTTGCTAGAGTTCAGGTCGGACCCAGTCTTCAGTTTCGCACGGTATAAGTTGATTGAGGTTCTCTACCACCTGTGTGTTTTAAAATCGTTAGGATTTTTCGAGTTTTCATTAAAGAATAAATGGCTAAGATATTTCTGAGGCATATGGATTTTTCCCATCGTGGATCGATCTCTCGATGAAAGATTGATTGTGAAACAGCGCTCTTCAGCTTCGTCTGACGTTTACGAGTTCAGCCATAGGAATTCAATGCTTGCTTTCACAATGAAGTTTCGGCTTCACGTTTCGTACGTAACGTGACTCCATACGGAAGCTCTAGTTCAAATGTGCTGGGGCCTGATTATGGGATTCGCGGCGGATCGTTTTCAATTTGACCTTTCAAATTCGACTCGCTTCGTATTTCCTTACTCCTGTGATTTCACACTTTTGGTTTGACTATTTCTTCCAATATTCCACTGATTTGAATCACACTCTTTCGCCTGTGAATCCGCCAAAAAAAAAAGTTGTCGGATTTCAACGCGCCAGTAAACATTATGACATTTCAAATTCGCCTTCGAATTTGTTAATTAGTCGAATTCAAATCGAAAAAGGCGAAAGCAAAAGCAATAATTGAAAAAAATATCAAACTCGCTAACAAAACGATCCACCGCGAATCCCATAATCAGGCCCCTGAACTTTTACTTTGTCTGACAGCTCTTTTTGGAGGGATGATGATGATGGAGGGAGAACTGTCATTCAAAGCAAACTCGAAGCGGATGCATCGTAACGCTGACGAAGCCGAGGCTGAAGTGTGTTTGTGATTCAGCCTTTATTGTGTTTGGCCCATAAGCCTCAATACGTAACGTAGAAGATAGTAGCCTTGGTATCAAAAGTGGAAAGGGTTGCTAAGATTCTACTACTACTACTTAGGAGACGCTTGAATTCAAGTCGGAATGAGGCCTCTTCAGTTTCGCATTGAAAATCCGGTGCACACACGCGATTGTTTGACGCTGCGATATTGCTTTTGCGGCATCGGTTATCACAAACAAATGGATCGGTACACAGACACTAGCGATATCGCAGCGTCATTTCTGCGACAAAGTGTCACAAGAAATTCTGAGAGCTCGCAGCGATATTGCAACGTCAAAAAATTTGCGTCTTGTAGTACATTGTTCTATATTTTGTTGCGAGTCAAGAGCAGGAGGCCTTAGGATTTTGTGGGAGTAAGGATTTAGGACGAGGAAGGAAGTAAGAAAAGGAATCGTTGGCATAGGAGGGGTTGGAATGTTAAGTTCGGAGGATGCGGCCTGCTAGCGATGCTAGCGGAGGGATCTTGCCCCCGAAACTTAACCTCACCTGCAAGCAAAAACACAGATCAGACCAAAGAAAAAAAAATATAAACAAAAAAATATAACGGTCGGACTAGACCAGCGGATGGGCTATTGTCACGTCAGGGCGCTGCAGATGTTTTCGCAGGCCATACCCGCTCAAGCGTTGGAATCCGTGGCCAAGTTTGGATTCCCCCAATGAGGACTGATTGGTTTCAGATCATCCCTTCATCCTGGAAACCTTCCGCCACAAGCGTCATTTTACCGCAAGTTCCATTCTCATTAAAAATTAAAAATATGGAAGAATTTGTTGTTGGAGTAGGTGATGATTTCCTGTCAACAAAAAATATTTAGCACTCATTTGAAAACAGTTAAAAAATTCTTGAGGATTTTCTCACATATTTTGAACGATGAATAAAATAGCCCTTTTGTTAGCCGATAGTCATTAAAACGATGCATCCACTAACTAACGTCGTTTCTTTTTGTAAAGAACATAATCGTCGTATCTGTTCGGTGAAACTTACGATCGTAGAAAAGTTCCGATCGTAACATTTATTTTGTTCATGGTATCCGTTTCGTAAAGAAAATGTTGTCGTGTAACAACGCATGTATTTCCGCAAATGTTCCGCCACACTTTAGCTGTCGGAACAATCGGAGACGCATATAACAAAATAGTCGCTATGCATCGCTTAGCGTTAATGGAATTTTTGATTTTCACCGCATGAAATTGCGATGCATTACTCTGAGTTTGACATTTCAACGCAAATTTGAATTTTTTTCTGAGGTATCTACGATTTAACAATCGGAACACCTGGGATGATACAAAATTCGTATATTTCTTAAAAATCGGATAGAATTTTGTTACGATCGGATGACGGATACGACGATAGGACTGAATGTTTATGCACTTGGTACGCGAAAATAATTTGATTGATTGAAACCTGCGATAAAATGCCGCATGTGAGCACTAAATTGTTGCGGCGTCAAAAAATCGCGTGTGTGCGCTGGGTCTAAGGTCTTCTACCATCTCTGTGTTTTAAAATAATCGGGTTTTTCGAGCGGCTAGGATGATAACATCATCCGTGTAATTTTTTTTTTTTTTTATAGAGGATCGATTAAGGGATTCTCTCGAAGCACTAAAGTGTCTCGATCCTCTTCAAAAGAAGCAATACTGGTACTAGAATCAGGTATTTTAGTAACCTGATTCTGATACTTAAAAATCTCACGTACCAGTGTTTGGTATTTTCACGCATTCGCGGGACTTTTGACGTTAAGTACGAATGATCACAAACTTCCAATAAAAGCGTTTTGGAGCCTTTTAAGACGATTCTATGTTTTTATGAAATTTAAAAATACTTGGAAGCAATACGAAAGAGGTGAATAGGTGTCAAAACTCGTTAGATGCGTTTTCGAACATCTCAAAGTGCTTCATACTCTAGGATCAAAATTGAATGCAGAATCTTGATAAAGTTGTAGTTTTAATGAAGAAAAACTAGAAATTTATAAATGTTGTTGAGAGAATGCGTGTAGGCTTGTAAAAAAGAATGAATTTTTCTACTTCTTCACGAATAAAAATCAGTTCACTAGCAGCACAATTAAACAGGAAACCAATGTGAGCAAAATTCAGAGGAAATCGGAGAAAATACCGCTCCGACGCACGGTTACCTTGATTGGGTATATCAACCGTGAACTTCAAAATTATTCAAAATTGATGTTTGTATAATACATAATGTGAATGTATGTTGCACCGAATGCACGAAATTCGTTTCAATATTACTTGCAATATGAGGTCAAATTGACGTTCCATCGAATTAGGTCTATTTCTGATTTTGTAAGTCTTCAAGGAGACTTCCTAATCTAATTGATTTGAATATGAAAGTCTAGACATCCTACAAATCTGTGTTCATGTTCACTGAAATTTTAATTTTTTGAAAGAAGTTTTTAGAAAATTTGGAGAACAAATGTGTGTGGTGGAGATCGTTAGTATTTGATTCCTTTTTTCCTTTTTAATTTTTTGCGATTCAAAATTAAATAATGAAAAAACTAATTAACTAAAAAACTAATATAAGCAATAACTATAAAAAAAAATAAAAAAAAATGACAAAATGATAATGTGGATTGTGGAGCATGTCTGTGATACGATATGAGCGTCGCTTGCTAGTGATTTAAATAATTAAATAAAATTAATATTTTTTGTTTTTCCTCAATATCCAAACAATATCAATATCAACAAATACAAAATCGACAAAACAAAATAGCAAAGTAAAGTTTAAAGTTTATTTTTCTGTTAAAACAAACCAAATGATTTTTCTCTGTAAGAAGCAAACAAAAGTTTCTTTTCCATTACTTAAGATTTTTGTTGTTTTTTCGTTACATAAGAGAAGAACAATGTTTTATGCATAAACAAAATTAAAAAAAAAATCATAAAAATATTAAAACGAAATTAAACAATCAATGTATCTTGTGATTAAACGAAAATGAAAACAAAATCTAAAAAACAAAAAAACATTTTCAGAAAAACAAAAACATATTAATTATTATAGTAAGAAAAAGGAAAACAACAAATATCTCTTTAAAAATATTAACAAAAAAGCTATAGTTGTAAGAATAATATTAAATATACATAAAAATATATATTTTATCGCAAAAAACCAAATGTGAAAACAAATTAAGAAAAATAATGCAAAAGAAAATATTGAATGAAAATTGAATGTATACTCAATTTTTCCATAATTTGACAAATTTAATTAATTTTTGTTTCGTAAAAATTACAAAATACACAAACGATTGCGAACGAATCAATTATAATTTTTCTAACAAATTGTTGAAAAAATCGAGAAAACAATAACAACATATACAAAAAAATAAAACAAATACACAATTACAAATTTTATTTCAGTTAAAAAACAAATTAGTTTTTTTATTTGGTTTCTTTTTCAGTTCTTGGTTTCAGTTGCAGTTTGATTTTTATTGCGTGGGAAGTTTTTTTTTATTATTTTTTCTCATTTATTCATTTTAATTTTTAATTGAAAAAAAGAAATTTTCTTATTTCGGAAAATTATAAAATGATTTTACTGAAAGAAATATGTTTATCGGATTATTGCTCCTCAATCGATTAGGATGAATGACCAATGCAAACGTTAAGAGGACTTGGGATTTACGATGGCATTTCTAGCAGGTAAATTAGCGTTGTGTGAAGCGGGCTTAAGATGGAAGCCCGGACAAACATACGTTAATCTAAAGACTGCTATGATTTCTGCGGCGAGCTTTTATATGTCACGCTGAAGTCACCCGAGAAAAGCATGAAGAAAGCGAAGACTTATGTTGAATTCAGGCTGTTTTTGATTTCGCAGCGATGCGAAAAAATGTTGGTAACAAGAGCGGCATTCAATATATCGATATATGTTATTGAACAAACAAACAGCAATTGACGAATCACGAATGTATCATCTCTAGTACGCAACATTTCTGCAAGTTTCGAGAAGCCATTAACTCGAACCAATATTGCGTTGCGGCGAATGCCCATATTCCAATAAGGTCTATCGAACTAGGCTTTGAGGACGAAGAGTTCCGTCGATTTGATTTTGACAAAATAATGATTGTGATATCGAATCTGGCCCTGTTCTACTGGGGCCGAATTACCGCTTCGATTGCATATCGTCCCGGATTAAAATTTAGAGTTTTGGAAAGCTTTTTAACTGCCCATTCCAAAAACATGGACTTGCCACCCCTTATTCGGTGCAAAGCCCGTGGCAAGTCGCTTTGAATGGCGCGATTGTACTGGGATCGAAACCTTTCACTTTCTTCATACATTTTTCATTGTCCTTCGTTCTACCGTACTTTTTCTGGAAAAGCTGAAATCGTGCATTGTTGACATTGTTGCAACCTTTCAAGCTATACATCAAACAAGTGAATTCTTGAATAGCATCAATTTTGCCGTCGTCAAAGATATCAGCTGGATGGGTCAGAGAAGCGAAATCCTCGTGAAAGAAAACGTTGTCTTCTAAAATCTTGAAAGGTTTCACTTTTCCTCGATAAAAAAAAACGCTGTTAAATCAGACCCAGTGAAAGCATAAAATGCTGGAAGGCCTGCACATAACGTAGTGCCGAGGATGGATGCTAATTCCGTGCAATTAATGCATACTTGATCATTACTACAACTCGCTTTCCGTGTTTTTGGAGACGTCAACCAAACTGACATTCCAGGAACTTTACTAAAATTTCCTAGTAAAATGATTAGAATATCAGTGTCCGAGGCTTTTACGACAACTTTTGAATTGAATGCCAATTTGAAAATGTAATACATAACCCTTGTATCTGCCTCTTCATGCTGGCATGTTTTGTAGTTACTTTCTATCTGTTTAATTACACGGTTATTTGAAACTGAAAACGAAAATAACATAATTCATAACATACTTTTGCAACAGCACTGGAATTCTTTCTTGCTAGTTAACCTAAATAGACAAGTTCTGTGTTTAAAAAAATAAATTTATGAAGGCTTAGATATGTTATTGCCAAGAGGTATCAATAGAGTTGCCGAATAAGTTGTTGGAAAACATGTGGTCATAAGACATATAATAAGAATTCACCAACATAAGCTTTGTGGATCTTAACTAATCATACATTGTTTCGTTTGTCTCGTTATTCGCGCGCTAACTTTGAATGCTGGCAAGTTTAGATTTGCAACAAACTAGCGCCGGCAAGTTCACGCCATTAGTTTACAAACATTGAGGTAAACATTCTATCAAAATTTCTGGGCGGAACGCGATGTGACATATTTTCCACGAATATCGCGCCATTCAAAGCGACTTGCCACGGGCTTTGCACCGAATAAGGAGTGGCAAGTCCATGTTTTTGGAATGGGCAGTTAAAAAGCTTTCCAAAACTCTAAATTTTAATCCGGGACGATATGCAACATATTTTTGTCGATTTGTGCATTTTCATTAGTTAAATACTACTATGATATCGCAATACATAAAATCAGGCAAGTCGGTGGTTTGGAGTAACCCCAGACACCAACAAATGGTTTTTCAACATTTCGTTTCTGGACGACATGTAGAGTGGGATCGAGCAGCCGGCTCTGGCTCTCCTACTATTAGAAAGTTCCTCCCATCAGTGAGCTGTTTATGTGTCAAATGAAATTCAGTTCGATAACTGAGCAGAAAATTTTATTTTTTTGTATTAAATAGAAGTTCCATACAGAACTCGATAACGTGAGAGGTAATGCCAAAAACAAACAAAATTCAGTAACGTATTATTCGATAACGGATGCGGTAATTCGGCCCCTGCTCTTTAATTTTCAAAACCATTCAGGGCAGACTCATAGCGTTTTTTTTTGGTAATCCGGAATTGTACACAGAACTGTCCGATTCCGGATTCCAAACGAACAGGCAAACACATTTTTTTGCTTCTAAGGGTTGAATGGTTGTGTATTTGTGAAACCTCATATGCAGAATTGCAGATGACATGACATTGTTTTTAATTTCTTTATTTGTAAACATGGCAGCGAGTACGTATATGCGAGTGTGTGCATGTATGCGTGATTCTGTTTTTGATTCTGACTTCAAATTCGGAATCGTTTTTCTGTTCTATTCAGAACAAGAACTGTCATCTTGTGCCAAGTGAACGAGTACAGAACTGTTCGGAACAGTTCCGGACGACCAAAAAAAAAAACGCTATCAGTAATCATTAAAAAAGATCAGTTTGGAACAGAAACAACTCCATCTAACATCAAAATAAATGTTCCTTATGTCGAAATTAAACCAGTGCAGTGGTGCGTTCTGTTAAATATTCGATTGTCAAAAAAAAATCGTTTAAGTGTCATTGTTGGAATTCGTTGAAAAAACTCGAAACCAAACACAAATTCTCGATATAAAAATGTAAACTAAACTGTTCCAGACTTTTGTGCACTAAGGCCGTGTGCGAATTGGATCAATTGTGGTTAAAAAATAAAAATGGATGAATTTTTAACCACTACTGTCATATTTTAACCTGCTCAGCAGCTAGTCAAATAATGCGGTGTCAAAATTTAACCAAACGTCAAGTTTTAACCCATTTTTAACTGAATTCGCACACGGCCTAAATAGGCAATCTGTCAAATTCTGAGGAGTGGGGAGAAAACTCTCTCAGAGAGAAATTTACAAATTCAAGAAACCAAATTCAAGAAAAAATTTACAAAACTGGATTGTTTTTTTTTTCTGTTTGACGTATGTCAAGTTCTCATTTGACAGAACTCATATTTCTGCCGGAAGAAATTCTTTGGGCTTAATTTGTCAGGGTGGGGAAATTTTTTACTCTCTCGTGAGCGCTCTCTTCTACACAATTTTTGAAGTTGGGAACAGACTCTGACCAAAAATAACCAAATACATATATGTAACTAAATTCGGCAGTTTCAAACTGAGTGTGGAACGGACCTATTAACAATGTGTTTCAGAACGACTTGATGACGTAATTTACGTAACTATAATTCACAAAAGTTAAGTGTAGTTGAATACTGTTATTAACAGAACACACTTCAGGGCGCCCATTACGTTATACGATATCGTTCAAACTTAATCGTTGTCGTAAAAAGGCGATGCCGTTTGCCGTAAAACAAGGATCGTAAATCTTTTTTGGTTGCTCTTTACCTGTCGTTAAAATTACCGATGGTAGTTTTCTACTCACGTTTGATAGACTTAGAAGTGACAGGTCATTTGTAGAATATGTACCTCTGCTTTAAATAATAATAAATCATTCTTTGCCAAGACTGTCATTAACGTGAATACCGTTAAATTAACTATTGTTTCGTAATACTGTTAACACACCTAGAAGTCATAAAAGTCAAAAACAATTAAATTTAATTAATATCAGCGAAGGCATCGGAAATCGATATTAAACTTAACTGCCCCAATAATATGGTGTAATAATTAAATTACTTAACAACCATTTTTATTAAAAAAATTCAATTAATTATTTTCCTCGCAAAAACAAAAACAAACAACTTTATGAAAATTGGAAGAAAACTTGAGTTAAAAGTGAAAATAAAAGTCGCATCGCGTAAAACAAGCATAGCTGACACACAAACACGTTTAAGCTTTGGCTTCGCCTGACGTTTACGAGCCCACCCATAGGAATTCAATGCATGCTATCACAATCGACCTAACGTCTCGTACGTAATGTTACGTAATGTGACTCCAAACGGCATACGGAAGTTCTAGTTCAATGATATGATGAACATTTGCTATGTCTGATAGCTCAACAGCTGTTTAAAAAGTCAGCAACGAAATTCATTTTTTTTGGAGGGAAAAACTTCATTCATAGCAAACTCCAAGCGGAGTTTGAACCAAATTTCGTTATGCGTAATTCCGTATAACAAGAACGAGCGAACTTTTACTATAAACGTTTAACGTAACGTTAAGGACACTGAAACCCAATAAACAAACATCATCTGTCAGATAAGAAGATAGCATGTGCCCTCATAGCCACACCAACTATACTGAAATAGAGTTCTCCAATTTATCGGCCTTAAGAACTTTCTTGCAATAATTTATGAGGCCGGAGAAAAATGTCTTAGAAAGTCAAAAATTGCAAGTCGTTTATTAAAAATTTGAATGGAAATAGACAGAGTAAGACCCACATACGATTTATAAGCCGAAAAGTAAACAATAACCCTGACTTCGGAAATCACTAAACTGTACAGTACGGTTTATTTTAAACTTTTGATTTTATTGGTTTTGTTTATACATACATAAAAACTAGAATTTTTGGGGAAGAATATTGCTCTGATCATACGAGTAGTGAGTTCAAAAACAAACTCGTTTCAACGAACCAACACAAACTAAGTAATAATTATATTTAATTTTAATTGAAATTAAAAAAAAATAAACTTAAAGTGATACTAAAAATGAAAAAAAAAATTATTTCATAGAATAACAACAAATATTCAAGTAAGCTTAAGTACTAGGTAACATACAGTTTATTTGTTAAGATTTTAAATGTATTAAACTGTAGTTATCACTGCCATCGAATAATAATAAATTACAGAATAAAAATCCATTAAATATACATTTTACATACCAATTCTTATTACTTAATTGTTGTTGAAAATAATTTAAAATTAAAACATTAAAAAGGTTTTTTTCTTTCTTAAAATATTAAAAAACAAAAAACGAAAATCATAAATGAAAGCATAATTTATTTTCATAAAAAAAAACACACAAACCGTATATTTGTCTAAAATTTAAAATTGAATGTGATATTAAACAGAAAAATAAAATAAAACTAATTTATTTATATTGAAGGCCGTAATAAACACAATAAAATACTCATACAATAAATGAAACATTTTTGAAGTACACCAAATCAATTAATTTGATAAATCTTAACAAAAAAATACAACTAAACTTTAAAAAGAAACAAATTAAAACAAAAATGTTAACTGAGAGTAAAATCCACAAGGGAAAAAACTATTACTAATAAAAATATTACCAAAAAACTTCATATCTAAAATGGGAGAGTAGAAGGAACTAAGAAAACATAAAAAAAATTAATCTAATATTTACTAAAACAAAAACACAAAAAAATAAAAGAATTTTGGTTTTTAAATAATTTCATTCGTAGTTTTTAGAGTCAAACTTATATATTTGAATGTGTGATATATTTTAGATGAAAAAGCAATTTGTAAATAGGCTTTTTGAATTGTTGTTAAGTAAAAAGATAAAAACCGAAAAAAAATACAAACAAACAAAATGTCGGCATAGTAGAATGAACAATGGATAAATCGGGTTAAACTGAAATAAATACAATTATTTTAAAAATAAATTTGGTAATGATTTTTATTGTTTGTTAAATTTAATTTTTTTTTGTGAGACTTGCAGTAGAGCGGGAGATCACAGATCTGAAGACGGCTTCAGTAACAATTCATTTGATTACTTATACGATTGTTTTCATGGTTATAAGTTTAAACAAGCCAAGAAGGCCTACAATGCCCATATAATATGAAGAATTCTTCTTCCTTGGTCCCTACGCTCGTTGACAATGACACTCCAGTTGTTAGCTCTCTCGCGAAAGGTAATCTGTTTGCTAGGCAATTCGCCTCCAACTCTTCGCTGCCAAAGAGTGTCATGACTCCTCCTCCAATTCTTGAGCGCGTCAATGATTCCATGCGGCAAATCTTCTTCGTGCTGTGGTGAGAGTCCTAAAAGACCTCAACATACATAAATCCGCAGGTCCGGATGATGGTATTCCCGCTATTATTCTGAAGATGTGTTATTCCACGCTGGCAAAACCCTTGATAAGCTATTCCATCTATCCTATCCTTCTGGGCTCGTTCCGAGCAGTTGGAAAACAGCATTTGTCCAGCCAATAAAAAAAAAATCGAGAATCTTCTTCTGCCTCCAATTATCGTCCGATTGCATTTACGTCCTTTCTTTCTAAGTTCATGGAAACGCTGATAAACTATCAGTTCAAGAAATATTTCGAAGACCGAAAGCTTCTTAATGACCGGCAGAACGGCTATCGCAGCAACTGGTCCACTGGTGATCTGATGGCTTATCTCACCGAACAGTGGAACAAGTCTTTACATCGTTTTGGAGAAAGTAAGATTGTTGCACTTGAAATTTCGAACGCATTTGATAAAGTCTGGCATCTGGCTCTTTTATCGATAATGCGTGCTTTCGGTATTGATGAGTCCTTCCTTCGTTGGATTAGAAACTTTCTTTCGAACTTGTCAATGTTGGTGTGACGCAGGGCTCCGTTTTGTCTCCGACCCTCTTTCTCATTTTAATAAATGATCTCTTGTCTGGAACATCTAATAAAATCAATTGTTTCGCTGGCGATATTACCCTTAGCTTTACTTATTCGCTTTCAGACTCACACTCCTCCTCATCGGATGTGGAACTGCAACAGCAAAATATGATTAGCTCATTAAACTCTGACTTAAACAGAATTGTACAATAGGGAATAAAACACCGAGAAGAGTTTAATGCTTCGAAAACTCAATGCTGTCTTGCATCTCACTTTGACTGCCATGTCGCACGATTTTGTGCGACACTTAATAGTTCCCCAGGGGCCGCGTCGCACGTTTTCGTGCGACACCCAGTACTTCATCTCAGGCCATGTCGCTCGTTTTTGTGCGACGGTATATGGGATTTTATATGAGATTCAAATTGTCTGACCTCTGCCGAATATTTTGGTCTTACTTACGTGGCCCTAGAATAACTTTTGAGTGAAATATAAATTTCTAGTTTATTTTTGTTGTTGTTTGACGTGGCGTGAACTCGAATTTTGTTTACTGCAGGGCCACGTCGCACAAAAACGTGCGACGCACAAAAACCGTTAGAACTTCACAGTTAGGACGACAAAAAAGTGGGAATTTGCTGAAAACTACTTTTTAGGCTCTAAGAAACAGAAATAAGAAAAAAAAATACTTTGGCCTGGCGCGATACAAAATGGTAAAATGGCTTGGCAGTCAAAGTGTTAAAGCGAGATATACCTCCTCTGCAACTGTCCATGAGTGGCAATTGCATCAATGAGACCGAACATCTCGAGTTTCTCGGTATGTGCATCACTGACCATCTCTTGTGGAACGAGCACATATGCAATATCGCCAAAAATGCCGCAAGATGTTTAGGTTTCTTAAGACGATGCAAAACATTTTTCCCCTTTTGATCTGGCTATCATCTAAAAGACATATCCGTCCAAAACTTGAGTTCAATTCTCATATCTGGGCTGGTGCCCCAGCTATATACTTAAGCCTCTTGGACGGTATACAAAAAAGAGCCCTAAGAACCGTCGTAACGTTTCGTGTCTCTCTCTGTTCTATCGTTACATTTACGATAAGTGTTCTTGTGAAACAGTCAGTTCCTCCCCTTAAACAATTCGCCCGTAATACTCACGCTTCTAGGAATACCCACCAGTTTACCCTCGAGTCCAACTTCGGACGTACTCTCACGTATAGAGAATCGTTCTTTAGCCTTCCACACTCTGTCTTTCCAAATCATTGCAAGGTTCAGGAATTTAAGACCAATGTACACCGGCACCTCCTTTCCAACCCCTTTCCTACTTCCTAAAGCACGCACTTTGTCTCTTCTCTGGCATACTAAGGGTATAAAAAAAACCCTTGAGTTGGAGTTTGAGAAAATTGTTTATAAAATATTGGCACTTTCCCTCTGATTTTTTCAAAAACACCTCATTCCAAACCCCCTAATATTTTTCCTATCTTTATATATACCTAAATTCTACTGTACGTGTGTAGTGTATCACTGTACACCTCCCCGATTTGAATGATTTCTTTTTGTATTGGTTCAGGTGGCACCCTGGTTTAGATTCACAAAACAGCCCGGCAGGTGGCGTTGCAGTCGCTATCTATATAGCAACTATAAGGCTAGATCGACGCGAATGCATTACTTGTGTATGCTTTCATTCATTATTTCCTTTCAATCATTATGTGTATGTATAACACTTTTTATCCTACTAGCTGACCCAATAAACGTTGTTTTATCATATAAATAATGTCTACGCAGCTATCTTAGTAGTACAAAATATAGATGTTGACGCTATAAACATCAAAATATAACAGTCATTGCCCGACAAACAGATATTGCTTAAATCGATTGACATTGTTAACGAGCTATTTTTACAATCAATGAAAAGCCTTTATTTAGAACCTTAAACAGAAGTTGAGGACAACTTATACAAAATAAGTGTATGATATGAAACTGAAAATCATTGAGTTTATAATTTTTATCCAAGCCGAGCATATTACCTATATGAAATTTTAAAACTCAGAATAGATGATAAACAAAAACGAATAAAAAGAAAGTACCCTCAGTGTGTCATCATCATCTTAATCATCAATTGGATTCAAATATCATTGCATTTTGATAAATCTGTGTTACATTATTATTCTCGAGTTGATCTGAAAGGGGGCGAGATGAGGTGTGCGGGGTCAGCAAGTAGCTAATATAGAGAGTATTGCCAAAGTCTTGAAAAAGACTACCTTATTGCTTCAAAATCAACTCAAATCAATATTTTCATTGCTTTTGGTGTATAAATGATTCATACTTAGTTAAGACGAAATTCTAAATTAATTCTAATTTCCAAAAAAAAATTGAACACATTAAAATGAATACGGCTTCGGCGGGCTTTAAGAACGCAAAACATTCTGTCAAATTTAGCAACAATGTTGAAATATTTAAAGTATCGAATTCATGGAAAATTTGCATAGAACGTGGATTCCTTAAAAACGAGAATCAAATGGTGAGAGTAATTGAATGTAATTTTTGACACTTTTGTTGAAGTAACAAATTTTTTTTAAAGACATCAAAACATAAATTCGACAAATCGAAAACTCGACTACAGAAGCAATGGTGATCCATTACGTGTGTGGTATCGATGTTTGTGTTGTGAAGTCAACAAAAATTACAAAATCAATTAAATTAGTTATTTTGTAAATTGTCAATAAAAGGATGAAAAAAATTAAAGTTGTTCACAATTAAGGAAAGGATTTAAGGTTCTTCAATCAGAACGTTCTTACAACTTAAAGTCCAGATATATGAATAGGAATAATAAAAGAAATTTTCCAATCAAGCTACAAAGAAGTTTATAGGAAAATCTAATCGACTAATGCAAAAAAGATGACCAATTAGGACCGACCAACGAATTAAGCTGCTTCGGTGATATAGAAATTTCGGAAGATGTCCTCCTTTTTGAGATTCCTGCCACAAGCAATGTTTGTCAAAGCGCCGGATATTGCTCAATGATTACCTCAGATTACAGCTGAGGACATAAATAGCATTTTGAGCATCGATTGTTTATTGCCTATAGCATGACGCTAGCTGACCCCGCGAAATTCGTCTCGCCACCCTTCAGAGCAATTCCAATAACAATTTTCCCTTATAAAGCCAATGAGTTTTCAATTTGTTCTTTTTTGCACAATAACAATGCTCTTTGTATCTCACTTGTATACTTCTTTTAGTTTGGCCTATATAGCGTCGTTTACATACACCACATTCAATCGCATATATTCCCGATTTTTGTTCATCCACAACTTTGTCTTTAGTGGATGCAAAAATATTTTTAAGTTTTCTGTTGTTTGAAAAAACCGGCAATATATTATGCTGTTTTAAACGGTTTTTTAATTTGTCCATTATTCCCGGGACTTAATTAAACACTTCTCTTTTCATTTCACTCGCGGCTTCTAAATTATTTTGTCTAAATTTTGATAGCCAACACAAAAGAAGAAAAACGACAAACAATTTGCTTTCGTTTATTTTTTTTCGCACTCACGAAAAAAGTTTTCGTTTTTCAAGTTATATGAAGCAAATCTTTCGCACAAACGAAAACGTTCGTTCGCTTTCGCCTTACAGAATCTGGCCCCTGCATAAAACTCATTTTACGAAAGAAGCAGGTAGAGTATAGCATGAATAGATGAAGCGTATGGCGTATACTTACTTTTTTTCGTTGCATTGTATTCAATATTAATTTCACGGATTTAGCTCTGTTTTTTCTTTTGTAACATTCTCAATTATGGCAACTACTAGACGCCAAAATGAATCTGGAGTGTTCACACTATTTTTTGTCTGAGCAAGACAGGATGGCCTTATGTCAAAATAAGTTGGCAGATAGAACCCAATGTAATACACATATTCAGAGAGCCGACCCATAGAATCCGTCAGCGTCAACATATACGTTGCTTTCTGATGAACGAGCCTCTTATGATGGGGTGGCCATGTAACCAAACGTCAAGAGATGCGGATTCTAAAGAAAACACTGGCGTGAGTACGCTGATGGGACGGCCCAGTCCGCCGAGTGGCTCAATCCATTCCAAGAAAGGAACGATCACATCAGCAACTCCCCCGACGAAGACATTACTAAAAACCTTGGAACCAACTACATCAACCAACCCTAGTACGGGGCCATGTGCTGCAATGGGGTTGGAAGATGGAAAGGTGATCTCGAAGGAGATGAATGTGGAGGGGACCGTTGAGAGTAGAAAAAGGGGCAATGTCGCCCTCTTCATCTATGTCAAGTAGAAGTGTCGAGGACGTGCCAATGGAAAGTACAAGATCGACGAAAACGGTGATAGAGAAAAAGACAACGCGACAAAGGCCAACTCTCACCGAAGACAGGATCCTGCAAAGGAAAAAACGAAACACGTAACAGACAATTCGACGCCTATCTAGCAAAGATCCAAACTCCTCAACGGCAAGGGATAAGATAATGCTCGAAAACGCGACACGCTACTTAAGGACTTTGACACTGACAATAACGAACAAGGACATTAACAATGGGACTTAGAACCCGTTGAAAAAGAAGGGCAAGGTCACCCATGTAGAAGAGGAAAAAGAAATTGGTTATAGAGGAGACGGTAGAGAACCAAAAATTCACCATTGCAGATTTCGACAACCCTCTGCGCAAATTCTCCGAAGACCAATGGCAGCTGCTAGAATTAAGAATTTTGGATGCGGTAAACGATGCCATTGTGAATAGCAAGCTACCACCACTCTTTGGCAACCTCAAAACCATCCATGGTTTCAAACTCCTGACATTGGAGGACGACAATACCCTCGCTTTCCTGTAAGACTGCTTAAAAAGAACGGTAGCTCCATGGCCCAACGCTGATCTCTAACTAATTGGACCGAAGGAAATCAGCGATCTCACGAAGCCCAAGGCAAAAATGACTCACTTCGATCTCTTGAAATTACCGGGCATAATCTGTTAGGATATCATAAGAAAAAGATGAGAATAATTTCAGATGATCTATGCAGAGGCTGCGGTGTCGAGGAGGTGCATGAAGACACTTCGTACTTTCTATGCCTCTCTAGTACTCCAAGTACTAACATTCTGAACTTCGTCAATGCCTCTAAATGGCTTGATTAACTGAAAACACAGGTTTTTATTAGCTTGAGTAGCAATACTCACGGGTATCACAATGGATCTGTATTGAACTAACTGTGACGGTAACGACATCAACTGTCATATCCCAACTTAACCTATTGCATTGCTTTCTCGCACTACACCGTACGCGCAGCCTTATAGGGAGATGTCATTCCCATTTGTAGAAATTTGACAGCTTTCCCCAAAGTGCCCAAAAACAAAACAAACAGATATGTCCTGTCAAAACTCAGCAAAACTATCATTACCCACTGGTTAGAAGGAAAAAGTAACTGTAAATTAGGTACGTGTTTTGGTCTTAATCGATATTGCTGCATTTCCCACGATTTCGTAGTTAATTCTTCCTTATCACGAATTGAATAACAACAAAGTAGACAAAACACACTTCATAATCTGCATATAAATGGCTCGTTGACACGTCTGGCCTTATTTCTTCCCTAAACACTTTTTTGTCAACTATTCTTGAAACCTCAAACCAATTACACATTCTGGAGATAACTCAAGCAGGGTAAAGAGGCTTCATTTTGAACACAAAACAATCATCATTTTTTTTTAGATTTGATCAGATGATTGCATCGATCTTTTATTGAATTATTGTGAGATGACTGGAGCCAATTAAGGTCTCATGTAATCCAATCGCAACAAAACAATTTCTCTTTGTAGTTCCAAACTGCACAAGATTCAGATTGTGTGCTACGAACTGATTTTGTGATAAAGAAGTCCATTGCACATCTAATTGCAATTGTATTACTGTTGCATCACTTATTTATTTTGATTGCAACATGATCTTGCGTTGGTTCCACATGACTCAATTCCAAAGCATTTCTAATTCTTTGTTGTTAGTGAAGTCTTACAAATCAATTCAAGTTTCTTATCACTAGAAATTACTGCCTAATAAAGTAATTTCATTTTTATTTTTAGAAGGTTTTCCGCAAATGTTAATTCGTCAGATTTTGTTTTGCATTGTTTTTCCTTCCTTTTCTTTCCTCTTCGTATCAGTAGATCTTCAGACTTGAAAGTATCCTATCACCAGATTGTTACTCTATGGCAAATCACTTATGCATTTGAAGCCATTAATGGTTTTCAGGCGATGTTCAGTTATGTGACTTTTTCAACATCATTCTTCCCGTTTCCAGTTTTTGATTTAGTGTTTCGATTTCCGGTTTAGAAGTAAATGTTACTTCCGTCTGAATGAAATCAGAGTTCTATTTCAGATAAAATGCGAGGATGCAAGCTTTGAAAGAAAAACATTCCATGGTTTTTATTCTTATATTTACTGTTAAAAAAAACTAGCAGAACTTACTAACAAATGTTGTTCTTTTTCGAGACATCATAGAATTTTTGATTAAAAAAATCTTAGAACATAAACTGATTCGCAAACAAGGTGGGTGAATTTCACTTGATAAATTCTTATAGCAAATTCAATCTTAAAAAAATAAAACCTACATGTACTTCACAATGGATGAGCTTTGTACTTAAAATTATTAGCTAAACAATTGTGTGCAGTTTCAAGACCGATATTCCTTCGGCAGATTACATCCTATTTGCTGAACAACTAAACTAGCAATTTTCGTCGCATGTTGAATGCATTTCGTCAGCGGCGATCCCTTCAAATACGAATGCAGAAAACCAGCAACAAACGAATCTCCAGCTCCCGTCGAATCAACAACTTTGACAGTTGGCACCGCAAACGAATCGAACATTACCATCGGAGCATCTCTCGTCCCGTTATTTCGTATCAGTAGGACATTCTGTTTGTCATTTGTGACAACAAACACCGCTGATGGCCTTTGTGTTAATTCTTGTTTCGCAAATTCGTCGATTGTCCGGAAGCCGCATTTTTTGCTGAGTGTTGTGAATTCTTCAATATTACCAAACACCACATGGGCACTGTGCACTAGGAACGTAATAATATCGAAATTCTCTTCGATAATGTAGGGGGCGCTGAGATTGACAACTAAGAGCCTATGATCGCCGATGTAGTTGCGGACAATGTGTCGGATAACATCGGTTTTCTGTGGCACGAAGAATCCTTCGATGTAGATGATTCGACGGTGTTTACATTTGCAGGTAAGTTTATGTTCTACTTCAGCTTTTTTGAGGTAGTCGAGGCTGAATTTGGCTGAGACACCAACGTTGGCGTAGAGGGCGTTCTTGCAGCCATGGACAAAGCAAATACATTGGCCTGTTGGTTCATCGGGAATTACCTCCAAACTGTAACGAAAAACAAAGACGTTAATTTTTGCTGAAATATTTATCAAGAAAATTCACTTATTTCAATTCAAGGGGAATTCCGTGAATCTTCATCTCGGCGTTAATTGATAACAACTCATCCAAATTATCAACATTCAAATATAATAACAAGACTCGTCGCATTTATCTCAACTAACAAGCATCACAGCCAGTGCTCGTAGCATTGAAGGTATACAGAGTGTAATTTGTTTCGTTTCGCTCTGCTGGACTTTCGTTATTTCATGCAAACGATAGTTGGTCTGACATTCGTTTCTGACATTACTTTCAGTTTTTTGGTTTGAAATTCCACTATTTTGTAATTATGGTGCTTTTTATATGTTGAAAAGAGTATTTTTGCGAATGTGATTCATTCTATTGTACTCGGGGGTTATACTTATGGATTTTTTAAGAATTGTCGCACGCTATTTTTGATATGATTTTTCGGACATACTCATATTGGGTTTATGGGACAGTTGTTGGCAAAAACCCCGTTTTATGATTAAGGCCGTGTGCGAATTGGATGAATTGTGGTTAAAAATTTCATATTTTAACCTGTTCCGCAGCTAGTCAAATTTTAACACATTTTATTCAATGTGAAATGTCAAAATTTAACCAAACGTCAAGTTTTAACGCATTTTTAACTGAATTCGCACACGACCTAAAATGTGAATTTCTCCTTTTTCTGAAGTGGTCAATGCACTTTTATACTTAGTTTTTGTTTGAACTTTTTTTCATAGATCTCAGTGTTGACACTTGTCAAGTCTAAAGGGCAAACTAAAATGAGCGAAAGCAAACGGAAGCTAGTGTCAGAACCGCACGTAACGTTATCTTCCGAACTGTCAAGTAAAAACGTTACCCATAATGGAGGGACATCCACGGATGTTGTGAATTTTGATGGCCATACAATGAATAAAGAATTATAAGAAATCTATTACTTAAAATCGACAAAAAATTGACTTTCTCTTCAAAAAAAGAATTTAATCCAGTCAGCTGTCAAACTTTCGTCCGTAAAAAACGAAAGGCAGCACAGTTTAAAGGGCTAACTATAATGAACGGAATGAAGCGGACGGAGCCGTCCGTAACTGAGCGAATACAAGGAATTCGTATATTGTGCCCTAAATAGCGGATTGCTCCGTTTCGTCAATTTTCGTTCAGTTTTGCTTACGGACGTAAACTGCGCTCCCCTTCGCTTTTTACGGACGAAAATTTGACAACTGACTGGTTTTATTGATTTCGCTGAAGAGGAATTCGATTTGTTGTTGATTTCAGGTAATTAATTTGTTGAAATTGCTTGCTTGTTGCATCGCAACTGAAATTCACAAATTTATGAAAATAAAAAACAAATATTTGATTTTGAAATTTACTTCCGTACACATCCGTTCATTATGGGTAAAGTATTCACATGGCAGTTCGGAAGGGAGCGCTTCGTTCGGTTCTGACACTAGCTTCCGCTTGCTTTCGCTCATTATAGTTAGCCCTTAAGTCCGTAAACAAAACTGAACGAAATGTGACGAAACTGAGGAATCCGCTATTCAGGGCACAATGTATGAATTTCTTGTTCTCACTCAGTAACGTAACGTATGGTTACGTCCGCGCCGTTCCGTTCATTATATTTCTGCCTTAAGAGCTGTAAACGTGTGTACTTTATCTTAGCATTTTTTGCTTTGGTGCTATAAAGATACTACAGTTTAGTGCTAAGCAAATGAAAGACATTTATTCTTGAAATCATTGTGGAAAACGTTTATTTGACATTTCATAAATCTTATCGTTATTTGAAGATTTTATTGTGAATGTGTTTTAACGATAACCTCAATTACATTCTGTATAAAATAACATGTCATACCTCATACTTCATACAGAGACAATGATTAATATCTTCCAGTTCAAACTTGCAATGAGCCATCATCAAACACTAAGGTTATTCATGCAACAGCGAAAAACTCTGATAAACCTCAGAAACCAGATAATTTTATCTCCGCAGAAACGAGCTGTCAAAATGTGTATGGGAAAAATAGGTCTGTTCTTTTACTATCTAAAACTCCTAAAAACTCCTAAATTCTCACACTTTTCTGTTCTTTTACTCAAGATTTTTGTAAGTTCTTTCTCTTTTGAAGGAGAAAAATATTTCCCCTATGCCCTATCTCTCGATTTTACACGCGAAAATTTCTTGCGGGAGATTTTGTGAATTCTGTCAAACCATAAGAAATACATTGAATTTTTTGACGTTTGATATAATTTTGTGCATTTGTGAGATTAAGGCTGTCAAAAGTGCTCTTATACTTTTAAGGAGAATCACAAAATTTCATCCCCACCCCTCGTAATTTGTCAGTTTTTTACAAAAGTCCCGAAAAAGTAAAAGAAGGGACCTAATATTCTGCAAAGCAGATAAACTTATCACACAGATTTGATGAAGAAAGAGAAGAAAGAAATCTCATAAAGTTTCGAGAAATACTTTTTGACGTTTAGTGACATTTTCGCAAGAGTTTTTATGGGATGCTCATTGCTCATGCAAACATCTAGCGGAAAATTAAATCTTTCTGCAAAGTGGAAAATTTTCTCTTTGTATGAATACCCTTGTTAGCACACTTAATAAAGCTAAAGGTGATTTTTGGCTATCCGGAATTGGTACACAGATCTCTCCAATTCCGGATACCTAACGAACATACTTTTTTGCATCTAATTGTTGCTGTCTATGTATTTGTGAAACAAAAAAGGATATGTCAAATGATATTGTTTGTTTTGGTGCATGTAAGCGTCATTCCGATTTTATTTTCTTTCAGAACGAAAACTGTCAACTTGTGACATGTGAACGAATTCAATCGAACGATTCCGGACGACCGGACATTAAGGCTGAAACACAAAATACGCTTTGAGTTTGACTTCGCCTGACGTTTACGAGTACTGCAATAGGAATAAAATATACAATGCATTTTATCACAAGTTTTGTACGTTATGTTACGTAATGTGACTCAAATATGCTGAACATTTGCTTTGTCTGACAGCTCTACAGCTGTAAAAAAAAGTCAACAAATACAATTCATTTGTCTTTGAATAGAGAAGTGTCATTCAAAACAAACTTAAGCCGGTGCATCGTTATGTAGATGAAGACCAAGCTGGGGCGTGTATGCGTTTAACAGACTGTCAAATAGAGATCAGCATTTTCATACAACCGACCATTTGCAAACAAAAAACTGAATGTCTCTCGAAAAATGTGGATAAAATCTTAAAGCGGAAAACACAAAGTTACTTTGCTGTAAGCGTTGAGTGACGTATAAAGTTATAGCATAGGAATTACTAATAATCTAACACAAAGCAGATTTGTTGATCAACCTATAATTTGACATATTGCGAGAACCCCGCAACATAAACGTAACGTAGCACAACCTGTACCAAAAGTTGAAATGTTTTCCACTTTTTGATATTGATGTGCTAAGCGACATGTTTTCTTATTTTTGTTTGTATTGAGATTTAATTTGAATTTCACTTCCTTTGATTTAGTTGTCGGTTTCGAGACAAAATGCCGTTCGAAGAAGGATTGATAAATTAAGTGAAATGACAGATATCAGTCAAAGTTCAATCCGAAGTACAAAAGCGTAACGGAGTCAACGCTAACAGAAAAGCAGATTTTATTTTTCGGCTGTTTTTCGTGATTTATAAGGTTATTAAGGCTGAAACACAAACAAAGCTTTAGCTTCGGCTTCGCTTGACGTTTACGAGTTAAGCCATAGGAATTCAATGCATGCTATCACAATGAAGCTTCGATATCACATTTCGTACGTAAAGTTACGTAACGTGACTCCAAACGGAAGCTCTTGTTAATATATGGTGAACATTTGCTTTGTCTGACAGCTCAACAGCTCACCAAAATTCAATGGCGCAAAATTATAGTCCGCTAATGAACAACTTTAGTGTGATACTAGCTTAAAATGACATTTCATTCATTTAATTCGTTACCTTAAGTATACCTACTAAATGTAAAACGTTATGGCAACTATAAACACTCTTGAAGTTTCTATCTGAAACTGCCATCAACAAGAGTTTATAAACAGATATTAGGTGTTATTTATTATAAACAATTAACACCAAGTTTATCAACTGTTTAACGGATTTTGAAATGACAGCGATAAGATTGCAGTAGACGAGCTAGATCGGCTAATCTATGACAATAATCGAGCAACTACATACGTATGTATCAACAATGGACACAAAAACCAGTAGAATTCATTAAGAAGCACAATTATCACTGACGTCTCACTCGATTAACAAAAGTATCACCAGCATGAGATGTGATTCACTTCTTCTATTATCATAAATTAGACTTGCGAAATGGAGAGATTGTCTTGCAAAGCACACAAAAACAATATCAAAGCGAATTCCAAATATGTAGTGCGTTCATTGTTCCCTATAGTGCTCAGGTTTCGAGATGACATGATGACAATCATGTCATCTTGAAATTTGCAAACATTGGAGACCAACAAAAGTGAACTGCTCTGACGGGCTCTGCAGAAACATAAGCTCCATTAAGAAATAAATTCCTATTAGCTCGACCCCAACTTGTTGATTCTAAACTCATCCGGTTGAATTGAGAACCAAGACATTTATGATCTACGAACTGGAACGAACCCGAACGCAGTTAAAAGTTCAACAAGTGGGTCAAAACAAAAGAGTTTCCGGAGTAGTATAGGCTTTTCTCAATCACGAATCACCCTAGACACCATAAAACGCCTCACGATGAGGTTGCTATCGTTTACACAATTCGTGGTGGAACAAATAAAATTAACTAATTTCTTGAACGATTACAAAATCACCTCCCGTCATTTACATACAAGAACCATTCATGAACAAAGCAATATAAAATGTAACAAAAACACCCACCTGGTCCGAACGCCCGTCTTTGCGAGGATATCCTTCACTATGTCCCCTGGCTGGTCCCCACCAACGGCCCCAAAGAACAAACACTCTGTGCCAAGCTGTTTCAATATGCGTGTTGTGTTGAGAGCGGAACCACCACAACTCACTGGTGCCATCAAGCTGAAAATGTAAAAAATATATTCTGCTATCAGAATGTGAAGCAAAACAGAACAAGCGTTTCTATGAATTTGAATTTTTATTGTTGGTTCTCGAGGATGGACTTGTTGTCCATCTGCTTATCGATGCATAACGAACGAAAAACCACCACCATGATTTGCCAAGAGGCCTCCTTGAACCCCAACACCCGGTCACACAATTCAAAAAACGAAAACGTACTTGCCACAAACTTCATCGTAAATTTTCGTCAACGTCTTGATATCGATTTCACCTTTTGCATTCAATGACAGTTTATAACGTTTGAGAATTTCCAGATCGTTTAGCTGGACCGTTGCGTCAAGCAAGACATTACCGAATGCGATAACTTTAGGGGCACCGGGCGAACCGCGACCATTACTGCCACTTAAGCGACGGACAGCGTTAATACTTGTGATCTTGGAGGGCGACGACATTAGTGTGGCGAATTCTTCGCGAATTGTTACACAACGACAGCCCATGATTTCCATATGAAAAAGTTTGCGATTTAGAGAGTTTAGGCAAAATTTGAAGAGATACAATTAAATTACAAACTTAAATGAGCTTTTTTTTGTCAGTCTTTGAAAAAGTCAATAATTCTGTATGATTGCTCTTTTTTCGTTTCTCAGAGAAGCGAACTTGAACGAGAAGAGCAGAACTTAATGCTAACCGTCGTGTGCATTGTTTGGGACTGCACTGACTATGGCAGAACGATTTTGATGGCAGTAAGGTGGCACGAATGAGATAAACTTTTGTTTATTTGTCAATAAAAGAAGGGGAGCGGTACATTCATTCCGTTTCTGTTTGTCGGGACTCGTGTGTGCGGCTGCCCCCATCAACTTGTCGTGTCGTCATCGTCGCTGAAGTGGAAAAAGTTTCCAAGTTTTCTTGGGGCATGGAGAGTCCCCATGTGCATTTGTTTTGCTTATGAGTATTGGCATGAACAGATAGATGGCAGTAGCTTAAAGTTCTGTTGGGGCTTTTTTATTGAATCTGATTTTAGGCGCAAAATTTGACAGCTGTCAAAGTAGTTTTGTTGTTTCTGTCATCTTGATGTAAACACAAACAGACAGACGTAGAGTTTATTGCTTGAGATAAGTTGATTTAAGTAATAATAATGCAAAAGTACCTTACTTAAAGATTTAAGTGCATTTTTAATTGTTAAAAAAAAGTGAAGATTGAGGAAAACGAAAAAAATTCGTTGGTAAGTTCTTGTCAAAGTGTTCTCAAAGTACAAATACAAATACAAAGTGTTGGTTGTAATTTTTGATTTTGACATTTGTACTTAGTGTTGCCATTCCATTTCGATTTATATTCGAGATAGTAATAAGTTTACGCCACAGTGAATGTTTTTTGAGGTTGTGTTATCACTTTTATTTCTCTTTGAATTTAGAAAAGGCTTTAAAAAATCTATAATACCTATCACGAAAATGAAATCTAATAATGAGTAGGGAAACTCAGAAAAATTCACCTGTTGATACACACAGATATTGGAACTAGATTGTGGTGTTCTTTTGTTTTTTGTTTTTTTTTCAGCCCTGGTAGGTCAGCGGGTCCAGGTTTTTCCGTGGAAAGAACAAAATAAAACTAATTTTAAAGAAAGGTTTGATTCAAATTTATTTATTGAAATAAAGAAAATATAAACGGCGGATTCTCAAAACAAACGGCGGTGGGTGGATGGAATTCAATCCCTAGTTCTAGGAATTTAACGGTGGGATAGTTTCCCTAGTTCCGACAGTGCACGGGACTCAATCCCTGGTCAGAAAAATAATAGTACTACTAATACTACAATGAGATAACATCCCTAGCCTTGACGGAAATATCGGATTTGCTCCCTGGTCTAGGCGATGCTACAGTGAGATAATTTCCCTAGTCTCGAAGGTACATGGGATTTTTCAGTTTTCAGTTTCAGTGGCATAATTTCCCAAGCCTTGACGAAATTTTTTGATTTAATCCCTAATCAAGGCCGAAGCAAAACTTTGATAGAAGCTTCTTATGGCGTTAACCAAAAGCATGCCTCAGGATTCAGGAATACTCTGAATAAAAAATATTTATTGTACAGAGCACCTTGATGGTCAATGACTAAATGAATTCTGATGTTCATAGTCGATTTCACTCCTACTTGATATATTTCGAGTAACAAGCAGGAGAGAATTGAAAGAAGACTGAAAAGTACAAATCAGGCAGTTGCACATGCTACATGGTCGCATGTTCTCTGTTAGAGCTTGTCTGTTTAAGTTGTTCGTGTGCTTGTTGTTGTTTTATTTTGTACTCTGCTTTTGACGGCGCGGCGTGGTGGTTGTTGTTTGTATGTGTGTGTTTGTTGTTGTTTTAATTTTAGTTCTATGCTTCAATCGATAGATGTTGTTAGTTTATTTGACTTTTTTCATTTTTTTTGTGTTTTTTTTCGAAAATTTGTGGTACAACAACCAACTACATTTTAAAAAGAGTTTCCCTACTCATTATTAGATATACTCTGATTGTAAGTGAGCCAACAAATTGATTTTCCTTATTGAAAAGCGTTCTAAAATATAAGTGCGACCCATGTGGTCCACACGACTTACTTCCCAAAGTAGAAAAATAAGTAAAATAAAAAATAACCAAACTTATTCCTCTCAAGCGATTTTGCTTCGAATGAAATCAGCCTCATGTCTGTATCATGAGTTCGAGGCGAAACAATCTGAACTTACATAAGCACATCCAGTATTTAAGTACCTTTTGTGCAATGAGCACATACCGAGACATCGCAAGAAGCAAAAACAAAATATCTTATCCATATAAATAAGGAAGCATCCTACTCAATTTATAAATTTAAGTCTTAGTAATAAAATAGAAAATCCGGTTCACATGGGCGTATACTTACCATTTCTAAACAAATTAATTGAAACAGAATAAATTAATAATATTGTAAATGATGTTACACCAGGAAGCCGACGTAATGGTTTGGAACACAGAAACAAGTTTCAGTTACCGTTAATCGATTTAATCGATATGAATTACTATAAAAATGGAGAGATGTAAATTTGTATATTTACCAAACGTAAGCTGGTAAAAACAATTAAAATTTAAAAAAAATTGTCTGTTTTGACTATTTCACAAAAATCAGAATTCCATATATGTAGCTAACGCTTTTTCCCCGTATTTGCTGACTTTCCCGTAAGATTGTCCACAAAATTTGTTGGCTAAAGTGAAAATTTTATAAAAATGCATTGAGGATTGAGCGGATTAAGAGTCCAAACCGGACATACAAACAAACCAATGCACCTTAAATTCCATGCAAAAATTTGATTTTAGGTCTAGAAGTTCTTCGTGCTCTCGCAGAGTTTTCCTATAGTTCCCAATCAAAAATTTTCCATTTTTCCATTTGGAAATCAGTACTCCAACAACTTTATGCAATTTTTCTTTAGAAAACCAATGAGTTTTCCGAGTTTTTCATCAAGAACTTCCCATTTTTCCATTCGAAAACCCATTTTGAAACAAAAAATCAAAGCAAACAAAATCACATTTCCGACCTTTGTTTGGTTTTTCCAGTTTTCCCACTCTTCCATGAGTGGAATACAACAGTATTAACCATGAAAATTTCACAAATATCTGTTGGGCCATTTCGGAGTCCATAAAGGACAAACAAACAAACATACATCCATTTTTATATACTTATCTAGAGATGAATATTGTAGTTTTCTATTAGTGAAATAATTTTTCTAGGATTAGTATTTCCGAATATGGCAAAACAGCGTTTAGGAATCCATACCCACACACAGACATCATGATAAAGAGGGTTGAAACGGATTCTAGTGACCTCGAATCATGGAAATTATGCAAGAACTGTAGATTCACAAAATCGGACCCATTACAATAACTTCCTCTGGTAAAAATGTATCAGGCACATTGGGACAGGAAAAATAAAGAAAACTACATCAGTGACAAAATCTTCACTGACAAAAATTTTTAATGACTGTTATAACCGATCTGTCAAAAAATGATGCAAACCGATGATAGCTATATCTGGCCTCGATATAGGGAAATCTATTACAGGTCTTTATAAAAGAAATTTTCTACTTCAGTTGACGTGAAAGTTAACGTCAATCATTAGAACGTTCGTTAAACGCGTTGATAATTTAAGAAAGGGAATGCCACGCGTTCTTAAAAACACTTCGTACGGGTTGTTGTTCAAATCCTATGACGTTTGCTAGAGTTAAGAGCAACTTATAATCAATTTCGTCTTAAGAACAAAAAAAATCTGCGCTCTTATCATTCCTGGGAACAAA
Organism: Sphaerophoria taeniata; assembly: GCA_943590905.1. NCBI lineage: Eukaryota > Metazoa > Arthropoda > Insecta > Diptera > Syrphidae > Sphaerophoria > Sphaerophoria taeniata. Next base: position 10,028,717 of record OX016540.1, on the reverse strand, counting down.
CAATTTCCAGTTATTTTTAAGCCCTCTATTATGTTTGGTTAAAAATTTCTAAACAAACTCTGCGGATTTTCCCCAAGCATGAAATGATAAGAATTTTAAGTTGAATAAAATTTAAATAATTTAATTTCATTTGTTGAAAGCTATCCTACATTTGACTGTTGTGTATTTATACACGCAAACATAATTTTTTTTTTTTCGACCTTGGGGATGCCGGCTCGGTCTGCTTATGGATCAGTCGGAGTTTCTCATAGAGTCCATTTATAGCCTTTAGCATGGCATTTATAATTTGCGTCATTTAAGTGTTTTATTTTTTCGTTTAAAAAGCAGATGTATGTAATTATGTTTGTAAACGTATGCATATCCGAAACGAAAACTTGGTTTGTTGTATGATAAACGATTGAAGATGTTGAGCTTGTTGAGTATATGATTCCTCCACTGACAACAATATGTGTTTCTTAAACTGTCTGTTTAAACATGTAGCTAAAGCTCCAAAGCACCGAAAAAATATTGTATTATATTCTCGTCGTAAAAGTAAAAGTAACATTTTTCTATCAATTTTCAATAACTTCAATTGTTACGCAGCATATTAAACAGCGAGTCCATTGAACTTGCGGTTAAAATGTTTGTGATCGATCATACTTTTCAACAATGTACTTTCTTATCGGTCAGTACCTCATTGCGACTAAGCAGCTAGTCAGCTTTAGCACCCTTGAGCCTTGACAGCGTTATTTAATTTAATTTATACAATTCGTTAAACAAACTAACGTTAGAACTTAAGACTTATATTACATTTATTCTTAGATTTTATAGACTTAAAATACTTATTACAGCAATTTGCAAATGTGATTTTAAAGCTAAACTGAAGTATTGAACACATTTTCTTTGAATGTTTTACTTTTAAAACCATCGCTTAAGGAATATATTAAAAAGTAATATTCGTTGTAAACTGAAATCAATTGGTTGAGGGGACTGTTTTTGCCATAGTTCGATTTGCTTGAAATAGGACGTAAAGCTATTTGTCCTCTTATACTTGTAGGGCTATAACTAAAGTTTGATTTTTCCAAAGTTGATGGTGATATGACTGATCCATTGATTAATTTTATAAAAAAGCATAGCTGAATGTGTTTAGAAAGCGATGATGATTTTACGGTGGAAGTTCGAGCCTATTGGACCATGGGAAGAAACGCAGGCATAAGCGCATGTATCTTCTTTGTACTCCTTCTATTCTGACTGAATAATTGGGGGCCATATTCTAGTATCGGCCTTACAAATGGTAAGTAGAGAAGTTTATGGATATAGGGGTCGCGAAAATCATGTGAACACCGGTTGATAAATCCAAGAGTGTCTTATTGGTTTTTTTTGTTTAATAATATAGTCTTAATTATTTGTAAAAGTTAATTTTGAGTCAAGAATTATACCTAGGTCAGAGAACAAAATGATTAATCCAGGGGAAATCCAATACTTTACTACTTTATTGAGTCCTCATAAAATTCCAATTACATAACAAATAATAAAAGAAAGGTTTATGTTTCATAAATAAGTTTAACAAAAAGTCCAGATAGGTGAAAATAAATTAACAAAGATTTTCTTACGCCCGATTTCTTGACAAAGTTCTAGCCCTTAAAACTCGGTTTATTGAAATTTTAGAACTCATTTGAGTTCTAAGTCATTTCTTCACCAAGTTCTAACGCGTTAGAACTTCGATTTAGAACTTTGTTTTAGTTAGAACTTCGATAAAATTAGACCCTCGAATTTGGGGGTCTAGTGCCTTAGAACTTCGATTTATTAGAATTTTGTTTTTTCAACGAATTTGCTGATTTCATATTGGACAACGGCGGCGACCGTTCGTTGGGAAAAATTGGTATTTACTTTGCAGCATTTGTTGGTAATGAATTATTGTTGGTGTTGTCAGACGACCACGGCACCGTTGTTTCGGTGGACAAAGCTGTAGACACATGAGCTGTCGGTGGAAAATTGACGGTTTGAGACGGCGGCGTCGTCATTAGGGTTTTTTTCAAACCAGAGAGCATGGGATATGGGAATCGTCTGCAGGAGTCATATTTAATACGTCAGAATCTGGTGGCATTGCATCAGAATCAAATGATACTAATCTTGTTAGCAAATGGTCAGTGAAGTATACTTCGGCGATGGCGACAGCTTAACGAAAGCCAAACCCTAAGTGTAAGCCACTTATCATTAACAATTCTCTGAATGGATGTGATGCACAACTAAAGGCCGATCCTATATTCAGTTAGGGGACAACTTGTCCCGATTGGGGTACTCAAGAGGAAGATAGACCTTAAATTAAAAGAGAAAATCAATATCTCCTGGAAATCCAGGGACAATTGCGTAATCTCTAGAAGTTTATGGCCTAACACAAATGAAAAGGAAACTCGGTATATTCTATCGCTGAGTAAAAAGAACATTAAAATCTTGATAGGTGTACTAACAGGTCATTGCGCCGTTGGCACCCGATTTTTGTACAGGTCTCAATGGCAAACATGAGGAAATTTATAGATAGCACAGTCTACGTTAATCGGCAAAATTGAGGAGCATCGATGCTAACTTTTATTTCTTTTATTGGGGATCACAATGGACCAGTAGGCCCCCGTGTACTCAACAGTCTCACGCTGTGCACACTGCACACCCCTTACCACCTAACCTAACCTAAAGGCCGATCCTGAACGGCGAAATACTTTTTTCTTGACAGTTTATGGGATATGGGCACGAGTAGGATTCGATTCTGCGTATAACAGCTAACAGCCAACACACAAACTAATGGCGTTTTCAATTGGAAATCTGGAATCTGAAAAAAGCATTCTGGTTTTAAAATCAGAACTGTCACTTTTGCCAAATTGAGCGCATTCAGAATGCTTTTTTCACTTCCAGATTGCCAATTAAAAACGCCATAACACGCCACGGACATCACCAAAATTAACATACATAGCTACACCGTACACACATATGTACAAAAACAAACAAAAAATTAGCGCAACTTCAAAAATTATATTTATTTTGTTTTGAAATGAAGGAAATATGTGTCAAAAATTACTGCCGGGTGACTCAAAAATTTTAAAAACATGCTAGAACTAGGTTCTAAAAATGACAAGTTCTAAGCACTTAGAACTCAGTTATGATTTTAGATCGAGTTCTAGGGAAGTGAAGAAATTCCCGAGTTCCAACTATTCTAAAAACTAAGTTCTAAAGTTAGACCGAGATTCACTAGATCGAGTTTTAAAGGCAACTTAGAACTTTGTGAAGAAATTGGGCGTTAGCAAGCTTCAGCTTAGTGTCACTTGGAAGACTCGATTTTGCAACAGATAAACCTCTAAGCGAAGCATATATTTTTGAAATAATTGAATTAATGTGATTGTTCCAGTGAAGCCTATCGTTAAATATTATACCGAGGTTTTTGGCGTGATTAACTAATTCAATTGGGCAATTATTTAAAAATATGGTTGGGAAGTCTTCCAGGTAAGGTTTATTTTTGGAGATGGGTAAAGCTTTTGTTTTTTCAGGGTTCAGTGAGAGTCCGTTGCTTATGGACCAATTGTATATGGATCTTAGATCAGAATTCAACTTATCTGTCGCATCTTCAACCATACCTATGGGAAATGAAATGTATAGTTGAACATCATCGGCGGAGATATGAAACTTACAATGAGACAAAACAGATGGCAAGTCATTTATAAACAGTGAAAACAATAAGGGTCCCAGAATTGATCCTTGGGGAACACCAGTATTAACCAGGAAGGAACGAGGACAACTTGCTATTGCACGATACAGCTTGCCAGTGGTTTGTCAGATAAGAATAAATAAGGTTTTTGGTTGTGTTAGATAAATCAAAATAAGTCGTCAGTTTATCACAGAGAAGGTTGTAGTTAACGCAGTCAAATGCCTTAGAAAAGTCAAGTAAAGTAAACACGGTTGTATGATTTTTATCTAATGCGTCTAATGTCGTCAGATACTTTTAAAAGTGCTGAAATACAGCTATGTCCTGACCGAATCCCGATTGCAAAGGGTTAAGTAGTTTATTTGCGTCATTTGTGTACATTTTTATTTGGTGGCTCGTGATTTTTTCAAAGACCTTGGATAGAAATGGAAGGATTGCTATCGGTCTGTACTCTAATTTCTTTCTAGGTTTTAGTATAGGGATAATTTTGGATATTTTCCAGGAGACAGGATAAGTTGAGGTCATAATAATCGTATTAAAGATATGAGTTATATGAGGAAGTACAAAAGGAAGAAGGATTTTGATAAAGTCAGGGTGAATATTATCTAAACCTGTGGATTTAGATTTGATAGAGAATACTGCTTTCCCTACGTGGTATTCATCAACAGCACACATAGAAAATGTGTCCTATCTCTCGTTTACGGCTAAGCTTAAGCGAGTAACGTTGGTATGAACTGGGGGAGTGGAAAACTTCCTATTCAACTCATCCAAATCAAAGTCATCATCGGAAATAGTAGTATCTCTTTTTAAGCCAATATTTCGTATTTCCTTCCAAAAAAATTTTGATGAATTATTAGAGTTAAACCTTTAATTGTAGTAATTATATTTAGCAAGTCTTATTAACCTGGTAACCAAATTGCGAGATGACTTGTACTGGGAAAGCATTTCTGAGCAACCAAATCGTTTCCAACGGCGATAGGAAACGTCTTTCATAGTTTTGTTTTTGTGTTATTTAACACTGCAGTTAGGCTGCGTCCGTCATTTCCATTTATGTTGTTTGAACAACATAAATGGAAACGTCTTTCGTCTTTATTGCGTTCAGAATTTCGGGGGAAAGCCAGGGGCAACTACGGGATCTTATAGTCCGTGTTTTAATAGGAACATGTTTGTCAAAAAGGTAGTTAATAGTGGTGTTAAGGAATTCAAGTTAATTGTTAACATTATACGTTGCATAAACGGGATGAAAATCGACGACAGAACAATCACTAAACAAGTGGTCGACATTTATATTACGAAAATCACGAAACCGGATGGATTGTGGTATTTTGTCAAATTATAGGTCAAGAGTAGTAAAAATAAGGTTATGATATGAAAACATAGGAACAGATAGCTGACTTGAACACTTAACACAGCTTGGGTCACTGAAAAGAAAAACATGAAGCAGCGATGGGGTGCAACCCGGTGAAAAATGGGAAGGTTCAGTGGAATTAACAAAAAAAGTCCCAGAGAATCCATAGATGTTTTAAAACAATAAGATGAGGGTTGTAATAAATTAATATTAAAATCACCACAAACAAACAGTTTAGGTACACGAGAACACATATCTTCTATTATGGGTGTAATAAGATTGGAGCTCGACAAGCGAGGTGGCATATAAATAGCGCCAATACTGCATTTATTATCGCCCTGTAGTACATCAATAAAATAATAATCACAACCTTCTGTGCCATCAGAGCATTTAGCATGTTTAGAATAAATGTGATTTCTTACAAAAATAGCAACTCCGCCGCCCGATGATCGAGTACGGTCTGCTCTGTATGGTTTTTTGAAACCTTTAAGTGAAAAAAGGTTACTATGCAAAGCTGGGGTGGAATCGGCTTAGGTGATTTGTGATAAATGATAATCATAGATCACAAATTTTGTCTGTGTAAGGTGATTATCACTTGTGACAATCACATTTGTGTGATTTTTTTCTGTGACAGCCTTTTTGATATCACTTTCATACAAAATTTGCTCAGTTGTATTTTTGAGGGGACGTATCAAATTTAATTGAAATTTAAAAATCTAAAAACGACAAATTGCCAAAACTAGTCTTGGAAGTTGTGCTTTGAAGAACAACGATGAACATTCTGCTAAAGAATTTGCTTCGGAGGTTTCCATGAAGTTTACTGTCGAAGAATTGACTGGTCTGTTTGGTCTACCAATGGATTTTGAATGCGGATGCGGTGGAAGTGGAAGAAGCAGTTCTACGATGTGACCAGAGATTCATTGCAGATAAACGAATTGACGAAATGAGAACACTATTGCAAACCGTTTTCAAATAATTTGCTAGAAGTGGGTTTTTAATAGTTTTAAATGTGTCACTTTCTTATTACTTTCTTTTTTTTCTTTTAGGAAGCGTATCTCAGCTCAGCCGCTGAATGTATTTCCTTCATTTTTAGTTGCCAGACAAACCTGCAAAAAGACTGTCTTCAAAGCAGAATAAAAGTAGATGGGCATAAATTTTGTTATTTCAATAAACTTCTTTTCCTTTGAACATAAGGACCTTTCGATGAACCATGTCTAGAGAGTTCTGGGAAGTTCAACAGTCTGAAGCCTTACTACACCATTAAAGTACAGTTTGAATGTTTCAGCGAACAGTTCGGTGCAACTTTCGGGCACCCGAGTGCTCATATCCAAAAGACCAATTGAAGCTACAAAATGAGTCATCTCGTACAAGATTCTTCGATTCTAAGCGTTTATTTTGGTTCTATGAATGTTACTTTTGAAAATTCCCAATAAATATAACGTGGTGTATTAAATGTCATAAGAATGATCTGCGATTAATTAATTCCTCGTAAGCCCAAAAGCAAAACTCTAATCATCGCTCCCCAGCGAGATATTACTTCCAAATCGCTGCGCTGGTATAAATGCGCTTTCAGTTCGGCCATTCCCGATTTGATTTCGTTGGTTTGTTTCTCGTTTACCTTTACAACCATTTTTATCTTTTCCTTGCTCTCAGCCAGGAGTTCCTTTAAGATAATAAGTGATTGCATTAAATTTATTTGTTTAAACATTCATATAAACGACCTGGGTTTTCGAGATTGTGCGAGAGAAAAACTGACAAACTTCAGTTTGGCGAAGTGATTCCAAATAAATCAATTTTTTTTGTGATTACTTTACGCAGAAGGAAAATTTAATTTCATCACATGTGACTATCACAAATGTGATAATCATTTTTGAATTTAGCCGATTCCACCCCTGGATAAAAGTTTCAGAAACGCATACAATGTCGAATATCATCCTGAACTCATCAAATTTGTTAACAAATAATATATGATAAATATTACAAAAAACGGCTGTGCATTAAAATAGCAGTGCTCCAGATAATGTCTTATAAGAACTTAAAAAAAAACAATTATTCACTTATATTTTCATTACGATTTAATATTTTTGTGTGTGACCTTTATTTGCGAGGTCAGAAGCACAACGACGATCCATAGAATTAACCAAACGCATGCATCTTTCTTGTGGAATGCTTTCCCATGTTATTTTCACTGCGCTCCACAAATCAGCAACATTTCTTGGCTTTTCCTTCTTTAACATTCGCCCACAAGTTTTCGATGGGGTTTAGGTCCGGCGATTGCACAGGCCACTCAAGCACATCAATTTTGTTAGTCGCAAACCAATTTTTTGCTAACCTGCTGGTGTGTTTGGGGTCATTATCCTGCTGAAACGTCCAAGTTATTGGCATGTTTCATTCGGCATAAGGAAGCATGATACGTTCTGCAGAATATCAACATAAATTTTGGAGTCCATGATAACCTTTATCCAAAAGATAGGCCCTGTTTCGTAACGGGTGCGCCAGAGAAACTTACTTATTTGAAAAAATTCCCGCGCGGTGAGTTGGGCGGGTAGAGGGGCAAGAGGGGGCGCATCTGGAGGGGGAAGTTCCCAAGTTTGTTTCTCCCTCCAGTCAGTTGCCATCATGCTCTGGTATAGAGAGCAGCGGGCCTTCGCAGTTGAGAGCTTCTTTTCTAACGGTCGCTCACTTGTTGCTACGCAACGTGCCTTCCGCGCTCGCTTTGAAATTCCTCCTCAAAGACTCGAAGAAATGAATGTTAGGAACGTGTGGTTTCAGCAAGATGGAGCCACAGCACACACAGCACGAGACTCAATGAATTTGTTGCGACAACATTTCCCAGACCGCCTCATCTCTCTCAGAGGCGATCTCCAATGGCCGGCACGCTCTGCAGATTTGACTCCATGCGATTTCTTTTTATGGTGTTATTTGAAATCCCTGGTTTAAGTCGATCGACCACGGACCATAGCACACCTCAAGAACAACATTCGCGACGCCATTGCCAACATACCGATTGATATGCTGCGAAGAGTGGATACGAATTTAAAAAATCGACTTCATCAGTGTATGCGCAATGGGGGTCGCCATTTATCCGATGTCATTTTTAAGACTGCATAAAAAAAATTGGGATATTGTATTCTCAAATAAAAAAAAATTTAAAACAATAACTGAAGTACTTTTTTTTATTGACCTTTCAAATAAGTAAGTTTCTCTGGCGCACCCTTTAGTAAGAAAAACAACCTCAAATAATTATTTTAGCTCAGAGGTCATTTCGTTCTTTGTGACTTTGATTGAGTAACGATTTTTCAACGAAAACCAACGCCGATTAATCTGCAAGCTTTACGAATCTAATGACAATGACTAGTTAAACAACGACTGTAATTTAAATTTTGTACGCACAAGAATTAGACGATTACCTTTATATTTCTCAACTTTAGGAAGCACTGCTATTTTTTTGCACACAGGTGTATCTAGAGATGAATATTGTAGTTTTCTATTAGTGAAATAATTTTACTAGGATTAGTATTTCCGAATATCGCAAAACAGATATGGAGTCCATACCCACACACAGACATCATGACAGAAAGGGTTGATTCGGATTCTAGTGACCTCGAATCATGGAAATTATGCAAGAACTGTAGATTCACAAAATCGGAGCCATTACAACCCATCTGGTAAAAATGTATCAGGCACATTGGGACAGGAAAAATAAAAAAAACTACATCAGTGACAAAATCTTCACTGACAAAATTTTTTAATGACTGTTATAACCGATCTGTCAAAAAATGATGAAAACCGATGATAGCTATATCTGGCCTCGATATAGGGAAATCTATTACAGGTCTTTATAAAAGAAATTTTCTACTTCAGTTGACGTGAAAGTTAGCGTCAATCATTAGAACGTTCGTCAAACGCGTTGATAATTTAAGAAAAGGAATGCCACGCGTTCTTAAAAACACTTCGTACGGGTTGTTGTTTAAATCCTATGACGTTTGCTAGAGTTAAGAGCAACTTATAATCAATTTCGTCTTAAGAACAAAAAAATTCTGCGCTCTTATCATTCCTGGGAACAAACAATTTCCAGTTATTTTTAAGCTCTCTATTATGTTTGGTTATTAATAATTTAATTTCATTTGTTGAAAGCTATCCTACATTTGACTGTTGTGTATTTATACACGCAAACATAATTTTTTTTCGACCTTGGGGATGCCGGCTCGGTCTGCTTATGGATCAGTCGGAGTTTCTCATAGAGTCCATTTATAGCCTTTAGCATGGCATTTATAATTTGCGTCATTTAAGTGTTTCATTTTTTCGTTTAAATAGCAGATGTATGTAATTATGTTTGTAAACGTATGCATATCCGAAACGAAAACTTGGTTTGTTGTATGATAAACGATTGAAGATGTTGAGCTTGTTGAGTATATGATTCCTCCACTGACAACAATATGTGTTTCTTAAACTGTCTGTTTAAACATGTAGCTAAAGCTCCAGAGCACCGAAAAAATATTGTATTATATTCTCGTCATAAAAGTAAAAATACCATTTTTCTATCAATTATCAATAACTTCAATTGTTACGCAGCATATTAAACGGCGAGTCCATTGAACTTGCGGTTAAAATGTTTGTGATCGATCAGTATGTCTTTTCGTTTTTGAGAAATTAAAAGAAAACCAAAACCACTTTTTCTAAGAAAATCTTTGTTAATTTATTTTCACCTATCTGGACTTTTTGTTAAATTTATTAATGAAACATTAACCTTTCTTTTACTATTTGTTATGTAATTGGAGTTTTATGATGACTCAATAAAGTAGAAAAGTATTGGATTTTCCCTGGATTAACCATTCTGTTCATTGATAACTTCTAAAAACTGACCTGCAATTTTTTCTTACTATACCTGGGCCCATGTTCTGTAACTTATCACTCGCAAGAAAAAAGTGATAAACGCAAGGAATCGAAACAAATTTCAAGTTATCACGTTTTTGGGTTTCTGACAATCGTTAATTTTATCACCCGGAACGAACTCAACAGAAACACTGGAAAATTATCGATAACTGGTGTTCTGTATCTTTCAACTTCGATAACTTTGACAGATAAAGTACAAATTTTTATCACTTGCTTTTTAGATGGTGATAAGAAGATTTTCTTAGTTATTTGAGAGTAAAAATGTAAGTCCAATTACAGAATTATTTGATAAAAAGAAAATAAACCTCTTTTTTATTTCGTCAGGAAAAGGGACAATATGTTGATGATGTACTGCACATATTTTGCCTTCAATTTGCGTCTGAAATCCCAGAGAATTTCAAGTTTCAACCAAGAATCATCCACTTACCAAAGTTTGATTACGCTCAAGAGCTCATCAATCAGGTGCAGCAGAAGCATGGTGAGGGTGACATTGTAAAGCATCAGCTCGAAGATTTAATCGAACGAATTAATTCTGGAGCAATAGCCTGAAGAAACTTACGAAAGTGGCAAGGAGTATGAGGAGAAAGCAATGAAAATGCGCGAAAGGAGGCGGAAGGAGAAGAAACAACTGTCTAAGAGGAAGGAGAACAAACACACAAAGAACAAAGTACTCATGCTCTTCCTGTATGTAACTATCGTGTCCAACATCACATCCAATTGCTTAAATGCAAAGCGTTCATCCTTGGCAAGGGAGCTGTCCGATCAGAACTATATGCAGTGTATCGTGTCAAGGCTACCAAGAAGAGTATCAAAATCAAATCATGAACGAAATTACGAAATATTTTGTTTTATTTTCCTATCTTATTTTCAACGTTGTTTAATTAAAATAATCTTTAAAGAACAAGAACAGCGAATATGTTTTGACTCCCCATCTTTGACTTCTATTTCATCGGAGAGGGTCTTCAGATTGACCTGTTGCATTTCCGAGTGCTTGGCCTAAATGATTTTGCCTCTGATGACGTCCATCGATATGGCTGATTCCTCCCGTCTAACTTTGATATCTAATGGCAACATTGTTTGTTCCTCGCATGCAGGCAATCGCAATGGTCAAGACACGTTCGATTCCGTAATTCAGACGTCTCTAGGCGGTAGGTTCGCGAATGCCAGATTCTCACGGTTCCGTCCTCGGATCCGGTCAAAACAATAGGTTAAGATAGAGCGGAAATGTTTTGAGCGTGACCCGCGAGTGTTTGCACAGCTTAACCTTGAAGGAATTTCGTAATCGTCGTTGTCAAGCATCGCAGTTAATTCTGCAAGGCTTTCATCCTACGCAATGGAACAATCCGAACTGTTAGCGGAGAGCAAACGCTATGGCGAAGCAATGCAATATCAATGCAATATCAAGGCCACCACCAAGAAGAGTAGCAGAATCAAAACATTTAAAAACATTATTTTCTTTTATTTTGTTTCTCTTTTCAAACTTGTTTTAATAAAATTTTCTTTAGAACATAAAACAACATTGCATAAAAAAAGAAAACCAAAGGACTTTTAATTTACAAATAGAAAACGTTCATAAATCAACTTAAAAATACCTACTTTGTTTCTTTAGGACGGGGGTTTCTTGAAAAGATCCAGTGAATCCAGTTCGATATCTTCCTCGTCGTTTTCATATTCTTCATCATCTTCATCATCCTCTTCGTCTTCATCGTCGATGAGCGAGAAGTGAACACCACGAGCACGACTCCTCATCAAAAATTCAATTTTCACATTTTTGAAACTTGTTCACAGTAAGTTTTTGTTGTGGTTCTTGGTCTTGTGCACTGATGAGAAATAACGTCTTGTGCTTCATACAATCAGTCAATCCATTGTACCATCGAGGATGCGGCGTAAGCGCTACAAATCTTGCGGAATACGTCCAGATTGGCCTCTGGATGATGTTAATATCTGATTCCGAGCAACCATTACAACCACTCGCATAAAAGGCAGCAGAATTCCATCGACTTTGCGTCGCATTTCAGCAGCCTAAAAGAGGCAAACGAGGTCTATCATTTATAGCTGCACTTTGGGAAACTTTCGGAAGTTGGAGTGTATAGTGCAAATGAATTCTGGGCGTTTTGGGCTTAAGGAGATAAGAAGGGGTTTGGGCACCGATATATAATCCAGTTTTTAGAGCCTCAGCTACAAGCATTTGCATGTTGGAAGGATTAACTTAAGCACCTTTAATTAGTTGAATGAAATTGTTGTGACGACTGTCTTGATATTTTGCAATTAAAAGGTATTACCCGGTGCCGCTGAATTGTTCCCCCTACACAACTAGTTAGTCAAAATATTGAATTAGAGATAAAGATAAAGATAAATTGATAGATGATTGATTGATGAACTGTTGTACATCTATTAGAACTAAACAGATGCAACAAATAAATAAAAAATAAACAACTGAAGTTTGAAAATTGAAAAATATAAATTGGCTATGCCTACTACGATTTTTAACAAAAATGTCCAATGTCAAAATTATCACATTCCACTGGACTTTCCATTGGAATTTTGAAGTTATCACTTTCAGTTACAGAAACCCGATTTTTAGCAGGTGTGATAAAAGTGGAATTTTTTGTTTCATTTTTATCACTGCGATAAGTTATCACTTAAGTTACAGAACATGGGTCCTGGGGTCGCGAATACTCGCCGGCAAAGGGTTCTACCTGCTAGGGGCATAAGATAATTAAAGTTTGGATGAAAATTTACAAGTTCACTGTTCAAGTTTTAAAATGTTACTAATCACGCTTCAAACGAAAACTTGCCAAGTGAACTTGTAAATTTTCATCCAAACTATTTTCTATTTTCTTTTAATATTGTTGTATTATCTTCTACGATTTAAAATATTCAATATAACACTTTTATTGCTTGTAAGAACTTGGCGTTCTTTTAGATCTCATTACTTTTGGTGGCTGACTTTCTACACAGTGTTGTTCGCACATAAGAGAACTTGGCTTTTTTTTACATTTTATGTTTTTGTTCTGATTTCACATCTTTTTGCAAAGTTTTTTATGGAAGCATGAACCTTGAAATAACTTAATAAGCTAGCAATTTGCAAACTTTAACACTCTAATTGCTCTGCCAATTTATAAATAAGTAATAGTTAGGTTAGGTTAGAGTGGCTGTCTAGAAGTCACCCCGAGTAGCACAGACTTCGATTTATAACAAGTATTTTGTTATATTTGTGTTTTGTTGAAGTAATCTGCAACATTTTGTGTTATATTTCAGTTTTTCAATTGTTTATCGAAAAAAAGTTTGTAACTTTGTTAATTGAAATGTTACAAATCGGTTATATAACTGTTCCAACTTGTTTTCTAATAATTGGTCTTATTATAATAAGGTTATATAAAAGTCAAAAATTTCAAAGTTGAAAAAAAGTTGTTATAACATCTATAAAATTTCTGTTTCGTTATCGTTTAACTTAAACGTTAAAATAACTTACTTGCAACAATCTGTAAGAACATTAGTGTAACGTCAATATAATTTACAAGTTTGAAGAAGGAAAGAAGTTACAAAAACATTTTTGTAACGTTTTTACTCCTAGAACCTTTATTTGAGCAGAATTTTAGTAATCTAGTTTATATAACCAATATATAACAATGTTTAAATTAGTGTTTTCTTTAATTCATGGCCAAAATAATTATGTAGGTATAAATGCAATAAAAAATGTCGTACTTTGAATGGTGAATTTATTTAAACGGAGTATGGATAAATCCCCTCTATTTTTTCTTTTTTTCTTTTTTTTTTTTGTTATTAAATTCAATTTGAGACATATAACTTTGTTGCAACTTAATAATAACATACCATTAACCTTATTATAACATAACAACTCTGAAACCCTTAACTTCAAAGCAATGCGTAGCGCCAACGTTATTGTAACATTGTGCCAATTCGAATATAACTCTACAGTTATTTCATGTTTCAAAAGTTTTATAAACTCAACTATAACATCTCTTGAATCTTAAGAAATGTTGTAGTTTTGTTTCAAAAACAAGCCGAATGTTTTTTTTTCAGTACTAGTACTTTGGTTACATATTTGTTTTAATTTTGTAGCAATCTTTGTTTCACGTTAACAAATTAGAAACCAAAATATAACAAAGTTTCCAAAAACAAAAACTACAGTTATATTTTAGTTATATATCAGTTATATTTCAACTTAGTTTCAACTATGTTTATTCAAACATTTTGTTTGTTATATTCGTGTTTTTTCAAATAGAAAACAACAACATTACATAACGCATTTATAACAACAACATTACATAAAGTATGTAATGTTGTTGTTTTCTATTTGAAAAAACACGAATATAACAAACAAAATGTTTGAATAAACATAGTTGAAACTAAGTTGAAATATAACTGATATATAACTAAAATATAACTGTAGTTTTTGTTTTTGGAAACTTTGTTATATTTTGGTTTCTAATTTGTTAACGTGAAACAAAGATTGCTACAATATTAAAACAAATATGTAACCAAAGTACTAGTACTGAAAAAAAAACATTCGGCTTGTTTTTGAAACAAAACTACAACATTTCTTAAGATTCAAGAGATGTTATAGTTGAGTTTATAAAACTTACATGAAATAACTGTAGAGTTATATTCGAATTGGCACAATGTTATAATAACGTTGGCGCTATGCATTGCTTTGACGTTAAGGGTTTCAGAGTTATTATGTTATAATAAGGTTAATGGTATGTTATTATTAAGTTCGTTAAATTGACCATGAAAATTTTACAAAAAAAAAAATATTTTTTGGAATGAAAAGACTGACTTTACATGTCAGAGTTGCCGCTAGATTCAAAAACTTTACAAGTCATAAAACAATTCGTGGATTTCATTAGCGTTTTTAATTGTGTTTTTGTAAGCGATCGTAATCATTTTAATTGCTTTCATTGAATTCAATTGAAAAATTTGACTATAGGCAAAAGTGTCAAAATTGAACAAAAAGTAAAGTTTTTCTTGAATTGAATTAAAAATGTGTATTAAAACTAGACGTTTATTTAAAGATTGAACTCTAATAAAATTTTGCTCAAGCAAGCCTCCTATTTTTGCTTACTTAAGGAACCTTTCGTCTATTTTTGACATTTGTTTAAGTTCACTTAAACGGAGTGAGGGAAATTGGAAGGGAGTTCAAACTTCTATGAATAAGATAAACTTCAGCTACCTTTAGTAACTACAACAACTTATGAATCAGCTAAGAATATTGCCGATTACCATTTAAGAACTATATAATTTTTGTTCAAACACCAACCGAACATTTTATGTTATATGTTTTGACAAACAAACAAAGGCAAACAATATGATCTATTTGAGGTTTTTTTAATCTCCCTTAATAGAAGACATTTGTATTTATATATCTAGGATTTGATATAAAATGGGTGATTTCTTTTATAACATTTTTGTTTTAAAATTTAAACAAAAAGTTAACTGCGGCAACTCTGATGAACATAGATCAAAGTTTAATCCTATTTTTTGTTTGATTTATTTCCCGCCAGAAAAAATAAGGTTTTTATAACATCGAGATTTAAGTTACAGAAACGAATTAGAAATGATGATACGAAAAATCAATTCATCTATATTTTATAAACAACGTAAACTAGTTACAATGAGGATCTAATTCCCTGAAGTTTCTACTTTGTTGAATCTTTGTTATAATAACATATAAGTTATAATATTAAAAGACAATGTTTTATTGATGTTTCCTGCAACAAGTGCCATTTTGTTCACAATCGAATGACCCATTATTAGAATTTGATCTGATATGCTTTATTTTCAAACTAATTTTTACAATTGGTTATACTTCTTCCATTGTCAAAGTCAATGAAAATGGATAAAAGATCCGTTTCCTAACGTAATTAATTAATATTTTTTGCAATTTCAAAGCCTCAATACAAACATGAGTATTTTTTTTATTTTTAAATTTTTCGCCCAATTTCAATTTTTTGGGTGGCGCGTAAGTTTTCAAGAAGTAGAACATCAATATTTATGACAAAAACAGCGTTGCATTAAGATTTTTCGTTCATAAATGTCTTAAACTCGCATTTTCAATAACTATATATGACGTATTGATCTTATTCAAGGCTTTGAAGTTTATCTTCTTATAACATAATTAAAGGCAGTATACATTTTAAATGAAATTGATTAGGTAATAACTTAATAGAAACTTTTACAATGTTTTCTGAAACATTCTTTCTCATTATATTATAACAAACGAAATAGTTCAAGTTATATTCATGTTATTAAAATTTATTTTGAACTCTTCGTTCTTGTTTTAGCTATGTTATAACATGTAACAAAGTATTCTTGCATAAACATTTTTGCAACATTAGTAGAACTAATATTCTAGTTCAATTAAAGTTGCACAAATGTTGTATTAAGTTACATGTAACATTATTTAGTTGAAACAACATTTATGAAACTGAGAAATAACAAAATGTAACCTCTTTAAAACTTATTTATAACCTACTTGTTGCAAATCGAAAGGGGAAACGCGGCTATTTGGGTTACACAATTGTTCTAAATTGCGTTACTATAACAAATGGACAACAATTTGATTGTTTTATTGGAGTTATAAATACCAAATGAAAACCCGTCTGTGCTACTCGGGACATTAAGACCCCAAGGGTCCATTGCGAAACCACTAAAGAAAGTTACTCATGGAGTTTTATGAAGTTAAACAAACAAGAATTCTAAATTTCACAGCGCAAGGACCATTTTAAGAAAGTGGGCGGCAGCCACGCCCCTTTAATGAAACTGCATTTTTATACTTATATTTTCTCTTATACTCAACCGAAACCCTATCAGAATTTCGAATTGAAACATTTTCGACCATTTTAAGAAAGTGGGCGGATACCACGCCCCTAAACGGAAATAAATTTTGTTCTCATTTTTTTCATGTTATTCAACCAAAACCTTAAAAGAACTCAGTCATATTGGAGGTTTTGTTAGAGCAAGACGTCAAGTTTGTGCAATATTAATCTGCCATCGTGATTGTTGTTTTTTTTTCAATATTTCCAAACGTGTGCGATCACCAGACTCCGAGGACAGAGTATTGTCCTCGGATAGTAAAATGCAAAAAACCCAAAAAATGAACATAAGTAGTAGAGGCTCCAGGAAAAACTACTGGAGTCCTTTACAATGTCTACCGGATAGTGATAACGATGACGACTGCGATGCAGAAATAATGGACGAGTCTGTCTCACAAATCGATCCCCCAAAAAAAACTAAAATTCCACCAATAAAACTTTTGCAAAAAACCAGTGAATATATTCATTCGTGCCTATCATCCATTAAAGTATCGGATTACTCAATAAAGAAAATGTCAATTGGCATTAAAATCATGTGTGAATCAATTGATTCTTATAATTCTGTGATCGATAAGTTAAAGTCAGAGAACTGTCAATATTTTACTCATGCTCTTAAAAGTGAGAAAGCATTCAAAGTTGTCCTATATGGCCTTAATGAAATGAATGTTTCTGTTTTGAAAGATGAACTTAACAAGTTAGGACTTTTATGTAAAGAAGTTAAGCTAATCACTAAAAAATACGAACACTACACTGATACTTTATACATTGTATCACTCGAAAGTGGTTCTATTAAATTGTTCCAATTAAAAAAACTATATCGTTCGATATTCCACACACAAGTTAATTGGGCATATCAGCGAAAACAAAAAAATCATGTAACTCAATGCAGGAATTGTCAGATGTTTGGCCATGGCGAAAGCAATTGTCATGTCAAAACATATTGTTCGAACTGTGCTGGCCCGCATAAGACTGACGAATGCACGAATAGTGAAATGCACAAATGTGCAAACTGCAACGAAAAACACAAATCAACAGATGATGCATGTGTGATAAAGAAGAGATATCTTGAAATGAGACAAAAATTTTCAAAAAAAAAACAAGTCATCGCTCTCTCCCGCGGAACAAGATCACTAATTTTGACAACAACAACCAGAGAGTTAATCCGTCTTATCTGTCAATGGAAGAATTTCCAACTTTACCACAGCAGAATCGTGTGCATGATGATAGAAGCAAATTGAACGGTGATGTTATACAAGCAAGTTCATGGGTAAAAACAACACCTGTGGTGAATACAAATCAGAGAGCAACGTCATCTGTAGCGCCTAGTGGTGAATTATTTACAATGGATGAATTAAACACACTCGTTATGGAGATGATTAGTAAGTTAAGTTTATGTAAAACAAAAGTAGAACAATTTCAAGCTATCGCACAGTTAGCTACTAAGTTTCTGTATCATGATGTTAAGTAAAAAAAAAGATTAACAACAATATTTCAGTTTATAATTTGAATATTATAACATGGAATGCCAAAGGCATTCGCAATAAAATTTTTGAATTCTTGAACTTTTTAAATCAAAATGTAATCGATATTGCTCTCGTTACTGAAACTTGGTTAAAATCAGACATAACATTTTCCACTCAAAACTATTATTGCTATCGCGTTGATCGTATGGATCAGAGAGGAGGTGGAGTAGCAATATTTATTAAAAAATCAATAAAACATTCCCTCTTGCAAGTTGTAAGGACACAGTGGGTCGAGAATGTTGGAATTGAGGTAAAATTAAAAAATCATTCTTCTGTAAAAATGTTGTGTGTATATTTTCCAGGTAAAAATTCTTCCGAACAAAAAAGAATTCAGTTTAAAAATGATCTTAGAAAACTAATTATAAGAAACGAAAATTATATTATTGGTGGTGATCTTAATTGTCGTCATAGAAATTGGGGCTGTATTCGTGCGAATTCATGCGGCAACGCCTTGTCCGATATGTGTAGCTTGTTTCCGTTTTCAATTTTGATTCCGTTCAGTCCTACGTACTTTCCGTATGGGTCTAGAGCTAGTCCTTCCGTTCTCGATTTTTTTATAACAAATATTCCATCTTTTTTTACTCAACCTGAAACTATGCAACGCCTGAACTCAGATCATGTTCCGGTTCGATGTAAAATGCTTCAAAGACCGGAAAATGTAAACATGTACTATCTGGATATTAAAAATGCAAATTGGATACGCTTTAAAACAGAAATGAGAGCCAAACTCAGTACAGCTTCTACTGATTTGAACACAGTATGTTCAAAAAATGATGTAGATATCCAAATTGATTCATTTTCGAATCATATTTTAGATGCAATTGAATCTTGCGCTCCGAAAAAACAAAGTAAATCTTTCGTTTTTAAAATGCCGGAATATATTCTTGAGCTCATTCGTATTAGAAACTCTTTTAAAAGACAATGGCAACGATATCGACTACCTGAACTTCGCACTCAAGTAAATCGATATAATAAAAAGGTAACAGACGAAATAAAAAATATCGTAATAAAAAGTGGAATGAAAATATGAGTAAACTAGATAAAAACGCTAAACCTTTTTGGAATATTGCCAAAATAATTAAAAGCAAAAACCGTCGCATTCCTAACCTTGAAAATGGTATTGACTTGATTTACGAAGACTCTCAAAAGGCTAATGTCTTGGCGGCCACGTTTTTGAGCAATCATTCCGTGTCCCAACATCTCAGTGACGATGTAACCAAACATTTGGTAAGCCAAACCATAGCCTGTCTAGACACGCAAAACATTCATACCCCTGTAGATCAAATGACCACTTTAGATGATGTAAGACATATTGTTTCGAATCTCAAAACCAAAAAGTCAGATGGGCTCGATAAAATTAAAAACATTTACATTAAAAAGTTACCCAAGGCTGGTCTTCTATTTTTAGTTTTTCTGGTAAATGCATGTCTAAAAACTCAATATTTCCCTAATGTTTGGAAAATCGCCAAAGTCATACCAATCCAGAAACCAGGAAAAAATTCAAAATTTCCACAAAGTTACCGACCAATTAGTTTGCTTAGTAGTCTTAGCAAGATCTTGGAAAAGATATTAAAAACGAAAATAATTCAATTTAGAGCTGATTTTTCATTCGTCAGATAAACAAGCAGATAGTGTTTATTCGACAAATAACAAAATATTGAATTTTTCAATCGTCAGATAGACTTTATCTGAAGAAAAACGCTCTTATTTATTCGTCCGATGAATACTCTGATAAGTTTATTTGCCAGTTTGTTATTTTTATTTTTGTTCGATGATTGAAAAATCCGCTCTTACTGAACAGTTCAACATTCTTCCAAATGAACAATTTGGCTTCAGGGCATTTCATAGTACTACCCATCAGGCGTTAAGAGTGTGCCAATATGTTAAAAAGAATCGATTACTTGGGAAATCAACTGGCATTATTCTCCTTGATATAGAAAAAGCCTTCGATACTGTGTGGCATGACGGAATGGTGCACAAATTAGTTTGCTTAGGCTTCCCTGCCTATATAGTAAAAATTATACAAAGTTTTTTGTCAAATAGATGTTTCAGTGTTTTTGTTAATAACAGTAAATCGAGTTGCTATCAAGTTGAACATGGTGTACCACAAGGTTCTCTACAACCTTTATACGTCCGACATTCCCAGGCTTCCCGAATGTGAATTGGCTATATTTGCCGATGATACTGGAATTTTTTCATCGCATGAATTAAGTCTGAACATAGAGGCAAACTTAACCAATGCAATTGAAATAATAACCCAGTATTACTCCAAATGGAAAATCAAACTGAACTCAAATAAGGTACAAGCTATCTTTTTTACTAGAAAAAGAAAGTCTTGTTATCTTCCCAGCAATCAGTTGAATGTAAATGGTGTTAACATTAATTGGGAAGCAAATGTTAAATATCTAGGGATCTATCTAGACCAGAAACTTACCTTCAAAGAACATATCACACAAACGTTAGCAAAAATAGGTATTGCAATTAAAGTACTTTATCCCTTTATAAATAGAAAATCAGGTCTCAGTAACGATAATAAGATTATTATTTACAAAGTAATCTTTCAGGCAATTCTTTTGTACGGTTGCCAAATATGGGGAAATAGTGCAAAGTGTCATACCAATAAACTGCAAGTATCCCAAAATAAGTTACTTAAAATGATTCTCAATCTCCCTCGTTATCATTCTACTTCTGACCTGCATGCAAGAGCGAATGTTGAAATGATTTGTGATAGAATCGAAAAGCTAAATAACAACTTTTTTGCAAAATGTGAATTTTCTGAAAATCCATTGATAAACCAAATCACATTTTAACCATTTTTCTACCAACATATTATCTTCACCATTGTTATTATTGTCAAAAACTATGTCATTTGTTTATATACATAACTGTTAAACTATCAAAATATTCGTTTATGGTGTCTTTATGAAAATATTGGTTAAATTCTTGAATAATTTATTTACTCACTTATTTATTTTGTTATTCATTACTTATTTATTTATTTAAAACTGTATTTATTTATTTACCTTTTTATTTATTTAATTATCTATTTATTTATTTATTTATTTATTTATTTATTTATTTATTTATTTATCTATTTATTTACTTATTTATTTATTTATTTATTTATTTATTTATTGTTATTTATTTGTTAATTTATTTATTTTTAATATTTAATTAATCAGAGTTAGTAACTTATATATAGCTTGTAATTATTTACTAAAGATTTATTCACTAACAAATTATTATACCTACTTTAAATATAAAGTCACTAATTCGAAACATATTTGTACATATGTATTGAACCTTAGTTTTAAGTCACAATGTACCTGATACTTTTTTTTCTCATATTGAAGTTTTTGTTTTGTATTTTCTTCAAATTTGTATGTCTCTATGTAAATTTCAAATGAATATAGTATAAATACTTCAGTAGAAAGATATATGTGTTATCCAATATCAAATCTCTGTATATAATAGACTGTGCGATAGCTTATCAAATGTAATTCATATACGAAAAATAAAGTTCTTCTTCTTCTTTAAAAGAATTCCAAATTTCAAGATCCTACGACCAGTTTTAGAAAGTGGGCGGAATCCACGCCCCCTGAATGAGCAAGTTGAAATTTTCGATTTTTTCCTTTGTATACACCCGAAAACCTACCATTGTACCAAATTTCAAGAGTCTGCTATTGTTAGAAGTGCAATTTTTACTGTTCAATATCTCAAGAAATAGTAGTTCTACAAAATTTTGTTTTTCACAGAGCCTTTGTGTTTGTGCTCATGAAGTTAATACGTAATTCAAATTTGAAGCTTCTAACTCTTTGGGTTCATAAGTTATGGGGGGTTAAAAACGTGCTTGAGTTCGATCCTGTAAAAAGGGAGTAGTGCTAGAACTTGGCTGGGCACTACCGTGCCCTTTGAAAATTCAAAAACATTGTCTGTTTTGGCTATTTCACAAAAATCAGAATTCCATATAGCTAACGCTTTTTCCCCTTATTTGCTGACTTTCCCGTAAGATTGTCCCAAAAATTTGTTTTTACTCAGGCTATATCTACAGTGAAGCAGCAGCAGAGTTTTCCTAGTTCCCAATCAAAAATTTTCCTATTTTCCATTTAGAAATCAGTACTCCAACAATTTCATGCAATTTTTCCTTTGAAAACCAATGAGTTTTCCGAGTTTTTCATCAAGAACTTCCCATTTTTCCATTCGAAAACCCATTTTGAAACAAAAAAATCAAAGCAAAAAAAAACAAAATTTTCGACCCTTGTTTGGTTTTTCCAGTTTTCCCACTCTTCCATGAGTTTTTTCCAATTTTTCACAGAAACCATCACTAAATACAACAGTATTAACCATGAAACTTTCACAAATATCTGTTAGGCCATTTGGGATAGTCCATGAAGGACAGATTAGCAATCATACATCCATTTTTATATATATAGAGATGAATATTGTAGTTTCTATTAGTGAAAGAATTTTTCTAAACGGATTAGTATTTCCGAAGATTTACATTTAAAAATGGCAAAACAGCGTTTATAGGGGCCATACACTACGCAAACACGTTTGTTCAAACGTGTGTTTGAGCAAAACATAGTTTCGCCACACACTACACAAACTGTTTGAGCAAACGAATGTATTTTGTTGTTGTAAAAATGTTTGTGCAAATTGTTTGAGTAGAGCTTTTAGTACCCGATTGCAATATTCGTTACTTTTTACACGCCACAATACCGGTAAACTTTTATAAAGTTCAATGAATTCAGTCCAAAAAATTTGTTCCTCTTGTTTATTCATGTTAACTCTATGAAAATTGGCATCGGTTTGAGCAAAATTCAATACACACCACAGAAACATGTTTGTGCAGGCACGGAAAATTCAAAATTTTGTGATTTGTTCAAACCGCTTGCGCAAACACGCATAATCACTACACACTACTCAAACAGTTTGCTCAAACATTTTTACAACAATAAAATACATTCGTTTGCTCAAACAGTTTGTGCAGTCACAGTCGATCTGTGACTTCAGTGGTGGATAGACGTGCGTATTAAGCCTTAGCAGTGAAAAAAAAAACCAAGTTATACCTATAGTGATCTAATTAAAGCCAGTGTTATCTATAAGTGTCCGATAGCGCAGAGGTTAGCGTATCGGCTTGCAAAGTGAGAGGTTGTGGGTTCAATCCCCACTAGGGTATGAACATTTTTTTTTTCATAACCATTCTTGGTTATGATTAACTTAATTAAAATGAATAATAAGCCGACAGGGGCATCGAAAGATGCTTCTGTTAAATCATCCGATGCGAGATTAGCGGTAGAAAACACCGCAAGTAATGAAGGAGGTAAAAAGAGGAGACGTAGTCAAAAACGTAAGCCGAATTTGGACAACAAAAGGCTAGCCACCACCTCAGACAAGCTGCAAGCTGAGGTGGATGACATTAACAAAGCAGCAAAGACAACGGCAACAAAAAAAAACCAAAGGCAATTGGAAGAAGACTCGGACGATTCTGTTGAGTACATGTCCGGAGAAGGGGAGGGACTGTACAGGTCCGGCAGCAATAAGTTCGCTGATCTGTCCACGGAGTACACCGATGAGGAGGTAGAAGAAGCCCTCCTTACAAAGCAATACAGCATAGACAAATGCGAGAAAATGCTTAACACGCTTAAGGAGGAAATTAAGCCCCTTCTTCTACGCCTTAAGCAAAAGCAGGAGACGCGCCGGCAAGAAGAGGCAGCGGTATTAAAAAAGAAGCAACTGCAGAGGCAGCAGCAGCAAAGCCAACAACAACAACCACAGCAGCAAAAACAACAACAACCACAGCAGCAGAAACAGCAAAAACAAGTTGCTAACAATAATAAGCAACAGCAAAAGCAGCCGCAAGGAACAAACACAGGGGCGGCACAGTCAGACCCCAGCACATCGGGGGCCCCAAAACAAATGGCGGCAGCAATACCACAGCGCGCCGCAGCACCATCTAAAGAACCAACCGCTGCACCAGCACCAGCTCCAGCGGCAGCATCAGCAGCAGTACCACAAGAAGCGCCACCAGTAGCGTCAACGTCAACAGCAGCGAGGCAACAACAACAGCAACAGCAACACCAGCAACAACCACGGCAAAAGTCCGACAAAGTGCCACCAATAAGGACGTACAAGGTCGACCTTAAGGACTTAAAAGAGGTATGTAAGTCGGCCACGGATAATAAATTTAGTATTAAAATTATAAATGAAAAGCAGAAACGGTATTCGGTCCAATGCTTCACATTGGCCGAATACAATTTAGTTAAAGAGTATCTAAAAGTTGCCACTGCTGAATTCTTCAGCTTCACTCCTAGGAGTGAAAAACCGAAGACGGTCCTTTTGAAGGGCATCAGTTCCTGCACGGAACCAGAAGAGCTCCTAGCTGAGCTCCGTCAGAATGCCAGCGATGACCTCGAATTCATCGGAGTCAAGCCTTTTTCTACGGTAAGGTCCAGACGGGAGGGGCATAAACTGCCAATATTCATTGTAACTCTGTCGCCCCAAAGTAGACTGGAGAGTCTCAGGAATATTACTATCCTAGACTACCAGGTCATACACTGGGAAAAATTAATGAGGCACGACGACATGCTGCAATGCATGCGCTGCCAAAGGTTCGGTCACGCTCAGCCAATTGCGAAATGCAGTTGCGCTGTGTGAAATGCGCCGAAACCCACAATAGGGGTGAATGCAGGCTAGGGACTGAGCGGGTCGAAGACATGACCCAGCTCAAGTGTGTTATATGCGGGAACGAGGGGCACCCCGCAAATTATCGGGGCTGTCCTAAGGTCCAAGAGATACGGGACAAACAGGCCAGCCAAAAAGCCGCAGAAAGTCGACCCGTACGACAAGCTCCGACAACAAATTCACTCGTGAGACCCGGTGTTTCTTACGCAAGATCTGCGAAAGGAATGGGTAAAGCGAGACAGGCTCCACCACCGGTCGCCCCACAGGCCCAAGTGCCTAAGGCGACGGAGGGGCAGCCAGACATTCTGTCCTTGTTGCTGAGCATTCAAAGCCAGTTGGCAGGACTGCAAAGTCAGATCGTGGAGCAAGCCGGAAGAGTAGATAAACTCTACTCTATGATGGCTGGCCCAGCGCAAATTCAGGGTTAAGGGCGCGCTGCCGAAGACGCGCCTTAGGATCCTAGGTTTGAATGTGAATTCATTGATTAGGATCGAACGTAGAGCCAATTTGTTCCAGCTGTTAAAAGACCACAGTCCTGATGTGTTTATGGCTAGCGAAACCAAGCTAAACCAGAAACATAAACTGACTAACAACAATTACAATATCGTAAGAAGAGATCGACCCGGCTCTACTCAAGGAGGCGGTGTCGCCATCTTCATACGTAAGGGCATTAATTATAAAGTCATATACAATAATGATTTGCGAAAGCTCAGGACGCTAGAAGTTTGCGTCGTATGAATCTCTCTCACTCAAGGGAAGCGGTTGTATATGATTGCGGCTTATGCGGCTGAAGCTCCGCAGGCTAATATCTTTATTTCAGAGCTCGAGGTTCTTTTCAGAGTACTTAAACTGAGCTTGGAAGAAAACTACTTCGTTATGGCCGGAGATTTGAACGCCAAACATGAAGATTGGGGAAATCAAACTCATAATCCAAGAGGTAATCATCTTTTTAATTTGATGAATCTTCACAGTGTTGAATATGGTGTCGACTTGCTGGCTACTGAAAGGCCATCGTTCCCAAGGAGCGGTTCCTTCCTGGACCTTTTGCTGTACGATACCAGACTGACAATTACGGACAAAGTGGGTAATCGCCCTCGAAACTGTTTACAGACAGTCGAGTACGACAGTGATCACTGTGGCTTGGCCGCTGTAATACAGATTCCGAACGAGCTTGTGGAATTGGATGAATTCGTTCCAACGCATTCTTACAATTATAGTAAGATGCGATGGCCGCGTTTCACCCAAGTCCTTGCAAGAGAACTTCGTTCGAGTGACATAGCCCCACCAAACAACAGAAACTTGACAAATACAGAAATCGACCAACACCTTGAACAGATGGACAACATAATAAAACGAACTATGGAACGGACAATACCAAAGTACAGGGAACGCGACCAAAACAACGTCTACAGTAACGCAACGATAGACGCACTACACAGACAGAAAAGCGGACTACTGACAAGACTGAAAAACTTGTACAGACGATTTACAGACCCGAACGACCTGGAGATTAGGACACTGAAGTCGTCGATAAAAAACGTCAACACCCTGATCAAGGAAAACTACAGGTTATCTATTAACTTGTATTGGGACAAGAAAATTCGGGCCGTTAATGCTAGCGACCCGAGTATGTTCCCTAAGATTAATAAGATATTTAGGTCCAAGAATCAGAACGACCTTCCGTGTCTTAAGCTCCAGAGAACTACAGAGAACAGAGACGTACTCCTGACAGCGCAAATTGATCCTGAAGAAGCCGTCTTGGACGATGACTCCTTTGTGATTGAAGATCCGCAAGAGAAAGTGGAGACAGTTGGTGCTGCTTTCCAGCAAGTGTATAAGGTGAATGCTTGCACTCGCCCGAACCACGACCTGGAGAACAGAGCCTTACTTCATCACTTCTACCTGAGGAATGATATTTCGCATTGGCGATCCGAGAACCGTGGTTTTACCCGGTTTGATGACGATTTCTTAGCAAACGCTATAATCGCCGAGCGAACGGGCCCAAGTCCCTTGCTCATCGCGAAGGTAGAACTCCAGCTCATCTTCGATTCAATAAAGAATAAGAAGTCAGCAGGTGTCGACAGTATATCCAACATTGTACTAAGACACTTACCGATTGAAGCCATCGACATTTATACCACACTGTTCAATAACGCGCTGAATAATGCATATTATCCAGTGCGTTGGAAGACAGCTGTGGTTCATCCTCTCCCGAAAAAGGGAAAGGACAACTCCAATCCTTCAAATCTCCGGTCAATAAGTCTTCTTCCAAGCATCAGCAAGGTATTCGAAAAGGTAATCAATAGGGCTCTGGCTGAGTGGGCTGCGGACAACAAAATAATTCCGGATAACCAGTTCGGGTTCAAGGCGGGACATGACACCATTCATGCCGCGTCTAAGCTCGTTTCTGATATCCAATGGAACAAGTCCAAGAAACAATGCACGGGTGCTGTTCTGGTTGATTTAGAGAAGGCCTTCGACACCGTATGGTTAGAAGGTTTGTACCTAAAACTCACCAGACTAGGCATCAGTAAACCATTATTGTATATGCTTTATGATATGCTCAACGGTAGAAAGTTTGTTGTCAAAAGTGGCAATGTAACTTCTACCACCACCTTTGAAATTAAAAACGGTCTTCAACAGGGAGCGGTGAACTCGCCGATCCTCTTCAGCATTTACACCAGCGATCTGATAGGTAGCCTTTCCCAGGCAATTGCGATTTCCCGGACAGCGATTAACGAGCAAAAGTTAAGTGAAGTACCTCGGTATCTGGTTGGACCAGTATCTGTATTTCGACAGACATATAGATGCTGCTCTGACTAAGGCCAGAGGAGCCTTCGCTCTGACGAAACGGCTGTTTTACAGCAGTCGGCTTGACCCCAGAGTGAAGGTAATTTGCTACATGGCCCTTATACGGCCGATGATCGTTTATGGCTGTCCAGTGTGGTTCAACGTTGCACCATCTCAAATGGAGAAGTTTCGGGTGTTCGAGAGGCAGTGTCTTCGGCGCTGTCTCGGTTTGTATCGGACACCGCAATCTTCTTATGTACATTACTATTCTAACGAGGTTCTGTACAACGAGGCTCGGATTAACAGAATTGACAATTTCGTGATAAAACTTATTCGGGGTCACATTGCGAGAGCTATGACTTCGACGAATAATTTGATCTTTGGAGCGTTCTATCCGAACGACGAATATTTTGATAGTGCACGCTCGAGCGGCTTCATTCCACCAGAGGCATTCCTCCACCTAGATAAATGCGGTCTGATACAGGACAGATTGGCGATCCCGCTAATCTACCACGTCAGGCGGAGAACCGTCGATCGGCGGCTCCTTTACCATCGAGACGTCCTCGCACAGGACGGAGCAGAGCTCCTCCGGTTCAGTAGGGCTGTGTCCGAACGGGACCGAATTGATAGGGTGAAGCAGGAGCACCAGTTCTGGTGGCTTCAGTCAGCACTTGATAATGGGTAGTCGGGGTGGGGTTTTAAGCCTTGGCCGGCTTGTATACTTGTTTTAGTCTAAGGGTTTTGGGCTTAGGTTTAAGTAGAGTAGGCATGGTGGCACACATTGAGAAGGACAACAAATAAAAAATACAGAAAAATAAAGAGAAAAAATAAATAAAAAGAAAAAGTTAAAAAAAAAGTGAAATGAAAAAAAAAGTTAGATTTGCTGCTGTGGTTGCTCTAGTTTGTAAGTAGTTGTTAGGTAGAATAGGTAGTTTTAGTTAATTTTAAGTTTTATTTTTAAGGA